>OY720634.1:157754822-158354822 GCA_963169105.1 Ceriagrion tenellum | reverse complement strand
CAATATCTGCTCGCTCACCTACGTTGTGCAAACACTGATCAGTGATTCAGGAGACCCACAACACTGCCATCTGTGTATTAGAAATGCCCACAGCAGGAAAACCATGTGAGTAAAATGTAGCAATTTTTTAGAATTGAACACAGCTGCTGGCTTACAGAAGGGTGAATTACAGAAGTAGCTGAGGGGGTGGAGAGGGAGTTATTGTGGGATGATTTTATGATAATCCATCAGGCAATTAATCGGACATAAGATAATGGGTGCTTATACCTAATTATACATATACTGTACACCTAATTAATACAATATCAAAAATTGAAAGCATGAGGAAGATCACCACTGACTGAATCTGGGAGCACAACGTCGGTTTATGCCAGGGAAGGAATGAAGTGATCAGTTATTTGCACTTCCGCAAGTGCTAGAGAAAAGAATGCATCTACGAAAGAAAGTATATTGTACATTTGTGGATTTAAAGAATGCATAGGACAGGGTAAATAGAAATAAGTTATGTAAGGTTTTTAGAAGGACTATGGAATAAATGAGAAGGTATTGAATGCTGATAAGGCAATGCATCATGCAGGTGATGCCAGGCAAGTAGGAGAGTTGATTGGGTCTTAGGAGTCAGGTCATAAATTAAACAGAGTGCTAAGCAAGGATATGCAATGTCATAGCAGTAGATTTATGGATACATGAGTAAGAGATGCATGTCTGGACAACACAAGTGTTTTGGTTGGAGAAATAAATGAGCAAGTTCTAATACACACAGATGATACACTGTCGGCCCCGGTGGCGGCGGGGTAAAGTCCCCGCCTGCTAACCCGAGGGTCGCGGGTTCGAGTCCCGCCTGGGTAGAAAATTATCTGCCCAGGACATGGGTGTTTGTGAAATGAGTTATATGGAAGAGAGGACTGTATTGGCCTAATATCGCTCAATTAAATAAAGACGACATTATTATTATTATTATGATACTGCGTTGGTTTCTGAGACCTCACAGGAATTGCAAGGGCTCCTGGATAACTACTGTAATGCTTTAAGGAAAATGAATTTGAGGGTAAGTATGTCAAAGACTTAAGTAGTTTATGTAGATGTGAGTGATAACAATAAGAGCATAATGAGGACAAATGAAATAACTAAGACGTCTAAATGATTGATTCTCCAAATTGGGCCATGGCATATTAGCTTAATATTTAATTACATCACGCATGATGTACATCATAACTTACCTTCTCTGTCATCTTTTCGATGAAGAATACCCAAATCAATGGCATAGAGCATTGCCATTGTCAAAGATAAATTGACATTACTCAATATTCCATTTTCTGACTCTTCCTTAACTTTCTTCATGCATGCTATGAGCCTGCAAAAAAATAGCCCACATGAAATAATTAGTCTAAACATACTACATATTAGGTTCATAAAGATCAAATATCCTTTGTACATAATTATTATTTTCACCAACATTTACAACTCTATCAAATTTTGAAATTGAGTGATGACATCATTTCAGTGACTTCATGGTAGCCCATCATTCAATAAATAAACATAAAAAAGCAATACCCTATTTCCTGGCCTATAACACACGCTGGGATTTTTTGAGTTATATTTCCATAAAAAAATGGTAATAAAGTATAACTTCATGATTGCATTATCAGAATTAACATGTTCCCACATTTTACATCATTTTAATCTCATTTCATTAAATTTTCTTTTCATTGCGAAGAGAACTCTCAAGATTAATTTACTAAATTGAAACACATGCAAACAACATTTACTACAATTCTAAAAATAGGGTTTTCCAAAAATACTGCCAGTCTGCCATTGGTTCGAATACTGCCGTTAATTTGTGGCTGAGCATCATGCACCACTCTCCCTTCAGTATTCATTATTCAAGTAAAGTCTTGAAGAGCATCGAGTCTGTGCTTAGTTACGGATACTTCAGTGACCCACCAAGATTTACACAGAGTTCTCTTGAGTTTGAAGGGAAGAGTCGATGATCAAAATATTTTCCGTGTTCAAGTTTTTATACAAGAAACTCAACTTGCAGGGAGAGGGAGAACTAAAAACTTTGTTTGGGGCCTTCAATCAGAAAGTGTCTTTTCAGCAACATTTCTAGAAGTGATATCAGTGACAAGAATGGATAACAGATTTCGAAAAAGGCATACGTATTGGTTGAAACAGGAAATAAAGTTGCCCCCAGCATTGTTACAACATCTCCAGAGTAGATCTGCCACAGGTGAGTACTATCATAACAAGGAAAAAGTCAGCAGATGGAAGCAAATTAGCAATGGAAAAGAGAAAGAAGGTTGTGCAACAGGATTTATGTCACAGAATGGGCCCAATACTGGACTTGCCTAAAACAAGATTCGGAAGGGTCAATGACTGCAATACAGCAAGACCCTATTTATCTAACCCAGAACTCTCAGCAGAAATTTTTGGTAAGTGCTTCATGTGACTGTTTATAGAAATATAATGTCAGAGATGTGTGTACTTCCAAGAAATACCATTCTAAGTTTGAAATTGATAAGTCTTTTCATAAAACAGAATTCATTGTCCATATCATTTGCATCAATTTGAACTAAACTTTTTACCTTCTATTTTGTCATTTCATTAAATTCACCTTGTAAAACAGTGTGACCTATCGCAATATTGTCTTATGTAACTTTGTTCTCCAGGGATCTCTGAAGAACTCATTACGAGCTTCTTAATGATTTTGAAAGCTGCTCTTTCTCTGCTGCTTTGAAATCAAGTGGGCTGCAAATCAATGATGAAGTTATCTCAAAATATTGCCAAGATGCAGCAAAATTGTATGTTCACCTTTATCCATGGTATGATATGTCACCAACAGTGCACGAAGAATTAATTCATGGAGCAGACATAGTCAAAAACATTCTGGTTGCTACCTACTCTCTAAGGAAACATTGGTGGCATGAAACAAGAACATAAGAAGACATTGGGAGCAACACACAAGGAAAATATCCAGGTTGGCCACAAATCTTGACATTTTCCATCGATTACAGTTGAGCACCCCTAATCCGGAAATCCCTAATCCGGGAACACCCGTAATCCGGCAATATTTCCAAGGCGTACTTTGCGGAAAACAAACTTTTTTGCCGAATCATTTACTTCGTAATTACTGAAACTGTAACCCATTCTAACAAAAATTCTCCCATTCAAGTATGAGTATCGGAAGATTTTTTGTATACAATGTTGTCTATATTACTTATTGTGCGCAATGAAGGAGTTTATTCAGCAAATTGAAGACATCACTACATTGTACGTCGTTGCCGAGACGCGAGTGTGTGACGTCACGGAGTGGACAGTGTCTTACCTTGCATGGCGCGCGCATGTTTGCTTTGTACCGAGCGTTGACGGCGCGACGTGGACAGCAGACAGCTCATTGAATCGTAATAAACACAGTGGAATAAGGATTGCAAGAAAAATTGGAAGCGATGTAAAATTTTTACTTATCTACTGTATATACTCTTTGATGTCCAGCAACACGTTTATATGTTATACGCATTCCTTTCACTCGGCCGTTTTGCGAGACTGCCGGTTGACTCATTTTGTTTTTGTGAATTTAGAAGTTTATTTCTTTTTTTTTTCGAATTACTTGTCGAATATACAGAATTTATTCAAACTTAATTGACGTTGTTATAATTTATCGAATTCCCTCATTAAAAATATCGCGGACCCCATAATTATGCTGGTTACTACCACAGCACCCGTAGTCCGGCAAAATCCCTAATCCGGCATCGCTCGAGTCCCGACCGTGCCGGATTAAAGGTGCTCAACTGTACTCCTAACATCAGATTCCCTTATTTCTACCTCGCCGGACGACCAGGATCACACTGGAGAAAGTCAAAAATTTTCTTGTATGAGAGCATACAAGTGTAGGAGATGAAGAAATTATGTCATCAGACAATTATGACTCAGAAAATGTGAGTGAATGAGATGATGCAGCGTTTTGATTATTAATGGTCAAAGCCTTTTTGGCTATATTATTTTTCTCATTTTCTTAGGCTAAAATGTGCCCAAATGTAATATTCATGACTAATCCACTTGTTTCAAAAATATAATTAACTTATTCCCAAATAGTTTTTGCAGTAAATTTTTTTCATAAAACTAAATAATCATTTCTTTTTGCAGACATCCTTGCCTGATAATTTTAGCATACCCCTGAGTGAATGTAACCAGCACCACTGTTTCCATATTTTTACTCTCGTTGCCTCCCATTGTGACCTTGTGCTCCAAATCACCCTAAAAAGATTTCATGGCATCTCAAATAGATGATTCCTTAAATTTAGCGATCATTTACCAATGAAGATTGCTACAGAGGGTTTTGGCCAGCTTTTTGATTTAGCTCACTACATGACGTCAGTCGAAACGATGACAATTGTAGTCACATACAGGTCCATCACAAGTGGTCCCACGGAGATTGTGAATACCAAATCATTCAAGCATTCAGCTTTAATCCATGCCATTTTTGCCAGGCTATTAAGTTGCACACGGCTAAAAGTTAAAGCACAACCCCCCACCATTGTTTTTTGAACACAGCCATGAATCCCCTTTGAAATCTAATTCCCTTACAGACAAAGTAGACATCATTCTTAGAGATCACTTGGGGACTGATCTGATGGAAATTAGTCTGAACTCAATCAAGTGAAACTAACCTCACTTGTCGTCTTGGATATCAATAGACAGTGGTGCAACAAGGAGTGTTTTTCAATTGGGACAAGTATTGTAAAAATCATGGAGTAAGGATCCACCAATACCAAATAAATCTAGAAAATTATACATTTGGATGATAAATTAAACATGATTAAGGAAGTAGAAGTAAACAAAATTAGCATGCCTTTAGAAGCCAAAAGATTTGAAGTTTTTATACTAAGATGTTTTCAACCAGATTCCCACTAGCCATGAAAAAACTTAAGTGACAGAAGGAATGCCGTGAAAGAGGACCCAGTGTGCTGATATTGAAGATGAAGCAGACAATATATTTTATAACTGTCGTCTTAAAAACCAACCAGTCAGCTTAAGTTCAGTACTTTACCCCATAAAGTAGAAACGATTCAAAAATACATCAAGGATTTCAAATCCTCAGCAAGTTGGCTGAATAATCTTTTTCTAACTTAACAAAATTATTCAGAAACAATTGTCCTTACTTGCAGGAAATTACCAACATATTTTTAATGGGTATTTTTCAGCAATGTATTCTTTTGTCTTTCACTTTGTCAAGAAGAACAATTGTTGACAAAACACATAGCGATGCCCTATGAAAAAAAAATTAAAAAAATTGAAGAAAATCTAAAATGTTGAACAGCTAGGTGTGGATGACTTCACATGGATTGACCTTACCCTACATTTTAAGCCTTTATCATTTTTCAGTGGATAGCAAAATAAACAAACCTAATTAGTGGTCGCTGAGAAAGGCCTGTTTGGGCTGCCCAGAAAAAGACTGTATCAGCCAGAGTTTGCTTCAGTGACAGGAAAAGATGAGTAACTTCACGCCGATGACGAGGGCCTCCCAAGGCTCGTCCTCCATGAAGTATTTCTATCTCATGGCTGAGGTCCAGACCCTCCACTAAATCTGAAAGTTCATAGCATAAGACATTTCATTAATGATTATGGAGACAATTTTTAATACATACATTAATATAATACCTAATGATGGGAAAATACAATATTTATCAAATCCTTATCCCAAATCTAGTTTTATCTTTTTGTTTATCAAGTTTTATCAATTCTTTAATGAATCTCAAATCTTACTTCGGATACCCAATAGGAAATCATATTCCCTGTCATTACCAAAACATACAAACAGGGGGCTAGAGTGACCAGAATTAGGGTGTCCCATAGTCAATCTGAGGGTCACAGATTTGAAACCAAGTAATGGCAAATATTTTCTACATTCTGGAATAAGATATTAATGGAAAAAATCTGGAACTAGACAACAAGAATTTTTTACACCCTTCAAGCTGCCCAAACTACCCAGCTCCTAGGCTGAAAGCATACAGTCTCAGTAGAAGGCAATAATGGTGCCGATTAACAAGATTGATCCAGCCACCATAGCTTCAGGTGGGAGTGAAATCCATGGCATCAGACTGAGTAATAAGCTGTGCAAGGTAATAGGAAGCCATCAGGTACTTAAGTTTCCCTTGAAGACGCAGTCCCGCTTTCACCAACATAATTGACATGATGGCATTACTCCCAGTAAAATATTCCAGAGGTAAAAATAAACCACAAACAATACATAAATTTTGATCAAGTTTTAATTCTTCTGATTACTTAATGATTATTGCTTAGTTTTGTGGTGCTGATTATGAATGTAAGAGTAGTTTTTCTCAGTTACTTTTGATGCAATAATGAAATCAATCTTGAAAACTCAAAAAATAATACATACTTATATTACAGAGATATTTAGAAAATTCTAACTCACACATTCCATAAATGGGTCATATAAGTACAAAAATACTGAATGACACTAAATTTTCAATAAAAAAATGCTGCCTTTCAAAAATGTATATTGGAACAGCTTTTTCTTTCTTTTGTTCTTGACTCCTCTGTATTTGCTATGCCCCTAACATAATCTCCAATTAAAGCACAATCCCAACACCCCTGATTCCTTTTCTACGTGACGTGAATGTCCTGATAAAAGCATTCATCATGTTCCTCACTTACATCTCCCAAATTTGGTCCAAAGAAATCAATATGAGAACACAAATAATGCATTTGGATAGACAATCTACACCCAAGCACATGGTATCTCTGAAACAAATTCTTAATCAGTTTCTTGTGATTCTCACTTATTTTGTAGCCCAAAAACCATTCCACTACCATTCTAAAAGCTTCCCAAACATTACGCTATGAAATAGTAAAATTACTTCTACAAGCCTTTAGATTGTACCATCACTCAAAACTGTGGCCCTGTAAAAATTCCACCAGCTATTTATGCTTCAGATTACTTGGGGAACATCCGTCTGATGAGAGTTTGAGCCTCAGAGTTACTATCCAAAATAAAAGCTCAAAGGATTTCGTACTGTCTACTAGTTTTTTTTATATTTCACCTCTTGCTACACGTGTTTCAACTGAACAACAGTCATCCTCAGGCAAGACCTGACTTGTCTTGCCTGAGGATGACTGTTGTTCAGTTGAAACACGTGTAGCAAGAGGTGAAATATAAAAAAACTAGTAGACAGTACGAAATCCTTTGAGCTTTTATTCAATATGCTGTTCTACAATATCTCGCCTGAGAAAGTGGAGTTTACTATCCAAAGCTTTAATTGTTTAATGAGCTGAAGTTTGATATGACACGGGGGTAACAGAATCTTCTCTCTGGGCACAAGTGGTTGGATCCTTACATTATGTGTGCCGGGAAGCAATTCTTTTCTAGTTGGCCAATCTTTCCTGGATTAATGCTGATCATCTGCCAGGCTATTCCATAGGCAGATTAAGCAAGAATACTTTGTGTAGCTACCCCGAAGCCCCAGAAGAAATCCCAGCATCTTAAAATCTCTACAAATGTCACACTTGAAGCAATCATAGTTGGATCATAAAAGAGCAGCTAGGTATTTTCGTAAGTCTCTGGGAAGTAAGCAGAATGAGCTACTGGCATGGGAGGATACTTGTTCCCATTGAGCAGTAGGATAGTTTTGAGACTTGTACTTGAGCAATCTATTAAAAGATGCCACTGGTCTGGTTCATGAGAAATCTGTATGTGCACAAAGAGAGCATTACTACAATACATTACTACAATAGCATGCATTTTCATGAATTTGGTAGAAGCACACTCTGTAGAAATGCTCTCAATAATGCTGAAAAGCCACCAAAACTAGGCTTGCAACTGCATGTTATGGTGTCGATGGAATCTGCAGCTCCTCCCTAGGCAGTACTGGAACAAAAGATGACGGTATGCTAGGATAAGGAACATTTATTTCATTCTTGGACTTTTATAATGCGTACTGCCCACCATACAAAAGTAGCAGTAAATATATTGGCAGCCTGTCATTCCTTGTTTACTAACATACATAAACAGTAGAGTTAGTCACAAAATTAATTATTTGCATATCATGCCGTCACCTGTAAAGAATAGTCACAACTGCTAGCTAAGAATTTCTTGAGCAAGATCTCAACTGCAATAATTCATGATGTCATGAGTGGGGGCTCCAAATTAACCTCAGTAATGCACTATGGTACATTTCTTAGGAAAGAAATACACTATGTCAATACCTAGGAATCGGCTTTACTTCAGACCATGGGGGAAACATATATGAAACGTTTGCAATGTTGCATTATAGAAACTATGATTTATCAAGCAAATAGAAGGGATGTTCTCTGATGAAGAAGTGACAGAGATTGACAGATAGAGAGAAATTTTTGCTCTGGTTAGGTTATATCTCAAATACCCCACGAGAATTTATGACGCAAGGAGACTAGACTATGTCTCAAATATGCCATAGGCATAACCTAACCAGTACAGAAAGATTGAACTCATGAAGTAATAAACATAGAATGTAGATCTAACTTTGGGGAACCTTTCCATAAATTATGAGCACACAGTATGTGTCACAGAAGATGAGTGGATTAGGTTAGCACTGTTGAGAGAGGCCTACATGCTGTGCTTAGATTACTTGATCTTTGATCAAATGAGTTTCAGCACAACTCTGAGGATATGATTATGACCCCACACCATATCTCTAGAACTGATACAATCAACATGCTAACAGATATGACTGATCCCAACAGTAGGAGAAAATTTTCTCCTTCTCACTCACCAGTAACATCTAGCATTAACACAAGATCCACAATTAACATCACTTCACCTCTTCTTCCCTCCCTTTCAGTGGCTGGCTTTCAAACACCCCTTTCCATACACCTCTGCAGTAGCTCGCAGGTAGTATGTAAGGTTGTGTAGCTGCATTAACCTCGATTAACTACTATTGATTCATTCTTATTCTATTATTTAAGCTCTGCCACCCATTAATTCACACCATCATTAAGAGAAAATTTCTTACAAAAAAATTAACAGAGTTATATAAAAAATTCATGGAGAATAGGTAGGTAGCACTGAACAGCTTACCAATTTGATGTAATGCAAATTGCCAGAACAGCAATGAAAGATTCCCCACAAAAATATATGAAAAATCAAAGGATCCATTAAGAACTTCAATTCACATACCAATAAGATGCTCCAAAATGCCACTTTCTGCTAACTCATCAGTATATCGAGTGACATAGTCTATGAGTTGAGTCTTCTGCCCATCCAGCCCATCTTCCATTGCAACTCCAGACGATGCGTCAGCATGCAAGTCCCATGTTACACCTCGGCGAGCTCTTACCAACGTACAAAGAGCTCCAGCTAGAGCAACACGACCATCATAGTACAGCAGAACAGCAACCAAGCCACGGGGAAGGCCAGGATGACAAGGCATTTGCCTCTCAGCTTTCACCGAAAAAGAAAAATTTTAAAATTAGCAAAAGTAAATTACAAAAAAATACATTTCAGCCACAAGTGAACGTGTGAGATTCTATGTATAGGTCGAGCGAAACTTGGTGGCACTCTAATACAGAAAACTAGAGGTCACTGACGGTGAATCAAGCATTGATGAGTGAGCAGAAGTACCAAAGGACTGCCGAATTGACCTCCAGAGGAAGACTCGGCCACTTTGCCTCACATCACTTGTATTGTTTCCTCTATTTTGCATCACGTTCTTCACAAACGAGTGCCACCAAGTTTCGCTACACCTGAAACCAGCACAATTCTGCCCCACTAAGCTACAATGCAGTAACTGCATCATAGTTCTGAGTTTCTGCAAGCTATAGCTTTCATTCATTGGCAACACTTAAATAAGCATATATAAATAATATATTTTCTGAGCCCATATTATTTTTTGGTAAGGAATTTAATGAAGGTATTATTTTTCTTAAAAATATATTATATATTTGATATTTCTTCCAAATATATTTGATACTGACTGCGTAATGAATTTTGCGATATCTCATAGGAGATGATTTTCGGTAGCGCATCACATTTGTCATAACCTCGCCGGCAGCTTTTAATAACTAGTAACATTGAATATGTAAATGTTGCTATGTTAAAAAATGTGTTTTGCTAACAAATAAGGCTTAGAATTTTGAATGGATGACACATTGAGCGAGTGGAAACAAAATCAGCAAAATTTGAAATTTTAAAAAGCACGTACATAATCAGCTAAGATCGTAAGTCGAACCCATCGTAAAGCGTTGGTCTACTGTATTCACTAAACAATTTATGCCGAGAAAATCCTGAGACAATTTGTTGTATGATTCAAATCCAATGGCTGCTCCTGCTGCTCCAAGTGAAAGCCTGAGTAACACAATCAATAATAGGGACTTATCAACGTTTCCATACTGTCAATATGTGGGTTCACTTCTGTTTCTAACTACTGTTAGTAGACCAGGTATCTCATTTTCTAATTATTGTATTTAAGAGTTATTAAAATGATTATGATGAAAGCCATGTAAATGCTGTAAAACAAATTCTCAAATATGCTAAAGGTACAGTTAATATTGGTACATTGTAAAATAGTGGTACTTCAAGTAGAGAATTAATAGGCTTCAGTGATTCAGAATTTGCAGGAGATCCTGACACTCGTTGGTCAATGACTAGCCTCGTGTGTTTGCTGTCAGGTGGTCCTAACACTTGGAACTCTCGATGTCAGAAAATGGTGATGCTGAGCTCCACTGAAGCAGAATATGATATGTATGGCTGTCAAGGAAATTGTGTGGCTTAAGAAACTCTTAAGTGATATTGGACGTCAATGCAAGTGTAAGACCCCACTTTATGAGGATAACCAAAGTGCTAAAATGCTTGTAGCCTTGGGTAGCTTTCTAACAGCAGTTTCCACTGCAGTCACCATCTCTTCCTAAAGGATGGTCCATGGAGCAATTTCAAAGTTCAATCCCTTAGGTAATATAGATATAGTTGCAAGAGACCTTCCAAGGAGAAAGCCGATGGAGTAAGATATGAGGTAGCACAAACCCTACAGCATGCCAGGCCTCTGAAGCCTGATACCACTACGACAGAAAGACGAGCCCTGAGGGACCTACATAACAATGACCAGCTAGTCACCCTTCCAGCTGACAAAGACAACGCCAGTCAACTCCTACAAAGCCAAAATAGCTGATCTCCTGAAAGAAGACACAAACAAAAAATTGAAGACAGATCCCACAGTAAGAATAGAGAGGCAGACGAAGGAGCTCATCAATAGGTCATCCATTCCACAGAAAGAAAAGCAAGGACTTCTATCTGCCTCAGTGTCACCAAGGCTTTATGGCCTGCCCAAGGTTCACAAGGAGAGAATACCACTACGACCAATAATGAGCACAATTAGTGTTCCCACCAGCAAGCTGGTACAGAACCTGGCTCGAGACCTACTACCCTTCTCAGGTCGGACCACCTCCTTTAGGAAGAGCTCCATCTACCTCACTGAGATCCTAAAATCAAAAAAAGTAGAGAAACGACCCCTTGGTGAGTTTTGATTTTGTATCTCTCTTCACCAAGATACACATCAAGAAGTCCATTGATTCCATTAGACACATCTCTGTGACCAGGGCTTACTGACGGACGTTCCAGACTTTGTGAGGTTCTGCTTAAACAATTCATACTTTGTCTGGGATGTCAAAACTATGAACAAACAGAGGGTTCGTCTATGGGATCACCACTGTCTCCGGTCATGACAAACCAATTCATGGAGGATTTTGAACAGAAGGTACTCAGCAACTCCACCTGTAAGCCTTCACTTTGGCTGTTTTGTGGATGACACATTCGTTATCTGGCCTCATGGAGAGTCGGACCGACAAGAATTCCTTCAGCACCTTAATTCACAACATGCCAGCATAAAATTTACTACAGAGGTAGAGGAGGTTAGCCGACTACCGTTCCTGGATGTTTTAGTTACGAAGAGGCAAGTTGGTAGCTTGGAACACTCAGTGTACACGAAGAAGATGCATACCGACCTATACCTGAATGCCTCCTCCCACCACCACCCTATGCAAAAGGCCGGAGCACTGAAAACCCTCATCCATCAGGCAATCACTATCTGTGATGAGGACTCCCTCAAGAAGGAAAAGGAACACCATGTGAAACCATTACGCAAAAGAAACCATTACCGAGAAGACAAGGTCTTGAAAAGTCTTTACCAGTCAGTCGAAAATCGGAGTTGGAAGTGTAAAACATAGAACGTCTTCCTTATGGTCAGTTAATTAAATTTAAGGAATTGAGGTTGGAAAAAAGTAAAAAAGGAGTAGTGTTGTCATTTACTCACTACCATCCAACAAAAATATATGACACATAACCGATCGAATATTTCCCATAGGAACGAGCAGCACAAGATCAGCTCAAATAAAAAATTTCAGAGAACATATATAATTTTCCAAATATCTTAATGAATCGCAGAGAATCTTTCAATGAGGGTGAAAGCAATGTCAAAACTCACCGGTCATTAACAACTGCAGGGCCATAAATTCATTCAGATCATACATGTCGGATAACACACAGGCTTCCTCCACAAGATCATGAGCCAAAGGGGCCCCAGTGAGGGATGAACCACCATCAAGCTTCAATTCTTCTCTACACTTTGAATTCTTAGGCTGTGAATGAAAAAGCTCAGTTCAATCCGAAGTATTTTAAACTTGAAAATTGCTGAAAAATAGACCACGGTTAGAAAACAACAATGCTTAAAAGTTATACTTGTGACGTACTGGATTTTTTAAGATGGTAATAAAATTCTGCTTGTGTTTCCGCAATGCTGTCTCTAGTCTTTTCAATGAATTTTTTTCACCTGGATCCGATACACATTCATCCACAACACCTTGTAGCTCCTTGAAAGGTGTCCACATATCGTCTTCTCCTTTTACTGGAAATGCTGTAACGGCTGAAAATGAGAACGGGTTAAGGGGTATTAGGCAAACTTCTACTCAAAACGATAATTACAAAAAAAATCCGGGTACTAAAGTTAAATCTCGAATGAAAAATGCAAGGCAAAATGGCCAAGATAAATCTTCAGACGGTTATACAATTTCACAACCAAATCAACAATAAAAATAACATCTAGAGCTTCAATAATTACATTCGCTCATTGCCATTTTCTTAAATTGGATTTTTCCCGCCAAGTATCGTTGATTTCTGCACAGGACAGATGAATATGAAACACTTTGATGGTGATGTCAGGGAACTATCCACTAACTAATCTTTAAACATTCCAGTACAGTAAATGTAAATTGTCACAACACCACAATGTAACCCATCTCACACCAGCCGGCATTATTTGTCACGCTTTGAAATCGCCATCAGCTCTGATCAGGCAATCGAAAGCAGGCGACATCTATCGAATCGACGTTTATGCGATTACTCGCGATATGAAGATGATGGTCAAAACAGCGGAACCGCGGGAATCGCGGCGTTGTATAAATGACTACCGTTACCTTAGCCCACAGCCCACAACCCACCGTAACCAGCCCACAGCCCACAATAGTGAAATCGGGCATTAAAGTCTCCAGTACCAACGATAAATGATAAAAATAAATCTCCACATCACTATTCGACATATAAATTAGAAAATGCGTGGCAAAACCTTAATAATTAACGATTATTCATTAAAAGTCATTAAATATAATAGAGGGAATAAAAAAATTCAAATAAATTAACGGTTTACTTGTCTGTAAAAAGCACTATGAAAGAAACGAAAAGTAAAAGTACTCCTAAACTGGAACATTCATCTCCATGATTTTTTCAGATTTAGTACTTCATTAAGTATTCTATACGATGCCATGGAGAAAAGTTATGTAAATTGACGGTTAAGGAACCGTGGGCTGGTTCCCGTACATCGCAGACTCTGAATTTTTCCGCTTCGTCCAACGAAAAGTAATAGTACTCCTAAACTGGAGAATTCATCGGCATGATTTTTTCAGATTTAGTACTCCATCAAGTACTCTATACCATGCCATGGAGAAAAGTTATGTAAATTGACGGTCAAGGGGCCGTGGGCTGGTTCCCGTACATCACAGACCCTAAATTTATCCATTACGTCCAACGAAAAGTAATAGTACTCCTAAACTGGAATATTCATCTCCATGATTTTTTCAGATTTAGTACTTCCTTATGTACTCTATACCATGCCATGGAGAAAAGTTATGTAAATTGACGGTTAAGGGGCCGTGGGCTGGTTTCCGTGCATCGCGGGCCCTAAATTTATCCATTACGTCCAACGAAAAGTAATAGTACTCCTAAACTGGAACATTCATCTCCATGATTTTTTCAGATTTAGTACTTCCTTATGTACTCTATACCATGCCATGGAGAAAAGTTATGTAAATTGACGGTTAAGGGGCCGTGGGCTGGTTTCCGTGCATCGCGGGCCCTAAATTTATCCATTACGTCCAACGAAAAGTAATAGTACTCCTAAACTGGAACATTCATCTCCATGATTTTTTCAGATTTAGTACTTCCTTATGTACTCTATACCATGCCATGGAGAAAAGTTATGTAAATTGACGGTTAAGGGGCCGTGGGCTAGTTCCCGTACATCGCGGACCCTAAATTTATCCATTACGTCCAACGAAAAGTAATAGTACTCCTAAACTGGAACATTCATCTCCATGATTTTTTCAGATTTAGTACTTCCTTATGTAGTCTATACCATGCCATGGAGAAAAGTTATGTAAATTGAAGGTTAAGGGGCCGTGGGCTAGTTCCCGTACATCGCGGACCCTAAATTTATCCATTACGTCCAACGAAAAGTAATAGTACTCCTAAACTGGAACATTCATCTCCATGATTTTTTCAGATTTAGTACTTCCTTATGTACTCTATACCATGCCAAGGAGAAAAGTTATGTAAATTGACGGTTAAGGGGCCGTGGGCTAGTTTCCGTGCATCGCGGGCCCTAAATTTATCCATTACGTCCAACGAAAAGTAATAGTACTCCTAAACTGGAACATTCATCTCCATGATTTTTTCAGATTTAGTACTTCCTTATGTACTCTATACCATGCCATGGAGAAAAGTTATGTAAATTGACGGTTAAGGGGCCGTGGGCTAGTTCCCGTACAACGCGGACCCTAAATTAATCCATTACGTCCATCAAAAAGTAATAGTACTCCTAAACTGGAACATTCATCTCCATGATTTTTTCAGATTTAGTACTTCCTTATGTACTCTATACCATGCCATGGAGAAAAGTTATGTAAATTGACGGTTAAGGGGCCGTGGGCTGGTTTCCGTGCATCGCGGGCCCTAAATTTATCCATTACGTCCAACGAAAAGTAATAGTACTCCTAAACTGGAACATTCATCTCCATGATTTTTTCAGATTTAGTACTTCCTTATGTACTCTATACCATGCCATGGAGAAAAGTTATGTAAATTGACGGTTAAGGGGCCGTGGGCTAGTTCCCGTACATCGCGGACCCTAAATTTATCCATTACGTCCAACGAAAAGTAATAGTACTCCTAAACTGGAACATTCATCTCCATGATTTTTTCAGATTTAGTACTTCCTTATGTACTCTATACCATGCCATGGAGAAAAGTTATGTAAATTGAAGGTTAAGGGGCCGTGGGCTGGTTTCCGTGCATCGCGGGCCCTAAATTTATCCATTACGTCCAACGAAAAGTAATAGTACTCCTAAACTGGAACATTCATCTCCATGATTTTTTCAGATTTAGTACTTCCTTATGTACTCTATACCATGCCATGGAGAAAGGTTATGTAAATTGATGGTAAAGGGGCCGTGGGCTGGTTTCCGTGCATCGCGGGCCCTAAATTTATCCGATACGTCCAACGAAAAGTAATAGTACTCCTAAACTGGAACATTCATCTCCATGATTTTTTCAGATTTAGTACTTCCTTATGTACTCTATACCATGCCATGGAGAAAAGTTATGTAAATTGACGGTTAAGGGACCGTGGGCTGGTTCCCGTACATCACAGACCCTAAATTTATCCATTACGTCCAACGAAAAGTAATAGTACTCCTAAACTGGAACATTCATCTCCATGATTTTTTCAGATTTAGTACTTCCTTATGTACTCTATACCATGCCATGGAGAAAAGTTATGTAAATTGACGGTTAAGGGGCCGTGGGCTAGTTCCCGTACATCGCGGACTCTAAATTTATCCATTACGTCCAACGAAAAGTAATAGTACTCCTAAATTGGAACATTCATCTCCATGATTTTTTCAGATTTACTACTTCCTTATGTACTCTATACCATGCCATGGAGAAAAGTTATGTAAATTGAAGGTTAAGGGGCCGTGGGCTGGTTTCCGTGCATCGCGGGCCCTAAATTTATCCGATACGTCCAACGAAAAGTAATAGTACTCCTAAACTGGAACATTCATCTCCTTGATTTTTTCGCCCTTTCCGATACTTTGTCACCAACAACCTTACAAATCTCCCTGCCAACGGTCTTCCAACGGACGCCTACGGACGCCCCCTCCGCTACTTTGTCACCAACAACCTTTCAAATCTCCCTGCCAACAATCTTCCACCCCCCGCCCCCCCTCCAATCCCTACCTCCTGCTCAAAACACCACATTACATCCCTGAGGTTAACCCCCCTCCTCCCCTTCCCCAACCGCCCCCCTTCAACCTACCTTCTTCCTCCCCTGACGAAACACCTAACCTAGATGGTATATAAGGCCCATATTTTGTGCCTTGACATTGTACCTGAAGATGTCGCCGCTGCGACGAAACTAGTCGTACCTGAAAATAAATTGGTGGAACTTTACAATGTTTTCATTTTCATTTACAATAATTTTTTCCGCTCTGTCCAACGAAAAGTAATAGTACTCCTAAACTGGAACATTCATCTCCTTTGTTTTTTTCGGATTTAGTACTTCATTAGGTACTCTATACCATGGCATGGAGAAAAGTTATTAAAATTGAATGTTAAGGGGCCATGGGCTGGTTCGCGTACATCGCAGACACTAAATTTTTCCGCTCAGTCCATCGAAAAGTAATAGTACTCCTAAACTGGAACATTCATCTCCATGATTTTTTCGGATTTAGTATGACATTAAGTACTCTATACCATGCCACGGAGAAAATTTATGTAAATTGACGGTTAAGGGGCCGTGGGCTGGTTCGCGTACATCGCAGACACTAAATTTTTCCGCTCTGTCCATCGAAAAGTAATAGTACTCCTAAACTAAAACATTCATCTCCTTGATTTTTTCGGATATAATACTTCAATAAGTACTCTATACCATGCCATGGAGAAATGTTATGTAAATTTTCGCTACATATCATGTTTCTTTGGAGGCAGTGGATATTTATGGGGAGGGACGTCCTGGTCCTCGCTTCGCCGTTGTCCTCGATTCATGCTGAAGGGGCGCTTCGGGTGGCGACGTTCAAATATTTTCCTAGGGGGAGACACAGAAACACCACATTCTACATCTCCGGTTCGCGGGGAACACTACCTTTATTGCAGTGGTTGGATGAAGTTAGACGTGCAGCGCTGCTGTGTTATTGGTGAGTATATATCTCCATTTATTACCCTTATATTGAAATTGTCCTCTTCGGTTATTTCTTATCAGGTTGTTGATGAGGTAGAGTTAGTATAACCTGCATATCATTTTTTTGTTCGGCTGTATCTACGCTATTGGTATCCTTCGTTTTATTTTGTTTTGGTTTCCATTCGTTTCCATTGATATTGTTAAAGATGCCTCCTAAGAGAAGTAACCTCTGTCCGAAAACGGTATGCGATTACTTCATTTCGCTCGGAGTGGATTTTAATGCTATTGAGTTTGGTGGTGTCTCAGATAAATCTGTGTTTGCTGGCGCTGCCGCTACCTTATTAGGAAGGAATGACGCGAAGAATAGGCATGTGGTGTATATGTTTTGGAGGAGAAACAAAGCCGTACGTAGCCTTTTCAAGGCGGAAAGGGATCGATTACCACCTAATGAGGAACTTAATAGGTATGTGCCCTTATCCTGGAACTTGGAATACGCTAGACGCTACAAGCGCCAGAAAGGTATGTCAATAAAAGTCGGTTGGAAAAGTATTGGGTCTGCCATATCCGTAAATGACACCACCGTGGAAGGTAATATATTGACAGAGGAAGTGGATAATCCATGCGAGACAAGTAACGCATTGCCACATGAATCCCAGGAAGTGAAAGAATTACCTATGGTTTGTTCTCCTGAATGTGAAGACAATTGCATTCCTCATCAATCTACATTCGATGACTTTTCCCCTGCCGCGATTAACGAATGTATAAGTGCTGATGGGATAGAATTGTTGAGATCTCGTAAGCGGAAAGTGTTTACGCCAGCGGGGGCTTATGAGGGTGTCTTCAAAATCCCAATGAGCGAATGGAAAGTAATATTTGTCAAGGGAAGCTTAGTGCGCAATAAGTGGACCAATGTCTTCGCACGCCGGTTTCTCCAAGTTAATCCGGGATGCGTGCTTTTGGTAAAAGACAACCGTTTACGATCCGATAACCTTTGCATATTCGTCAGAGGTCGATGTAAGCACAATGGGTGCAAAACCTTCAATTTTGTGATCGTCAATCCAATGTGTGAGATGTCGAGTGACATCTCGGTTGAAGTTTACTCCGAGGGCCAGGAGAATCACGGAGATGGCAAGCTTTGTCGTCCCTTGCGAGGATCAGACAGAAAGGAGGCCCAAATACGACTGACCTCTGAGTGTGCGAGGAGATACAGAAGTGAAGCGATTTTCACGGCTAACAAAGAAGGCCTATCGAAAGGTAATTTACAGAATATCCATTCGTTATCCGTCCTTCGTCGCGCGAGAATGGAAGGAAAGGCTTCGGAAGACTTGAGTTCCGACGCGAGATATGACGTACTCCTGATGCTTCTGTCGGAAACGGATGAGGACAAATACATGCAGCAGGTCACATACCCGATGACCATTTACTGCTTTTCCCGGAGACAGGTGAATTTAGTTGCACCTGCGTCCCGTAATTCACGTCCTATTTTGTACTTTGACGCAACTGGTTCGGTTGTAAAGAAATTTCCCGGTTGCAAAAAAAGGGTTCTGTACTATGCCGGAGTAGTCAATATAAACGGTGTGATTCTACCTATGATGGAATTGATCAGCGAAAGGCACGATGCGGCCCATATATCAAGCTTCCTAATGACATTTAATCATTTCGTCGCAGCCGAAATGGGAATGGGTAGGCCCCTTTTCGAAGCTGTAGTTTGTGATTTCAGCTTCGCTATGATAAACGCTGTCATTCTTGCGTGGTCTCGCTGCACGCTGAAAGCATATTTAAAGAATGCCTATGAAATAGCAATTGGGAGGGAAGACGCCAAGAACAGTACCCCAATTTTCATCTGCTGCGCCCATTTCATGCACCTAATTGGACAAACGCTATCAAAGCTTTATGCTGACAAGAAGGTGAGGAGATATCTTCGGGATACCATTGCCATGATAGTTACGGCCACTTCCCTCGAGCGAGTTCACCTAATTTTCGGAAAGTTAGTGATTATAGCGGGAAGCAAATGTATGAGCGAAGCCGTTCGTGAAGCACTGAAGGAAGTGGAGAGTATGAGTAACGAAGGAGCGCTATTGGATACTCCCGATCCAATTCCTGAATTTAAAAATGATGACGTTCCTAGAGACAGAATTTACAAATGTAGCCCCTTTTATGTGAGCTTCAAAGACGTTGAAGAACGTTATGTGGATTGCTCAACAGGGGACCTAAATCCGTTCTTTAGTAAAACCTTTGTAAAGGTATTGCTTAAAAGATATCTCCCTTACCTGCCATTGTGGTCCAATATTCTTGCACCGACTGACAAAAAAAACTTTGGGCAAAGGTATAGCAACGCCAATGTGGAACGGTGGTTTGGCATAATTAAGCACACTTTGCTGTCCTCAGGCCGTCGTCTTAGGTGTGGTAGATTCCTTCGACGACTTAAACCATATGTAATGTCATGTGTTACGCAGATAGAGTATGAAATACCTCCGGTACAACGACAAAAGCGGAAAAGAAATAAAGAACGCGATGT
Source organism: Ceriagrion tenellum (assembly GCA_963169105.1). Taxonomy (NCBI): domain Eukaryota; kingdom Metazoa; phylum Arthropoda; class Insecta; order Odonata; family Coenagrionidae; genus Ceriagrion; species Ceriagrion tenellum. The sequence goes on along the minus strand of OY720634.1, from coordinate 158,334,812 downwards.
GACGTCTTTGGAAATGGAGGAAAAATGGGGGGAAAAAGCGAGAACAAAGAAGTCGTTGCAACTGACCTCATTTCATGGTAAAGGAATAAAGGAATACTGCATTCCAAAGGTCACCACTACATCGCGCGAGGAAGGGGTTACCAATGCGGTGGAAACCAGTGATGACCGTCCCGTTGAAGGACGCGAAAGTATTACTGTCATCAGGGAAGACCAGACAAAGGAGCAATGTGAAAGAGTACCGAGTTTTGAATGCGGCGAACCTGATATTGTCTTCATGGATGACGAGGTTAAGGAAAGTAGTGAGGGGGTCAAGAAGAGTAGAGAGTACTCGCTAACCTTCTACCATAACGGTGCTGTTTCCAATAGAAACTACTATGAAAGCTGTGAGGGTATAACGAAACCCATAGCAATAGGACAGATTGGGAATTCCCTTATAGTGTACTGGGAAGACCTTAAGACTCTGTGCAAAAGACGCTGGTTGAATAATTTTATCATAGACGTTTTTGCGAGTCTTGCGTTGCGCATCAACGAAAATGAGTTCACTTACGTTTCTTGCGAAACTTCGACAAACGCTATAAATGGAAAGCTTGGGGAAAGCATTTATAAAAAATTGGAGAATTTCAACAACCACAAAGTTATTATGCCTTATAACAAAAATGGAAACCACTGGTGTTTAATATATGTAAATTTCGTTGACAACACTTTCTGCTATTTGGACCCATTGGGAGCAACACAATTATGCGCTCGATCCTACTTAAGAAAATTCGAAATATTCATTAAAAACGTAAATAAGTTCTCAAATCAGAATATAGAAGAAAGGCAATGGGAAATTATAAACATGAGGCATTCGACTCAAAAGGATTGCTACAATTGTGGAGTGCATGTATGCTATTATATTCACAGACTGTCCTTAGGCCTCCCTACTGATGGAGATATTGACGCAGATATTTTTAGGGAGGTTATGATGATGAGAATATTAAGAAATGTGGAAAACGTCCGAGACACATGCCCCAGGTGTGCCTGTCAAGAAAAAAAGAAAGGAGTTACACATTGGGTGTGCTGTGATTCATGTGAAAGATGGTATCACATATTATGTGCAAAGAAAGATTCAATAGTAGAAGATTTTGAAAAAGTAAACTGGTTGTGTGATCCCTGTGTAAAATATCACGGAAAGAGTCAAAAAATGTAGGTTACTATAATAAGATAAAGTAAAATTCAATGAAAATGAAATAATCATGTATTGGCCAGAGTAAAAGTAGGGATAAACGGATAGGTATTTGAAGTACCCTTTCAATATTCACCCTATTTTCTGTTCTGACTGCGGCTTACCAGAAGAACGGAATCTCATTAAATTCTTAGCCTCCGTTCAATCTGCGGCGAATCAGAGAAACGGATAGGTATTTCAACTACCCTTTCAACATTCACTCTTTTTCCTGTTCTGTCTGCGGCTTACCAGAAGAACGGAATCTCACTAAATTCTTAGCCTCCGTTCAATCTGCGGCGAATCAGAGGAACGGATAGGTATTTCAACTACCCTTTCAATGTTCACCCTTTTTACTGTTCTGTCTGCGGCTTACCAGAAGAACGGAATCTCACTAAATTCTTAGCCTCCGTTCAATCTGCGGCGAATCAGAGGAACGGATAGGTATTTCACCAACCCTTTCAATGTTCACCCTTTTTACTGTTCTGTCTGCGGCTTACCAGAAGAATGGAATCTCACTAAATTCTTAGCCTCCGTTCAATCTGCGGCGAATCAGAGGAACGGATAGGTATTTCAACTACCCTTTCAATGTTCACCCTTTTTACTGTTCTGTCTGCGGCTTACCAGAAGAACGGAATCTCATTAAATTCTTAGCCTCCGTTCAATCTGCGGCGAATCAGAGGAACGGATAGGTATTACAACTACCCTTTCAATGTTCACCCTTTTTACTGTTCTGTCTGCGGCTTACCAGAAGAACGGAATCTCATTAAATTCTTAGCCTCCGTTCAATCTGCGGCGAATCAGAGGAACGGATAGGTATTTCACCAACCCTTTCAATATTCACCCTTTTTACTGTTCTGTCTGCGGCTTACCAGAAGAACGGAATCTCATTAAATTCTTAGCCTCCGTTCAATCTGCGGCGAATCAGAGAAACGGATAGGTATTTTAACTACCCTTTCAATGTTCACCCTTTTTACTGTTCTGTCTGCGGCTTACCAGAAGAACGGAATCTCATTAAATTCTTAGCCTCCGTTCAATCTACGGCGAATCAGAGGAACGGATAGGTATTTCAACTACCCTTTCAATGTTCACCCTTTTTACTGTTCTGTCTGCGGCTTACCAGAAGAATGGAATCTCACTAAATTCTTAGCCTCCGTTCAATCTGCGGCGAATCAGAGAAACGGATAGGTATTTTAACTACCCTTTCAATGTTCACCCTTTTTACTGTTCTGTCTGCGGCTTACCAGAAGAACGGAATCTCAATAAATTCTTAGCCTCCGTTCAATCTGCGGCGAATCAGAGAAACGGATAGGTATTTCAACTACCCTTTCAATGTTCACCCTTTTTACTGTTCTGTCTGCGGCTTACCAGAAGAACGGAATCTCACTAAATTCTTAGCCTCCGTTCAATCTGCGGCGAATCAGAGGAACGGATAGGTATTTCACCAACCCTTTCAATATTCACCCTTTTTACTGTTCTGTCTGCGGCTTACCAGAAGAACGGAATCTCATTAAATTCTTAGCCTCCGTTCAATCTGCGGCGAATCAGAGGAACGGATAGGTATTTCAAATACCCTTTCAATGTTCACCCTTTTTACTGTTCTGTCTGCGGCTTACCAGAAGAACGGAATCTCATTAAATTCTTAGCCTCCGTTCAATCTGCGGCGAATCAGAGAAACGGATAGGTATTTCAACTACCCTTTCAATGTTCACCCTTTTTACTGTTCTGTCTGCGGCTTACCAGAAGAACGGAATCTCACTAAATTCTTAGCCTCCGTTCAATCTGCGGCGAATCAGAGAAACGGATAGGTATTTCACCAACCCTTTCAATATTCACCCTTTTTACTGTTCTGTCTGCGGCTTACCAGAAGAACGGAATCTCATTAAATTCTTAGCCTCCGTTCAATCTGCGGCGAATCAGAGGAACGGATAGGTATTTCAACTACCCTTTCAACATTCACTCTTTTTCCTGTTCTGTCTGCGGCTTACCAGAAGAACGGAATCTCACTAAATTCTTAGCCTCCGTTCAATCTGCGGCGAATCAGAGGAACGGATAGGTATTTCACCAACCCTTTCAATGTTCACTCTTTTTCCTGTTCTGTCTGCGGCTTACCAGAAGAACGGAATCTCACTAAATTCTTAGCCTCCGTTCAATCTGCGGCGAATCAGAGGAACGGATAGGTATTTCAACTACCCTTTCAACATTCACTCTTTTTCCTGTTCTGTCTGCGGCTTACCAGAAGAACGGAATCTCACTAAATTCTTAGCCTCCGTTCAATCTGCGGCGAATCAGAGGAACGGATAGGTATTTCAACTACCCTTTCAATGTTCACCCTTTTTACTGTTCTGTCTGCGGCTTACCAGAAGAACGGAATCTCATTAAATTCTTAGCCTCCGTTCAATCTGCGGCGAATCAGAGGAACGGATAGGTATTACAACTACCCTTTCAATGTTCACCCTTTTTACTGTTCTGTCTGCGGCTTACCAGAAGAACGGAATCTCACTAAATTCTTAGCCTCCGTTCAATCTGCGGCGAATCAGAGGAACGGATAGGTATTTCACCAACCCTTTCAATATTCACCCTTTTTACTGTTCTGTCTGCGGCTTACCAGAAGAACGGAATCTCATTAAATTCTTAGCCTCCGTTCAATCTGCGGCGAATCAGAGGAACGGATAGGTATTTCAAATACCCTTTCAATGTTCACCCTTTTTACTGTTCTGTCTGCGGCTTACCAGAAGAACGGAATCTCATTAAATTCTTAGCCTCCGTTCAATCTGCGGCGAATCAGAGGAACGGATAGGTATTTCAACTACCCTTTCAATGTTCACCCTTTTTACTGTTCTGTCTGCGGCTTACCAGAAGAATGGAATCTCACTAAATTCTTAGCCTCCGTTCAATCTGCGGCGAATCAGAGAAACGGATAGGTATTTTAACTACCCTTTCAATGTTCACCCTTTTTACTGTTCTGTCTGCGGCTTACCAGAAGAACGGAATCTCACTAAATTCTTAGCCTCCGTTCAATCTGCGGCGAATCAGAGGAACGGATAGGTATTTCAACTACCCTTTCAATGTTCACCCTTTTTACTGTTCTGTCTGCGGCTTACCAGAAGAACGGAATCTCATTAAATTCTTAGCCTCCGTTCAATCTGCGGCGAATCAGAGGAACGGATAGGTATTACAACTACCCTTTCAATGTTCACCCTTTTTACTGTTCTGTCTGCGGCTTACCAGAAGAACGGAATCTCACTAAATTCTTAGCCTCCGTTCAATCTGCGGCGAATCAGAGGAACGGATAGGTATTTCACCAACCCTTTCAATATTCACCCTTTTTACTGTTCTGTCTGCGGCTTACCAGAAGAACGGAATCTCATTAAATTCTTAGCCTCCGTTCAATCTGCGGCGAATCAGAGGAACGGATAGGTATTTCAAATACCCTTTCAATGTTCACCCTTTTTACTGTTCTGTCTGCGGCTTACCAGAAGAACGGAATCTCATTAAATTCTTAGCCTCCGTTCAATCTGCGGCGAATCAGAGGAACGGATAGGTATTTCAACTACCCTTTCAATGTTCACCCTTTTTACTGTTCTGTCTGCGGCTTACCAGAAGAATGGAATCTCACTAAATTCTTAGCCTCCGTTCAATCTGCGGCGAATCAGAGAAACGGATAGGTATTTTAACTACCCTTTCAATGTTCACCCTTTTTACTGTTCTGTCTGCGGCTTACCAGAAGAACGGAATCTCATTAAATTCTTAGCCTCCGTTCAATCTGCGGCGAATCAGAGGAACGGATAGGTAGTTCAATTACCCTTTCATATTTTATACTTGTATTCGCTCCTTCTGCGGCTTGACAGAGGAACGGATTATATTTTATTTATCTTCGGGGATAAACTGAATGGATAATTTTTTTATGTGTAGTTATTATTCTTTTTTTTATTATGTCTGGAATGAGAGTATTTTTTTCTTTAGTTTTGGCTTGACTATTTGTTGCATCCCGGGCGTGGTTTCTAACATTTTTTCATTTTTTTTTCTTCGTGAATGTTGCATCATAGTTTCACGATATTTGTGTTAGTCTTAGAATTGAAATATTTTCGCTGATTGGATATTAATGCTTATGCATCTTTCCAAAAGTTTTTTTTTGTTTCGTTTGAATTATTACTAATCAGTGTTGAAATTATCTTCAGTATTCCTATTTGTTTTATATCAGTATTGTGTTGGTCAATATTTTTATTGTGATCTTTTCTTCAATTATTGCCTTATAATTCCTAAAGTATATCTCTTTCATTCCTTGCATGTAGAACCCTTATATCCTGAGTTTTAACTCGGGTCACTTATTGTGATAGTTTAAACCGCATGTTATGCATTTCGCCTTTGCATGAAATTCGTATTTTGAAAAAGACGAAGGTGTTTTTATAGTATTACCTGCTTTATCACGGAGGAGTTTTGTTTTTAATTTGTGTTCTATTATGTGATTTTTTGGCTTTTTTCTTGTGTATTACTGGATGTTGTTTCAATTTTTTTACTATTGTTTGCTATATTCGTAGTTATAGTGCATGCCCCCCTCAAATCCCATCTGCAGCCTCATCGCGGCGAGGGGGTGTAACAGTGGAAAGTCACAACGCATTGCAATAATCTGAGAAATTTTAGACTAAACATGAAATAAAGTATCATTTAATTACTCATTTCATTTAAAAATAACCACGATTTTGTTTAAATGTGACTGTCTACTGGCCAATGCAGAGGGTATACGTAGTATGCAGACGGTGGTTGAACGTTTGTTGTGAATTGCGGTGATACCTTAGCTAATTTATAGTTTCCATTTTTTTGCAGAATCAGCATGTTGTTAATTCCAATACATTTGGTGACATTTCATTTCTCCATTTTTGTCCTTTTCATTAGAGAGTGGAAATCATGCCTCACTGCTTCCAATATTAGTGGAGAGGTTACCATTGACCAAACTATCCCCATGGGCGGGGATACATTGCACAGCCTAAATATGACATCATAAGGTACAATACTTTGCGATTGAATTAAAATATTTTACTTACTTAAATCACAATAACTTTTGTCACATTTTCTATCTTAAAGGTACACCCTGTAAAATTTCCCCAATGAATGTCCTTATAGGGAACTGGCAATGGGGAAGTTAGCTTATGGGGACAAAGCTTTCCTTTGGGGATAATGTTTACCTCTCGGGACAATGATTCCGTATTTGGGTAATGATTCCCTATAGGGATGTAGGTTCCTAATAAGGGGTGATGTAATCCCTGTTTCGGGAAGTGGTATTGCCGCTTATAGGGATATAGAATCCCCACAGGACAGACCTGCTCCTTGTATGTGTTATCAATTAGGTGGTATTTCGTTATGATTTATAAAGGCACCTAAAATGACTCTTGTAACTAAAATAAAACTTGTTTTGTGTTTTCGTCGGAATTGGGGCCGTTAATTTGAGGGTGCGCTCTTGGACACACTAATTTTTAATGAGTTTTCCACTCACTGTCCATCGAAAAATTCGATATACTCCAGTTTGTGATGTTATACCTCAGTAATCGATAAACGTCTTGCAGCTTACTGATATATATGGGAGGCCGGGGCAAGATGACTAATTACTTAGTTCTCTAGTATACAACCAAGTCATAGCACCTCACGGATTCTACCAGCGTCCCTCATTCCTAGACACTAAAAATGCGTCCGATGAATTTCCTGATGCCATTACAACGCATATTGGAAAAAGTTGTCATTTTCAGACTATCGAACTATAGTTTTCTGGGCAACAGGCATAAGATTTAGTGAGCACATAGGAACGGCATATTAATATTCAATATTATGTCTGTCTTACTTCGGTAATTGGCTACTCCTATTCAGTATTTTGGAATATTTTCGTCTCCCACGTGCAGCAACAAGATTCATTCATTTAAGCTTGGTTTATCGGATCAAGTTGAGGGGGCCAGAATGACGACCTTGTCATCTTACCTCTGTGCCATTTAATGGTGAATGTTGGGGCAAATATTGAGCTCTGTATTTATTTGATGTTATGTTCTCAACGTAAATTATGCATTATGTGATTTTTAATTTGATATGTGATCCCGAAGAAAGTTTGCTCAGTTTGAAGCAGCAGTTATAAAACTTAATTTATAAAAAATGTTTAATCCTTTCCATCGTCATCTTACCCCGGTCTCCCCTATCATCTCTAACTCGTGTATCTAGACCTATTGCATAGGCAGTAAACGCACTCAATTTCTAGAAATTGAGTTTTAGCGAGAGCGCACAGCAATATTTCTTGACATGGATCGTAGAATGACGCCCATTTCTCCGCTGACTTTGAGAATTCCCAATTTTTTCCTGAGTTGCAGTATTCCCCTTACACATTTTCTGTGGTTAATGAAGGTAAAAATGCTGATTCCTAGCTTTGGGTTGTCTTAGTCACTTTGCTCTTAAGCATTTGGAAACTCTCCATTACGCCAGGAACGATCCATTAAGGAACCCTAATATTGGTCTCAAAACAGCCCATTTGCCCCCTCCTCTGTACCCTTTCAGCAAGAGCCCAACCACTGTTATTCCTCTCGAGTGTTGGTGCCTCTCAGCGTTTCCACGTATTATAGATTAAGAAACATGGCGAACCAGTGAAATATATTCAACATCAACCGCCCATGCTTCCAATATCCCCGTTCTGTGACACAGGCTTTCTGTATGTGAATCAGTGGTGACCACGACGGAACTTAATGCGGAATCATCTATAATCATGATGGAGTTACCCTGGCCGGTGTATAATTCGTATTATAGAACAGAACGTGTGAACGCATCTAGGAGGTTCGTTGTAGCGTCAAAATCGAGCCTCTCTCAGAAATTCAGCGTTTCGTAATCATCACTAACGAACATGTTGCGACGTCTAGAAGTAAATTTGAAATATTCTTATTTTCGCACAATGCTCTGATAAAAAACTAGTTTCGGGGCGGTGATCGGGGGAAATCCAGAAGAAATGGTAACTGGTTTCGTCCGGGAGAAGTGAGGGAATTTCGTCAACGGAAGAGAATCCGTGTGAATATTAACTTGGTAGAACCCTAATCATATTGGAGACCCTATTCGAATTTTAGACTTTAATAATAATCATAATGGAGACCATATTCGAATGTTAGGCTTTAATATCTGCAGTCTTACGAAGCATGATTAAGTAATCAATTATTAATGGCGCAATAACGTACTTTAATATGATTGAAATTCCAAGTATTTAAATAAAAATAACCTCGTAAATCTTTAACTTAACTCATTTTGTTTCGCGTGGTACGTTTGAAACTCCTTCACAGTGGAAGGTTTTTTGTGATTCTGAAATAATTACGGTGGTGACAATATGATCTATTTCCAAAAAAGGAAATGAAAACATATTTAGTAAATACTGTTAGTTTTTTGAGAAGATCTTAGTGTTACAAATTCCTTAATTTTTAAATAATAACTCTCTGGAGTGCATCCACGTACCGTTTCCCATGTAAAAGATGTGGTATTTTTCGTCAAATGTGTGGGAAAGTAGTTTAGCAAGGGGCTGATATTTCCATATCTTCGGAAGGGTGAGGTATTTTTCTTTAAAACGAGACTAACTTCATTCGTTTGTAAGTAAAGTTGATATTTCGCTCAAAGTACCTTTAATGAATTTCTTTACTTTTACATTTTTCACCATCGACATTTTCTTCTGTTACATTATCAATATCTCCATATCAACGGACAGGTACACATATCCTTTTTTTTACGTACTTCCAACTTTCTCCGACTTATTTCCTTGCCTTTTCATTAATTTCTCCGAATATTTCACTTTTCATTTAATCTCATCTGCTTTTTAACTATTCTTCCCAACTTTCGCAACTCGAGGATATGATCATTTTTCTTCATTTGGAAATGTAGTTTATATCTACTGTTCATCATACAGTGCGAGAAAATAATGGCAAGAGTGCCTTTATTTTCCAAAGACATCTTATTAATTCAACCTGAACATTCTTTTTTAGGTTTGAATGCCAGCTTTGGAAAAGTAGCGGAGTAATTGCAGCATCACTACATCCGCTCGTTCCACATTTGGAAACGTGATTTGAAGAACGAGGAGCAGGCATAGGGATGCGGCAACGAAGGAACGAACCTTTGGTGTATTGAAAGTGATATGAAGAATGTTGGTGATGAGTGAAGTTTTTTTTGTCGAATCCCTTGAAAATGAGGATAATGTTGCGGAACGTTGTTTTTTGAAACCAACAAAGGGAACTTGTGTATTCCCATTGGATAATATTTGTAACATTTAACTCATAGCTACTTTCAAGTGGTGCTGCTGAGAGGCTGTTAAGAGTGGCAAAGATGTTTCAACTGCTAAAAGGACTAACATGACATACCAATGCTGAGAAGCGATCACTTTCGAATGTTAATAAAATTTATTGAAATATCAATTTGTTGATAAGTTAATTTCTTCAATTTAAGTAGCACTGATAGTTACAGTTAATTGAACATCAGTGCGTAAAGGTGAACGAAACAATTTTTGGAAGAAACCTTAGTTTAACTTCTTCTTGAAGTATTCTACATCTAAACATAATTCAAGATGTAATTCCCCAATGCCTTCTTCACACATTTTCTCTTACAAAAATCTGATGGTAGAATTTTTAACATTCACTTTCATTTGACATTATTGGAGATTGATTTAGTTTGGACCTTTGAGTTGTGCTTAGCTCACTTTTTGAAATGTCCTTTTCAGTTGAGCTGTGCTCATAATTTGATGAATGATTTTCATTAGAGCTCATTTTAAAACTCAGATTCCCGAACTCTTGTTCCAACAAATGCAGGCGGTTAGCAATAACTGATTTGCAGCCACCATTGATGTAACTTATGGCCTGTTCCGCCTTTCACGTATTGAATTTACGGCCGCCTTGGTTGAAGGTAAAACAATGGAGTTAGTGCCAATCAATTTTCACCTAGTACACCGCCACATTACCATAGTCGTGTTTAAAATCAATGGTGACCGTTTCACGAAAGAGAAATATTAATATTGTTCTCAGTGAAAACTTTGTTTAATTGAAATAGTCTACTTAACTAAGGGTAAGTTGCAACATCTGGTGGTATGAAATGAAAAGTAGGCATATATTAATTCATTTATTTTGGCTCTAATTTTCTCAATAATCTGTAAGTACATGAAGTACTTAAGATGCTTCCCTCCCGCCATTCTATAATAAAGGATGAAAGAAAATGAGACAAGTTTATGAATGATAAAATCACAATTTTTCTTTGCAGCCACATTATTTTCATCATTTTTATTCAATATGTGACACTTACGGATTAAATTTCTCGCGCATAATGCGCCCTTCTGCATCTATCACCATTGAGCAGACGTCCACGACTGCCACTCTCCCTGTAATTTGGTTAAGGTTGAAACGATTAAGGGTTAATTTTGAGAATTGACGGTAATGAATAAGAACATACTTATGACACATTTTGAAAACCTTCGGTGGGTTTCTTTGGTACGTTAATTGTTTACATGAATGTTTTATCTCCTGTGGAGCGAGACACCAATTGTATCATGAAAGAGGTATTATTTTCACATAGTGTTGGCATTCGCTCAAGTCCATTTCACACAGAGCACCACCTTGTACAATGTTAAGTAGTATTTTTTCCTCAATGTAACGCGCATTTGCCATTGAAGATGGAGCAGGGGCTATTTTGCCACATTCAAACTGCGAGTGAATTCTTACAATTAAGCGTTTGACAAGAAGAAATTGAAAAGGACTCTCGTACGTAATTCAGCTTCTGCAATGACTTTCCTCGTGTAAGAATGAGTTAAAAGCCCGTTTTACACGGGTCACGTAATTTCAGGAACAGGTATAAGTTCGAACGTGCATTTCTAAGTACATCATGGATAGTGGTTCATCTCAAGAATGCATGCGCAACTGCATGAACGCGAGATAGGAAAATAGCTCCTGCTCTCTCTCCAATGTTATTGAACGCAAGACAGATAAAAAAAATACAGATAACACTTTAAGAACTTGTAAAGTAAATCCCTGTAAAGCGGGATTTATAATAATGGCATTAATGCCCTTTAAGGCAAGATACTTACTTCGAGCCCAACCCGCCAACCACCTGGCCATCGATTGGCACCTCCCTATTTCACGCCCCGAGGCATCTCGGCGCGGAACGGGCGTTATGATAATAAGCTTTTTTGCCTGCATTCGCCTTATAAAGTTGTACATTTGCCCTTTCAGCAGGTTGTATTTCGTGTTCTGGAAAAGACAAGCATGCTGGTGTTATGTTACACTCTAAGCGATGTATGACGTATCAACATTAAATGAAGCCTGGTGCAACGAGAAGTTTTGCGGTAAATTGTACATCGCCCAAGCATTTTTCGTATCAACTATGGGGGTTCTGAGCATGAGAATAAGGAAAATCGCAACAGTAGAGTTTTCATGGGTTTGACACATCATTCAAGCTTTGGGCTTTCATTGAGGAATTTTTCCCCTCGGCGTAGTTAGTGGTTTAAAAACCAGAAATTTGAACGTACACTTCTTTCACCCTTTATGTTTAATAAAAACATTTCAAATGCTGTTATCTCCTCCGGAGTAATGAAAGGTATTTCACCAAAAATAAGTTTAATTTTCGTCATCGTACCCCTCCTAAGTGGTTAAATGACGAAGTGATTTGGGTAAAATGACGAATTGATAAAAGTGATACAATAAAGAAGAACAATTTCATTTTAAGAATGCAGAGAAACAATTTCAAATACTAGCCATTGCCATGAAGGAAAGAAGTCAATTATGTATTTCTCTCTTTGAAGATTAAGATCAAGAAATTTCCTCATAGAGGAACAGCCATACATTAGGATTTGTGTAAAAGAAAAAATAACTGCATCCAAATTTCAGTTTCCAAACCAATTCATCCACTCAATAAGTTGGGTAAGATGACAAAATAGCAAACTTCTCGTCATCTTACCTATCCTGGTTTCGTCAAATTACCCACCCGCATAAGTATGCCCATGAAAATATTCACGAGGGGGCACGTGCATACCTATAGGTACAGCACATACCATTCATACATATAAACACACAAATATAGTTCGATAAAAACTATCTCCAGAAAATGCGAATGGTGCCGAATGTTGGTGCGCACATAAAAGGGGAATAAGTAACCATGAGTGGAACGGGCAACGTCGATTCGACCGAAGTTGTCTGGGTTCGTAAACCTCTACGAAAGAAACCACCATATCCCCACTGGTGTAGTTGCATATTCAGCCGCAATAGTTTCATTGAATTTTCGTCAGCAATGTTAAAAAATTCTTGGATTTCGCTGAGATTCTAACTACGAATTAAAGGATACGACAGCTGGCGAAAATGTTAATGGGCGTCAGGACTGTATTTATACCATGTAATATGGTAGTTGGCATTGGGCTGTGAATTGATAAAAATGTTAGGGAATACAAATGAACTGTGGGAATTGAGGGAAAATGCATTTCAATGTATAGACCTCTGGAGGAACTGTAGGTCATTCATATATTAAAACATTACAAATTACGTGGTAATGGAGAAAGATGCCTTAACTTAAATTGTCAGATGGTGTTTAAGGAAAGAACATTGTAAGTAATGGAAGGAGAGTAGGTATCATACCATTGTCTCTCACAAATCATAAAGCAACAAGTTATGAATGAAGTTGAACTAAAGACAATGTTCAACTATTATAGTTTATTATTGTAGCATAACCCGCATGGATGTAACACGCTCACGAGCCAAATTTTTTCGGAAGCTCGTAATTGAAATATCTTGGAAATACCTTGTTTTTTTATATACTGTGGTCAACACACATGCAAAACATATGCGGACCACCATTAACAAACCAAATTTTTGCTAAGCGTATAAAAGGAAGGTCCTCGGATAAAGGGTACAAAAGAGATACTACTCCGCCCTGGTTAGGCCACAACTCGAATACCCCGCGAGCATTTGGGGCCCTAGTCATTAAGGTTTAGCCGAAATAATTAATAAAATGCAACGAAAAGCAGCACGCTACGTTGGAAACTGCAACAAGCGACCTCATAAACTCTCACAAGTTTTCAGAGTAGTCTGGAGGAAGCCTCTAGAGACTCCGAGGACACACACTGGACTTAGGTTGTTTGATAAATTCGGATCTGGTTGTTTTGAGAACGACACAGAGAATATCATCATGATGCCCTACTACATTTCTAGGTATGACAGAAGCGATAAAATAAGAGATAAACATAGGCCAGCCCAAGGCCCCTTAACCGTCAATTTACATAACTTTTCTCCATGGCATGGTATAGAATACATAAGGAAGTACTAAATCTGAAAAAATCATGGAGATGAATTTTCCAGTTTAGGAGTACTATTACTTTTCGTTGGACGTAATGGATAAATTTAGGGTCCGCGATGTACGGGAACTAGCCCACGGCCCCTTAACCGTCAATTTACATAACTTTTCTCCATGGCATGGTATAGAGTACATAAGAAAGTACTAAATCAGAAAAAATCATGGAGATGAATGTTCCAGTTTAGGAGTACTATTACTTTTCGTTGGACGTAATGGATAAATTTAGGGCCCGCGATGCACGGAAACCAGCCCACGGCCCCTTAACCGTCAATTTACATAACTTTTCTCCATGGCATGGTATAGAGTACATAAGGAAGTACTAAATCTGAAAAAATCATGGAGATGAATGTTCCAGTTTAGGAGTACTATTACTTTTCGTTGGACGTAATGGATAAATTTAGGGCCCGCGATGCACGGAAACCAGCCCACGGCCCCTTAACCGTCAATTTCCATAACTTTTCTCCATGGCATGGTATAGAGTACATAAGGAAGTACTAAATCTGAAAAAATCATGGAGATGAATGTTCCAGTTTAGGAGTACTATTACTTTTCGTTGGACGTAATGGATAAATTTAGGGTCCGCGATGTACGGGAACTAGCCCACGGCCCCTTAACCGTCAATTTACATAACTTTTCTCCATGGCATGGTATAGAGTACATAAGAAGGTACTAAATCTGAAAAAATCATGGAGATGAATGTTCCAGTTTAGGAGAACTATTACTTTTCGTTGGACGTAATGGATAAATTTAGGGCCCGCGATGCACGGAAACCAGCCCAAGGCCCCTTAACCGTCAATTTACATAACTTTTCTCCATGGCATGGTATAGAATACATAAGAAAGTACTAAATCTGAAAAAATCATGGAGATGAATGTTCCAGTTTAGGAGTACAATTACTTTTCGTTGGACGTAATGGATAAATTTAGGGTACGCGTTGTACGGGAACTAGCACACGGCCCCTTAACCTTCAATTTACATAACTTTTCTCCATGGCATGGTATAGAGTACATAAGGAAGTACTAAATCTGAAAAAATCATGGAGATGAATGTTCCAGTTTAGGAGTACTATTACTTTTCGTTGGACGTAATGGATAAATTTAGGGCCCGCGATGCACGGAAACCAGCCCACGGCCCCTTAACCGTCAATTTACATAACATTTCTCCATGGCATGGTATAGAGTACATAAGGAAGTACTAAATCTGAAAAAATCATGGAGATGAATGTTCCAGTTTAGGAGTACTATTACTTTTCGTTGGACGTAATGGATAAATTTAGGGTCCGCGATGTACGTGAACTAGCCCACGGCCCCTTAACCGTCAATTTACATAACTTTTCTCCATGGCATGGTATAGAGTACATAAGAAAGTACTAAATCAGAAAAAATCATGGAGATGAATGTTCCAGTTTAGGAGTACTATTACTTTTCGTTGGACGTAATGGATAAATTTAGGGCCCGCGATGCACGGAAACCAGCCCACGGCCCCTTAACCGTCAATTTACATAACATTTCTCCATGGCATGGTATAGAGTACATAAGGAAGTACTAAATCTGAAAAAATCATGGAGATGAATGTACCAGTTTAGGAGTACTATTACTTTTCGTTGGACGTAATGGATAAATTTAGGGTCCGCGATGAACGTGAACTAGCCCACGGCCCCTTAACCGTCAATTTACATAACTTTTCTCCATGGCATGGTATAGAGTACATAAGAAAGTACTAAATCAGAAAAAATCATGGAGATGAATGTTCCAGTTTAGGAGTACTATTACTTTTCGTTGGACGTAATGGATAAATTTAGGGCCCGCGATGCACGGAAACCAGCCCACGGCCCCTTAACCGTCAATTTACATAACTTTTCTCCATGGCATGGTATAGAGTACATAAGGAAGTACTAAATCTGAAAAAATCATGGAGATGAATGTTCCAATTTAGGAGTACTATTACTTTTCGTTGGACGTAATGGATAAATTTAGGGTCTGTGATGTACGGGAACCAGCCCACGGCCCCTTGACCGTCAATTTACATAACTTTTCTCCATGGCATGGTATAGAGTACATAAGGAAGTACTAAATCTGAAAAAATCATGGAGATGAATGTTCCAGTTTAGGAGTACTATTACTTTTCGTTGGACGTAATGGATAAATTTAGGGCCCGCGATGCACGGAAACCAGCCCACGGCCCCTTAACCGTCAATTTACATAACTTTTCTCCATGGCATGGTATAAAGTACATAAGGAAGTACTAAATCTGAAAAAATCATGGAGATGAATGTTCCAGTTTAGGAGTACTATTACTTTTCGTTGGACGTATCGGATAAATTTAGGGTCCGCGATGTACGGGAACTAGCCCACGGCCCCTTAACCGTCAATTTACATAATTTTTCTCCATGGCATGGTATAGAGTACATAAGGAAGTACTAAATCTGAAAAAATCATGGAGATGAATGTTCCAGTTTAGGAGTACTATTACTTTTCGTTGGACGTAATGGATAAATTTAGAGTCCGCGATGTACGGGATCTAGCCCACGGCCCCTTAACCGTCAATTTACATAACTTTTCTCCATGGCATGGTATAGAGTACATAAGAAGGTACTAAATCTGAAAAAATCAAGGAGATGAATGTTCCAGTTTAGGAGAACTATTACTTTTCGTTGGACGTAATGGATAAATTTAGGGCCCGCGATGCACGGAAACCAGCCCAAGGCCCCTTAACCGTCAATTTACATAACTTTTCTCCATGGCATGGTATAGAATACATAAGGAAGTACTAAATCTGAAAAAATCATGGAGATGAATGTTCCAGTTTAGGAGTACTATTACTTTTCGTTGGACGTAACGGATAAATTTAGGGTCCGCGTTGTACGGGAACTAGCACACGGCCCCTTAACCGTCAATTTACATAACTTTTCTCCATGGCATGGTATAGAGTACATAAGGAAGTACTAAATCTGAAAAAATCATGGAGATGAATGTTCCAGTTTAGGAGTACTATTACTTTTCGTTGGACGTAATGGATAAATTTAGGGTCCGCGATGTACGGGAACTAGCCCACGGCCCCTTAACCGTCAATTTACATAACTTTTCTCCATGGCATGGTATAGAGTACATAAGGAAGTACTAAATCTGAAAAAATCATGGAGATGAATGTTCCAGTTTAGGAGTACTATTACTTTTCGTTGGACGTATCGGATAAATTTAGGGCCCGCGATGCACGGAAACCAGCCCACGGCCCCTTAACCTTCAATTTACATAACTTTTCTCCATGGCATGGTATAGAGTACATAAGGAAGTACTAAATCTGAAAAAATCATGGAGATGAATGTTCCAGTTTAGGAGTACAATTACTTTTTGTTGGACGTAATGGATAAATTTAGGGTACGCGTTGTACGGGAACTAGCACACGGCCCCTTAACCTTCAATTTACATAACTTTTCTCCATGGCATGGTATAGAGTACATAAGGAAGTACTAAATCTGAAAAAATCATGGAGATGAATGTTCCAGTTTAGGAGTACTATTACTTTTCGTTGGACGTAATGGATAAATTTAGGGCCCGCGATGCACGGAAACCAGCCCACGGCCCCTTAACCGTCAATTTACATAACTTTTCTCCATGGCATGGTATAAAGTACATAAGGAAGTACTAAATCTGAAAAAATCATGGAGATGAATGTTCCAGTTTAGGAGTACTATTACTTTTCGTTGGACGTAATGGATAAATTTAGGGTCCGCGATGTACGGGAACTAGCCCACGGCCCCTTAACCGTCAATTTACATAATTTTTCTCCATGGCATGGTATAGAGTACATAAGGAAGTACTAAATCTGAAAAAATCATGGAGATGAATGTTCCAGTTTAGGAGTACTATTACTTTTCGTTGGACGTAATGGATAAATTTAGGGTCCGCGATGTACGGGAACTAGCCCACGGCCCCTTAACCGTCAATTTACATAACTTTTCTCCATGGCATGGTATAGAGTACATAAGGAAGTACTAAATCTGAAAAAATCAAGGAGATGAATGTTCCAGTTTAGGAGAACTATTACTTTTCGTTGGACGTAATGGATAAATTTAGGGCCCGCGATGCACGGAAAGCAGCCCAAGGCCCCTTAACCGTCAATTTACATAACTTTTCTCCATGGCATGGTATAGAATACATAAGGAAGTACTAAATCTGAAAAAATCATGGAGATGAATGTTCCAGTTTAGGAGTACTATTACTTTTCGTTGGACGTAACGGATAAATTTAGGGTCCGCGTTGTACGGGAACTAGCACACGGCCCCTTAACCGTCAATTTACATAACTTTTCTCCATGGCATGGTATAGAGTACATAAGGAAGTACTAAATCTGAAAAAATCATGGAGATGAATGTTCCAGTTTAGGAGTACTATTACTTTTCGTTGGACGTAATGGATAAATTTAGGGTCCGCGATGTACGGGAACTAGCCCACGGCCCCTTAACCGTCAATTTACATAACTTTTCTCCATGGCATGGTATAGAGTACATAAGGAAGTACTAAATCTGAAAAAATCATGGAGATGAATGTTCCAGTTTAGGAGTACTATTACTTTTCGTTGGACGTAATGGATAAATTTAGGGTCCGCGATGTACGGGAACTAGCCCACGGCCCCTTAACCGTCAATTTACATAACTTTTCTCCATGGCATGGTATAGAGTACATAAGGAAGTACTAAATCTGAAAAAATCATGGAGATGAATGTTCCAGTTTAGGAGTACTATTACTTTTCGTTGGACGTAATGGATAAATTTAGGGTCCGCGATGTACGGGAACTAGCCCATGGCCCCTTAACCGTCAATTTACATAACTTTTCTCCATGGCATGGTATAGAGTACATAAGGAAGTACTAAATCTGAAAAAATCATGGAGATGAATGTTCCAGTTTAGGAGTACTATTACTTTTCGTTGGACGTAATGGATAAATTAAGGGTCCGCGATGTACGGGAACTAGCCCACGGCCCCTTAACCGTCAATTTACATAACTTTTCTCCATGGCATGGTATAGAGTACATAAGGAAGTACTAAATCTGAAAAAATCATGGAGATGAATGTTCCAGTTTAGGAGTACTATTACTTTTCGTTGGACGTATCGGATAAATTTAGGGCCCGCGATGCACGGAAACCAGCCCACGGCCCCTTAACCTTCAATTTACATAACTTTTCTCCATGGCATGGTATAGAGTACATAAGGAAGTACTAAATCTGAAAAAATCATGGAGATGAATGTTCCAGTTTAGGAGTACTATTACTTTTCGTTGGACGTAATGGATAAATTTAGGGTCCGCGATGTACGGGAACTAGCCCACGGCCCCTTAACCGTCAATTTACATAACTTTTCTCCATGGCATGGTATAGAGTACATAAGAAGGTACTAAATCTGAAAAAATCAAGGAGATGAATGTTCCAGTTTAGGAGAACTATTACTTTTCGTTGGACGTAATGGATAAATTTAGGGCCCGCGATGCACGGAAACCAGCCCAAGGCCCCTTAACCGTCAATTTACATAACTTTTCTCCATGGCATGGTATAGAATACATAAGGAAGTACTAAATCTGAAAAAATCATGGAGATGAATTTTCCAGTTTAGGAGTACTATTACTTTTCGTTGGACGTAATGGATAAATTTAGGGTCCGCGATGTACGGGAACTAGCCCACGGCCCCTTAACCGTCAATTTACATAACTTTTCTCCATGGCATGGTATAGAGTACATAAGGAAGTACTAAATCTGAAAAAATCATGGAGATGAATGTTCCAGTTTAGGAGTACTATTACTTTTCGTTGGACGTAATGGATAAATTTAGGGCCCGCGATGCACGGAAACCAGCCCACGGCCCCTTAACCGTCAATTTACATAACATTTCTCCATGGCATGGTATAGAGTACATAAGGAAGTACTAAATCTGAAAAAATCATGGAGATGAATGTTCCAGTTTAGGAGTACTATTACTTTTCGTTGGACGTAATGGATAAATTTAGAGTCCGCGATGTACGGGAACTAGCCCACGGCCCCTTAACCGTCAATTTACATAACTTTTCTCCATGGCATGGTATAGAGTACATAAGAAAGTACTAAATCAGAAAAAATCATGGAGATGAATGTTCCAGTTTAGGAGTACTATTACTTTTCGTTGGACGTAATGGATAAATTTAGGGCCCGCGATGCACGGAAACCAGCCCACGGCCCCTTAACCGTCAATTTACATAACTTTTCTCCATGGCATGGTATAGAGTACATAAGGAAGTACTAAATCTGAAAAAATCATGGAGATGAATGTTCCAGTTTAGGAGTACTATTACTTTTCGTTGGACGTATCGGATAAATTTAGGGTCCGCGATGTACGGGAACTAGCCCACGGCCCCTTAACCGTCAATTTACATAATTTTTCTCCATGGCATGGTATAGAGTACATAAGGAAGTACTAAATCTGAAAAAATCATGGAGATGAATGTTCCAGTTTAGGAGTACTATTACTTTTCGTTGGACGTAATGGATAAATTTAGAGTCCGCGATGTACGGGATCTAGCCCACGGCCCCTTAACCGTCAATTTACATAACTTTTCTCCATGGCATGGTATAGAGTACATAAGAAGGTACTAAATCTGAAAAAATCAAGGAGATGAATGTTCCAGTTTAGGAGAACTATTACTTTTCGTTGGACGTAATGGATAAATTTAGGGCCCGCGATGCACGGAAACCAGCCCAAGGCCCCTTAACCGTCAATTTACATAACTTTTCTCCATGGCATGGTATAGAATACATAAGGAAGTACTAAATCTGAAAAAATCATGGAGATGAATGTTCCAGTTTAGGAGTACTATTACTTTTCGTTGGACGTAACGGATAAATTTAGGGTCCGCGTTGTACGGGAACTAGCACACGGCCCCTTAACCGTCAATTTACATAACTTTTCTCCATGGCATGGTATAGAGTACATAAGGAAGTACTAAATCTGAAAAAATCATGGAGATGAATGTTCCAGTTTAGGAGTACTATTACTTTTCGTTGGACGTAATGGATAAATTTAGGGTCCGCGATGTACGGGAACTAGCCCACGGCCCCTTAACCGTCAATTTACATAACTTTTCTCCATGGCATGGTATAGAGTACATAAGGAAGTACTAAATCTGAAAAAATCATGGAGATGAATGTTCCAGTTTAGGAGTACTATTACTTTTCGTTGGACGTATCGGATAAATTTAGGGCCCGCGATGCACGGAAACCAGCCCACGGCCCCTTAACCTTCAATTTACATAACTTTTCTCCATGGCATGGTATAGAGTACATAAGGAAGTACTAAATCTGAAAAAATCATGGAGATGAATGTTCCAGTTTAGGAGTACAATTACTTTTTGTTGGACGTAATGGATAAATTTAGGGTACGCGTTGTACGGGAACTAGCACACGGCCCCTTAACCTTCAATTTACATAACTTTTCTCCATGGCATGGTATAGAGTACATAAGGAAGTACTAAATCTGAAAAAATCATGGAGATGAATGTTCCAGTTTAGGAGTACTATTACTTTTCGTTGGACGTAATGGATAAATTTAGGGCCCGCGATGCACGGAAACCAGCCCACGGCCCCTTAACCGTCAATTTACATAACTTTTCTCCATGGCATGGTATAAAGTACATAAGGAAGTACTAAATCTGAAAAAATCATGGAGATGAATGTTCCAGTTTAGGAGTACTATTACTTTTCGTTGGACGTAATGGATAAATTTAGGGTCCGCGATGTACGGGAACTAGCCCACGGCCCCTTAACCGTCAATTTACATAATTTTTCTCCATGGCATGGTATAGAGTACATAAGGAAGTACTAAATCTGAAAAAATCATGGAGATGAATGTTCCAGTTTAGGAGTACTATTACTTTTCGTTGGACGTAATGGATAAATTTAGGGTCCGCGATGTACGGGAACTAGCCCACGGCCCCTTAACCGTCAATTTACATAACTTTTCTCCATGGCATGGTATAGAGTACATAAGGAAGTACTAAATCTGAAAAAATCAAGGAGATGAATGTTCCAGTTTAGGAGAACTATTACTTTTCGTTGGACGTAATGGATAAATTTAGGGCCCGCGATGCACGGAAAGCAGCCCAAGGCCCCTTAACCGTCAATTTACATAACTTTTCTCCATGGCATGGTATAGAATACATAAGGAAGTACTAAATCTGAAAAAATCATGGAGATGAATGTTCCAGTTTAGGAGTACTATTACTTTTCGTTGGACGTAACGGATAAATTTAGGGTCCGCGTTGTACGGGAACTAGCACACGGCCCCTTAACCGTCAATTTACATAACTTTTCTCCATGGCATGGTATAGAGTACATAAGGAAGTACTAAATCTGAAAAAATCATGGAGATGAATGTTCCAGTTTAGGAGTACTATTACTTTTCGTTGGACGTAATGGATAAATTTAGGGTCCGCGATGTACGGGAACTAGCCCACGGCCCCTTAACCGTCAATTTACATAACTTTTCTCCATGGCATGGTATAGAGTACATAAGGAAGTACTAAATCTGAAAAAATCATGGAGATGAATGTTCCAGTTTAGGAGTACTATTACTTTTCGTTGGACGTAATGGATAAATTTAGGGTCCGCGATGTACGGGAACTAGCCCACGGCCCCTTAACCGTCAATTTACATAACTTTTCTCCATGGCATGGTATAGAGTACATAAGGAAGTACTAAATCTGAAAAAATCATGGAGATGAATGTTCCAGTTTAGGAGTACTATTACTTTTCGTTGGACGTAATGGATAAATTTAGGGTCCGCGATGTACGGGAACTAGCCCATGGCCCCTTAACCGTCAATTTACATAACTTTTCTCCATGGCATGGTATAGAGTACATAAGGAAGTACTAAATCTGAAAAAATCATGGAGATGAATGTTCCAGTTTAGGAGTACTATTACTTTTCGTTGGACGTAATGGATAAATTAAGGGTCCGCGATGTACGGGAACTAGCCCACGGCCCCTTAACCGTCAATTTACATAACTTTTCTCCATGGCATGGTATAGAGTACATAAGGAAGTACTAAATCTGAAAAAATCATGGAGATGAATGTTCCAGTTTAGGAGTACTATTACTTTTCGTTGGACGTATCGGATAAATTTAGGGCCCGCGATGCACGGAAACCAGCCCACGGCCCCTTAACCTTCAATTTACATAACTTTTCTCCATGGCATGGTATAGAGTACATAAGGAAGTACTAAATCTGAAAAAATCATGGAGATGAATGTTCCAGTTTAGGAGTACTATTACTTTTCGTTGGACGTAATGGATAAATTTAGGGTCCGCGATGTACGGGAACTAGCCCACGGCCCCTTAACCGTCAATTTACATAACTTTTCTCCATGGCATGGTATAGAGTACATAAGAAGGTACTAAATCTGAAAAAATCAAGGAGATGAATGTTCCAGTTTAGGAGAACTATTACTTTTCGTTGGACGTAATGGATAAATTTAGGGCCCGCGATGCACGGAAACCAGCCCAAGGCCCCTTAACCGTCAATTTACATAACTTTTCTCCATGGCATGGTATAGAATACATAAGGAAGTACTAAATCTGAAAAAATCATGGAGATGAATTTTCCAGTTTAGGAGTACTATTACTTTTCGTTGGACGTAATGGATAAATTTAGGGTCCGCGATGTACGGGAACTAGCCCACGGCCCCTTAACCGTCAATTTACATAACTTTTCTCCATGGCATGGTATAGAGTACATAAGGAAGTACTAAATCTGAAAAAATCATGGAGATGAATGTTCCAGTTTAGGAGTACTATTACTTTTCGTTGGACGTAATGGATAAATTTAGGGCCCGCGATGCACGGAAACCAGCCCACGGCCCCTTAACCGTCAATTTACATAACATTTCTCCATGGCATGGTATAGAGTACATAAGGAAGTACTAAATCTGAAAAAATCATGGAGATGAATGTTCCAGTTTAGGAGTACTATTACTTTTCGTTGGACGTAATGGATAAATTTAGAGTCCGCGATGTACGGGAACTAGCCCACGGCCCCTTAACCGTCAATTTACATAACTTTTCTCCATGGCATGGTATAGAGTACATAAGAAAGTACTAAATCAGAAAAAATCATGGAGATGAATGTTCCAGTTTAGGAGTACTATTACTTTTCGTTGGACGTAATGGATAAATTTAGGGCCCGCGATGCACGGAAACCAGCCCACGGCCCCTTAACCGTCAATTTACATAACTTTTCTCCATGGCATGGTATAGAGTACATAAGGAAGTACTAAATCTGAAAAAATCATGGAGATGAATGTTCCAGTTTAGGAGTACTATTACTTTTCGTTGGACGTAATGGATAAATTTAGGGTCTGTGATGTACGGGAACCAGCCCACGGCCCCTTGACCGTCAATTTACATAACTTTTCTCCATGGCATGGTATAGAGTACATAAGGAAGTACTAAATCTGAAAAAATCATGGAGATGAATGTTCCAGTTTAGGAGTACTATTACTTTTCGTTGGACGAAGCGGATAAATTCAGGGTCTGCGATGTACGGGAACCAGCCCACGGTTTCTTAACCGTCAATTTACATAACTTTTCTCCATGGCATCGTATAGAATACTTAATGAAGTACTAAATCTGAAAAAATCATGGAGATGAATGTTCCAGTTTAGGAGTACTTTTACTTTTCGTTTCTTTCATAGTGCTTTTTACAGACAAGTAAACCGTTAATTTATTTGAATTTTTTTATTCCCTCTATTATATTTAATGACTTTTAATGAATAATCGTTAATTATTAAGGTTTTGCCACGCATTTTCTAATTTATATGTCGAATAGTGATGTGGAGATTTATTTTTATCATTTATCGTTGGTACTGGAGACTTTAATGCCCGATTTCACTATTGTGGGCTGTGGGCTGGTTACGGTGGGTTGTGGGCTGTGGGCTAAGGTAACGGTAGTGTATAAATGTGTATTGTTGATGATATTACTTATGTCATCAAAAGGTGAATTTGCTTTCCTGTGGAGACATTCAGATGTGTAGAAATATTCCTACTCGTCATTCTCTTCTCCATTGGTGTCACTGAGAACAGGTATAGTTCTTGACAACATGTAGTTGTCTGATTATAATTATTAACATATTTATAACTAATCTTGCGTTGAAAGCTAACCTGCGATATTTTATTTCATAAATATCCAGAAATTAATTTGTGTTCTTGGTGAGTGGAATTGTGGGTCGATGTTTCGCTGAGGGGTCCTCACATAACTTTTAACGGCTCGAATTGGATGCCTTTACGTTATTGAAAATTCAACTTAATATGCCTCAGACTCACAAAGAACACTCCACAGATTACCCGCTGGGTTATGGTGTAAGTGTGGCAAGCCAACTTGCCAACCCTTGCAAGCATAGTGTTTGCATTTCATTAACATATTTTTACTGTAGTTGTAATCTTTCCTATGTATAATTTTTCCCATTCTTTTCTTAGCTAAAAGGGAAGAATTACATTTGATGTTGATTTAAGAGGCCTTAACCTCTTTGTCCCTCAGGGCTGAGTCTGACAAGTGAGTGGAGTGAGCTGTGCGTATTGCTATGTTCTAATTAGTCAAGGCAAATATTTGACAGAGGGCAATATCTCATGGTGTTATTTTTTCATGGGTGAGGTTTTTTTCTGCCTGCTCTGTGCTGCTGGTTTCTTAAAGTGATTTTATTACACCACCATCCCTTGATTTTCTGACGAAGAGGTGCCAGACGCCTTTCGTTGCCTGGAATAGAATCAAATGATGCATGGTTTTCATTTTTCTAGGCTCTTATAGGTACCTATACCTATTTGATATATGATGTGAGTGGCCATACCAGGAAGAATACCTCTGCCAATCTTGTCCCGCTCATGCATACCAGTCAATCTATTCCCTTTTGGGATGGGTGAAGTCAAAAAATATAGTCATTTCTGTTAGACCTAGAAAACTGGCTCCCTTTTCATAATTTCCTCTCTAATATCCTATCCTTAACAAATGGCTTTTACTTCTCTTACACTCATTCCTTACTTCATTAATGCTTGTCATTGTTTTGACTCTGAATATTACTCCTCTTCTTTCATATTCACTCCTGACTTTCATGATCTACCTCTTCATCTCTCTCTGTTTGCTCTCATTTCCTGACTCTGATTACTTATTTGACTCTCATCCATTCTCGCAACTTGGGGCCAAACCAACAAACCACACTCCATTCATGTGTGTCCTTTACTGCTGCATATAACTGACATTCTTTACTCACTTACCCTTTCCTAATCCAATCCCTGTTACTTTTCCAGCAAATACTTCTGAGGCACCCCCATGGGCATAGCCAGGATTTATGGTAGGGGGAAGTAGTGGTGGGGGCCAGGACACCATTCGGTAGCTGTAGATATATGCCAGGGGGGAAGGACATCATCCTGTCTTCCTGTCTGGCTTCATGTGACAGATTTGGTAAAAAATGTCTCATAAAGGGGGGGGGAGGGGCAGCTGCAGTTCTTAAAAGTAGCTGCTTCCCCATACAGGTTCTCATTTCTAGATTTGGTCCACATGTGTGTCTTCTACTGGCATTCAGACTATTGTAAATTTCTTCACGTATCCTTCCATCATTTGAAAACATTTAGCCAGGATATTTTAAAATGGTCTACTTGTTCGATTATTACTTCAAATGTCGAGTTCTACAGTTCATGGAAATGCACTGCATCCATTTCACCATCTAAGAATGTGTTTTTCTCTAAGAAAGGTTTCCTGGGATATCCTCTACATATTTCCTTCTTTTTAACTAATCAAGGAATTCATTCTGCCTGTTGTAACTTAGTACTTTTTTTCAAACATGACTAAAGAACGAGGACTGTGGAAACCAAAGTTCATATCAACTACAGGGTGAAAGTGTTATATATGTTAGAAACCCAAGTCCCAGAAATTGGTGAAAGGGTAGCTGCTGACTGTAGATTTGTCCCTGGAAAAGCTTCTCTCAGCAACCAACACAGTGATTTGTACTGCCCGTAATACCATACAAAATTTTAGTTTAGCTTCTAAGATAGTTAAATATCAAGGACAAATTCTGACCATTTATTTTGGCACCTCTGTCAGTCAGTTGTCCATCTCATTTTTGCTGAATCTTATTTTTGCTACCCCTCTCACGCCCATATTTCCCTACTTTCCACCATTCCTTTATGCTTATCAGTGCTTTGAGCCTTGTTTTTTCTCCCTTTCTTGGTCAACTCACATAAATGAAGAAAATCATTTGAAGCAGACTGTGTAGGCCTTGGGACTGATAGACATGGGGAAAGTGAAAGAATTAGAGAGTACTGTTCGACTGCAATGTTAAGTCTTGTATTATTTTTATTATGTAAGGCATGAAAAATATTAAACCCAATTTATTGGGCCCTGTAGCTTTTATACATCAAGCTGTAGGAATTAGGTTATTATAAAATTAATACTTAAAATTATTTTTTTAATATTATTAATTCTGGAGTTCCTTTTTTCAATAATATGCATAATTTTCATAAGTCATTTTTTTAAATTTATTTATTCAAATGCCAAAAACAGCAACTAGGGCCTTTGAAATGGGTTTAAATAAACAAAAAATTAGTTAAGAAATAAAACAAAAATATACAGGAAAAACAGTAAGAACAATAATCAACAGAAAGAAAAAGAAAAAAAATCAATTTTGTGTCAGGGAAGAAGTTGAGGACGCAATGCGTTTAAGTTGGGAAGAAAAGATGTTGCGTGAGGAGAAAAGGTCAAGGGTAGGGTGATTGTTGGCCAGGGTATTAAACAATGAAGGTAGGCGTCTGCATATCAATTTTTTCATTGCATCATTAAACTCTGAACAATCCTATGATGCCCCTGAATACATGATCAATACATTATGATTTCAAAAAGTGGAATCATCAATAATCCAGCTCATACTGGGTCCTTTAAATGAAGTTAACTGTAGTGTAGTATTGTACTTTGGAATAAATGCATCTACAGTGAAACCCCTCTTTTATATTTTTTAGGGGACAAAGGAAAAAAGAGTACATAGCAGCAAAATGAAAATCTAGAGAAGTCTTAATTTGCAGGAAATTGAAGCAAAATCATAACCGATTGTTTCGTAATTTTATTTAATTTGAATGGATTATACCGTCAATCTAGTGGCTGCAGCCAGCTGCTGGCGGGGAAAAATAATAATTTGTTTCCATAATTTAAAGTAAAGTTTAAATGTGCAGGGCAGTGATCCAATGACCACAGGAATATTCTGTTTAGGCCTCACTGTCGTTTGCTTCCAGGGCATGCATTTGTCCATCAAAAAATACTAGAAGTCATCCTTGTCTTCATGTTAGGTGCATAGGTTGTAGGTAATAAGGTCCAAATATTTTTATTTTTAATGTGATTTGAGAAAATGAGAAAAAATTTCTAGATTTTCCAAAACAATGAGGCAAGCTTTGCTGTGTTTGTCCCAATGACAAGGATCCCCTTTGAAGGATAGGGTCTTTGCGGCTGTGTATCATACAAAAGACATGTCTCACTCTTAGTAACATTTTCTATAAGAGCATATAGCCATCAACATGATTATGAAACAGTCAAAACTATTGTTTTGTTGTTGTAAACTGTTTTATATTTTTAGACTGTGATTATGTAAAGTTGAGGACTTCCAATGAGAAAGTGTTTTAGGTTCTATACATTCAGATTCACCATATATGTATGCTGTTTTAGACAATACTACTACACTGAATTTTGTAATGGTATTTCCAGCCATGTGATGCTTTGAAGTCATCAATACTTAATCTTGCTGCTGCTGCATGAACTGCCTTTTCTTTCAAAGGAATCCGACTTGATCGGTATTCCACAGACTTATAAAGCACACTCATCAGCATCCATGAAATATGTACTGTGTAAGCCACTATACTAGGGTGTTCGGCATGGGTACATTGTATACGAGGCATGCAGCACTCATCCCAGTTCAAATCAGAACCCCGCACGTTCCCGCAGCCACTATGCACAGACCGAGAGCAGTCAGGGTCATGGTAATACGAATACCATTCTATTCTATATTCCTATGCTGTATTCTTACTACCATGGTCAGGATGACAATGCATGGTCAGGCCAGAAACTAGGAGAGTTGCTACGTAGATGAATACTATAATTTTCCAATTGTAATACACACCAACTATAAGATTTTATTGCGAGCGCAATGTGAGGATTTACCTATCACCATGTATAACATGCTGTCAGATTTTGGAGAACGACATTCTACGCTATTATCTGCTGTGCCATTCAGCACCCAAAAGATCGCAAGCCGCGCAAGCGGGAATGCTGCCTACGGATGGCTTTTTCCCTTTCTGTTACATACCCCTTTGGTTTCTCTATGTGATGATCTATTTGTAGTCTGTTCTTCCCCTCCTAATGTTCCGTGCTCGTCAATGGAAATATTTGTCAGTAAATGACATATTTGCTACGCTGCCTTGCCTTAGGCCTTAGCTGTTGCTTAGATACAGAGGCTTAAACATGACCTAATTTCCAATAAAATGCCCATTTTCAATTTTCTTCGAAAATCTTAAAAGTTATACTGATGATAATATAGTGGAGGGATTTTAGTGAAATACAAAAGATTACCATCTGTCAATGTGGTTCTTTTTCTGTACTATGCATGAGTTTATGTGATTTTTGCCGACATTTGTGCACTATTACGTCACCAAAGTACCATGCAGTACACTATTTAAGATATAATTACTGGTTGTTATTATTAATGCGACTAATAAATAGTACTCCAAGTACTTATAATCATGCAAAAGGTAAATCCTGCTTGAAATTTCATTCAGGGTTACTTGTTAAAAATGATGCTAAAATATTTAGAACAAGTGCAAAACCTACATTACCTAGTGAGGGGCAAAATATCATGTACCTAACTGATCTATTGCAACTATTATAGTCTGTCATCATGCATGGAAAAAATGACATTTTAAATCATGTTAAGATATTTAGCACTCCTGAAAAAACCTAGTAAACCAAGTCAATATCCTAGAACTGTTCTATTTCAACTATTATGGTCCTTATTGTACGTGAAAAAATGACACTTTAAATCTATCGGTTCTGAAGTCTATTTCCTTAATCTTATTTCTGGGATCATTTACACCATATTAGTTTGGATCTAGCAAAATATGTTAAATATACGGCAAAAAATAGTATAAATCAACCTTTGGTAAAAGATTTAATCTATATTTTTCTCTTCGATCATATAGAGGATTGGATTGGATATTTGGGGAGGCATCCAACGGCTGAGGTCATTTGCGCCATAGGAGATAGGTAAGGGAGGAAGGGTGGATAGAAACCCAGTGTCGGCATTAGCCTGCTCTTAACGAAAGGCGCCAAGGGGACCATTGACATTTAACGTCTCATCCGACAGACGGAGTACTCTACTTGAAGTGCCCTCCACGAGACACTCAAGTAGGGATCGGGTTTCCCCTGAAAAACATCCACTTCTGCAGGGATTTGAACCCTGGCCACCCGTGTGGCAGGCGAGTACTCTAGCCACCACACCAACCCGATCCCCTTGATCATATAGAGATTCCCACTCCAGTTCCCTCAACAATTCAGTATCACTGCCATAAAACAAAAGCAAAATCCTTGATAAAATGTAATATAGATTTTAAAAAGCTTTCAATTACTATGTTGGCTTTATGTTTCCAATAGTAGTCTGATTTGTAATAATGAATTCAAGGTGAAGACAGTGGTGTCACTATCAGGTCCCGACAACATGTATGAATGGGCATCCAATTGTTCCCCAAAATTAACCACAGCTCCATGACAGATAAAGGATAAGAAATCAGAACTTTCAGAAATCACATGCAAAGGTTTAGAAAATGTTGTGTTAAATTCTGACGGCATTTGAACCAAAATTAAGTATGCGATAATATGGAAAATTTCTGAATTTCTGCCAAAGGCTCAAATTTTTTTCATTGTCATGACAGTGACAGAATTTTCACTGCAATGAAAACTACATTCTCAATTTTTACTGCACTTCAGTTATAACTACATATTCAACTGCACATAAGACAGACTTTGTACAGACATTTGTTTCATGACAATCGGCCCCGGCATTCTCTTTACGTTCGGCTTCAAACTTGGGGCAACGCAATTTTTGCGCTAAAATCAGTTGGAAATTGATATGCCGTAAGTGTGCCAGCCGCCATCTTTCTCCTTACCATAAGTAAGATATTTCAAAATTGGAAAGTGTAAATTGGGGAATAAGATTGCATTACTAGGAAATTTTGGGGGCTCAAGAAAATGTCGTAAAACATGAGAAAGCGTAAATTCCAGGGGCATAAACATGAGGTTTCACTGCTGGTTGTGGGCCTGTATCTTATTCTCATTCGCTTCACTTCCCATCATAATAAACTTTCTCATTTGTAATTTATAATGAGCAACTTCTCCATCCTTTCCCAAGTGATCTAGATCATCTGTGGGAATCATCCGTGAGAAAGATGAGTAATCCTGACATTCCATCTGATATACCAGTGCAATTTTCTTTGGTGCCAGAGGTTGAAGATTTGGTGGTGTCTAAAGAAGGTAAAGATATCTTGTTTCTTGTCAGATTCTAAAATATTTAATCATCACTACGCTTTTATGTGATTCCATGAGATTAAAGAAGTTCCACCGTGACTGAAAGACTCAAAAAAGAAACTAAAGTCAAATAGTTTTCAAAATCCTGCTTCCACTGATGGAATACATTAGCCACTGAAATCTGAAATTAAAGAATAAAAAGTGCCAATTAAATCACAAAAATATTTTTAATAAACACTTTTTGCAGCCACAGATGCCAACTGCAGTGCCATTTGTATGGAATTACCAAATTTTTTTCTTCAATTTTTGCAGTTCTCTGCTAATTGCTAAAAAAGCAAGGCTGTAAGATGCATCTGTTCTTAAATTTAGTCATTTTACCCAGAGTTTGCGCTTCTAGAAAATATTTTTTGCTGAAAATGGCACTCTTATGAGATGAAAAAGATTATTTTTCCTCGTGTTTCTCACTCTCTCCCATTGAACACCATTGAAAGTAATTATGTACACATTCACTATGTGCGCAAAATATCACTTTCTACAGAATGGAAACATTTTGTTGTTTATGTCATTGAAAGGACATGTATTTCCACAAACTTCCAGAATAGAATTAAAATGACATTCTCAGTGTCATCTCTTGGTGAAGCAGCATTAAGATGGAGAAAAGATAACCTCTTCTTAGTGTTTAACAATACTTACTGAGTATGACATTACCCCTCCAATAAGCCAGAAATGTAAATTTCTGACTTCCATTTTGGTGAATGTTTTTTGATAAAAAAAAGGTATCGCTTTGAGCTATTTCTTTTATGATCTATGTTCATCCTCAATATCATAAATATTCATGCTAGCATTTCATAAGATTCCAAGGAGAAAGCTCGTAACCAAAGTTTGTCACCAGAGCAAGCGAGGAATTAAAGTGATTACAAAATCAAAACTTTTAAAAATATCATCTAGCATAATTAATTCTCAAATGGCTAAGCACGGCAAATGTGCTGGTGAAGGATACTGTCTCTTGGTTGTGGCTTCTTTGAAGCCCTCTTCTCCTTTGCGTTGCCATCTTTGATGGACCGCAAGGGCCTTACATCTAGTTGCCTAGTATCCACCAAAAATTGCCATGGGAATTAGGAAGCCTGGATAGCGTAGTGGTCTGTGCATTGATCTGGCAAACCAAAGGTCCGTGGTTCGATTCCCGGTCCAGGCCGAATTTTTCTCATGGCAATTTATTCATAATTAATTCTTGTTTCCAATTTGTTGACAGATAAAAGGGACAAATTTGAACTTGATTGGATTACATTTAGGAGTTGTGAATTGGCCCCAAAAAAAAAATAGCAAATTTCTTTAAATGACAGTGACAGAATTTTCACTGCAATAATAATACTCAGCACTGTGTAATAGTACTTACTTAATAGTGCTGTGTACTTACTTAATCATTCTCCCCGTTCAGCTCTATCAGGTGTCACACTGCAGGAGAAGTGGGCAGGTGTCCAACCAGATTTCCGAAGTTGGTAATTTCGAAAATATCTTATTTTCGAATAGCGCTATGTATTTAAAATAGGCATTTTGTCGGGACCGACAGTTTTGCTTTGTAAAATCAAAACTTTGTATTTTCATGCTTCGTATTATTGTGTTTCTACTGTATGACTTAGTGCAACTCTCACCATGCCAACTCTTCCTCATTTTTCCTATGGAGAGCCTGAGTTCTTGCAATTAATTTTCATGGTGTTCTTCTCTTTGTAAATATATGCCATTGAATTTGGATTGGAGGTTTTGCTAACAGCACATGAATTGATGGTTTGTTATGATTGGGAGCTGTAAAATATATTAACTTGTTTTTAGATTGCAATTATTGTTTAGCACTGCATCTTCATCTCTAACCTGAGCTTGAAAATAATGTTAATATTAAGAAGTGCTTTATCAGCAAGAAAAACAAATTCATTCTCTTGTAATGATACTGTCTCCATATTAACATTTTTCTGCTTACTTCTTTCTTACATCTCTCTGATAATTTCTTCTGTAATTCACAATTTTTTTGCCATTTTTGTGTCTACAACATTTATTCATATCGTACCTTTTTATCAGAAAGTGTACCTGTTTTCGTATTTTCCTTATTCTTTCCTTGAATTCTTTCGCTGATTGTTTCTTTATCTTTATATATTTTCCACTCACATTGTTTTGACTAGCTTGTGGCTCATGCCTTGTCTACACTGCATGTTCACTTAAGTAGGGTTTCCTTAATAGCAGCAATTAAATGCAGACAAACATCTACATGCAGATAATTAATATTAATACAATTAATAGCACAAACTACTGAATAAGAAGAGTAACACATATGAAAATACTCAGCTCCTTAAATGAATAATGAAAACATGAGTCTGATGTGTATGTTTATCGAAACTCCTCTACCTATTAATGATGAGCCCTCGACCACCTCTTTGGAACACTACCAATGTCCTAATTAGGGGTCCCCTGTCCACATTAATGGACATGTCATTTAAGTGACCAAAAGGTGTCTAAACGGTGCAATTAAATGCTCACTTAAGCGGTCAGTGTAGACGTGGCATTATCCTCCTTGTGCCCTGATTGGACATATTGCTCCACTTTTTGATGATCCTTCCTTTTCTTGTAGCTAATCTTTAGTTACATTTCAGGAAGACCAAAAAATACCATTCTTGAAAAAATTACAATTGTATTTTTTCAACCTTATCTGAGTTTCAATCCGTTATTATATGCTGTTGGTTGGTGTTCTCCAAATTGTATAGCCCTTTGGTATTTCTAGGCCAAGAAGTGGAACCAGTAGGTGCTCTCTCATCTCCTAATGATGGCGATGAACAAATATCTTCAATGCCAGGTGGTGAGGATCAGGAGCTCAGAAACGATGATGGCATAATAACGAACGGTAAGGAATCTAAAAAAAAAGACAATTAACCTAATCCTTAGTGGTTTCAAATTTAAGATTCACTTTTGATCAAGAAAAATATAAAACTATCAAGGTAAGGCACCCAACTGTAACTGGTGGATTGGGATCAAGCTTCTTAGTGTGAAATATCACCAGAATTCTGCAGACATATTGGATGATTCAATAAACCAGTAGTCCTAATTCATATGTGCCTTATCTTATAGGGTACCTACCCATTTGCTTCCCCCATTATTGGCTGATTATCTACTCTGTTCCCTCTTCCTCTAATTTCTCATTTTCTCGACAGCTATTACATCAGAGTTAATAAAAAATATAATCAAGTTGGCTGTGAGAGCACTGCATCCTCTTATAATGTTGGGCTTGCATATGTTGATTGTATTATCATATATTTCATTAACTGCCTGAGCAACTTTGTTTGTTGTTAAAGCAAGAAACCAATAGAAATTGTATTCCTCATTGTCCTGCTGTATCCCAACCTACATGGGATCCTTGAAGAATGTAAAAAACCATCATCTATACTAATGTAGTGTATCATATTGGGGTACCCGTGTGGAATCTAAAAATGTGTGGGGCACAGCTGCCTATGGTCATATTAGGCGAGTATTTTGCATAAGTCACCTTCTAGTCATTTAGAATGAGGAGTAGAAGAGGGTGGTATGAAAATTTTGAAGACTAGATTTTTTTGGAGTACCTAGGTACCTATCAGACATAAAAGCAACTAGAAGAGATAATTAGAATAGTTTGGGATAGGAACGCTTCATAGTGATGGATTGGAATATGGTGGTGGGCAAAGAAGGGATCAATTTGAAGTGGGTAAGTATGGACTTGGTATAACAAGGTATGTATAATATAATATGTTATTCATGTAATATATAATATCTTGTGCTATCAAACGAGCAATTCTTGTATGTATATTAAGGTACCTCGTTTTTCCACTTTTTTCTAGGAGTGAATCGTAATACCCGACAAAAGTTGCATACCTGGATGGATATTACATGTATGTTTTTTTTTTCCAAATCGGATAATATCTTCTGTTAGCATTTATGCCTTAAGAGTTTTGAAATTTTCAACGAAAAACGCTAAAATTGTCAATAATTTAAATTTGGTTTGAGCGAGCACACTTTTTTTGTAATGAGATATAACTTAGAACTGCATTGAATATTTTAGCCCTAATGTGCTTAGCTATATTGCCCTTAATTATCGAGCAGATGACCTTTTATGGTGTCCCCGAAATTACGGTTGCATGGAAGGCAACCCGCAACGCACTATCGCATTTTAACCTATGCCTGCAATAAATGACGCGAAGGAGGCATTTGTTTTCTGTCAACGACGTGCAAATCATGTCTTGAATTGTCAAAGGTAGTCAAAAAAATGGAAAAGAGGCTATTTTATGCCTTCGCCGACTATAGTGACTTTATTTTCGGGTACAAAGATGTCACTTACGATGGAAACTAAGATTCGAGACTCAATATGCCGGTTATATGCCCCTCGTGGGTTAAAGTTGCCTCCTCTGTGACCAGAAAAGGGGTGAAATCTAGTGTGATGAAGCAAATGATCAGCTCCTCGCTCACCTGGCTAGTGACGCTGGCCAAGCGACTCAGAGCCCACCACGTGGGGGTGGCTGCGCCTTGGACTCCTCCACCTCCCCTACCCAACCAACCAACCAGAGTTTTGTAGACCGGTTTATCTCATCTCAATCGTCACTGTCCTGAAATATTGTCAAAAATTAAGATTTCGATTGAAATTTTGGCAGAACTTGCCTTGAAACAAAAGTGGAACTGATGATGTCATTCCCAACGTCACTGCCACATACACGGGAGGCTGCTTCGGTGACTAACTTCACTGTCTATTCCACTGCAACTGTGTGACACGGATATACGGTGAATGACCATTCTGGCGAAGTGTTGTTATGAAGTGAAAGTTTTTCAACGAGTTATTCATTTGATATAGTCCTCACAACTGGTAGCACGGTAACAGACATATCAGTGCTTTCCCAATGAATCATTTCTTCGTAATCCATGGCCTCAAAATTCAGCTGGGGAACAATGTTGTATCTACTACAGTGACGAAAATTACTTGTTTCATCTTCTCGGGCACGAAGAATTTTATTTAGTGCTTCATGACGGACAGTAAGTCGACGATCAGTCATCATCGCAAGAAAATTTTTTTGGGAGTTTTTTGGGAATTTAAGGGGATGAGCAGATGATTATATAATTTCAGTCCCATCTGCCGGGAGCCATGTAAACATTTAGAAGTCCTGGCATGAGTAACATGAAGGTCATTATGGCTTCTTGTGAAGTGGTTGTGCATATCTTTGTTTTTTGAAAAAGTTGATAGGTTACTGTGTGTTTGCATCACAGCACTTAAAATGTAGATACATGGAATAGGGAGGAGATTCAATCTCTTAAAAATTGGTCAGCATGGGGCATTGTAAGGCTCTTTCGCCATCAGACCTATAACTCTCTTTTGGATTTTAAAAATGTTCTCGGCCTGATGGGAAGAGCCCCAGGTAAGAATACTGAATAGTATGTGGGAATAGAATCCACCATAGTACAAAGTAATAAGAACATTTAATGAAACAGTATCTCTTAAAAATCTAATTAGATAGCCAGTGGAACTTAATTTGCTTAACAGTTGATTAACATGAATCTCCCAATCCATGGATGCATCAAGATGAGTACCAAGAAATTTAGCATTACACACTTGAGGTATAAGAGTGCTGTTTACATCAATTAAAATGCTGTTGTAAGTTCTCTTCTTATACCCAAAATGGACAATCTGCAACTTACTGATGTTCAAAGCTAATTGGTTCTGCAGACACCATTCAGGTAAATGTCGGGAGATAAGTTCTCCATTTGAAATTGCAAAATCCAGGTCATTCGCAGACACTATTATCTTGGTGTCATCGGCATAAAGCACAGGTGTAGCCCCATTTACTTTACATAGCCTATTTGGGAGATCGTTAATGTAAATAACAAAAAGAATAGGACCAAGGAATGATCTTTAGGGCACATCAGGAGAAACCTTTTTCATTTCAGATCTGCATTTGACACCATGATGGAGAAGTATAACAGACTGATACCTATCTCGAAGAAAAGATGTAACCCTCTGGTTTGCGATACCTCTAACACCCAAGTGATTAAGTTTCAACAAGAGTAAATCATGACTGACATTATTGAAAGCTTTAGTAAAGTCAAACATCAAACCAATGGTTTCTAACCCTTTGTCAAGGGAAGAAAGAATAAGGTCAATAATGTCATTGGTGGCAGAGGCAGTGGATCTGTGACAATGGTAACCATGTTGGCTGTTAGATAAAAGCTTATTTGACTCTAGAAAAGAAATCAAGCGTTAGTAAAATATCTTTTCAAATAGTTTTGAAAATTGATTTTGAATGCTAATTGGATGATAAGAATTAATAACTTGGGGATTTCAAATGGACTTTTATTGTACAATGTGGTAGAATGACAATGCAAATGTACATCCACTCTTTGGCAAGTTTTATGCCTGTGTATTTGTGCATTGATGGTTAGCAGGTTCATACTATCTTTATCATAAATACAAATGTAGCAAATGTACCGGTAAGATATGGTTAAAAAAAGTTATGGTTATTATGGTTAAATAAAAAGTTTCAATTGCCTAAACTTTGGTTTATGGGGATGCTGTGCAGGTATTTTTGCAATATATATGTGATGCTTTTTTTCTGCATTTTAAATACTTTATAGAAACTAGGAGATGATCCCAAGAAAATTTAGCCATAGCTCAAGTGGGACTGGAACTTTCTAAAGTAAACCATCTTCAGTAGTTCTGTACCAATGATCTCTGTCATGTTCCATATAGCTTTTGCATATAAAGAATTTGGTGGTCCACTGTATCAATGGCCCATGAAAGACCATTGAAGATTCCAACAGAGTATTCACTGGAATCCCACGATTCATTCTCTTTTTCTAAAAACTTCCAAGAGCATCACTTGCGCCTTTTCCCTTTTGGAATCCATATCATTCCCTATTTACCACTTTTTGCCAGTTTAGAACGTAGTTGATTAATGTGGACCTCCCAGTTCAAGGATTTGTCAATATTTAGGCCTAAAAATTTTGTGCATTGAACTCTTTTAATGATAAACCTTTACTATCCTTTCATTCTTCAAACTGTTGGGCAAATAATTCATGTATAATAAAACTAGAGGGGACTAAGGATACTTCCCTATGGAACACGAAGATTTATTGTTTTCGTGGGGAGTAAGTATATATTTAGCCACGGTGTTGTTGGGTCTTATGCTGTCAATCTCAACCCTTTATTTTATCCTTTAAGTATGATTTTAGAAATTTATAAGGAATGCCACTAATTCCATAACCTTTATATTTCTTCAAAAGAATTTGGTGGTCCACTGTATCAATGGCCCATGAAAGACCATTGAAGATTCCAACAGAGTATTCATTGGAATCCCACGATTCATTCTCTTTTTCTAAAAACTTCCAAGAGCACCACTTGTACCTTTTCCCTTTTGGAATCCATATTGTTCCCTATTTAAGAATTTATCATTAACAATATAGTTTGTGAGCCTTTCTGGCAAGAAAGACTCTGAGATTTCAGAAATAATAGTTAGTAAGGACTCTGGGTGATAATTTTTCATATCATCCTCAACCCCTGATTTGAGAATAAGTTTGAGTTTTGAGATTTTTAGGTAGTGTGGAAACTTACAGTTTATGAATGTTTCATTTACAATGAAATTCAAGGGTTAAATTATTGCAATAGCTCATTTTTTTAAGATAGTGACAGGTATGTCATCAATTTTACTGATACTTTACTTTCGAGATGTAATACACTTCAAGACCTCATTTTCGGTAGCAGGGAAGAGGACCATAGAAGATTTTACATGCTGGCAATACTGTATATTGAATCCATCATTACCCACCATTTTGTTGTAAATTCTGTGGCTAATTAGCTATGTATTTGCTAGCAAAATTTGTGACTTCTTTTGGATTGGAAAATCTGTCCTCATCCTCGTTTTTTAACGTAAAATTTTCTCTACTGGTTAGCTTTGTCCCAGTCACACTTCGCTACTTTCCATTATGTTTTTGTCACATTTTCTGATTGGCAAATGAATTAGGTAATTGTAATATGATTTTCTTGCCCTTAATCCTCCTGTTCTCCTCAGGTCATTATGACCCAGAACAAAATTTTGATCAACATAATATGATTTGGTTTTTTCCCGGCGTATGATGCTAATAAAGTCTTCTCGGGTTTTCCACCAGGTTAGGTAATTGTTGGCCGAAGTTTTAATGGCTACCTCTGCCATCATCCTCAGGGCTATGCTTTAAGCTCTGCCTTGAATTCAGCACTCTGTAAAATTAAGGCGGAAAGGGAGAAGATTGGCACTAGCCAATCACAGGGAACCTGACTACTTTTGGTGAGAAACCGATAGGTATAAAAGGAGGCACCACA
This sequence comes from Ceriagrion tenellum, assembly GCA_963169105.1. Classification (NCBI taxonomy): domain Eukaryota; kingdom Metazoa; phylum Arthropoda; class Insecta; order Odonata; family Coenagrionidae; genus Ceriagrion; species Ceriagrion tenellum. The sequence goes on along the minus strand of OY720634.1, from coordinate 158,295,362 downwards.
CCAATCTAGGAACTGACATGCCCTGAGGACGATGGTGGGGGTAGCCATCAAAATGTCAGCCAACAATTACCTAACCTGGTGGAAAACCCGAGAAGACTTTATTAGATCAACATAACTTTTTTATGCCTGAATATTATGACTTTGTACTTCGTGACTCTGTTTATGTTGGTATTTCACATTTCCTAAAGTAAAATAACCCATTATAATTTCTTTTTTTAGTTCTCATTACAAAAAAGTTACACCCGTGTTCCTTGGGTCAATGTGACCCGATGATTTTGGCGACCAATTTTTCATTCTTTTGGGGGAAATTTAATTTGGAGAAATGCATTTTCTGCCAGTTGCTTATGTTGAGAAGGCAGCAAGGTGTGACTGGAGATGGCTTGTCCTGGCCACATGGCTCATCTGATGGCAGGCTGGGGGTGGAGGGTCCTCCCTTGGTGATGGTTGTGAGAATAGCTAGATGATGGGATGGAGTGTATAGAGGGTAGGCCATCAAAGAAGGCGTGAGGGTGGTTGCCAGCTTAACATTAGAGATCAGCAACTTTCCCCTCCATCTCTTTTAGTTTCATAGGGAAATTCTTATTTGGGAGGTGAAAAGTTTTATTAGAGGCTAACTGCCCCTGAATTTTCCTTCCTACTCGACACATGCTCCTGCCGACAGTGGGGAGGATGTGAATGCCATCCACAAAGAGGCGGCACTCTTTTTTCCATGAGGGAAACTTGCTTGGAATGGATTTATGGAACCTCTAAGACAGTCGGAGAATGTCTGGCTTAGCATGTTTTGTGTAGAAAAGTGTCTTTGAGCATTCATGCTGATTTACAGAGGATATAAATGCGGGAACATATACAGACTGGCCTCAGTTATGTTTCATTGACTTTTGGTGACATTGCTTTCCACTAGAAAGATACCATTTTAGTTATCGCAGATATTGTGTCTGTGGATATTATGGGAACTCATGATTTATTCCTAAAAATAAACTGGTGGCGATACTAAACTGGTGGCATCTGACAGTAAGGAAGAAGAAAAAGAAGAAGAGATTCATACAGGTGATAATTACATTCAGTCTACCTCGGAGTCAGACTATGGTACTTCAGACAGTGAGATTGAATGGAACAATGTTCAGTCAAAAGACAGAAATATCACTTGGGGAGCAGTACCCTTTACCAAATATGAAAGAGCATCAGTTACAACTATAAGCAAATCAACACCTGGACCAACGAGATATGAAACATCCAAGGTGGATGGCATAGGATCTTCTATTTAAATCATTTTCAACTGTAACTTGAAGTAAATTTTATTGAAAATGTCAAATATTGATGTTTGAAGAGGTTATGGTGACAAATGGGAAGATAATGGCGTAAATACATTCAATGCATACATCGGTATTCTATTACTCATTGGTGTTTATAGGTGTCAAGGGGAATCAATCAAGAGTCTGTGATACCCAGAAACAGGTGGACCCATTTCTTTCTGCTACAATTACACTAAAAAATTTCAATTCCATCTCTCATGTGTTATGATTCAGCAACAAGTCCGATTGATCAGCAAGAAGAGCAGATTACCAAATAGCCGCCATCAGAGATTTCTGGGAGCATTGGGTGGCAGTAATTCGAAATTTTTACAAGCCTGTTACTGATATCACTGTTGATGAGCAGCTTGTTGGTTTCCATTCAAGCAATATATAGGTAGATAAATTTATTGCTCCACTTAAAAAACATTACAGAAAAAAGTTTAGTGGTACAACTGTTGGGCTTAGCCTTAGCAAACTGATAAAATACAGGATCAAAATATGGGTTCTGTGCATTAGCGATAGATCCCACTGTTTGAAGGTGCAGGTCAATACAGGGAAACCACCAGTTCCGCTCATGAGAAAAATTTGGGCAAATGTGTCATAATGTATCTGAACTGTGAGCTGAGGGGCCAAAACGTTACATGGGCAGTTGACATGCCAGATAAGCTTATTGCCACATATGCATGCAGGAGAAAAACTAATCATTGGCCTGTGACTGCAATTTGAATTGAATAGTAAAATACACATGTATGGCTCAAGACAATGTATTAACCTACATGTTAAGGCAACTAATTTATCCATGACTTCTAATGGTCCAAGGTCTATGTGTGTGAAATTATACAATAACCTACCAGGATGTATTAAAAAAGAAATGAGGATACCAGTTTTTTAAAAAATGGTCCGAGAATATCTGGTTGATAAATGTTTCCATAGTGTTAAAGAATACTTGGTGCTGAATTGTTAATATTTTCTTTTTTGTAAATTACCTATGTAATATTTCTTGCATATTGACATATCCTATGGACATATCAGTAGCTACTGTGTAATGTGTCTCTTGGACGAATAAAATCGTATCTTATCTCATTTTATAATATTGTTGGTAAAACAGCACACAATGCTTTCGTGCTGTGGATAGAAATTAATCCCCTGTGGAACAAAAACCTTCTCTACCAGAAAATAATATTTCTAGAGGAAGTTGAAATATATTTTATTACCCCATACATTGAAAGTAGAAAGCAGCTGCCAAGAAATTACCAGCAATGACTAATGTTAGGAAGATAAAAGCTGCAGGTTCTTCTACAAATGTTCTTAGTGACTTAAAAAAACTTTCAGTAATGCTAGTGGCAAATTTTGTCCCTTTAAATGCAACTACTAAACACCTACAATTTGTTCTAATTGTTGCAAGCATATCTGTAGGGTCCACTTTTCATATTATTGTCCAAAATGTCAAAAGAAATGCCCTATCAATAATTTGTATTCAACATATTATTGACATGAGTGTTAAGTATAATGCATTATTAGTGTTTTGATTTAACATTTATTGTCCAGAAAGACAGAAGTGAAGTATTACCAATATTTGAATTAGATATTTTCTTTTCCAGCATATTAAATGCAATGTATTATTAGAATTTTGTCTCTCCTTGTTTGTACTATTTGATAGTCACGCAATGAGTATAATTTATTTGTAGATTTTTGGAAAATACGTTCGGTAAGATAGAATGGTTACTGAAGACGATGCTGATGACGCTTGTAAAATAAAACAATCCTGCTTTTTTTTCTAAATTTCAAGCTCCTAGCCCCATAAATATGAAACATACCAGAGATTTTGTCAACAATTATGATAAAACCATGGTTTTTGGCCTGTTTTTTGCATCGTTACGCCTGTACTCCTTATAAGCAATGCGCAGGTCGGGAGAAAGACTTGAATGCTGAAATAGTGTATGCCCACGCCTCACTTGTGCTATTCATTTGTTCCCTTCTTTGTGTAATTGACCTATCATTCATTCTTTGGAATACGTGCATCAAAACAATGAGTTTTACAGCCTGAAGAAATGGAAAAGGGCCGTGGAAAAACTTGAAGTAAAGCGTCACACTCCAAGTGCTGTTAGGTCCAGGTTTGTAAGAAACATAATTTTCGACTATCTCTGTCGGCTAGTTTTTTACCACAATAACTTGGAAAACCCTTTCGTTCGGAATTTTGCTAGCAGTCAGAAAACCCGGGTGACTACTGCCGGCCCCTGTTTATTGCCTGTACCCGTGTAATGTCAACAACCATTCGTGCTCACCTTCCTCCTGCTTGGCAGTCATCTGATACAAGGACACATGCCGGACGTGTGTGGAGGGGAATTTTGGGAAATGCCAAAGTACAGAGGGTAGAAAATCCTCCAATCTTCTCACAAGTCTCCATTTTGATAATCATGCGGAAAGAATGGCCCGGTTGCTTCGAGTTCCAACTTATTGCGCTGTCTTATAAAGAACGCCGAACACTGCTATTTTTTGGGCACCACAACTTGTATCGATGAAATGTTAATTGCCTTCAGGGGTCATCACAGCTTCAAAATGTGTATCCCCAGCAAGTCAGCCAAGAATGGTTTGAAAATGATGTGCTTGACTGAAGCTAAAAACAGTTATTTGTCTAATGCATATTTATCTGCAGGAAAAGACACTGATGGGTTAGGTTTGCCAGAGGAAGACCAAAAGTCATCGCAGATGATTTTGACTGATCTGTACTTTGTCTCTCAGAGCCAATCATGGGGTCCTACAGAAACGTAGTTACAGCAGATAATTAGTTCACATCTATTGAGCTGGTAGAAAAGTTGAAACGGCTGTCGTACATTGGCACGATTAGAAAAAATTCCGTATTGTCCTGAATATAAGACGGTTTGACCTCTTCCACTTGGAAGAGGTCAAAAATTGCTATCCATCTTATTTTTGCGCCCTATGAAAAAAAATAAATTTTGGGACACAACCCGCACAACATCGGTGCGCGGTGAAACTACTGGTTCCTCGCGATTACTATTTCAAACTTGATTACAGTGCTGCAATGAACGAACACATCACATTTAACCTTGCTAAGCATCACCTTGCCATCATCTCGCTAGGCTCACGACGACTGATGTTTGACAACGTCCATTTTTTACGAGTAAAAAATCTACATGCTGCTTTCATCCTATATGAGCATTAAAATTTTTCCCCTAAAATGGCAACTCTAAAACCCAACCCGTCTTACATTCGGTGCCGTCTTATATTCAGGCCAGTGCGGTAAAAGGGAAATACCTAGTGAGTTTGGGCCATCTAAAGGGCATATATTGGGCTCTTCACTCTACTGATTCTCGGCTAACAAGACTCTAGTTTCCCATATTCCGAAGAGAAAGAGGGCTGTTTGTTTGGTTTCCTCAATGCACCACAGGAAGAGCGACGATCTTGAGTCAGGGAAACCAGAAATGATAGCATTTTATAATGCGACCAAGGGTGGCGTACATACATTGGATAAAATGTGTTGTAGTTACTCATCTAGACGAAGGACAAGGTGGTGGCCAATGGCAGTGTTTTTCAGACTATAAGATATTTCCTTTATCAACTTGTTTGTGCTTTGGCAGTCTGTAAAAGACAAAAAGGATATGACAAGGTTTGATTATATAACATTGGTAGCTGCAGAGCTAGTATGGCCCGATCTGAAAAAGAGAATGTCCAATCCTTGACTTCCAAGAAAGGTATGAATAAGTATCGGACAGATTCTCCACTTACCGTTGGAACAGGCAGAAGAGGTTGAAAAGCTAGAGAACTAGAACTAGACTGTGTCCTTCACAAAAATAGCTAAAAACTTCTTTCTTGTGTTTCAAATGCTGAAACCCTGTGAGCTCAGAATGCGCAAAAGAAATGGTAAAGACTGGTCTAATATGGAGGTTTGAGGGATTTTTCAGAGAGAAGTCATAATTTTGATCATGGCAGGTTTCATCAAAAAAAGTACTAAATGAAACTTTTTTAATCGTATATTATAATTGAACATTACTACTTAAATATTGAAGACCTTATTTTCAACTCTAGAAAAACATTAATGATTTATGACTCTAATAATAAATTGTGTTTTTATTTCAACTTTTTACCCTGTTTCAAATAATAATTTACCCTGTAAAAGTGGTAAGTATTTGTGATTTACAAAAGTTATGATTTTGGGACATAGTGCTGAGAGGCATAAAATTTAAACCACACAATAAAAATATCATATCAAAATTTTATTATTATTCAATAAATTGTGGTCTTCCAGATCACACATTACTGGCTGTGTCACAAGAATTGCACGTCACTGGTTAAGGGTTAAAAGAAAGGACTTAAAACCTTTTCTTATAGTTCTGAAAATAATTTTTGAAATTCAGGTCATCCCGAGTTTTTGCACAGTTTCCTGAGCTCATAACTGGCAGCTTATACCTCATATGTTACCCAGCATTTTGATCTATTAATGCAGCTCATAGGAGCTACTTTTTTGGGGAAACACCCTTCAAAAATAAGTCTTGCATTGCCTTTGAAGTACATGTGAATTTCTTGGTAATTTTATAAACTCACTAGGGATCCCAGAGTTATCTACCCTATTGTTCATTGAATAAATTTACACTCTCTACTGGGTAAAACCTTATATGCGTTTTATACAGAATATCATTTGTGTTTTGAACAAAAACAATTTGTGCATAGTGGTCAGAAAGTCCTTAATTGATCACCTTTGAGAGATTTTTGCCAGGTAGATTTAGGTTAGTAACAATGAGGTCGATGCTTTTAGATAACCTTGCATTCTCTCTAATTGGGCTGCTAATGAGGAAGATCATCCGGTAATGATGCATTATGTTGCAGAGTTTGGTTGATGCCTAGTTTTGGGCGCTCATGTCAACTTTAAAATCACCACAAATACTTCGCCTTTTTTATCAATACTTCAACATAACTGCTGCTCATATCTCTAAAAAAAAACTCATCAACACTGCCATAATGAGGCCTATACAAACCAATAACTGCAATTTTTCTAATATTCATAACATTTTTTAACCACCATTGCAGCTATTTTAATGCACTTCTCTGACATGTATGACTTAAACCAATTGTGTCATAATCATTTAAACTTGTGAAGGAGGCCAAGGAAAATCTTTTGGCCCTAAAATTATCTATGAAAAGGTAGATTATCTTTAAAAAGCTATTTGTTATTCAGGAAAATTATTTCTATAATTTCCCTTGAATTTTCATTTATTATTGTTACTATGTTATTTTCAAAATACTGTATTTTTGGTTTTGTCAGATCTGGCTGAGGGGGAAATGAGTTCTGCCCTTGATTTATCTGGTATCCCAAGAAATTTATCTCCAAGTGAAAGTGCTGAGCCTAGTTTGGCTATTGAAGGTAAGTTGTATAAATAAAGTTAAGAATTTCACATTATCTATGTTTCTTTTCCACTGGCATAAATATTTATGGTTGATTTCTTGGTAGATTATAAATATGGAAATCAATATTTTTGTGCTAATTGTAAATATTTTTAGGCTCCTGCATTAATCAGGTACCAATGTATGGATTTAAGTCCATCAACTGCATTCCCATTGTCTTTAAATAATTTTAATAATGTCATTTGCTAATTGTTACCGTGTTGTATACATCCATCTCTCTTACCCACATATTGTTATACATTTTGTGTTGCCAGATATTAATGCTGCAAAACTAAGTGCTCCTCCCATTCAATCTGATATGCAAAGCAGCATACCTTCACCTGAAGATGATAATGCCCGTGAGGTTCTTGAAGGTAAAGGCTAACTTATAAATCTCATGACTTTTATATGTGCACTTATTATACTAGTTTACTTTAAAAAAAAACTTTTTTTTTAAATTTCAGTAACATTTTTCCATTCAATTAAATTTTCAAATGAAGGGGCAACTAATTTTTCATCAAAATACATATTAAGATTTAGGCTGATAAGTGATTTTGTCAGTCCAAATATATTTGTGAAACATCTGCATTTACCTACGTCTCATTATACAGAAAAACCTTGATTTTACGTAGTTCACAATTTTGTGTAGTGAACCTACCTGTGACCAGAGACTGTAGGGAATTTCAATTATTAATGTAAATCCTTGATTTTACTTGATGTACAACACAGCTTAATGGTAAATACTTGATTTTACATAGTTCCTCAATTTAACTCAGTTGTTTGATTCTATGGAGAATCACTTAAGTCCCTTAGAGCAAAATATTCTTGATTTTACATGATTTCCAGTATTTCAATGCATTTTGCTCACAAAACTTTGGAGCAGTAGTGCCAACTCTATCAGATTCACAAACATATCCGACCACTGCATTTCCCTGCCACCTGGAAGCCAAATATGATACTAACTGTCCAATTTTTATTGGTGGCCCATTCAAGGGTGAGGATATTGAATGTGAAAGGGTCCAGTCAGCATGAGCATGAATACAGAGCCACATCAAATTCTCATGAAATAATATTGTTGTCATTCTCTCCACATTAGTCTTTCTGGAGATCCTTTTACTTAAGGGATTTGAAAAGAGATACTCTCCAGTGATTCTAAGGTAATCTTCATTATGACTTTGTGGACATAGAGTCCAGCAATCACCCACTAACTACCTACCATTTAAAAGGGTTCTGGAATCAGCCAAAAGAAGGGATAAATACCTTAATGGCTCAATAAGACCCTACTGGAACCATAACATTTTTAGCTCCTGCAGAGGTAGACCTTAAATGCTAAAGACAGTAGCAACTCGATAATACTGTAATAATAAGTTGGCGATAATAGTATACGCGATACTAGATAATAAGTTGGCAGGACTGAAAAATCGGGGCTTCATATTTTCGAGTTTCGTATTTTCAAATCTTTTTCATACATTGTGAAAAATATTTCTCCTTCCTCCCTGACTTCTCTGGTTTTTGGAAACATTTTAAAATGATTTGTAGTCTTTATTCGTGAAAGCATTCGAAATAATGCCTTAATATCATAAGGTAAATGTCACCAACGTTCATGAAATAGCTATCACCTCTCAGTTCCCAATGCAAATTATATTTAGTTTGATGATCATTTTCTTTGCAAAATTTTTGCCCAGTTTAGAAGAGGTATATAAAGCATCTTCTGAATTTTGTATGAGACTCTAGCTTTCTTAATCTGTGGGTAATCAGGACGTGCAACTCATTTGGGTGTTTAAAAAAGATATTTGTTTCTACCATGTACGCAGTTAACATGGTAGCTGGCATGACCGTGCTTCCAATCACCCTTTCTTTATCGCTCAATCATAGGTAAAAAGAGCAAAGGACTCAGTCCATTTTAAAAATCCTTCTCAGGTTTTTTTAAATGGACTCTCAGGTTGTATTTTCATCCATATCTCCTGCTGGATATACAAACTTGGGAAGATATATTATTTCGTTCCAAGCCAAACGGTTTCACCGCTCATTGAAGTTTGAGGAAGAAACATAAACTCATGACCAAGTTCCTTTTCATTTGATGATTCGTACTTATAGTTCTATTCTGCAAAACATCAATGTAGTAAATAAATTAAGCGATTTTTTTTTTCCTTCAATGCATAATCTCTTCGCATCGTGGGTGTTTTGCTGAATGCCATTTTATCCAATGGCGTCCTTATATGCCAACATTGGTGAGCTAAAACAGAAGCAAATGAAATACCTCATATTTGATAAGTAATATCCAAATCATTCCACGATTTTGGGAGCTTTTTATTCACAGCAGTGTGAAAGAGGAAACTTCATCGTAAATGGGCATCACGGAGATATTCCATGTCCAGCATTCCCCATACCATTATTCAGTCATTTTCATTCCTCTCTGCGACTGATGCCTTCTGTACTTGATTGCGCTCTGGAGCATAAAACATGAAAACGAAATAAGATTAACAGTTTGAAGTGCAACTTTGTAAAATTAACTCAAGGGGAACTTAGGAAGAGGTAGGAGATATCGTAGTTATATAGGGCTGAATAGTTTAGAGGCAATCATTTGTAAAAACTTTGACAGTGGAGAATAAAAATGTGACTACTCTCACCCAAAATGAGTCCATAAGGATTTAAAAGAAGTGTCTCTTTTTCTTATTCCTCATTCATATCTTTAAATTGCACATGGCAGGGCTTATTTATAATGATATTTAAGAGACATCCCAAATAAACATGTACATATCTTGCATTCTTGTCACCTCTTCACCCCCTCCTGATTTTATGTTGTGCCCATTTTTTGGTTCATCTCACTACTTAAAATCAAGATTTTTCTGTACTTTAACCTGTATCTAAGAATGGCATAATTATTCTATTTGTTTGCAATAAATTACACAAAACTGATCTTCAATAATTCCTCTGATATGTTTGCCCTTCTAGACCCAGGAGCCCTAGAGATAAGATTAACCCAATCTGATAATTTGAGAAAAGTTTCAGCTGTATCCATCATTGAGGCAATTGTGATTTCTAAAGGCGATGTCAATTTAAAGAACATTTGAGATTTTTATTGCTTTATCTAAGCTAATTCTTTTATATTACTCCTCTCCTGATTCAAAAAAGGCTTGATTGGACTGGACTGAGTAAATGTTTTTAATTTTATCTATTTGTGATTCTCTCTAACTTTTACAATTTAATTTTTCAGTTCAGTATCATACTGCCATGTACATTCCTTCACAATGCCAATCTTTTTCTTTCCTCCCGACCTTTTACATTACTGTACACATTTGTGTAATAGTCCACCACATGTGTAGTTCAACTCCTGATTTTTCTGCCAAAATACTGTACTTTTTCCTAAGGCTTGTGTATAGTCTGACTTCAGGTTTTTCTATTCTTGAGAACTCGGGATGCTTAGGAATTGTATGAAAATGAGGATGGATATTTTTCACTGTGATATCTCAGGCTCACAATCAACTGGATGATCGTAGTGTTCTTAACAATTTATATCATTAAATTAAAGTTGACAGTTAATATTGTTATTGTTTCTGTCTGCATAATGTAAAGGAGAAATATTTTAGGCATATAGTTTTAGCTGAAAGATATTTTTACTATCTATATTTATCGAAAGCTGATAGTTTGTACAGGTTGTGGCCAACAAAAATTAGAATTAGACCAGCGAAATAGAGGTACAGTGGAACCTCGCCTAACGAGCACCTCTCATAATGAGTGATTCGCATAACGAGCAAAATAAATCGTAAAAAAATGATTCCCTGAATGAGGGACGTTTTGCATAATGAGTGACAAGGGGAGGGGAAGTCCCGGATTGTGCCCCTGCAACAGCGAGGGTCGGTGGGCAAGGGGGGTCGGACAGAGGAGTAAGGGGGGGCTCTACGTAGGGCCAGCACTGCAGAGAACTGCAGACACCTGACATCTCGATATCAGCCAATCCGAGGAACGGATGCGTTAGCTACAAGCCTGCTGCTGATCAGTCTGTGTTTAGCTGTCGTTTCGCTTGGATCTTAGTGTCGCTTGTGGTGACACATTTTTCCAAACTTGTGTTCAGACATATTTTTTGTGATTTTTTTGTGCAAAGTTTAATTACCCTTACAAAATTGTCCCCGAAGAAAAAGCTGCAAGGAGATAGCTATAAGAGAATTAAAATAACCGTTGAAATGAAACTTAAAACCATTGAAAAGCGGGAACGAGGTGTGAGCGTGGCTGATCTAGCAAGCACATACAGTCGGTCTACATCAACGATTTTCACAATCCTCAAGAACAAGGACAAGATTAAGGAGATAGATGCTTCAGAGGGAGGGACAAGAATATCTTATCAAGGGTTACATATTCTAGATGATGTTGAGAGGTTGCTTCTCATATGGATTAAGGGTCATTCCACGTCAAATCACCCAGAAAATTTTCAAAATGACACCCACCGACTGGGATTTGTATGACATTTTTGTCACTAGGTACTATAACCAATTTATTGACCAGTGTAAAATATTTCCTCTCTCACTCTCATAGTTTGCCAGATATGAGGGGTCAAAGTTCGGTAAGTTTGCTCAGAAGTGGGTAGTGGGTTTCAACTTTTTGAGTACAGGGCATGGGGTAAAAATTCATAGCTCAGTAACCAATGAACATATCACCATGAAATTTTTACCTTTTTTCTGTCCAAGAACATAGATTCCATAAAAGTATTTTTTATTGCCCTTGCATATCATTGTTAACCAATATAATGTCATTAGTTGTTAATCAACCAAATTTTTGAACTCAAAAACGTTACTTCACATTTTCACAATTATCACCCTAAGGCAGAGTAGTTAACTCATCCAATTTTTTTTAAATTGGACCTAAATATGTGCACTAATAGACAGTGAAATAAAAATGGTGGTGTTTTGTCTGCCACTATGAGTATTTCAAGTTTTACTTTGGCCAGAGAGCATTGTCCAATGTGACTTTGAGGGGTTTGAGACAGTACCTGTGGAGCCTGTAGTCAACGAGATTGTGTCTTTGGCCAAGATCATGGGACTGGATGAAGATAACAAAGATTTCGATGAGCTTGCGGAAGACCACAGCAAAGAGCTGACCACTGAAGAGCTAAGTAGTTATATTGTGTTTCACAGCAAGAAGTTATGGAGGAGAATTTGTCTGAGGAGGAGGAAGAGGTAACAGCAAACCCACAATCTTCTGGCGCAATAAGAGAAATGCTGAAAGCATAGGAAACTGTTGAATCGTACATTGAGAAGCATCACCCTAATAAAGCAGTGGCTATGGGCGCTACAAATTTATTTAATGATAATGCTGTGTCACATTTCCACCAAATTCTGAAGCATAGGCAAAAACAAGTATCTCTAGACAGATTTCTAGTAAAAAAGAATTAGGTGGGTATCATAAATTGTAAGTTAATTATTTGGATTTTTTTTGTTTTCTACAAATCGAGTTCTCATCCCAGTTTCGTTCATTCCGTGATAGAAGAAAAGAGGAAGATGAATCACGCTCCTTTACAATGTATGTATACATAATTTTCTTTGAATAAACATTATACACAAATTATTTTGAGTATTTTTTCGGCATGGAATGCATTATCAAATTTTACATGAATTAGTATGGGAATAAATGTTTCACGTAATGAGTGTTTTGCATTACGAGTAAGATTCTGGAACTAATTATGCTCGTTAAGCGAGGTTCCACTGTATTAATATTATTGTCATTGATTAGTTATTAAAAGGTTGTGAAGTAATATAGCTGGAATAAATAGTTTCATGGAAGTATTACTGAATTCAATCTTAATTTGAATTAGCAGTGACAACTTTCGAACAAATCTTCAATAATGCGGCTTTGTTTGTGTTCTCTGAAACTCAAAATTTCCTTTGCAGATATAATTATGCTGGGTGTCAGATTATTGAGACTGGTTGAGCAAATTCAATGTATGTAGATTCACAGATAGCACACTAGCAATCAACCCAAGAAAAACTGGAAAATATAATCTTCTTGGGACAACCAATCACCCTTTGGTTTTGCAAGGAGCCTCAGTTCTAAAATACACCTATAGATGTGATTCTATTTGTGAAATACACAAACAGGCCCGCATTCTTCATGAATCAAAAGAAAGTTATGAATATCAATTGAAGAGTATGTAATAATCTCACTGGGCATTTGATTGTGTAACAACAGGACTAGTGCCTTGATAGCATAGTTTTTCTATTGACTTCTTCTTTCATTTATTTTTCCAGTAAACATTTACATTTTGTTCATCTTGTAACAATATACATATAATGTTCCAAAGGTCAGAGTGATCTAAGGGGGGGTCACAAACAGAGTCAAGGATTCGGGAGCCACCCCTAGGGACGCCAGGAGGTTTGAGTAAACACTCGAGCAAAAGAGAGAAGCTAGGGAAGCGAGGAGGAGCGATGTACATAAAACAGGCGAAAAGAGTTGTAGTTTGTCATTGTGAGTAGACGGATGCCACGTGGAAGGAAAAGCATGAGTGAGGAAGAGTGATTGCCAGAAGGATCGGAGACTAAGATTAGGAGCTTGCCGGCATATAGTACGAAAGAAATTACTCCTGGGTGCAAGAGGGAAGGAGATACGCCAGGCCAACGAGAATCGAGGAACCGAATGGTGAACCGCCAACATGAGAGACGTAACACAATCGAGATAAAACTGGGTAGACAGATAAGTGAATAAAAATCTGTTGATTGGGGTTATATAAATATATTGTACTAATTACAAGTTAACTAAGGGGTACATAAAATTAAATTGGGCCCAATAATTTTTTCGTGTTGGTTATGAAATCTTAATTGAGACCAAGCAAAGTGCATGACTCTCCTTTTGTGTGTTGTGTTTTAGATTAAGTAAATGTTTTTTGTGTGCATGCCAAAGAATTCTCCATTTCTCCCGTACTAAGCAATGCTATCCTAAGAAACAAGCCCAAGTGGTGTGAAACAAGCCCAGGTTATTGTATAAAATGATGTAAGTTGATTTGTTTGGGCAGTGTGGGGGTCGGCATATCGAGAATGGAGGAATTATTAGTTCATGATCTTAACCGAGAAGGTTACAATCTCTTATTCTCAGTCCTCATTTGAACCCAAAGGCCATCAATCATCTCTTCTCTTTCTGTTTCTTGTTCGAACCGTGTCTATTCTTGTTGACAGAGGAAAGTGTGCCCCACCAACTCAATCTGAAACTTCTAGAAAAAAGTTCTTTGTCAGATGCTGAGGGCTGTGCTTGCATTACAAGTTTTTTCAGTAAATCCTCAGGCTTTTGAAAGTATATTCCTGTTCAATCTCAGTCAGTTTAAATGGGAAATTAGAGATGTCTTAGCTCACCACATTTAAAGCTTATTAATTTCAGCAAAAGTTTTCTCCTTGATTTGTCCAAATGTTGTTAAAAAGTATGACTGTAATGGAATGCCATTTTCATTTTCCCCGTTTTAATCAATCTTTATTTACACCTTACCTCCTTTTCATTTCACATGACACTAAATCAACCTTGTTCTTGTCTCTAGAGTTGCCGGATGAGGAAAGCTACAAAACAGATGCTCCCCTGATTCCATCTACTACTCTGGTGAACATATCCCCAATGAAGGAAGACGGGACAAAGGGGATGACTGAAGGTGAGAGCACATTTAGTTGACTACATTTATTCATTTCTAACTTTTTGCCTTCATTCAATATCTTATTTCAAAAATGAAAATTTTCTTCATATTTCTGCCTGGAAAAATTCAGAGCTTGCTGTTGATTTTATAGTAAAGTCTCTGTATAGTGAAACATAATGTGCTGGAATTTCATTGAAATGTGAAAGGCGGTTCTTCCTGCCACGTTAGGCTTTTATGTTGTGACATGGTCAGTATTCAAGGATTCAATCAAATCTCATTGAATCCCTGGATTTGAGATTTGATTGATTCAAACCCCAATTGTGTGAGCAACATAAATCCTGTAATGACAAAGTGTTTAACTTCGGGTAACTCAGGCAAACCTTTTTTCAAAACTCTTACGCGTTGAAATAACACTGGAGATGTCGATAAAATAAGCAGATATTTAATTGGTACGAAAAGTTAACTTGTCACATGGTGCACATGCACTTGCAATTACATTGAGAGACGCAGAGAGACATCTGTGAGGATAAATGAAAAGGAATGCAGTAATAAGGTGACACATTGCCAATCTAAAATACAAAAACTTGAATTACTCTTCAAAACATTCATTAGATTACAACACTTTAACATAGTATCATCATGTAAAAATTTATAAACTTGATGTCAAGGTAAACTAAGATACGCTTCTTTGAGTGAAATTTCATCATATTATTAATAGATATGGGTATTTTACCGTAATTTTCATTTGAGGTAAATCATGGTAATTTTTGAAAATACCATAATTTTCCAGTAATGTTTAATTCCTATTAATTAAATAAATATTAAAAATTAAATTAAATAATTAAAAATAATTGAATAAAATTAAATATAAAAATAAATAAATAAATAAAAATAAATAAATAAAATAATTAAAAATAAAAATTAAATAAAAAAATGCAATTAATGAATAATAGAGGATTTAATGAGAAAGCCAATAGCAATAGCAAGAGGATAACAACATTTAAACCTTTACTTTTGCTACATTAATGTATTAGAATCAATGAAAATTTAAAAACAAATATGGCAGCCCTCCCGTGATTTGGTGTTCTTTCATTTGGCATGCAGAAATTGGTGAGAAATTAACTTTTAGAAAATTGAGGAAGGTATTTAGTCATTTGGTAGTTAGAAATTTTTGTTCAAACCATTAAAACAATAGCCCCACAAATATTTCACAAGTGAGCCATATGTGCCTGTATTTATTATTAAGATTGTACTAAATGTACATATATAGACTTGGGGTAAAATAATATGTTTGGATATACCTATAGATATGCAGTCAATCCTCCCTTAACACATTCAGTGCGGAGCATGTCAATAGATGTGGTCCCGTCTATCCCCATCTACGGAGCACATCAATTGACGTAGTCGATTTCTCAGTCGTGTATTCTTTTCCTCGCCCTCGTACGTGACTAATACCCTTCCAGTTCACTTCCAACCGTGCTGTTGACCTTCACTTGGGTTCTAGCAACCGTATTGTGTGCATCGTTTGTAGATTGCTCATGTTGAGCCTTTGGAACGTCTTTGATTTCTTCATCTCCTGTTCCCAGTCAATGTAAGTACACATTATTTTTTTCTTGGCCATTTTAACTTTGTTATTTTATTTATGCACCAATTTCTTTCTAACATTGTTTCTTCATGTAGGAGAGAGCCATTTCCCCTTACTTTAATAATTTTTACCGTAAATTTATTACGTAAAATGAACTTTTTATTTAGCGTAGAACTGGATGAAATATCTGAAGAAACTATGATTCTTTTTCTAATCATTATGTATTTCTATTGCAGAGTAATCTATACAATGAAGCGAAGACTCGCCCTATTCTAAGCCCCAGAAGTTTTTATTATTTTATTTTGCTACCTGCGGTTCCCCTCTCGGATAATTAGCTCTATTTTTCTGCATACAATTCTATTTCAACTCATTCTATGCGGGTCGCATTCATCGACGTAGGTAACAACTAATTTTATTATTATATTTCCTTATCAAGAACCTGATCCATCATCCCGGCATGATGATTTAGACACGACTGCATCGTCGAGATCAAAGGTGGTAAATCAAGGATCATGACCAGAAGACCAGAATTCGGTAGGTGGGGGGGGGGAGGAAGTTTCGTCCTAAATTTACATAAATATCGTTTTGATTTTGAAAGTGTTTATGAAAAGATTTCTGATCCTTGAAATGATGGCATAGTTACAGCTAGTTTAGAAGTAGCGGTTTTGATTAAATGCGTTGATTGTAGTGGAGGCGTATATGTATTATGTAACTATTCACGCAAAATTTGCAAATTTAAATGTCTCTTTTGTGACTCTTCAACATATGTCCTTACTTTCTGGTTCGTAAAATATGCATTAGTTTTATTTAATAGGACATCTCCTTATCTATGTACCTAAATACATGAAGAACCTATAAATCTGCCTAAAAGTTGGTTGGCAGAGGGTGATTATGCCAGAAATTCGCTGACAAACACAATATCAACTCAATAGCTGTTCTTGAAATTTAGTCACAATCATTTTTAATTCTGTATGCGGAATAAAACTTATTTTAATTCTCAGTAAATTTAAGCGTTTCACAAATTGAGATGTGTGAACGTTATACGCTGGTGTATTGAACCTTGTCAGATAATCGGAGTATCTCTTAACCGTTGCAAGGTGTTTGATGTAAATGTATCATTTTTTCCATGTAGTTTTGTTTTTGTTAGCAAATATGCATTCATTATCTTCATTATTTTTTACACTTATGTACTATAGTCTTTGGTAATATCTGTAAAATCAGAAGTATTATGTAATGTTTTGATTCACTTTTACGTACTACCACGAAACTGTTTTAGTGATGACATCTTGTATTTTCTCCAAAAAAGGGGAAGGGGGAGGGGAAGAAGAGGCAGAGGACGAAGAGTGGGTGCGGGACCCATCTGGCAGGGAGGCAACTGTTATTGTCTAGCTTTCTAGCTGTTACTGTCTAGCTTTGTCTCTGCATTTCGCCAGAAATCCTGTAGACCGAAAATCTGAGGACCCTATTTTCAATATTAGGCCTATTGCAGTGTACTTCCATCAAATTATGGAAAGAGTGCATTACCCAAGGCATAATTTGTGTATTGATGTATCGATGGTGGCTTGCAGGGGAAGGCTCTCGTTCCTCCAGTTTATAAAAATGAAACACCATAAATTAGGTGTGAAACTTCATGTATTGGCGGAGCCAGATGGGCTAGCTCATCGCTTTATTCTATAAGCAGGAAGGAAGGACCCTGATGTTGGTGGTGTTGATACATGGAAAAAGTTGTTCATAAATTGTTGAATGGTCTCAGCCCAGGCCATTCAATTTTTATGGACGACTTTTACAACAGTTTTTCTCTTGCCAGAGAGCTGTTGCTCCGTGAGTACTGATAATTCACATGGACGCTTCGGAAAGACCGAAAAGGGAACCCTCCTAAGTTCATCCAAGCTCAATTGTGCAGGGGTGAAGTGATCCAGCAATGGAACCAACCTGAAGGGATTTGTGTTTCAATATGGAAGGACTAGAGAGATGTTCTTATGATATCCTCGAATTATAGCGGGGATATAATGTCGACTTTATCTAAGAGGGGCCATTCGGTGAATAAACTCCGATGTATTGTGGAGTACAATAAATACATGAGGGTACTGATCGAATGAATCAATACTTAGCGTACTACACCAAGGAACATAAATCCCTGAAGTGGTACAAAAAATTGGCATTCATATCATGGAGATGATAATGTTGAATACTTTATTTTTGTATAAGCGTTACAACGGCCATCGTCTGGATTGGTATTCATTCCACCACCGCAATAATTGGTTACCTGATCGGTAGCAGGACTGTTGTTTACAATCCACAAAGGGGTTCTATATCAATTGATTCCCACTTCCCAAAGTACCTCCCCACCCTGGCTCTAGAAAAACCGGACAAAAGGATTGCAGAGTCTGCAAGACCCAAGGCTTACGGAAGCAGACAGGAATACATTGCACTGACTGCAAAGGCGGTCCCGGGCTCTGCCTGAATCCCTGTTTCCGGGAGTACCACCGGGGAAAATATGTATGTACATATAATTATAAATAAAAAACTGTATCATTGTTCTTGTACATTACGGTGAATTCTCCAAAGAGAAAATATATTTTATTGAAAACCACAGGTATGAATATTCATTCATTGTTCAAAAGTACTATCCACCTTTTTGCTCCCATGATAATATCCACGAGTATCCTTTCCTTGTTCTTTTTAAATTACGTCAGTAAAAAATTAATCAATTTTAGCTAAATTGGCTCATCGCAATCCTAGTGGGAATCGGGGCGTATCCTGAAAGGTGGGCAACACGCTAAAGAGTTACGTGCTGGCGAGCGTGAGATACGGAGCACGTCAATTGACGTAGTGCATATTTTTGCGAAAAATGTTGCAAATTTTACATTTAATATGTTTAGAGTTATGTAATGACAAGTTATAAACAGAATATGGAGAAAAAACTTCTGATAAATTTCATCCGATTCTGTTGGTTTCCATCAATATATGTCCCGCATTGAATGTGTTAATGGACACCTCCAAATAGCCGAAACCTCCCATTAGAGGACAGTTTTTTAGTTCCCGGCAGTAGAAAATTGAACCTTATGGAACTAGCACCTCCAAAAAGCAGATACTCTTAATAATGGATGCGGACGGCAGAAAATGTATATTTTTGTCCCAATTACCTCCAACAAGGACACTCTATGTGCTATCCTGTGAAAATTTCTCTTCCTCAAAACAAAAAAAGTCATTTCTTGAAAGCCAATTGCTTACAAAGAACTTTTTCAGGAAAAAAACATTTTGGGAGAAACACCTTGTTGGTGCTCCTTCCTTTTTTTATTGCCATGCATTCCTCACTGTGGATGTTGTATAATTATCAGTATGGGGCTGATTACCGAGGGGAGATGGTTGTGTGGGAAGAGATAGAGTGAAAGGGAAGGAAGAGGCTTGGGAGCAGCAAAGCAAGATGCAATCCTTAGAGTGATGTAATTAAGGAAGTTCGAGAGATGGAGGAGGCTAATTGGGGACCTCTTTACTTCTATCCCCAAGCTTTATGTGCCTATCAAGCGAATGCTTCAGTCCGGCAGGAATACGGAATTCCCGCAGAATTGACTTTCAATCATCTGTTTTGGTGATTGAGGTCCAACCTGGCACCTGGATATAAAAGACCTGAAAGCGGGTGCGAAGGACGGGCGGCTCTTGCCTGGGTACGTGGGATAGTAAGGGAAAGAGGCAAACCCAAATACACATAACTGTAGAAGTATGCCTGAAACCAGGGTCAAATAATAGAAAATAATGTAGATATTCCACGCTATCCAGAAATTGAAGGAAGAAAGGAGGAATGTGCATACAGATTCGATCAAATCTCATTAAATCCCTGGATTTGAGATTCGATTGATTCAAACCCCAGTCATGTGAGCAACATTAATGCTGTAGCGACAAAGTATTTAACTTCGGGTAGCTTGGGTAAACCTTTTGTCAAAACTGTTACAGCATTTATGCTGCTCTCACAACTGGGGTTTGAATCAATCGAATCTCAAATCCAGGGATTCAATGAGATTTGATTGAATCCTCATTTCTTCCCATCTTCACCCCTGGGATTTCTCAGCTTGGGTTTGGTGGGTCAGTCTTGATGGTTAATGAATAAAAAGCCTTAGGGATTTTCCTCTGCGGATGAACAGAGTGCTTAAATACATGTCATGGACCTTACTGGTAAAGTTTAGAATGGTGGTAGGGTTACAAACGTTAGGGTTACAATGGTGGTAGGGTTACTTTTCTGCAACTACCTGGGAGGCAGACTGAACTCAGCCCTGATGCAAAGAGTATTTGGGCGCAATGGGAACAAATGGTCTTGAGGGGTAGAGGTCTCTTTCAAAACATAGAGGGGGAAGAAAGAGGTCCTGACCAGTAGTTGCATGTTGATCCGATATGCGGGACCCAAGGAGGACGACAGTGGGGGCTCTTTATCAATCTGCTCAGCTGAGCTGTCTTTTAGGATATCCTTTCATCGCTGGGTTGTAGGGAAAGGGGAGGAGGGTACACCGTTTTCCGATATAAATACATATGATGCTTGAGCGTTTTTTCCCATTGCTTACTTATGCGTCGAGAACTAGTCATCCTTTAGAATGTATGTGCGTCAAACTAAGAGGTCGTATGAACCAAGTGAACTCGTATTTTCTCTGGTTTTCTTGGCTGTTGGCAACGGAAGAAGGGAGGGGCAATGCTTAAAAAGAGCCCTGGTTGATGACTGTACCAAAATGCTCAATGAGGATGATAAATTAAACCTGAGTCTTTCAATGATAACTATTGCCAGTCGGAATCATTATGCCGTGGAGCAAGGTTGAGTGTGATCAGTCTGAAATAGTGTGAAAAAAAGCTTCCTTGGGTGATATGCATGACTGAATTTTCCACTTGAATGCCATGGCATCATCTCCAAACCCTGTCAAAGTTTTTTGAGCATACGTGCGCAGCAAACGATTTCTGTAATAGGAATACTTGTCATGGATTTATGTTTGGGAAAAACGAGTATGAAACAATGCCAGGGATCATGACAGTAAAAGGCTGGCAGTAGCAATTAGTTTCTCACGGACGAGTATGTTTGTACTCAAGTAATGTATGTTTTTGATACTCATCAGTAACTCTGGACTCATGGTAACAAAGCCTAATACATTTAGGCCCATTTGGCGTCATATTATATGATTTACAATGACTTTGATTAAAAGTCGTCCTTACTATTGCAGTATTGAAAAGTTATTATCGTTCATATAAGTCACATTCAATGCATGATGTATTCGGCAACAATGATCAATGTCTTAACTCTGACAAAGAGCGCCTAAAAAATGCTGCTATGTCCCATCATCTTTCGTAAAAACGAGTAACTTTTTCACGTCGGGACCAAGACCCGAGGTATGTAAATTCAAAACTTCGTTATTTCATAATATCGCATACTGTTACATGCATTTAGATACCCTTTTGTTCAGGACTGAAGATTTAGCTTCGTAAAATCAAAATTTCATAATTTTGACTTTCTACTGTAGTTAAACAGGGATGTAGTGCAATTTTTCTATTCAGACTTATACTCAATTCTATGATTGTAGTTGATACTTTCAACCCAAAAAGGAGTCTTCAACTTATACTTGGAGAGACCTTTTGCTCCATTACCTTGTACTTACTTCCCATCCTCAGTTCATGTGTCTTTCAATTTTCAGACCAAGATGCTCTTGAAGAAAGTGCCCCTGATCTTCATATGGAAATTCAGAGGATATCGTCTTCAGCTCTCATAGATGAGGTAAATGGTGTTGATAAAGGTAAGAATGTGACCTTATGTTTTGTGTTGGTGTGAGAAATTAAGGGCCTAAAAGTATATCCAAAATACCACATAATACATAGAACATTGATTCACAAAAATGGCAAAGTAATCACCAATAGTAGGCTTTAGCGATAAGTTGATTCATTGAATTCGTTGACAGTGAATGTCATTGATCATTGACAGAGATCACTCTGTTGAGTTGACTCTGTTGCAGAGACCACTCTGTTGTCTCAGCTGTCTTCCAAGCTAGATGCCTTTCACCCCCAACCGTGACATTGTTCTGCCATGCACTTTCCTCCTTGTTACCCTCGCTTACCTCTCACCAAGGTTTCCCCACCTTCCGTCTTCGCACTAGCTGTTCGCCTGCCCAATGCCTACCATTCACGCACTCCCAGCCTTTCTTCAGGCCAGCACTAGTGATTCAGTCATTGCAAAACCTGCTTGAAGGCCTCTCCTGAGCTAATCCCACTTCTCGCTCTACTCTTTACGGAGACCCACCACACATCCCCACCATCGGCCGACTCTCTCTGTGACCAGTGTGTGGTCAATGATTTGAGCCCTTCCCCCCATCCCTCACCCCATGGGGAGTCTCACACAACCACCGGCATTCGTAAGCCCTTAGAGCCCAACTTTTCTCCTGCCCTTCCATCTTCTTCCGTCCACTTTTCCTTTCGACCCAAAAATACTTTGCCAACCACCCCTAAACCGATATATATATGGATCTGACGATTTTTTTCCTTGAAGACAATTTTTCTGCGGTGAACATATATTGGAATACCTTTGCCAATTGTAGAACTCGGCAAATTTGGTGACATCATCCAATATGAAATAGACAACGCAAGATCGAAAGTGCCAAGAGTGCCAAGCGAGGGATTAGGACACAATCCCACAAATTGCGTGGCTAGTGAGGGAAACCCGCCATTATGCGTTTTCCTTTGCTTCATAAATTATCACAGGAACATCAAATGCTGAAGTTATGTTAATATTGATTGTAGTTTTGAAAACAAATTTCTATGCAGCTGTATTTTTATGATTATGATTTTCGATGGTCATTTTAAGTTTTAAAAATGACTGCAGGAATTTTGTACTTTTATGAACACAGCCAATGGCCTACTATGGTAATTCTCTATTAATGATGCTAGCAATCCATTTCCTGAACTAAAATTTTGTATTCGGTATTTTCACGATCAAAATACTGAGCGAAAAGGCAGTATACTTCCAAATGAGGAATTTTCTTTTAAAGTTTCCAAAATAAATTGCATTCTATAAAATTTTATTGATACCTGTGCAATATTTTATTACCGAGAGGAATAAGTGAGTGAAAAGTGTAAGAAGAGTTTACAAACTGGATAAACTCATGAAATTTAGAGCTTAACGGCAATTAGGATTTGTTATTCATTTATTACATGTTAAATCAGCAACAGGGAATTACTGAGAATGCATGCAACCCGCACAACAGTCTTGCTGTTGGTGCAGACGTTGTGGAACATCCAAAGTTTTAACAGTTATAATTACAACAAATAGGCTTCAAAAATTAAAATTTTTAGTGACATGTGTCTTATTTCATTGTGCTGAATGTAAATATGAAAAAACTGGACTTCGTCACCGAGAAGGAATCACAATTTATGCCTTAGCACTGAAAGGGATAAATAATTCTAATAATGTCATTTTCTAATTGTTACCGTGTTGTATACATCCATTTCTCTTACCTGCATATTGTTATACATTTTGTGTTGCCAGATATTAATGCTGCAAGACTAAGTGCTCCTTCTATTCAGTCTGATATTCAAAGCTGCATGCCTTCACCTGAAGATGATAATGCCCGTGAGGTTCTTGAAGGTAAAGGCTTACTTATAAATCTCATTACTTGTATATGTGCACTTATTATTCTAGTTTGCTTTGAAAAACCTAAAAATAATTTTTCAGTTACATTTTACATTCAATTAAATTTTAAAATTAAGGGGCAACAATTTTACATCAAAATACATATTAGGTTTAGGCTGATAAGTGATTTTGTCAGTCCAAATACACCAGGATGAGGAAATAACTAATTAATGACATGATGAACACTTGATCTCGATGATCCCTGCATACGCACTAGGGATGAAGTTCCTCTTTCACCCTTCTTTGAATGGATAAAAATTTCTGAAATTGTGGGTGTGTTTTGGTTATTACTTTTAAATATGAAGTAATTACATGTTTTAGCTTATAGAAGGAGGTAAATAATAAAAACATTAGATGAAATGGTGTTCCACTTGTCTCCAAACACCCATGAGACAAATAATGACTTTAAGATTAAGCACATAAAGATAAATAATATATATAATTAATATTTTTTTTGCATTTAAGTAATTTTTTTATTGAATAGGAGTAAACAATGATCATTAAAGTAAAAGAAGGGGCTTTTGAATGTGTTTATGATTCATTCTCCACCCTATATGATGTTGCATAAATAAGAATTGGATTGGCTAATTGCCATTATTGAACTAATTGCTATTGCTAATTATTGAGATTTTGAGAAATTATTGAAAGCTAAGACATTTCCTGGGTGCTGTGGATTGCTGTCCTCATAATCTATAGTTTATCTCCTCTAACAGTTAATAGTATACATATTTATTTTGATGTCATTCTCCATTAACTCCACATTATTGTTCCATTCTTTCAAAAAATCTTGCCATTTAATACTGACAATACAGCATATTTTAAGCTGACAGCAAAATAGAAAATATGCTTAATCATGCCCCATTCGTTAACAAGAAATGATAGTAATAGGAATGAAGTAATATTGCCTCTCAGTTCTGTATATTCAGCTGATGAAATGGAAAACACCTCAAATAATGATGTGCTATGGATTGTTGTGGAAATTGGCTGGGTCTCTTGCCTTTTCAATCTATGATCAAGTGAGATAATGGCGAGAGGGAAACTTGAAGTCCGGTTGAGCTGACTTCCATTATGACTATATAAGTTTTAGAAATAAATGCCTATCTTATGTCCCCATGCCAGTCGCTTCTCTCTAGCAACCATGGATTAAGATAATTGAATTCTCATATTTCATTTTAATATATGCTTATGTTTAATTGTGCAATTTTACCTTCATATTCATTCTCCATTCTGGGAGGAAATTTTATCAATACCTTAGTCGCAGACATTAAAGGATTTGCATTTGAAACTATAAAGTGTTATTTATTTTTGGATCCTTTATCATATAAACTTTTTAAAGAATGCCTTCACCAGTTACAACCCAAATGCTTATGAACACATTGTGAAAAACCTCAATAGTTAGAGGATACATAAACCTTTTTTTTTAATTTATTAATAAGGTTCAAAAATAGAAAACTTTGAAATATGAAATTTTTTGGTCCCACTGACTTCATATTTCTGTTTCTACTTTATTTTGCTCAGTAAAAAAACATGGCAATATAAAGATAACTCGTGGTATAATTGGGATAGGTGTTATTGAATTTCCTCATTCAATGATTAAAATGTCCTCAGTTATCATCGGAGATAGTTTGCTTTCTAACCTCAACCAGCTGTGGCTAGTCACTAGATTGCTTCTGTGTGTAATTTTAGCATCTCAAATCTTTGAATGGGATTGAGCTTATATTCAGCCTATCCATGGAATGGCTCTGGATCATAGCTGGGTTACTGTTATGTTTTTTCATAACAATAGCTATTTTCCTTATTCTTATATCTGTCTTTTCTTCCTTTTCGTGTGTAACCATTTCCATTCCCCAAATTTTACTTATATAAGCTGGAATTTGCCCTGGTTTCAACTCTAATTCATGTATCATCATGAATGACTAAGGTTATTTTAAACATGGAATATGTGAACTCATCTTTCTTTCAAAAGGGATGTATAAAAGAATTGACTAGTTCTGTTACCTACATTACAAAAATTGATTCTTAACTAAAACAGCTAATTATATACTAATGTGAAAAAATGGATCCTTTATTAATGATTGTCTGTTAGTATGGTGCATAGATAGTCTCATTAATGGCTGGAGCATCAGAATACTTATAGAATGTTTGCATATTTTCTCAGGTAGCATTGTTGAATCAACATCGTTGAAGAAAACCACAAACACTGGAGATAAAATGAGGAAACCATTTATTGGTGGATACATCCTTCATCCCTCTAAAATTGAATATCATAATGCATCAGCAAATACAACTTTTCTGCCTCAAAGTCATAGTATGTATCTTAGTAATTCTTTGACTTGAATTTGTTTGCCAACATTGGCTCTATATTTTAAGATTGCTTGGAATGTCTCAGATTTGATAAATTTGTAATGCACATATGTAGTACTGCTTTCAAAAATATGATTACACCCACCAGCCCCATTTTACGACTTTGATTGAATAGAGCCGGGTTGGAAAAATCTTGTAGTTGGCACACAGGGCTGGCTGTGGCCTCTGCTGGGAAAGTTTTACATCACCGAGAGATGACGAGGAAGGGAGAGGAACAACAGGGCTAGCAAAACGGGAGTCAAATATACTCCGGAGTAAACGCCTAAGCGGAAGAAAAGCCTTCAAGAAACTCACGTCCACGCATCAGAGCCGATCGCTGGGTTTTCTATCGGGCTTCACCTTGACTTTTCAGTTTGCTGTATTTTTAGAAAATACTGTTTTTGTGCTTTGAGGGACTGGCACTATAGCCATGGATGGTGGTTAAGCCCACGGTCGCTGGAGGAGAATGAGGTGGAGTTCAAACCTTCAGTGGCGACTTTTTTTTTGCAAGGAGCAATTTCATGTGGAAAAAGTATGTGAGAACTCCAAAAATGCACTCTTTACATCAATACAATGCGTAAGGGTGGCAGGAGATAAGAGTGCAAGAAACACTTTTTTGTAACTAGTAAATGAAATAAATTGCAGAAATTGCATCAATCACCGACAGGAAATCAGACAATGTGCTTAACTCTTCATTTGTGTTTGTTCCTTCTTTCATCTCTGCCATCTTTAAACTTGGAGTGTGCTCGAGTGACATGGAAGAGGACTACCAAAGTCACACACTCAAGTTGATTGCTCTCACAATCAGGCGAGCGCACATTGTTCGGCTCCTGCAGAAATGAGATTACAAAAATTTATATCTTTTTTTTTGTTTGTAGATGTATTTGTTTACCACTTTATACATAATTAAGCTCCATCAGAGAGAATTTTGACATCATACATATGTCCTACGAAAAATGAAGAAATTAGGAAAAAGCTTGTCCTATCCCCGGATATCCTACTTCTCTTCTGAAAAGCATATCTGCTGTGCTTGATGGGTCGTACAGGACCATTATTCTCTTAATTTATTTCTAATCTCAGATAATATGAGGCTAGTTGTTAAGTAATTTCGAATTCCTTCATGAGATCATTGATAAATTTTTGAAGCTCCTGCTCATTGTTGGCAGTGATCAACCATCAATGACACACATGTTAAAGAAAATTTTATTTGTGCCTTGCTTTCTTAGAAAGAGACAAGGAATAGCATTATTTCTCTGAAAACCTAAGCTGATTACATGAGTGCTGAATTTATCATTCCAACTACAAGGAGCCTGTTTTAAACCATACAAGCTTTTCTTCAAGTAGCAGACTCTGCTGGAACCATCATTGTACCCCTTAGGCTGCTTCATGAATATAGTTTCCTCCAAATCACCATGAAGAAAAGCCATAGAAACATCAATTTGAGTCATTGCCATATATTATTTAGCATCAATAGTTGGTAGTGTTCAAACCGTTGACATTCTTGCCACTCGGCTAAAGGTTTGAACATAATCAATACCCTTCTGCTGTGAAAAACCCTTAAATACAAGTCTTGCCTTGTATTCCCACTTGTAAAATCATTCTTCTGATTGGATTGCTTCATCATAAAACTCCAGATTCTTTATAGGCATAGAAATGTGTCACGTTGCTGTCAAATCTCTCTGATTGTCTCAATGTAGATCGATCTCATAGTCATCCAATGTGATCCAGATTATTCTGAAGATATCTTTCAGGTGCTTTGGAATTGTCATTGATCTCTTGCATCTCCTCTTCATATTTTCCAGGAGAGCTGTAGAGGTTTTCATCGAAGCCTATAAAGTCTTCAGTTTGGGTTGACGAATTCTGCATTTTTTTTTCACACGACAGACGTCCTTTGGAGTGGCTAAATTTTTCTCTTGAATCGGCATCTTTTCTTCAATGATGACATCATGAGATCTGATCAATTGGTTGTCTTCACTCTGAATCCAGTAACCTTCATTGTTGCATTGCCAATCTCAATAGCTTTAACTGCTTTTCAATCCAACTTCTAGAGATATGACAAAAGTGCCAAGAAAAAGAACTCAAACTTCAGTTGGGTTTTTTTCCTTTTTCTAAATATATACTCAAGAGATATGTCCATGAGTAAGAATATAAATTTATGATCACAGCGTGTTACACTAATTGAGGAATCTGACTATGCCAATTGGTGAAATTTGTTTTGTATTTCTTGAACTTCTGAGACTCATGTCAAGGTAGCAGACGTACACATGATCTCCTGCTCCTCCTCAGAGTCTTATTCCTTCACCCCAAGCGATAGCAAACCAAGGCACATGAGTCTGCTGTGGCACTAAGTGGTCACCCCTCTGAAGTTCCCAGTCTCACATCTTTGTGCTTACTCGGCCTACTCTTGAAGTAAACTCGTCACCGTCCACCAACCATAATTCTATAACTAATGATGGGACCTATTCTTCGTTTGTTGTTGCATGTTTACGGGCAGCTTCTACAAGCAAAGATCTCCCTTGGGTGCTCTTGTAACTATCTTTAACTGCTCATAAATGTCAAACTCAGAGCACTTCCACTTTTCTGAATAATTAGATGTTTTAATCAGTTATATTGCCAAAGGAAACTATGTAAATACAAAAAGGCTGTGGAGGTACATAAAATAAGCTTGCTAGCTCAGGTTGTGCAAACACTGAGCAGTGATTCAGGGAACTCACTATAATGCAACTCTGTCATCTATGTAAATGAAAAGCATGCCTTGTATGAAGGCAATATGCACTAGTTTTGTAGACTTGAACATTTCCCTGGTGGCAATTGTGAACAAAAGTTGATGGTTGGGGAAGCAGGAGAGAGGATGGAAAGGAAGAGTGGGGAAGGGGATTCTTGAGGGACTGATCATCAGCTTATCCAATGGTCTGTTAATCAAACATCAGCACTCTAATGTGCTTACAAACCTAATTTATGACCTACGCATTGGTTAGATATTATGTTCTTTTGCCTCTTCATTTGTACAGGTGAATGTTTTTAATTAAAAAATAAGATAACTTTTTGGTATAAAGTTAAATTAGTGGTGGGTTGTTTCAACTTTTTTTAAATTCCAGTTTGACTTTTAGCTTTGATTCTTGGTTCAGGTTCTCTGTTATGGCTCTGATTTTCTCATTTCTCATGGTGGGATAACTGTTTTTACTTAAATACCGTGAATTCTTAGAATAACATATCAATTTCATCTCTACCATATTACATCCTTGTGAAATGTGTTACAACATGAGATTTGAAGAAATTCCACATTTGTTAAAAATGAATCTGGGAACCTTTTTGTCTTCCTGTCTAGTAATGATGCCAATTATCTCAACTTGGTTCACTTAGGATGTCATAGCGGTGAGTAAAGAACATGAGAAATATTTACTGAATCAGTGGTGAAGAATTTGGTGATCATTTCTTTTTGCCTCAGTTCTGGTTCTGGTTCCTAGCTCAAGAACTGGTGGAACCAAAAGTCTAGTCAACCTATCCCTGGTTAATTTTCAAATTCCTAAAGAAAAGTAAATGACAATGGCTGATGCATGAGGTGACATAAAATTTTAATTCAAGTTTTGCAGGAGAGGAAATTGGAGAGATCAACCCAGACTCAATGGAGTGATTGCCCAAAAATACTTGATACTGCTATTACCACAGCCACTCAGACACCAGTTAGAGGATTACATCTGATAGAGCCCTGTCATACCTATATTACCCCTGGAAAATTAACTGAAATCCAGCCAATTGATGATGAGGTGTGTGATCATAAATGCAGAATTCATTAGGATATAATACATGGCAGAACATTTAATGAATGGGTGTTTTGTAACATTGTAATTTGTTAATAGCTATGAGTAATTTGAAAATTGTGTGAATACTTACTTTCTTTAATGTTGAAGATGAGACTTTATTGTTTTCTCTTTAACATATATGTCTGTATTTTGTAATATTTTGATGGAGAACCCAATATTTCCAATCAGCTTTACTCTATATGCAATTGCAGGTTATTAAAATACAGAGATGGTGGAGGAATTGGCTAAAAAGAAAAAGAATCCTCATTTATTTAAAAGAAGTGAAAAGACAAGATGAAGCTTGGAGAAAAGAACTTGACAAAGTGCTAGAGGAAAGGCAGGAACTTAAAGCAAAATTAAACTTTTTAGTTGACTCTCTTAGGACAGCGGAAGATTTTGAGCATGCTTATTTTGCCATTGAATTAGAAAGAAAGCGACTGATTCAAACTGCACAGTCTTCTTACACCGGACAATTGCTGAACTTTGCTTATGTGTACATTTTGATGCAAGAGATAAACATTTTACAAAAGATTGATCAACGAAAGACTCTCCTGAGTGAACGGAAAAAAATACAGCAATGCCATTCTCTTCTAAATGAGGTACTCATAAACCAAGCATCAACAATTTTATTTAACCCAAAATATGAATTACCATATATTTAAGTGTGTATGAACCATCATGTCTGCTACCCTAACCTATAATTCCTGGCTCATGCAATTATATCTAATAAGTTGTCTACCCCATACACTGAATCTTCTCTATACTCATTGATGTACTCATTAACTCATCCTCCTTGACTTTGTCAAACAGCTTCTCTAAATACATTAAACAAGCAAGGACAGCTTTATGTAATGTCATCTACATTCCTTTCTACTCAAGTTTTCATTACCTTTTTAGCAACATAGGTTGTTCCCCCCTTCCATGCCCCAAACTTTGCATTGGTAAGAGTTCATTCACCATCTACTTCAACCATCCATTGTTACATTAATAACATTCCCCTCCGAGTCCTCGGCAAACATTGGGTTTCATTGCCATCATAATAGCCGAGGATTTGAGAGGGGTTGGGCAGTACTCGCATCGGATGCGTGGCTACACTGTGGTTGGGTCGTACATACGGAGTAGATGGTAGATGGAGGGACCCAAGTATAACGGCCTTCTGCATTGGAGCTGTTAATGACTGCCTGTGCCACGGAGGACAGAATGCATTTGATGTTCTCCAGCAGCGATCCCTTAACTCCTCCGAGCACACCTATGATGAGGACAACCAGTTTAACAGTGTGTCCTGGGTACATTTGCCGAAGCTCAAAAAGCAGGTCTTGATATTTTGCCTGATATTTCTCCTCCTCCTCCTCCTTTGCATCCATGTTCATTTCAGCTGGAGCCAAAAACTAGACCACAAACATGGAGCGTGAGAGGTGGCCGAGGAAAACGATATCAGGCTTGGTTGCCTCCAACTGCCTGGTGGAGGAAAAGGTTCTGCACGATGGACGCAATATCTTCAGGGGCATAGGGCAGCACAGGATTATTGTCGATGCCAAAATGGTGTCGTAGGTGAAAATATAACTCCTGCTGGGCCACATTGTGCCTAGCAATATACCTTGACTTGGCATAATAGCTACAGCCGGAGAGAAGGTGGCTCAGAATCTTCAGCTGGGCTTGGTACGTCCTGCATCTCATATCCACAACCTCCGTCTTGAATATAACACAGCAGTATACGAGTGTGCTTATGACATCATCCTGGCATGCAAGAACGAAACTCTCGGTCTCTGACTTTAGACCAGCGGAGCGGAGGAAGGCAAATGTTACCTCCTTTGATAGCCCAAGCTTTTCCATGTTTCAATAGAAACATCCATGCATGGGCTTGTCAGTATGCGCCTTGAGCAAGGTTTTCTGCTCACCCTTTTTTATTTCGAGTTTGAGGACGTCTGCCTTAAACGACAAGATGAACTTGTCATTGTCGCTACTGTCTGATGTCAGGTCAAAGTCCACACCGGTTTCGTCTGCGCCCTTTTGGCCGCCTGTAAGAGAAACGCTGCTACTTTCATTTTCTCTCCTGAGACTGAGCAGGGGGTCTCTGCTGTTGAGCACTCTACATGCTGTGCTCCAGACAACTCTGTTGTGGAGACGCTTCAGACTCAACAGACCTCTACCACCTGCACTGCGAGGGAGATACAGTCTAGTGACGTAAGATTTCGGATGAAGACTTCTGTAGATGGTCATCATCTCCCTCATTCCCCTATTGAGGTTCTGCAACTCGTTGACGTTCCGTTTCATGCATCCAGAGGTGTACAGCAGTGTGGGAACTGTGAAAATGTTCTTGGCAAGAACCTTGTTCTTGCCAGACAGCTCAGAACTCCAGATTTTCCTGAGAGTCTGTTGGTACTAGGCGGTGACTCTTTCCTTCACTGCTGCAACCTCCTGCATTCGGCTTTGGGGGATGCCGAGGTATTCGTAGCTGTCATCACCCTCGAGGTGGCAAATGACGCTCCCGTCAACGAGGTGCATGTCTTCCTTGGTCTCCGAAAATCTTCCTCTCGCCAGGTGGATGGATGCACACTTTTCCAAAGCAAACTCCATCCCTATAGCCTCACTGTACTCCAGTACGGTGTCCAGGGCCACGCGAAGGTCTTTTGTGTTGGTAGCGTAGAGCTTCAGGGCATCCATATAAAATAAATGGGTGACCTTATGCTTTCTGTCACCTGGCACACCACACATGTATGTCGCAGCCTTAGTGAGAGAGGTAGGAGGAAAATACAGAACAGCAAGGGGCTCAAGCTATCGCCTTGGAAAATGCCGTGGTGGTATGACACCAACTCTGTGGAACCCAACCGCTTGCCTGTGGTCAGGACGTAGTGCGTTCTCCAGAGTGGTAGCAGACGTTGGATACAGGACACAACCTCTGGGTGTACTTTCATCAGCTTCAACGTTATAACGAGCTCATGTGAAGTGGTGTCAAATGCATTCTTGTAGTTCACCCAGGCCATTGATAGGTTACACTTACGCTGGATGGCATCCTGGCATATGAATCTATCAATGAGCAGGTTGTCCTTACATCCTGCGGTTCCACGGTTTGAGCCCCTCTCCTCGTACACCTCCTCCCAAACTGGCTGGACTTGGTGGAGGACAAGATTGCTCAAGATGGAGGTGAACACCTTGTATATAGTGTTGAGGCAGGTTATAAGGGCGGTAGTTCTTGGCATCCGACGAGTCTCCCTTCCTAGGTATTCTGACCGTGTGTCCCTCAGTCAGCCATGGTGGAATTTTTTCTCTACCTGAGAGAAAGGACGTGAAGATTCTTGTGAGGTGTTGGTGGGTGGAAGTGAACTTCATCCACCAGAAGTTATTCACAGCATCCATTCCTGGAGTGGAGAAATTCTTCTCGCCAGAGAAGGTCTTCTTCACGTCACTCTCTGTGACTGAAAGGGAAGAAAGTATTTAGCCATGTATTGTGAGGGAAATGCAAGAAACAAACGTTAGACCCCAAATTTAGATGCATTGTTGAAAATGGTAGAGGAAGAATGGGAAAGGACACATACTGTGGGATTGAGGTCTGGGCTCCCTCTCCATCTGTGTAACATGGTTTGTTTTGAACCACCTCCTAGGATTTAGAATTAAGGGATTGGTGAACTCAAATATTTTTCTAGTCGTGAACATAAAATTAATATTAATAAACATTTGAATAAACATAGATCTCATCTTAGTGGACAATTTGATGAATTCCATGAAATGGTCGTGAGAAATTGGATTTTTTTACATTTAAACTCTACATAAAAGTGCAGTGAGTGAAAGTCGAAGGTGCAACACCTACTCTGGCCAATTCATGGCAGAGATATTTGCCTTTAATAAACCTACAACCCAATTCCTCCTCTTGGGAGAAAGATGAGACCTACATTAAGGATAATTTTTATCCAAGAAATTATGGAGAGGCCGCTGTAATCTTAAAAAAATATCTCTGCTTGCACTGCCTGCTCTGCTTGTCCATCTATCGACACACTTCTCAAGGAAGTAGTCAGCAGTAAGCCTGAGCGAAGCTCTGATGAGCTTGGGTGATTTGCTGTTGTGAATTATGCACATATGTTTCAGAAACCTGTGAGTACATCCGAAAATTACAAAATTTCACACTACAGATTTTTATCTTACATCCATTGTGGCTGGTAATAAGCATTCTAATAGAAGAAGGATTGACACATCTCCCATGTTTACGATTTTTCAATACAGCAATTAGTTTTGTAAAAATATACTCTCTATGTTGCCATTTCACGAGAGGTTTATTCATGCACTGAGATAAAACTCGTATTTGAGATACAGGTCTCCCTGGGAATTGGCCTATTGTTTATACTCTGAAAATTTCAAAGATGACATTAGTCTCTAACAAAAATCTGGGGTCGGAAGTTGTGACGTATTTGACCAGGTTGAGCGGGTGTTGCTTTAACATCAGGGAATAGCATCTCAAACAGCGAATCAGTTGATCATTGATCACCTGCAGCAAGGAGTGTTGCTTGACACATTTTTTTTGTTTTCATTTTTTAATGTGGTAGTGCTAATTTTGCCCCTTATAATAATAATTATATGTGCACAATTGTGGATTTGTTTGGGTCACTTGTCAGAGAAATTTTTTTTTTCGCTGAAAAAAATAATGTTATAAAAAAGTATACTTCAGATGTTTAACACTTTTATATGTACAGTGGTGGAAGAAATTAACACAAAATTTTTCGCTTGCCAGAATGTGGTATTCTCGGGAACTTCTCAGAGCAGCACACTTCGAAAGACTGGCAACACTGGGGAAGACATCATCTACTGCAAATATTTTAAATCCGCAATGGAACTCACATTTGCCAGTGCCTAGAACTAACTCATCAATCGCCTCTTTTTCGACCTTTCTTCTTATATAATTCACACTTTCAGTCGCGGTGTATCAATGTGTTTATTTCAGCATGTTTCTTACATCGAATAGTATCATTTTTACCGAAAGACCGATCATAAAAAACTATTCACTATCCCATCCAACTCGGAATATACCTGCTGAAATCTCCATCTGCTACCACCAATAGATCATTTATTGTGGTCTACTTTCCAAGGATCTTTTTGAATGACACATCCTATGTCTCTTTCTCCAAAGTAATATAAATTAAGAGTTATTCACACCAAGTGTTGATACAAAAAAATTTAATTAAAATTAGCATAGTCTATGTGATGTAATTTTTCACAGTTTTCATTTTGTAGATTGATGAAGTTCTAATCTCAAAATGGATATTTAATAAGAATAGTTCATGACCCAGTATATCTCCTTCCACAGTTCCTCAGAATGGGATTAAACTATGAAAACATATGCAAATTTATAATTTCATTAATTAAAAATAAATGTGCCAGCATCAATACTGAATAATCTAGGCATATTTTTCCAACGTTTCTTTCATCTTATCAGAGGAAGCTTGGTGACGAGCTGTTCACTTTGAAGCTTTATCTAGTAAATTCAGAACATACGAATAAACATTTAGAAACAGTTAACCCAAATCAGGTTTAGTTATGGATAAACCAAAGTTGACAAATAAAAATGTGTGGAAAAGTACAGTTTTTTAAATTTAAATGCAACTTATTAACCTTCACAAAGTTAATTCACCAGCAATCAATTTTATGACTTGCGAAAAAATTAAAAAATTAATATCTGCACGGCAATCCTGTAAGCCATATTTTTGGCAACTAGAAATTTTAACTTTACCTTGCTTGTACATTTATTACCTTTGTACTTATTTTAAGATAGCATGAACCTGTTAACCACTAATGCACAAATACATGGGCATAACACTCGCCAAAGAGTGGACATACATTTGCATTGTCATTCTACTGCCATGTATAATTGTGAGTTGAGTCCATTTCATGTTACTGCTAAAATTTTTAACCATATGCATACTAGTATAAAAAATGGTGATAATGGTGGTCTCTGGTGATAATGAGAATTTTTTGGATACAGTATGATATATGTATATTCCAAGTCAAGTGGGACTTAATTCTGACCATGCTCTTGATTTATTTTGATTTGAAGCGCTAACAATGATATGAATTCACTATGGCAAGTAAGGATATTTGCTACTTAACCATTATCCGCTGGATTTAAATCCCAGTGTTTGGCCTGACTGCTGGATTTAAATCCCCTGCGGTGATGTTAGCCGGGATGTTTTGGGCATGCACGACACTGAGCGAAAACTTTTAAAGGGATTTTTCCGGCATGCTAGGTGTTTAAAGATTAATGGCCTCATAATCTTATTTGGCAGTTCTCTCACAATGTTGAAAATAGACTTCTGAGTTGTCAGTCAAATCCTAGGGACGTGGCTTCAGCAGCAGTACACTCCCATGAATATGCACCATCAAATAGCAGGACCTATTTGCTGTAGAACAATAAGAGGAACTAAGTGTCCTACGAGTAATTAAAGAGCTACAATCTACACTGACATCATGTCATACCAGCATCATTAGTTTGGAAGTCCAAGTATGAGAAATGGCCCAACAGATCAGCCGGAATGTACTGTTGCTGGAGCCACGTCCCTAGGATTTGACTGACAACCTGCGACTAAGCTCCTCTTTGCAAGACCAGCACGCTCTGGTGGTGTGCTTGGTGAAGTGCTGGTGTTTGCTATGTGATGTGGCTACCGAATTCGGAGTCCATTTTAGTGTTCTTCATTGATGTCTTAGGAGGAAAAGCACTGAGGATGAGACATTTAAAAGTTGTGCTTCATCTTAATGACCCCACTGTAACACAAGAGACAAAGATGACTCGATAGTTGCCTCAACGAGGCAGTTGGTTCCCTTGATAGTTAGTGGCATACCGGCTCTTTGAAGGGACTTCAGACTACATTTCAGTTACAATAAGGTGAGCAATACATCACATGAAGCAGGCCTGCAACACTGTTTTCCAGAATAAAATTACAAATTGACTCAGGAACAGAGGTCTGCCTGCTTGGATTTCCCCACAAGCATTATCAGCTTGGATTAGCCTTTTAAGACTCGGCCATAATCTACAATAAAAAGGTTTTTCTAAGCAATGAAGACAGAAAATTAGTTAGCCGTACTCTAGAGAAACTCGTTAAATAAATTAGTTGTACACTTTGACCCCTTATTACTTGTTTGTGAATAGCACATACACGGTTACATTTCCTTTTTTCATCTTAGTCATTACTTATTCATGACAGGAAAACTTTCCTTTTCAAAGGCAAAATTTCTGAACGTAGAATTTTGGAAATAACAATAGATACAATGCACTTTATGGTGTGCTGAAGAAAACTCTTGTTCTCCGCAGTAATTATTCACATCTATATCAAAATCAAACCTCCTCCTTTATCAATAAACTACACATGCGTGGGTGAATTTGATAGTGCTGATATTTTTTTGTAATAATTGTGATGCACATCATAGCTAGGGTTACCATAGGTCCATCATAAAAAAAGAGGACACTTTTATTTTGTTATTTTTTCCACCATTTTAATCATAATCATCATTGCATTAATGTATTTCATTACTTTGTTTTTTACTTTTGTGCCATGAATATTTGGAAGATGAAGAAATCTTTGTTAGCAGTTTTCGGTTTCCCAGCAAGTATTCATAAAAGCTTAAGCAGTCGAAGTGCTTAAAATTATACTGAACACACACTACACCTTTCATGTTTTCTATTTTAAACCTGGTCCTGTCTTGGTCCACTGTTCGTTGACAAGAGAAAACATGCATTCTGTATTAGCATTATGACTAGGAATTAAAAAAAAAAGAATTCAGCAATTATTAGAAGTTCAGAATGGTACAAATAGGGGGCAATTCTGTAACTAATTACGCCGGCGCTATTATGATGTAAAGTGCTATTTTGGCATAAAATAATGCCCTATCAAATTCAGATAACCAAGGACTGATTCAGTAACTCAGATAACGACAAAAAGGGGATGGTAAATAGCACTCACAATAACGCCTGCCTTCAGCTCAAGTTATTTCAAATAGACCCTGTAACTAACATTCGGATCAGCACTGTCTTTTGTTTATCCTGTTTATCATATGTGGTAATGGCGCGACAATTGATGTGGTATGAACTGGCGCGAGAAATATACTTAGAAGAAAGACGAATACTTCGCATGCAAAGGAGGAATAAAAGGATGCACAAAATCTATTTGAAATCCGAAATGAGTATTTTATAAATTTATATTGGGTGAGCAAATAATAACATCACTTTCTCTTTAAAGAATGGCATCTCTAGATCCACTGGTCACTCCAATGTCTAAAAATGGAGTGGAAGTTTTTGTGCCGATGATAGTTAGGACAAGACTATCCACATCATTAAAGGTTGGGACATAACACTTGAATAGGATGCCTCATGTTAGTAACAATATCCTCAATAGTTTGCCATGACGTATTAGTTACAAAATATTGCAAATAAAATTAATTCTACATGAAAAAAATACAGTTATCTAACGTCTTTGTTGCCAGTAGCAATTCTTGCTGCATTCATGCGAGGATTTTTCTGTCTAGCCTTGCAGCGTAGGTCCTTCCATGCCTGAAATATTTGCGTGATTAAAGGCATTGAATAAATATCGCAACTTTTGCAGATATTAGATTCAGTAAGTGAAAGCCATACCTTTTTCCATTTCTCAGCACTTTTTGGAGGCCCGTGTAGAGACTGAAGATTTGCCAACTCCTCCCACCGCTTTTGGATTTGCCCTCTTCCTCCGAGACATTCAAATTTGCTGAGAGCAAAATCTTTGTGGTCAATCATGTAGTTTTACCATTACCGAGGCCTGCTTTTGTGTCTTTTTTGAACTTCTTCTTTTATTAATAAATTTTCATTTGTAGCAAATATAGCGATATTTACATTCAGAGTTACTCATTATCATAACGTAGGCATTTTTGATATACGCGAAACAAAATTATACACTTTTTTACATCTCTAATTTGATTGAATAGATTACTTACATTTCCAAAGCCATTATATCTCCGTCGCAATCCGCCCCTAAGCAAAAGTGAATTTCTGTCTGCAATACCGTGCTTTTGCTTTTTGATCGTCAACTTCAATCTACAAATAAGTAAAAGTTATCTTAAATGGTATTTTAACAAATAATTATGGATAAATCATACACAGCATAAAAAATAATGATGAAAATTCATATTCTGGATGTTTAATACATGCTTTGCTCGTATTCCAAAAGGTTTTTGAAGTCTGCCCGTTAAATTTCTCATATTGTCCTGTAACGCCCCAAAGGCATTATTTAGAGACTTCAAAATCGACGGAACAAAGCACAGTGGAATTTCCAGAATCAGAACAGACGTAATTTGTGGACGAGGAATAATGCCGGTGGAAAATTACGCTCCAAGTTACAGAATTGCCCCCATAACTTGATGACTGCTTGAAATATGCACACCACACTCCACCTGCTGGTTGGTTTCGTTTTCTTTCATAGTTCTATAAAAATTTTGTGAAATTACAAAATTTATCAAAACACTTTGTGTCACTTAGTCTCACATTTGTTTTTTCATTATGAATATGTGATACAGTTTTCAATGTCCTCCCAATTAAGAGTTCTTGAAAGCTGCATCCATTTGAGTGGTTCAAACTGTTGATATTGAGCCAACCATTTCTTTAATACTCCATAGTAATTCTATACACAGCTTTTATCTCATTGCAAATGCTATCACACTCCTGTGGGTTACCTTCCTCTCTCTTTTGTGTAATTACATACATACATACATACCCATCACGCCATTCTCTTTCAGGATAGGCACAGTCAAAATGTTTCATTCATTAATACATAATTGTACACGTAACTCTGCTTCAATAATTTCATCCATACTGACCTACCCTTGCAAACCTCTTGTGCCTCATTTACCCCCATACACTTTCATACACGCCCTCCTGTTTTTAGGACTCCTAATATTCCTCCTCCTAAGAACTTCCTCAACCAAATTCAACCACAACTTTCTCGGCCTACCTCTACCTCTCACACCATTCATTCTACTCTCATATATCCGTTTCGTTATTTGATTCTCATCCATTCTCTCAACATGGCCAAACCAACGAAGCACACTCCTTTCATACAAGTCCATTACTGGAGCATTTAACCCACATTCATTCATGACCCACTCATTCCTGATCCTATCCATCCTACTTTTGCCACAAATACTCCTCAGATAACTCATACCCACGGCGTTTAGTCTACTCTTATGTCTATCCTAATATACCCATGTTTCACTACCATACAGCAAAGTGGGAAGAAGTACACTTTTGTACACAGCAATTTTCACTTCCTTAGACAAGCACTCATTCTTTGATATGCTCCACATGCTACCTACCACTTTCCTTCCAGCATTCGCACGTCTCTTTATCTCCTCATCTATCCTTCCATCTTTCGCATACATCTTTCCTAAGTACACAAAATCATCCACCTTTTCAATTACTTCACCATTCGCCCTCATCTCACAGTTATTCTCCCCATTCTCCTAATCAAAAACTACTACTTTAGTCTTGCACGCATTCCATTCACCTTCAATTCCATTCTCTCCGTTGATTCACAAAACTTATCTAGGAGCTTCTGTAATCCCTGTTGACTGTCTGAGATCAAAACAGCATCATCCGCATATAGAAGAACTCGCACATTTACATTTCCAATCAAAACACCGTCGTATTCACTACATGCATCTCTAACTCATTTATCCATAAATACATTAAACAGCCATGGAGACATTACGCATCCTTGCTTTACACCCCAATTTATTACAAACCAATCACTCAGAGCCCCGTTAACTCTTACACTTGCGTTACTATTGTCATACATCGCCATTATAACATTCAATAACCCCCCATTCACTCCATAGTCTCTCAAAACCTTCCACAACTTCTTTCTATTTACTCTGTCATATGCCTTCTCTAAATCGACAAATGCACAGTACACTTTCTTTCGGACACTCATACATTTTTCTATCACTTGCTGAAGTGCAAAAAGCTGGTCACTACATCCTCTCCCAGGTATAAACCCACACTGCACCCCCCCATATTCTGTCGGAAGTAATATTCCTCACTCTTTCCATTAATATTTTACTGAACACTTTTCCCGGGATACTCAATAAACTAATGGCCCGATAATTATTACATTCTGTCTTTCCTCCCTTCCTTTTGTAGAACGGAACGATGATAGCATTCTTCCTATCCGCTGGAACAACAGAAACCTGTAAGCATAAATTGTATAGTTCACGCAGCCTACAAATTAGTAATTTACCCCCACACTTCAACATTTCACTGGATATCCCATCTATGCCTGCAGCCTTCCCATTTTTCAATATTCTCTCAGCTGTTGTGACCTCCTTCCCACTAATATCCTTTTCCATCCTCACATCCTCACATACCACTACACAAGGCTCATCCTCAACGCCTGCACTATTGTTGTACAATTGCTCAAAATACTCCCTCCAGCAGTCCCTGATATTGCTCTCGTCCCACAGGATCTCTCCACTTTTTTTCTTTACCGCATTTATTCCCCTGCCTTCACCAATCTCAGCTCTTTTTACCCACTTCCAAAACAGCTTTTTATTACCTTCAAAATCACTCTGGATCTTGCTAGCTTCATCTGCATGCTTTCTTTCCTTGCTCTCTTGCACAACGATTTTGCATTCATTCTTTTTCTTTCTATAAATGTCACATGCCTTAAGTAGTACATTCTTCCTCAGATTTGGCAGCAATCATATTCTTGTACGCATCTTTCTTTTCTCTTACTGCAATTTTTACTTAGTACGTTGCTTGTTCTTGCTAGTACCTGCCTTAGTACGCTCTTCCTCAGATTTGGCAACAATCATATTCTTGTAAGCCTCTTTCTTTTCTCTTACTGCAATTTTTACTTCTTCATTCCACCAAGCATCACCTTTCATTCTTCCTACCACTCCTTTTCCACATGCACTTTCAGCTCATTCCACAATCACTCCTTTTAAACACTCCCACGCATCGTTTACGTTCTCGTTTCTGATATGCTCATCCCACTCTCTGCTTCAACGATAGAGCATCCTCAAGCATGCAACCATACTGCTAAATATGATCATGTTTGTTAAAAATAACCCTCATTTATACACACCCTATCTGAGTTGTCACAACTACCAAACCAGACATCCTAATAGTTTTAATAGTATATTCCACAAAAAATCATTTTATGAAAAAAGTGTATTGTTAGATTAGATTAGATATTTGGGGAGGCGACCAACGGCTAAGGTCATGCGCAAAGTGTATTGTATTCTGGAATTCAATATTTTAATAATGATAAATTTATTTCACCATTGGCAGTACATACATCTGCATGGCTAAAGTCAAAGAAATAGAATAAATACAATCACATACATACATGAAAAAGAAACATCATCGGGTTTGAAGTTTAACCGAATAGTATTAATTTAAATAACATATTACAATAGAACAGAGCGACAGGAGGTTACACATGGGGCAACCACATTGCAGGGACATGGGAAACACAGGGGGACTCCAGTTACCCACTACAAAATTACATTCAAAATGAATCCTCCAAATATTCCACAACACTGTAGTAGCATTTTTCAGATAAAAGAAGTTTAAATTTCTTTTTAAACAGAGAAAGTGAGGTGCTATTTTTTATTTCTTCAGGAATCTTATTGTTCATGATAGAGACAGAGTGGATAGGACCTTTAAGACAGAGAGCTGGAGTACAGATTGGAGTGAATGTTGTTTCTTGAACGAGTGAGGTGATAATAAGGTACCTGATTCAATCAAAACAATAAAAGATAATAAAAAATTCTATTCTTTGGTAAAACAAGTTCTATGTAAAAAAGCATTCTACTCATTAAATGAATTTGTAAATGACAAAAGTGCTTTCACATTATAGGCATTTTTGTTAGCCTCAGTATTCTAATCCACTTATATGGATATCTATGTCAAATTTTATGTGTAACACCAATAATTTATTTTTGTACTGACTTGCCTTGTAAAATTGAAGGTTAATAAAATTATTATTATTATTATTGGAATGAGAAATTTGGGTCCAAAATATCAGTCAGTTCAAAAACATGTGTCAAAGAGGACATTGGCCTAATTTTCTTCATAATTCCTCTTTGGTATTTTGAGATGTATGTAATGGAACTTGTACACTTTTAAAACCCACCAATGTTGGTTTCTTAGTTTTGAGTGTGCTATTCACATGTTGCTTCTTTAGCTTTCAGCCCCACGCACATGGATTAGCAAAAGAGATGGTAAACCAATTGCAATGGAAACAAGGATTGAGAGAGAATTTGCTCATTGGAAGAATATTTATCATAATTTAACCAACACTGGCTTATCATCTGACCAAAGAAGAGAAGTACTGAATGAGGCTTATAAAATGGTAATGCTGAATAATTTAATGGCATTAATATAATTGGAAGAGGGAAAATGAAGTGTTTTAAGGAGGTATAGGCTGCCATCCTAAATATTGGTCAGAATGTATTCCATGCTCCATGGTAACACATGTAGTGATTCTGAGTAGAGGTAATCAAGGAATCACTTTGGAGAAATAGTGATTCAGATGATGCAGACTTTCTGTGCCTCAGAATAAAATGGCTGTGCTAAAATACAGTTGTGTATTATAGACAACATAAAAATACACTTTCAATGTCTGCAATACATTCACCGAAGTCCCACCTAAGCCACTAGAAACTCATTAGGCAGAAGCCATCCAAATTTATTAACTTTGTAACTGATACAGACCACAGTATAATCTGGTGATGACGGTGCTGAGCCATCACAACTCAGGTCATGGTGAATTATGAATTACACTGTGGTCTGTAAAAGTTACAAAGTTAATAAATTTGTGATGCAGTACCTTAAAGTTAACGAATAGTATTGAATTTTTAATCCATCCATTTTCAGAATCCTGCCCTAGCCCCAAACATCTGTGAACTGTATACACTAATGAACTCACATATTTCACCACACTCTTTTATATTCAATGGGAACTGTTTCTTAGCCCATTGGCTTATTCATGGGCTCTCCTTTGCCAATATTGGCATCAATATATAGATGATGCTTTTTTGTGTAGATGGGTAGAAAAAAGGAAACTCATTGTGTTTTTTACTCATTTACATTCATTGAATTTATGATTTTAACTCTACATATGAAATAGCTGAAAACAATTTCCTCTGATTCACTGGTTGGTGAGCTTTCCTGTCTTGGATCAGTGTCAGAAAAGAGTAATAATAATGATTTATTTAAACCTCTGCCAACAAATACATGATGAACTCAAAAAAATACAATATTGACAAAAATATTTTCTATTACAATTTATTGTTCATAAGGAATTTGTTGAATACAGTTTGCCCAATAAAAATGCTTTCATCTTCTGTTTAAAGGGAGCAGTACTGCTTGCACCTTTTAAATGCTGAGGAAATAAGTTGATAGCCTTACGCCCATTTCCTTTGGCCCTTCAGAAGTCTTTTTTTTGCTGATTGAGAAAACATGCATATCATTTTTCCTTCTTGTGGAGTATTGGTGGAAATGACAGTATTTCAACATTGAATCTCTGTTTTCCTAAATAAGTAACTCGGTAAACATAATGTATA
Source organism: Ceriagrion tenellum (assembly GCA_963169105.1). Lineage (NCBI taxonomy): Eukaryota > Metazoa > Arthropoda > Insecta > Odonata > Coenagrionidae > Ceriagrion > Ceriagrion tenellum. The sequence goes on along the minus strand of OY720634.1, from coordinate 158,251,105 downwards.
CACATGAAAGAAAGAAATATATGTATATACATGAGGAATTAATTTAAGTTCTATAAAAAGTGCAGACAGGGAGAGTATGGAGATTTCCCTGCCATGATTCTTTTTACCCTTTTTTGAATTCGGAATGCTCTATGGGCAGCAGATGAGGAACCCCAGAATGAAATACCATAAGTAAGGTGAGAATAAAAATTCCCAAAGTACAGGGTGATGAGGACATGAAGGTCGACAGTTTTCTTTAGATATATGAATAGAAAACAGGTAAGGCTTAACCCTTTTGTGCCTAGTGATGGCTTTAGCCAACATGAATTTTCCTACGCAAGCGAACGAATTTCAGCTATAGCCAACGGAGAAAAACCAAAGCAAAAGACCTGAAGGTGGCTATAGCCGATGCGAGGGAAGGGAAGTGACCGACACGGGAGCAATAATCCCAGGTATCCCTGGCAAATATTTTTTGCACACAACAACATTTTTAACTTATAAATGAATTATTTCTTTTTTACTAAGTCTTAGGAAATTTCAAATGATTTCTAGCGTTGATACTAACGGAGTTCTTGTGCAGAACTCTAAATAGTTTGTGTCTGCCTATATCAATTAAATTTGTTTATATTAACGCTAGAATTTTGTTGAAAATTGTAAAATGCTTAGAAAAACGTTAGAATTTCATTTAAAAGTATAAATTTTTGGAGTATACAGCAAAGTTATTTTTAAAAATCTCTGCTAATGCAAGAAATTTACAGCGGCCTCCTGCTAAGAGAGGGGCTGCTAAGGGTTGGGTTGTCGAGCCGAGTGCCTGGGTGAAAGGCACGGTGTCCCGCGGCACGTCCCGTGTTCTAACGCGGGCGAAAGGCATACCTGAGCGATTCGTCGCCACGAGAGAGCTCCGTAGAGGGGAGTTCAGAAAACTCATGATACTCGTAGCAGGGCAAGCATTTCCCTTCAAGAGGCTTCAGCATGAAAGGGTTAATTTGTTGGCTAGATGCTGAATATGGGTTTTCCAATTAAGTTGGGTATAAAGGTAGAGTCCAAGAAAATTTAAACTTTGAACAGAATGATCATCAATTTGACACAGCAGACTCAGAAAAATATTTTAGCTGTGATTTATCTGCATTCAGACTTATAACAGTTGATTTTGCACCAGTTAGCAAACTGTTGTAGAGCAAGCTCTATTTTACAATCTGAATTTCTAACAGAAGGATCGGATAGCAGTAAGTAGGAATCATCTGTACATTGTATTACATAGCTACCGTCTACAGTGAGGAAGTCAGGCAAGTCATTGATGTATACAAGGAACAGTATGGGACCCAGAATGGAACCCTGAGGAGCCCCAGTGCTTGTTATACAACTTTTCGATAAATAATTCTGGCTATTTGAGTGAAAATCCACTTTGTAGTGTCTATCGAGTAAGTAGAATTGTAACCTTCTTGGGGCAGATCAGCAAAAACCATATCCCTCTAGCTTGACAAAAAAGATATTGTGAATAACGCAGTCGACAGCCTAGGATAGATCAAGAAAAAGGCCCAGAGTCTTCAATCTCTCATCACTGCAGGCCAGTATGCAATTTATCACATTAAACATGGCAGACTTTGTAGATCTACCAGGTCGGAAACCATGTTGACAATCAGCTAAAACGTTGGTGGATTTAAGAAAATTCAATGGGCCCTGAGTCAAAATAGTTTGTCTTCTAACTCTGAAACGTACAGGAATGGGTATGATAATTGGTGATGATATCTTATGTATGTTTTTGTTAGAAGACAATCAGGGGGCTGTTTCTCAGAGCTACAAGATACAAGTCGCGTGACCATTTTCACAAGGCAGATGGGTTACCTAACTGATGACTTCTACTAGGTAGTCCAAAAAAATGGTGGGCCTAATCAAGACCATACATAACTCGTATTTTGATGGTTACGATACATTTGGGGCGTGCACCTTGCAATATTTCAAATTCAAAAGTTAGTGCAATGTTTTTGGGTAAATATAAATGATTGAATATGGGCTGGAAAGTAATTTATTCTTATCCCAAGCGCCAAATTTAAAAGATCCCAAGGGAATGAGAGTTTTTGGGTTCACCTAACATCATTAGATATAATTGTTTATTTCGACGTATTTCTTATAGGATGAGCTGTAAATGGTAGTTATTAATAAACCTTGTATTTCAAGATATCATGGTTAGTTGGTTTTGTCTTTATTGAACCATTATTAATGGCGTTATAACGTAATATCATAACGAAACTTCACGGTAACATACTGTATGATGGCGACAATAATATTTCCCCGAATTTCGCCCGAAAAACATTTTAAGCTCTAATTATGTGCTAGTTGACTTTCATTTGTTTGTTGACTTGTTTTCGGGTGAAATTCACGACGACACAGCAGTTGAGGGAAATTAATTAAATATCCTGATGTTTCACACTCTTTAACTTATTAGTAATAAACAACTACTTACCAATTCGTTTCTGTTGTGTAATATAATCATTAATAACAGGAAACACGAACTGTAAGTTACAATAAATTACAGCCTAACTTTTTTTATGAATAAAGAAATCACAAAGAAAACTAAGAGTATGATTTATCGTTCAATCCTGAAAAGTATTACTACGCATGGTGAGGAAACATGGGAAATAAATTTTCAACGGAAGGGTGATTACACAATCTAGAAATGGATTTCTGTAGGAGAAGCAGTGGCATATCCAGGTTTGACTGTATCTGCAATGAAACATGAGTACATGATCTAATGGGGTGGACAGAACATTAATTGATGCTATCTCAAGAAGCTATCTAATGTGGTCTGGTCACCTGGAAGAATGAAAGATTCCAGATGACCTTAATGTATTTGGAGGTGGAATCCCCGGAAAGAAGGAAATGGAGATGACCTGCGAGAGGGAGTGACTGAAGCAAAGAAAGTGTGAGCACTACAAGAAGGGGTCTGGCTCAACAGGGATAAATGGAAATCGGGAAGCGATGACAGTCGTGGAACCCCCACAGTGATGATGATTTTGGAAATATAGGTCGTAGATTTCAGGCTTTAGAACAACTGGAAATTGTTCATGACATATGATTAAAAGTGAAAATTATGAATGATTTTTTATACACCATCCACTCCTGAAGTTCTCAGCTCACAAGTTCAGCACCTGTGCATTAAAGAAGACAAACCCTTTCACTTCCCCCACCGTATGGGATGGGGAGTGATGACATGCTTGAAACCACTGAATGAATTTACTCTCCATCCGTATGAATTTTGAATTTGTTGGGACTCATTTGGTAAAAGTATTTAGTGAACTCTAATATTTTACATGATCAACAAGATCGAATCAAGACCATTTATACCTGAGGCAATCTCTTTCCTCCTTCAACTTCTTTTCCCTATGCCCTTACTTCTTATGATTGGTGTCTTGCTCTGTTGTTAGCACCCCTTGCCTCATGCAAGTGGCATATTATGGCACTTGTGGCATTTTATGGGATGGTGTGTATTTTTCGATGCATACTTCTAACCCTTTCGTGCCTAGCAACAGCTATATCCGACATATATTTTCCTATGCAAATGAACAAATGTCGGCTGTAGCCGATGGAGCAAAACCAACACAAAAGACCTAATGTCAGCTATAGCTGATGCAAGGGAAGGGAAGTGACTGACACAGGAGCAGTGGTCCCAGGTATGTAGTAAGCCCTTTGCAACCCAGCTTAGCGACAGCCCAGACCCATTCCTCTTGAAGTAAGCTCAACCCTCCGCCTCATTACTAGCCCTCCTTGCTTTTTGGATCCACGGTTAATTTATTGTATTTGCAATGGTTTTTTGAGGCAGTTATTTTTTGCACTCTCCAAAATGTTTAACTTAGAAATGAATGATTTGTTTTTGCTGAGTCTAAACAAATTTCAAACAAATTTCAAGCAAAATGCTAGCGTTCATACTAACGAAGTTCCTGTGCGGTACTCTAAATAGTTTGAGCTCCAAATAGAACTCTAAATTTGTTAATATTATCGATAGAATTTCGTTTAAAATTGTAAAACACTCAGAATAACATTAGAAATTTGTTTGTAAGTATAAATTTTTGGAGTATATAGGGAAGGATTATGTAAAAACACCACCGCTAATGCAACAAATTTACAGCGGCCTCCTGATGAGCTGCTGAGGATTGGAGGGTTGAGCCGAGTGCCCTGGGGAAGGACACAATGTCCTGCTGAGTGGGGTTCCAATATGGGCGGAAGGCATACCTGAGCCATTTGTCGCCACGAGAGAGCTTGTAGAGAGCTCTACAGAAAATTCTCATGTTACTCGTCGCAGGGAAAGCATTTCCCGTTGAGAGGCTTCAGCACGAAAGGGTTAAGGATGATCTCTATTTCTAGTTGAGCAACAGTGGATGCTTAACTTTTACTAAAAGAGAACTTACATTTAAATTGAATACATATAATTAATTTAATGGTATCATCTATTGGTTACAAAATATATGCCCATGGATGCAAATAGCCTCATTATTTGCAGGACAAAGAACCTATTTCAAAATTAGTTGAATTCCACAAATGGTGACAGGAAAGAGTAACTGGTGAAAAATTAACTTTTTGGGTGAATGATTTTTCAAATAATTACAGGAATATCCATATGGTCTGGTTTTTTTTTACGCCATAGACTTCAATATATACACTTGTAGTAATAGTTCCATGAATTGATGGACACCCACCTTGTGCCATTTTACAGATTTGATTGAATGGAGAAAAGTAAAGGGCTGGCACACAAGGTTAGCTGTGGCCTTTTCTGCAATAGCTTAATGTCACCTAGAGCTGACGAAGGGAGGTGTTGAGTAACTGGAGTCAAATTAACTTTATGGGGCAAATGCCACAGTCGAAGGAAAGCTCTGAAGGAACTTATGCCTGCACACAAGTTGGGGATATTGTAGTTCTCTCTGATGGGTTCCCTAGAGGCCTCCTATCAGGGGAAGCCATCGAATCGATACCCAAGAAGTTCACAGGTGCTTCGCATGCAAAATCTTTGTGGTTCACTGAATTCAAGAATCTTTTCCAAAGTCTACTCCTCACTCCATTAGTATTAGCAAATGACACTCAGAATGATATGAGAATAAATGTGAATGACAACTGAAGTTTGGGAGTTCATTCACATGGAGGTGCCATTTACTGCTGGTGAAAGTGATGATATTGATATGAATACTGTTAGTAGTTCAGCGCAATTGTTATTTCTAATTAATTATGCTGTCTTTTATTATTCATATTATGTATTTAGTGTTTTAAAATATTTGAATTTTTTTTTTTTATTTAATTAAAAAAAATTATATTCTACTATGCAATTGCCTGTATTACTTTTTCATCTATTTTAGCTCTTTTGAATATTTGAAGTCACTCATTCAATTAAATTACTATCGGTAAAGTGAGATTAGCTTTACTCTGGATATGTCGTATTACTGCCAGAGTTTTAATGACTGTGGTGTCATTTCTTCATGTACTTTAAATTGTGAGTCAAAATGTAGATCTTAAGGGAGCAAATAACTTGAGGTTGTGATCGAAAGAAAGGACACTAATAGGTCTAACTAGTGCATGGATGTAACTTTCTTCAGTGCATTCCTTCCTCTTGGGCAATAGCCCCTTAAATTTCATTTGACTCCAGTTTTGTCAGGTCTGTTGCTCTGCATCACTCTCAGTCAGCTCTAGGTGACTCAAAGCTATCCCAGTAAAGGGTGCACCCAACCTTGAGTGCCAACCCTCTTAATCTTTTTCCAACCCAGACCCATTCGATCACATCCATAAAATGGGGAATGGTAGGTGCCACATACTTGTGGATGCCATTAGTAATGTAGTGGTACCATGTGGTAGTACCATTAGAGGATGAGAAAATTTAAGCATTATTCTCTACCAGCTACCATGGAGCAATGGTACTTTCCAGGAATATAATGGGGAATTGTTAATGCTTCATATTTGTACATGTAACAGTACCATTAGAGTACAGGAAAATTAAAGTATTATTCAGTACTAAGGAATACTTACTCCAGCAATAGAAAATTTAATATTCTATTATCCAGTTGTCTTTATAACTTTTTCATCTGTTTTAGCTCTTGATTGTTTCAAAAAATGTGATCAATGTCTAACAGAATCTTGACCATGTTATTTACAGTTAGAGATGCATGATGATGAAGATGTTCACCATATTAAAGATATGATTACTCAAGAATTAGTTTTGTTAGTTATTGGAGTTGACATGGAAAAACTGAAATCTTTTCATGGCATCCTTGAGCACCATTTATTTGATCATCTCGAGTCATATGCCTTAAAAAATCGTTCTAAGGTAAGTATTTCTATATTTTTTTAAGAGCATTTTGGCATTGTGTTTGTTCTTGCAGTTTTTATAATAAATGTATCCTAAAACTGTGTCTTAAATTTCAATTAGCTGCAAGAATACAAGCTTTCAAGATTAAAATGCCGGCTACATGTATGCACGGAATGTGCTAAAGTTAAACACGAAAGTAGCTTTGATGCTAATACTAGAACTAAAGAACTTGTTAAATGTAAGTCCTGTGTGCAACTGCAAAACATGAGCTGCAAACGTAAAGATTATGCCATTTTTAGGCATATACTAGCCTCTCTGAGAAAGGAGGAGACACGCCTTCGGTGTTCATCTCCAGTTGCATTTATCATTCAGGTGAACCAATATTTGATAAAATTAATTTTAGTTTTTAAAATGATTTTAAGACTTCTATGATGCTTGATATGTTGTGGTTTCTTTCATCTTAAAGGTTTTCTGTTGTGTTGGTTTGCTTGTGGGATTGCAGTTTCCCCTCCAATTCTGTATACATCTTCTGGTCAAAGCATCATCCACTTCAGACTGAAAACACATCTAGAACAACTTTTCTGTCATGCAAGCGAATGATTGTCCCAGATAACCTTAAAGATGAAAGAGGTCATTTTTAATGAGCTGTCTTCTGACATTAGTTGAATTACTATCATTAGAGGTGATCTACTCATTAAGGTAAGGATATAGTTTTTTCCTGGCGAACATGGCTGATAAAGTCTTCACAAGTTTCCTGCCGGGTAGGGAAAGCCATTGCTGCCAATGTTACGATGGCCTTCCCTGCCATCTTAGCCCTGATGATGATGGCAGAGAAAGCCATGGAAATGTTGGCAGCAACCTGACCCGGCTGGAAACCCATGAGGAGTGGTTGAGGTGAGTTTGGATGAGAGTATCCATCCATTCCATCTAGCTCTGTTCCAATTTGAATGAGAAATATCCATCCTTTCAACCATGATGCATTTGAACTATTGAGAAACTTATCCAGACCGCTCCAGCACTCAACCTAATGGGGATAGTGTCAGGACAACTTGCTAGGTACACTAAACCTCCTTGTTGGTCTTCACTCAAAATCAATACTCTGCAGCTGATATAGTGGCAGAAAATTGGAGGAAAGCTGACTTTTAAAATAGAAACATGTGACTTGATGAACACAGGCATGTTACATTGTATCAAAACACTTTATGAATATATATGTAGGTATTTGTTTTTTAGGTGCAAGCTAATTGATATGTATAAATATTTGGTATTTTTCATAGTCCACCTACAATGTCTAAATGATCACATAGGTCCTACATGGTCATGGGCGCTATCCTTACTCTATACTGTAGTGGTCCACGGCCTGCCCGGATTAAACTTTGGGCCGAAAGACACACGTACAATACAAAAAAAGAAAAAAATCCTCGCGAACCTCTCCCACACGAGATTCGCGGGGCAAACCTGCGTCACTTAATAAAACACGAAAAATTGGAAGCCTCTTTAAGAGAGGATAAGCGGGTGGGGGGTCCCCGACCTTGCGTAATTTGACATGCTCCCTGGCTTTACCGCCGGGGCAGGTTGAAGAGGGGTCATAGGTACTAGGTTTATGGGTAATTCGGCTTGCTAGGTAAGAAGATTGAAAAAATATACCTGTTCCATTCAACAAAACAAGCATATATTTAAAAAACAATTTACAATTATTTCAAACAAGAATGCCCTTCTAATAACTAGTGAATTGATGGGTTGATAGATGAGGGATGAGACATTTAAATCGTTGTAACAAACCCTTCATGAAATGAATGAATGAGATGAATTGAAACTGATGATCAACACATGTAACACGTGAATACCCTTCTCATAGCCACAAAAAAGAATGCTTATTCTCGCACACAGGCGATTTACTTAATTAGTCCACTTCCAAATCAACTGGGGGTGAGGGAGGTAATTACTAGTCCTTCCCTTCTCTCTTGCTGTTATGGTATAATTATCTATTTTTGGTATCAATCACTCGCCATTGTGAAGCACACTGTCGTAATGTGGGGGCCCATTGCTGACTTGATGGCTAGGAGGCTGAAATAGGGGGGAGGGTTTGTCGGGTCGGCAACCTTACGTGACCGTTGACACAGGATTCTCGGCATGGGACAGCAACCGTGGCAGGCACTTGGTCGTCCAAACTGGATCCTCTTGATTCATACAGCGGACGCCAGGCTCAACACGCCACTCGTGGTCTCCGTGCACGTTGAGAATATTTTGGGGGATTGTGGTCCAAACAGTGGACGCGGTACTTCTTATGCACCTCTCTGCCTCCAGCACTTTCAAGTCACTTCTCCCAACTCGAGCAGCGCTTCCGCACCGTGATATTGCTTAGTGCATTCTTATCTCCCTTTTTTTCTTCCACGATCGTCTTTATATACCACTTTGTGGAGGGGAAGGGTACGTTGCGGAGAGGGGAAAACTGAGGAAAGGGGAACACAGTGGGGGATTCACACATCGCTCTAAACTATAAATCAACCATACCCTATGACTCATTCATACTCCTCACTCCACTGCATTTCACTCCATTCACTCGACCTTCCCACTTACTCCAATATCTCACACACGCACACATTCACTCGAATTCCACACTCACACCTCCTCCCACCTCAACAAGCCAAATAAAGGAAGGCGAAGGAATAGGGGGGGGGGGAAGGAGTGGTTTGGGTGGAAAACAAGGTGTAACGGCTTGGACCGTAACAATACAGTCATGTCAGTCTTGTGTTCATTTTTGCTAGAAAAGCTTGTCTTCTTGACCTCTGTGAAAAACTATTTTCTGCTTTCCATCTAGAATATTAGAGATCATTCTGTATTGAAAGAGGTCAATGAGAGATGCATAATGAATGTTTGAACATTTAATTAGCAACTGTTTTCTTGGATTATTAGAATGGACATGTGTCATTTTTTCAACAGAAAAATAAAGAATCTGGTATTAAGGGATATAAAGCTCTGTGCACATTTATAAGAGATTGTCTCCGATGAGTTAAATTTGCATGTATTCTTTACTCTGAACAGCCAGCGTGGATGAATTTCTCCACTGTTTAGCATTTTCTTATACAGTACAGGACCCCAACTCCGGACATCCGAAATATTTTAAATTCAGTTATTCTTCAATCGAAAATACCGTTGTGTGGTTTTTTTTACTTGCCACCGCGAGGACCACTATCGCCTATGCAGTCGTTTCGCACGCATAGTTTAAGCCACGGCTTTAGTGAATTAAGAATAGGAGGTTTAAGGCCAAGAATACTAAAGTTCTGTATAAGAAAAAATGATCAACTTCGTCGTCTGCTACGTTCCCCGATATCTTTCCTATTTAGTTAATTTGCTTCACGAATGGCCCGGCCCTGGCATCTTTAGATTTAGTTAGTTCGCTTCACGAGTGGCGCCGCCACCGACATCTTCACCATAATTCTTCCTTTGTGACGTCAATGAAGAGCGAAATACACAACTCTCCACCCTACTGCCCCTGACGCTGATGTTGGGAGGGTCGGATTGCACATCGATAGGGGAGTGGGATGGGTTAAAAAACAAATGAAGAGCGAAATAAAAATCCAAGATGAATGCTTCCCCCTTGAGGGTACGCGTAAATGTGCCGCCCTAAAACCGCCAGTCTTTTTCTACGATTTTCTACGAAGTGACTTTGGTGACTTCATGTGACCACCATTTGTTTCACGCGTCGTGCGCGCCAGATGCGTGAAACGAGTGACGGGCTAACGCGCTTGCTAAGAGAGTTGAGAAAAACTCAACTTCGCTCACGGTTTGGAAGGGGAATGGAACGAAGCACGTGACTGGCTACTCACCAAACGCTTCACATCGTACACCTCGTATGTGAGCCCAACTGAGAGCAAGCGTCTGTATTTCCGGAAATATTCGAAAGATAACTCGTGTCGAGACATCTGTGCCGATTCTTTTTGCACTATGTCTAACACACCGGGAGTCAGTTCTCCCGGTGAAATTTCCAAGGAGAAACAATTTCCGTTAGTATTAAACAATGTGATTTATGGAGGTACTTGGGCATGGGGATATAAGTAAAGAGGTAAAGTGAGCAGTTAGGTGGAGGAACTTTGACTGTTGATGACAGTGAGAAACAAAAGTATCCGTTTTGTACTGCATTTGTTAAGAAGGATGTTTATAGTTTATTGACCAATACGAAAACATTGAATCAATCTGAGAATGCTGATGCAGAAAAAGTATTAATGGAGGGGATCATACAGAGGCGAAGTGAAAATTTTCCTTTGATCAATCTGAATTTTATAAGTAAGTTACGCTATATTTACTACTGGAAGGCTAATCATTGCATGAAAATTTTACGTTTTTTGGTTATATCAACATTATTGTTTAATTACGTGAATATTCTCAAATATTAGTGAGTTGTTTTTTTCCGGCGTGAGACCCAAAATAAAAAAAACCTAAATACAGAAGTCTTCCCAGCTGGCACAATGTAAGTCATGGAGGTAAGTTTGAAAGAAGAAATAGGTTAGCAGCTTACATGTAAGTCGCTTACACGGACTATAAAGATTTCTCTATTATCCTTGGTCGCTAACTTATTTCTTACACACGTATCACATGGCCTCTTGCTGGCGAAACAGGTACTTAAGGATAATTAAGGAACGGACTGATAATCCCTGACGCTCCATTCTTCGGAGGAAACGAAACGGAAGACGGAAACCGCGAGAATTGCAAAAACCACGAGAGCGACTACCCACGCCGCGCACTAAATCACTTTGACCCTGTCCTTTTGGACCTTTGATCAGATAGTTGCGGTAACATCGAGGCCTTTCGCATTTGAATCTGAAGTTATACTTGGAATAAATTTCAAGGGGGGCAGGCAGATTGTATAGATTATTGTCGGCGCTCTTCGCGATGGCTTAGGTGGTAGTACAGCGTTCTGCCGCACGCTGCGCTACTGTAGGTAAGTAGCTTACCCATTTATGAGGATATTTGACGGTATTACTTACCCCAGTCACAGAGTTTACTCTGTGCCCCAGTATTACCTGTTTCTGAGCAATTTCTTACGAAAGCGCCTTACCTCATGGTAACCTGCTTACCTGTTTCTTACGTAAGTATCTCGTAAGAAAAGAGTAAGCAGCATACTCTGTACCAGCTGGGTTATGGTCCCAAGCATTCTGGACTTGAGGTCCTGTACTCTATATATAATCATAGAGTAAATATACTATAGAGTGCTCACTGGGTATACCAAAAACGCTATCTAAATTGACGCAGTTCCAATTCATCTCACTGCGCGCTGGTGTCTTTTTTTGCGTCGGCTGTGGGAAATGCGGCATTTGACTCAGCCAAGGCGACTCGGCGGGTGAGGCGATTGCGGGAGGGGGCAAGGTTTTACAGGTAGGGGATAGCGGGGAAGGGGACCGTGGGCTGGACTGTCAACGAGGCGACGAAGCGAACTCTGATGTGAGTCTCTTGGGGAGGGTGACAGCGACGGGCAGTCTCGGACGAGAACTGTCTTCCAGTCCCCCAGACGTCATCCAGTTCCGCCAAGCGTCCATACATGAGTTGAAGCACTCTTTTGCGATTACTGCTATTATTTGACTTAAGTTATGATTGGTCGTGAACTCGGATGTAATAGCTAATTTGGGATTCAACATCATCTTAATCGTCATCATATGATTTAATCACCATTTTGGACCGTAATCAACATTATGGAATCGATTCTATTAAGGACGACGTCTCTGGTTTTTGATTACTGATACTGCGATGCCGTTGAAAGTTATACATCCCCTCCCAGAATTTCAGTCCAAATGACCCCGGTAAATGTCTATGTTGTAGGTTAGAGGTAGCAAGTTTAGGGATACAAGGAAAATTTTGATGATTGACACTTCATCTGATCCTCATGGAATCAATCCTTTCTCCTGAGAAACAGATGATTATCTTTTTATTATACTATAAATATCCCATGGCGGACACCCGTTGCCGGATAATCACAGGACAAAATACTTTTCGAAATTACATCCTCTATCACCTCCAGAAGATTCTCCTGAAACTAACAAAGCAAATACGTTGTCAAGTGATTAATGCAAAATTTTAAGCAATCTGGTTAACTTGGTTTTCACTCATGATATATTATTCAAAATGTGTAGTAATCTCAGTATACTTCTCAACTTTCTTTCTCTCTTTCAACTCTGAAAAGTAATGCTGATTTACGTGCCTTTCCTATGAGACTCAGCAGGAAGCAATTATGTGGAAAGCATTTTCTTCCTGAAGATGTAAAACCCAATGGTCGACTGAAAAAAATTTCTGTTCCTCAAGAATACCTACAAGTACCGATCCCAACTCCTTCGACTGCGGCAATTCCAGTAATACCCATGGATTCCTCGATTTCTTCTACCTCGGATACAGTTTCTCCAATTTTGTCCATCAAACGTCCGGTGAAAACCTATTCCAGGACTTATATATGCACTTCTCCTACCTCTAAGAGTTTATTTCATTCAGAATAAACATATCTCACTCCTAGAAGTACCAAATGCTCATCATCGGAACCTAGAATTCCAAACTCCCGAAAATCTCTCTGGAGGATTGAAAATACGGACAAGACTCATGTCAGAGGTCAGTGACCTCCCCCATTCATTCCATTGATCCATCACCTCCTCTAGCCCTTCCGTTACCTTCTACTTCAGGTTTACATGACACTCCGAGAAAAAAGAAACCTTCAATTTGTTGCAGATGTATAACAGAAAGGTTACCTCTCTCAGAGCATCTCTCGCGAGGATGAAAAAGGAAAGAATTGCACGTAAAAGAAAAATAAACTTAAATTATTTCCTATCTAAGAAGTCATTTAAATCCCGAGAAGCTTCACTTCTGGTGCGAATGCAGTTAATGCATGGTAATCGAAGACCGTGGAAAACGGAAGAGAAAAATCTGGCCTTTTCTTTATTTTTCAAATATCCATCAACGAACAGGCTCCTTTCCGAAAAATTAGTTCTTCCGGGAGAGTCATCTGAAAGACGATGGGCTGGACGATTGTCCAAATTCAAGACAGGGTTTCATGAGTCATTTTTTAGTCGACTCATGATTAAAATTTCGGTGATGTTAGAAATCAGCCGGGATTGTGTATTTATGTTTGATGAAGTGTCCTTGAAATCAAATTTAGAATATTCTCCAGCTATGGATTTCATTGAAGGTTTTGAGGATTTAGGGCACTTGGGAAGAAAAGAGAGATTGGGAACATACGCTGGAGTTTTTTGAATAGGGGTCTTTTTACCCAATGGAAATTACCTATAGCGTATTTCATCTCGGAACGTGGCCTTCCCAGTGCAATTATTAAAGAGCTCGTTCCAATGGCCATCGCAAAACTGATTGCGAGTGTTTGTATGTGACCAGGCAAGCACCAATAGGAAAGCCATTACCGATTTAGGAGTGTCAATGACCAAACCATTCTTCCATGTTGGGGATAAAAAAATTTTCTGTGTCTACGATGTGCTGCACCTCTTTAAATCTTTGAGGAACAACTTCATTTGCAGCGACTTCGAGCTCAATGGTCACATTCTATCATTTGAAAATATACGCCAAGTGTACAAAATCGACATCTCGAGTTCCACCACAAGAGCCCTGTGGAAACTCACTCCGGCGCACATATACATACTCTCATGCTTTTCAAAAGATGTCTGTCAAATTAGCCACGCAAATATTTAGTTTTTCTGTGGCCGCAGATATACGTACAAGTTTTGACACTGGTCAACTACACCTTAAATCAGCTCTTGCCACTGCCTCATTTATTGAAGACATAAATTTTTTATTTGATTCCCTTTATAGCAGGTCTTTTTATGAACGGAACCCTTTAAGAACTTGTCTTTCCAAAGAAAACAAAAATATTGAAGAAATTTTGAAAAGGGGTTCAATGATATTCTCTTCATTAGAGAAGGACAATAGCCGACCACCTTGCTTTGATGGATTTTTATTGAGCATAAATTCAATGGTAGAATTATTGAACGATTTGAGTGACAAATATATTTTAACGGCTAGATTAGATCAGGATTGTCAGGAGAATCTATTCTCTGTAATACGACAAAAAGGAGGATATAATAGAAATCCGAGTGTGAAGGCCTTTCGTGCTAGTTATCGGCAGATCTCAGTCAAGCTCATGCTTAAAACACCAAAGAGTTCCAGTTACAGCATCGATGAAGATGAAGTACTGGATGTGAATACATATCCATCTGTGACTTACGATGTCGGAGGCGACAGCATTATTAACCAGGAAAATGCAGATCAGAGTTCCAGTGGATCAGAAAGTAAACCATTGGGATTGGACATCACAGTATCTCCGAGAAAATCTGCAACTTTAGAGGAATGTTCAATAGATTATTTCGCTGGGTAATTGTTAAAGAGGTTAAAGGACAAATTTATGTGCCAAAACTGTATATCCAACTTTTTTGGGGAGAAGAAGTTGGGTAGTAAAAGAGATGTTCTCATTTTTTTAAAGACATTCCCTAGTTTAAAAGATGATTCTTCTGTCCTCATTAGTCCCACAAATGACTTTATTAGTCTCTGCACAGTTGCACTAGACGTGTTCAAGATATATTTCCCTAAAATTTCACATGTAAGTGACTTAAGAAAAGGAGACGTACGTACAGAAGAATTAGAATGCGAAGTGAGAACTATTTACGCAACAGTGAGTGTATTAGCCACATCGAATTTGCGCTTGTCTTACTTTTACAATGCATGATTAAGAAAACTTGTAAATGGATATTGACAAGTTCGGAGAAATGTAAAGAGAAATGTATCAAATTAAACATTTTACGGCATAAATAAATTCAAGGTTTCTTGATATTTCGAATTACTTTCTATAGTAAGTCCATTTCCTCATGACTGCATGCAAATAGTCTACATCTTAATTGCAATGGAATAATTTTTTGTACCCGTTCTTGTATCTTAATACTTACCTAATTGCTAACATTCACATTGACAGACATTTTCCTTTTGTTTCCCATTTCTTGATTTTATTTCTTATAACCCTTACAATCACTTGTGAACCTAGGAAATTTACTTAAAAAAAACTTTGCCGGCGCAGATGGATAAGAAGAACCGAACCCAGTCGGAAGGCCGAGAATAATTCAGATCTACTGTTTCAGGCTCGAAATTTTGGCAGAGAAGAATAGCCAAATACATTGTGAAAATATTATAAGTTTTATTGATGATGCCGACAGCTCGATTAAACCGGTCGAATAGACTACAAAAATATTCATTTTTAGAAAATATAATCGTTAATTCTCCAAGCACTTACGCATCTTATGACTCAATGGAAGGATTTTGAGTCCATATAACTTAAAATATCCGCAAGTTAACCCCATACCACTTTTACGCGTTTGTTCAACTTCAGACAACGTCGATAATTTCATCACCAGAAGTACTTCAATCTCGCTAAAACCACGCATAAATTTTAGCTACCACGAAGGAACATTGTCCACGCCATTAAAAAAGTACTCTCTGGCATAGAAATGTACGTTAAGGAAAGCCAAATAGTAAATGAGTGCTACTAATCTGCAAGTATCGAAAACTGTCCATTATGTTGTTACAGTTCCATCCTTTGTATATTCGGAATCACCTGCATGCATTCTACGCCTTAGCTTACTGCGCCCGGGCAGAAGCTAGTTTTCGTTCCGCGTGGGTCAATAAAATTGATACCTCAGATAATAACTCATATAACGAGTTCATTCTACTTTAAAAAGTCATTTTCATTCGTTCTCTTCATTTCATACTCTTAAAATATCTATGAAATTCCAATGGAACGTAAGTTACCCAGATGCAGAAATTTGAAGGTAATTTCAATAGTAAATTACGATTTGTATAAAGTTAACACCAACATTAACTAATGCATATTAATTTAAATAGTATTAGTGGTGAGATGATCAATGTGTAAGGCCACTTTAGAAATTTGAAGATATTTTCTTGAATACATTGCGGGAAATCGCGATTTTAGTTTTTTTGCCGTGAATACTTTCAGCGTCTATAAATATAATTCAGAAAATTATCATAGCCATATGCTTTCAACATTTTCGAGATTTTCATTTTTTCTAAACAAAACGAGTAGCAGAGGCTACTTACCTATTTTTTTCCAAAACAGTCATCGCAGTGGTATGCTATAAGGGATGAAAAACACTTTTACGTGAAACCAAATGCGAATTATTAAGCACTTTTTTTTGTCAAACCCAGGACTCCTAAGTCGATAACCATTTATCAACTTACACAAACTATAGGTTGATACAATAACTGAAATTTTGGAATTGATATTCCAAGTAGCTTATCCTACAGAGTTATTTTTATTTCGATTCCAACGTAGCTCGCGCTAGCTGAGTCAAATGCGGACCTGGCGACAAAAATAATTCCAAAATAATTCCAACGATGCTAGCGCGACGAGGTGCACGAATTCCGAACTACGTCAATTTAGATAGCGTTTTCGGTATACCCAGTGAGCACTCTATAGTATCTTTACTCTATGATATAATGTATGCCTATATTAGTTGCTTGGCAAACTGTATTGTACAGTGGTTAGAAAGTTGGAAAAGGAGTTTTAATATACAGGGCTGAAGTTCTGAAAAGAATGAGTAAATAGAAAGTCAATGTTAAAAAGTGTTGGCTGCAAAATGTCGACTTTAAAGTTGAAAATCTCATTTTAGAGGCCTTTATTAATTCAGGTTGAAGACATATATTACCTCATCAATTCCATCTGGCACGCACACTCTGCATTGAGCCACAAGAGGGCGTTGGAAGATCTTCGACTGGGTCGGTTTGATAACTCTGTGGATTGGTCTCCTTGGAATTGTATTTTACTTACGCATGAAGAGATGGTGGCACATCGCTTGGTGACCAACCCTTTTAAGGTTAGGTGTATCATTTATTAGTTTAAATATAGAACATAAATATTCCATGAACTCTTTTATGTGCAGAGAATATATACGTCCTATATATTGCATATAGTTAAGTCTCTTCATTTAGTTCATGGGTCTCAAAATGTTTTCATTTCACTCTAAAGCAGTGGTTGTAAACCTTCCTAATGCCGCGACTTCTACATACAATTCCTCATGTCGTGGTGTCCCTCTTATCATAAAATTATTTTCGTTGCTACTGCGTAAGACCATCGGAAATATGCGTTTTCTGATGGTCTTAGGCAACCCACAGGGTCGTGACCAACAGGTTGAGAACCGCTGCTCTAAGGGATAATAATAATGATTTATTTGTCCAAAGATCACATTTTCACATGATATAAGACACGTCAAGATGATGTATGTACAATCAAAATACAATAACAAAAGCATGAAGCAAATGGCAAGAAAGTCATGTTAAGCACAAGGAGCACAATACAGATAATCATTCACATATTAAAAAGTCAGGTTGATTTGTCATGTAAATATTCATTTACAGAGTAATACAATTTCTCCTGAAGGAAACTTTGAACATTAAGTTTAAAAGCACACAAAGATTTTATGTTTTTTATCCTATTGGGCAGTTTGTTAAATAGTTTGATGCCTGTTTCTTTAGGGCCAGAGCTAGATGCACTAGTCCTAACACTACTTTGATGGAGATCTTTTGATCTTCGAGTCTCATGGCAATGGAAATCAGCATTAGTAGAGAATTTGGACAGATTTTGTTGAACATATATCACAGAGTACAAGATATATACACTAGGGAAAGGAAGAATGTTTAAGTTTGCAAAGATGGGTCTGGATTGGGAGCAATATGGCTTTCTAGAAATAATCCTGACTAATCTTTTCTGTAATTTGAAAATTTTCACTGCATGCGTGGATGAACCCCAAAGTATTATGTTATATGTCATGCGAGAGAAAAAGATACCATAGTAGAGAATTAATAGGACATCTAAACTAACTGAACTACGTAAAGTTCTTACAAGATAACACGCCGAGCTAAGTTTTTTCATGAGTGTGTCAATATGAAATTCCCAAGAGAGGTTGTCACTGAGGTGCACACCAAGAAATTTTGTTGAGTTAACCTGCTCAATAGTATTATTGTTGAACTTAACAATAAAGTTATTTTCAAATTTTTTATGAGAAAATATTACCAACTGAGATTTTTGGGTGTTAAGGCAGAGGTGATTTTCTTTACACCAGGTATAGAGTTTATTTGAAATAGCATTGGCATTATCAGTCAATGTAGGGTAAGTAGATGATGAGAGAAGGAAGTTAGTGTCATCAGCATAAAGAAGTAACTTTGAACTAGTTGTGTCAGTGACATGATGAGCCAGAACATTTATATAGATTAAGAACAAAATAGGACCAAGTATTGAACCTTGAGGAACCCCTAGTGAACTGTGAGCTACATTTGAGTGGTAGTATGCACCATTGGCAAAGAGAGACACAAAATTAGTTCGGTTTAGAAGGTAAGATTCTAGCCATTTGAAAGGTATACCTCTAATACCCAGGGTGTAAATTTTTTTGAGGAGGCGATGGTGATTAACCAAATCAAAGGCCTTAGAGAAGTCAAAAAAGATACCTAAGGTTTTCTGCTTGTTGTCAAGTGAGCTGAGGATGAAGTCTATAGCTTCATAAATTGCAGTGGTTGTAGATCTACCCTTCCTAAAACCATGCTGGTTTGGAATGAGTAGTGAATTTTTTTCCAAGAAGGAAACAAGCCTAGTAGCGAAAACCATTTCAAACACCTTAGCTAGTGTGTTTTGCAAAGTAATGGGTCGATAATTATTAATGTCATTAGGACTTCCTTTATTTTTATAAATAGGTACTATTTTAGAGTGCTTCAGAGCATAGGGGAAAACACCTTGTGATAATGATTCATTAATTAAATATAGCAAAGGTTTCTTTACAAGTTCATAAACACTGAGAATTACAAAACCGGGCAAGTCATCAGGACCAGTACAATATTTTTTACCAAGTTTTGAAATGATCTTGTTCAATTCATGGTCAGTGCATGGTTGAACAAAAAACGACACTGTAGAGGATGTAGCAGTTACTGGGAAAGTTTCTGAGTGTGTTAGTGGAGAGGGTTCAATTGTAAACAGTTGGCTAAAGATGTTACTTAATTCATCATAACTTCCTATTGACTTATTTACTAATTTTGTTACATCTGGTAGAATGTGTTTTGAAGATTTCTTGGCATAAGTGTTTATAATTTCCCAGGAGGTTTTGGATTTATTGCTGGAAGAGGCAATTTTATTGTCGTTATATGTTTTTTTTGCATGAGTTAGACTCTTTTTGTAATATTTTTAAACATTTTGTATTCCTCAATGGCTTCAACAGAGTTGGAGAATCTGCTAGCTATTCCAAGGGCTTTGAGATAGGAAGACATATGTCTAATTTCCTTAGTAATCCAAGGTTTTCTTTCATGCAAACGTTTATCCTTGGTAATAACTAGGGGGAACGCAATATTAAAACAGTGCAAAAGATGATCATGGAAGATTTGAAAACTTTCATCGATATGCACCGGTATCCGTTTTCATACCATCTGTATCATTTATACATTGAATGCATTAGCCGCTAGTATTGATTTCCAATTAATGAATACTGAATATCCTAAATTTTACTATATTTTGCACCTAGGTCAATTAGTTTCACAATTTCTTTTTTATATCAGTTATTTTTCATTTTTATTCCTTCCAAGAGCACACACTATTCTTGCATTAAAAAAACCAAAAATTTAAATTAATGGCTTTATATATCATCAATAACTCATGTTTCTCTTCAGACCACTAAATGTGATTAACAGCGGTCACCTATTATCAGAGATGGATCTCAGAGATCGTATCGTGGATTTTATCCACGGATGAATGTTCACGTCGTAAAATTTTTGTGGCTGATGGGCCATTGAAGGACTGAAAGGAAAATTAATGAGATAATGAAAAAATTTCGCTAATTCTTGGAATTGATACCGAGCATGATGTCTGACTCTGATCTACATGAGGAAAGATGTCTGTCTTTTCTCCACAAGTGCCTCAGTTGTTATCTCAAGTGCAAAGTAGCATGAGTCCAGTTGCAATGTGGGTTTTGTTAAGTTTACAAAAGTACTACATGGTTTTTACATTGTCATCATGATAAAAGATTAATAATACATTTAGGGATGTGGGAACACCAGATTCTCGAGTCGAGTTCAAGTCAACCAATGCTTTAAAATCGAATTTTTTCTGGCGACTTTGAGTCCAAAGGACATTTGAAGGCACTCGTAAAGTCCAAAAGGAGTGTGATGATCGCAGTCTTGGGGACATCCTCGGAGTGGATAGGTACTTGATTGTACGCGCACACAAGGTCAATTGTAAAATAAAAACAGTCTTACCGTGTAGAGACAAGTAACATCTTGGCTCTATTAACTAAGGTTGTGGATTGTGAGGTCAAGACAACACCCGGCGGTGGCCATCAAGGGGCCCGGAGCAGACAGGTTTTCCATGAAACGACTACACTTGCCGCGTTACATCCACCTCCCTTACTTGCTAATGATCAGGTTTACCTAACAAAGGCGTCGGGAAATCTTAAAAATTGCACATTTTAATGTTTAGGCCGAGAAAAATATATGTATGAAGGCATAACCTAACTGGTTGCAAATAAAACAACGAGGAACAGTCTTCTCCTGTTAACCGAATTTGATCATAAAAAAAGTATTTGTTGATGAAACACGAGTGAAATCATAAAAAATGGAACCTATGAATTAAATTCGAACTGGACAGCAGTATTAGTTGTAAAGCTGAAGTTGTTCACTTCGCACTGACAATATGGACTCAATATATTTCATACACTGTTAGCTATGCAAGTACCTAAGATGCGATGAAAATATCACATCTTTTAATATTGTAAGGGAATTATACTGATTGATTTCAAGAAAACAAGTGAACATCCAGAAACCGACCACATTCTACTGATTAACATAACTTTCTGCGGCCAAAAATATAATCCACCCAAGTTGAATTTCATGAAATCGAAAAAAAAGATGGTGAAACTTGATGATAAGGGCAAATTCCAGGTCTTCATCTTGCGAATTTAAAAAATAAAAGATAATTTTGCAATTAGTGGCCGACTTGTAATCTTTGGGAGACTGAAGCCTGGTCCATGAGGTAATAATAATATTTCAAACCATAATTTCCCATTGATAATAAAAATTACTTTGGTATGATTTTGAGTCTACCGGGACTAGCCACGGAATAAATTTACGGAGTCACCCGCAACGGGAGAAATGAAAATCGTGGGGCGCCCTTGCGAGCGTTCTCTCCCATCCGTAGTCTGTAGCACGGAGTAGGATATAGGAGGGCGATCGCCATAGTGAAATTTTGGGACGGGGGATTAGCAAGGAACAGATGCCAAAAAAATCCGCAACGCCGATATCCATCGGGATCTGAAAAAGGATCGCATCGCCGATCATAATTTAATTCATAGAGCAGAAAGTTAGGTGTACTTGGATTAGATCATTACGCGGTAGAAAAGACGACCCAAACAAAGGGTTAGTGAAAAAAATCTTAACAAGATTAATAAACTATCTCATACTTATTAACAGCAATTCAACCGATGGAAATACGTATGATAACTGGGGTTAGACAGAATAACCTCGTACAAAAAATGCATATGCAAGCGAAAACATTTATTTAATAATTCACATTTCCATAATAATCAATCAAAGTCATTTCAAATATAACAGTCAAAGTGCACTGGATTTCAAATACAGAGTCCTCTTGAGCTGCCAATGACTAGATCCATGAATAAACCTGTCTGATATATTTGACCATCCAATATCTGAAAAAAAGAAAAAGAAGTAGCAATCACACATAGGAGATGCAAAATGAAAGCAAAGATTCACTCTTCCACTTGGGTATGTTGAGAAACAGTGACCCTCATGAAACTCAATCACACGCACACTCAGGGCTTTATTACAGGTAATTATTACATGCTACAACAAATCACAACAACATTGAAATGCATGGCAATTTTACAAAAGTTCTCACAAATCAGGTGCTTTCCAGGGTGACACTCACCGAATGGAACACACGCACATTATGGCATACTACTACTGGATTGCCTGAGAAAAAAATTGTCACCAAGCACTACAGCATCCCAACACAAGGCAAGCAATATTAGTTCCTCTCACTAATCACTAAGTTCACTAGCATGATCCTGATAGCACTGATAATCCGACACCTCATTCACAATTAACTCTTGACATCACACAAGAGAAAGAGTACCCATTAAAACTGGGTACTAATGAGCACTACAGGGTCACAAAGAAGAGAAAGCATTATAAGTCTACCTCACTAAAAAAATCTTCCCTGTGCTACTTCACAGGAAAATAATTAAGCAAATTAAATTAAATTTCAACCACACACTGGGTATGATCCAGTAATCACACAACGGATGCAAAATTAAAGTGGAAATTCACTCTTCCTGGGAATAAATCATAAATTCCTCCAAAATCAGGTCACCTCCTAGACATCAAACTGAAGGGAAGGATTTCCATCAAAAACTAGGTATGACCTTAGAAAGAAGTAATTATTACATACCACAACTAATCACTACAACAATAAAATTACACAAGTTCTCCAAAATCAGGTCATCTCCTAGACATCTTCCTGAATGGAAGGATTTGGCAAGTAATAATTACTTCTTTCTAAAGTGATAACTAGTTTTTGATGGAAATCCTTCCATTCAGTATGATGTCTAGGAGATGACCTGATTTTAGAGAATTTATGTAATTTTTTTGTAGGGATTTATTGTGGCACGTAATAAGTACTTCTTTCTATGGTGATACCCAGTTTTTTATGGAAATCACTACAACAATAAAATTACACATGTTCTCCAAAATCAGGTCATCTCCTAGACATCATACTGAATGGAAGGATCATTACATTAATAATCAATTAAACTATTGCGACATTAGTAACGAGTGGTGTATCCCTCTTAGGAGAGATTGGCGTGAAAAAAGAAAGCGGTGGCCCTTTCCTGATGTGATTACATTTAAGTACTTCCGCGAAAAATACTAAAAAGATGAATAAAACGAGAGGACTATCAACATTTTCATAAATAAGAAAACTTAGAAAATAAAACTACTATATTAGATGGATAACTTCATAGAAATGAAGAGAAATGCCGGAATGTTTCCTGTAGTCAATTGTACACCACGTGTTACATTCATCGCACTTTTATTCATTTCCTACACCTGGGAAACAATTCTTCGCGTTTACTCATAAAGCGAATATATTACCAAGTTAATATAGTTAACTTGTTTTGGAAAAGAAGAAAATGATTACCTCATGTAAGAGGAAGAAAGCTTACCTTGGGTGCCTTAAAAAGGCTTACATTCTTCAATCCATGTTCCCGGTTGTATTTTAATGTGGTCCGGTATCCACTGGTACATTCCGGCACAAAACACGTACTGGTCATTTCAATGTTTAAATCTTCAATGTTTAAATCAAAGAAATAAACTCTTGGCAGTCAAAATCGACACAGTTCCGAATTCACCTCCTTTCTCCACCACGCTAACTTCAGGAAAGAGAGACCAAGAGAGACTTCCGTGCACTTACAGCGCCTCTATCGGAAAGTTGAAAACCTCTTCCCTTGCTTACCATCCGGGCTCTTTTCTTCCCCTTTTCCCCTATCCCGATCGTACTCCTTATCCTACTCCGTGGTTCACAGGTAGACTTCGACACACACTCACATCATTCACTTATATCCTACTCCGTGGTCTGTAGCGAGTCTCTGTGGGAGAAAGGAGAAACACGAAGCGCCTGAAGAGTACGAGCCGCCCGACCCAAGTCTGTGTGCTCGGCGAAGCGCCTTCCGGCGTCCCCGATGGGAGAAAACTAACGTCGGCCTCGAAAAGGGGAAAACTACGCGCCACGACAGGGTTTTTACGTTTTACGTTTACGACAGGGTTTTTACGACAGGTTTCGACCAATGGCATAATATTATTCGCGATTCCATTACTTCTGTTTGGAAAACAACAAATCATCCGTCCATATGGTCATTGTCTGTATTTTTCGCGTACGTACCCGAACATGAGCATAATATTTTATTTTAAAAAAAGAAGACCACATGCAGCAGAGGTGCTATTTTACAGTGTCCAGGTAACAATTTTAGGACATAAACAATCAAATTTAGCTAGAAAACAAAAGAAGCACTTTGATTTCGAATAACAAATTTCACAGCCATAACTATAAACTGTCAGCCATAACTGTAAACTGTCAACACTGTCAGCAAAGCCGACTAACCAACTTCCCCAACTTGAGAGGATATAGCGGTTTACATACACTTTGACGTAACTAATGTCCCCTACTGCAGCATTGATGATACTCTAGGAAAATGTTGTCTATATTTAACAATTGAGAATGTTTACTTAATGGAAGAATTCTACCTGGATGGACAGATTCTCTAAGATACCACCTACGATTAAAAACTGAGTCTTATCTCACTCCGTGCTTATTTCCTGAAATGCGCAAAGTATCACCCCATAGTTTGAAGAACTGCTCTTAACAGTGTTATGAGTTGGAATACTTGTGCGATCATTTTATTCTGTTCATCAAAATGTAACTGCATTGTGATCATAATGGAAAAAGTACGACTTGTTTCTTACGTCAACAAAAACTTGATTACCCTAATTCAGGGAAAATAACTATTTTGGCATAGAAAATAATAAAATGTACGGCCGTGTTCCAGTCTAGGTACATTCCCTTAGTACATATGTACCATGTATTGTAGACTATGAAATAGAGAATGGGGACGGAAAGTTAGCGCTCGTACTTGCATGGGGTCGTCGACAAAGGAAAAACTGAAACTTAACTGTAAGCGTTCAAAAGCGTGATCGACGAAGGTTTTACGCAGGAAAACTGAAGATATCTTAGAAATGCCAACTATACATTATCAAAGTCCCTCCAACGCAAAATAAAGAATACTCCTGGACGAAAGAAATTTTTATATACGTGGCACATTAAACCCGTGGGTACATTGGACACGAATTTTTGCTCTAATCCCGTAATCTCGTGACTCAAGAATAAGTTTTCAATGCAATATTAGTTACTAAGAAGTGCATTATATTAAGTCAAAAAACTTCAACAATAAATCTACCTTAAGTTGATGTATGCAGGGCCGCCCACAGGGGGGATGTATGGCGCAAGTTGCGCCATAGAAAAAAAATTTGGGGGGGATTTTTCAAATGTATCAGGAATTCACTAAATGTAAATATTTCTACCCGTTTACGTTCATTTATATGTGTATCAAAAGGTTATAACGATAAATGAATGTTAAGCGTTAAGAGTAGTACCTATAGTAAAACATCGTGCAGTTATAGAGATTCATTCAGCCAGCCTAAAGCTTATTTTATTTCGGTCGCGTCTACTCTTCCTTGGCTGCCGCACTGCGCCGTCGCAGAGTGGTCTGAAATCGAAAAAAGCTGGCCAAAATTCAAAAAGTGGTTTTTTCAAGCCAGGAAGCTGAAACTTTGCATAAATATTCTCAAAAGATTTGTTCATGCGATGACGCAAGGAATTTTCCTCTGTACTCAACAATTAACAATTTGCATGAGGTCAAAATTGCATGAATTTTGCAAAAATGGTCTTCACTCAATTTTCTCACGAAATCTTCAAAATCAAGCCCTTCCTAAACCTTTATGGATATAAACTTGGAATCAAAAGTGATGTACTTAGATGGAACAGTTTTTTGCCTTTGTTTTAATGTAGTGTACTTACATTTTTGTAATTATTTACCAAAGATATTAAACAAAATGACGGACCCTCATTTTCGGTCATTTTTTAAAAATAGGTATATGTAGAGAAATAGTTTAATGCATCGCGGAGCATCACGGAGTTTCTTATTTGGGGAAACTGTACAAAGGTTCTACAGTGCGAATCCGATGAGTTATACTGTGACCGTTTGAGACGCCGAATTTCACATCAGTTTTTCGATCGCGCGGTCGAGTCTGGTCCAACCCGCCTGCAACGGGGAGTGAGGTGGCGAGGCAAGTTTGTGGAATGGATTGTAGCCGCATCCACTCCGCTGTGGAGATTTTGGAGATAAAAACATCGAAAAAAAGCCTATTTTGGAGAAATCGCGGAAAAAATTACGCATTTTATCACATGGGGTAGAGGTCTAGGAGGTACTGAAAGACTGCTTTCTTCGGGTGCACCGAGGGCGTTTCTCTTCTTACCAACTTGACATCGCCCACTGACGAATACGTACAGTTTTTTTTCAGTTTTTAATTGTATAACTATATAAGTTTATCATAAATATTTAGTAATATTGATGTCCAGCACTTCTCGCCCCCACCCTTTTCCCTTCATGAGCGCACCCGCGTTCCGAGGAGGACGAAGGAAAAGGTTACCATATATATGTACACACATCCTGAATAAGATCAGAAGTTAAATAAACAAAAATAAGATCAGAAGTGTACTTTCAAATCCTTGATTCCCTAAGTCTTCAGCCGCGGGATCGGTTTCCAGAAAGTTCTCTGAATATTGTCAAACAATTGACTTACTTTTCCCACGAAGGTTTACTCAATGTTGTTAAAAATATGGATAGTACCCTAAGGCCGATTTTTCGTCAGTGACATGTGTGAGTATTACTGAATCGATGGTGGAAAAGTTAATGTATTTAGTGAACTGTACAAAGTTCGCTACCCGAGCATTGATTTATCAGATGTGCTGAGCTTGAGTGACGAGAGTCTGAGCTAAAATAATGACGAAAGTGACACCCAAGGTTCTTGTGACGACAATCCTGATGGTCCAAGTACAGATCCTAATATAGCAGAACAAAGACTTATGGATCAATGGGTCAAGAAAGGATTCATTGGGCCTTATAGGCGTTCATTAAATATTTCTGGATTTCTTTACCTAGCGATGGTATACCAGGTACTTCTGTTATTGCCAGCAACAAGTTCCTCAGCAGAGAGGATTATGAACAGATTAAGAATTGTAAAAATAGGCTGAGAAGCAGCATGGGGGATGTCTGGCTCTCCGACACGCTTGTCCTTTCTTCCGAAAAAGACATTTTAAAATCCATTCATAGCAGTGAAGTTATAGAAAAATTTGCTTTGTCAAGTGAGCAAAGGAAAAAACTACTACTGTATCAAGGGCATCAAGGGTAGGGTAGTCAAAATATTACCACCAACAACACCAGTACTGATTTTTATCTCTATTATTTTATTATTATTATTCGAGTTTTTACCAGTATAACTTATAATAATATATACAAAATAAAATAATGATGTATATGGGTTCCATTTAATTAAAGACAAATCTTAATTTTAAATGATTAGTTCATTTAGAAGTCCTTATTTTTTAAACATTTCACTTGTACAGCTCTCGCGAAAGCTTTACGGTGTTCGGATGCGCAGAAGAAGACGTCGTGGAGGGGTAAAGTTTGGTGGAAGGGGTAGGGAAAAGGGAGTTAGGGGAAGACATGGCATTTGTGCCACGCATGAGTGCATTTAAAAAAAATGGAATTTATATGATGCGGACAACACAAACGCCGCGCATCCGAACGCCATAAGCTTTCGCGAGAGCTGCGTATGGCTCTAGGGAGTGGTATAAAGTATTATAACAGTGTCTTTGCAGTAAGTTGACCATCAATTTTGTTAGATACAAGATCCAGCTGTGTAGTTTTAGGTGCGCACTATGCAAAATACTTCCCATATTTTTCCTTAATTCGAAATATGAAAGAAGTCTTCAGTAACTTTGATAAAATGTAAGAACTAAATAATTCTCATTTTTACAATTAATTCCCTTATTTAAAATGCTATCGTAAAAAATAAACTCTCACATCCTTATGCTTTTGAGTAGCATTGTATTCAGTTTTAATTAGTTCCCCTATATAAGAGCAATAGTTTGCTTAAGATTTTATTTCTCTTTTTTAGAGTTAGTTTTTGAGGGTTTGGTCATGAATCATTGTGGCCAAACCCTCAAAACTGACTCTAAAAATATGGATATCTCAGTGGCCGACAACGTGTGTGATGATTTAAGATTTTTCTGCCAGAAAAGTGTTAAAAACGATTTTGTGAAGCTCATAATTAAAAAACTTCCTGAATTCCCCGTTCCCCTCGGCGTTACTCCATACTACCTGGGACAGGCTATCAAATTATAGCCTGGTAAGTAGCTATATACCAGCGGGGGGAGAGGAGAGAGAGAGGGTTGTTGGTTTTGTGGGGGAATGCGCCATCAGCATTGAGGGGGATGGGCACCCCTGCATGTATGTATATTAAAAGTCAAATATAACGTTCAGTGCGGCTTCGCGAGGTCGCCTTAATGGATTTGTATGGCCGGTTAGTATTCCTTAAGCCCGTGCCAGCCGTTAGTGCACGTCAAGTTGGTCCAAGCTTGGAAAACGTGACGTCCTTTCGTGAATGTGGGAATAATTTAGACCGGTTAGTACTCGTCAGTGTGGATCGGAACACGGCCTTCATTGCTGTCATGATCATATGATGTATACCGCGGCCATCATCTTGGATTTCTCCGACACATGATTCGATTCCCTGCCGGAATTGCTATTGTTTAACCATTAGTGGCATTTAAAAGAGTCATTTTTTATTGATGAATAGAATTACAGGCGTCTCTATGCATTTTTAATTCACGAGAATGCGATAGCAATTGCTTACAGGAATAAAAAAAGATGCGAGCCTTCACCATGGGACATTCTGATCACAAGGATAATCAATATCTAACACAATTTTAATGTTGAATATTGACCACGGGGAACGCTCCACAGAAATGCGTAGCTCTAGTGTCATTGTGATCGAAAAGCAATTTAATTTTCAGTGTCTAGAAACACAGCACAGCTCAAAATTTGGCGAAACGAAGTTTTCGGCCGTTGAAAATTATGCGGCGCACAATGGTTTTTTGCATCTCGGACGATTCTTTTGGCCAGTATGTCCATGGATTCCCAATTGGCTACTAAGCCTGTCATCAGTTTTCCAGGGACCGGGCCAACAGAACTTGACATACATCCATGTCCTGGTTGGTGAAAAACCCAACCAGACGGGACTTGAACCCGCGACACCAGAAATAGAAATACCCCTCCGCCAACGGGCCGGTGGAGGGGTAAATGAGGAGGGGGCGGGTATTGATATAAAACTGATAAAAAGCATCTAGAATCTGGCAGTGACGCACGATCTGAATTTAAAATTGTTGCGTTATGATGGACAGAGTTCAGTATTATAAGAAAAAAGAGTTCAGTATTATAAGAAAAAAAAGTTCAGTATTATAAGAAAAATTGAGATTATAGCACTACTAGTAGTAGGCAACCCCAGAATAATGAATTACTTTCCACTGTCGGCTAAGCTTAGCACTGATTTTTGTACTTCACGGCACCGCATCACTTCGGAACCAATTGACGGGGAGCTGCGTTCGGGCGGAGTTTCACTGTGCTCGAATAGCGTGGATAATCAACGGGCCGCGGCAGACAAAAACACAGTTGATAAGAGAAACCAGAAAATACTAATTTTTAATGTTTCTGCCAGGCAACGGTCGATTTGGTGTGACTTTACCACTGTTAATGGGCTCCTGAATGCATGGAGCGGCTCACGATAAGTTCGACACAGCCAGCGAAAAAGAAAAACTCCTTCTTTCTCTTCAGCTATATCCCTAAAGACTAGAGGTCGCTGTTCCTCACTTTCTTTCTCCATTCTGTCCGGTCCCTCTTGCCCTCAGATGTTAACTCGTTCTCTCTAAGATCTTCCACGATGTAATCTCTGCATCTCCTCTGGGTCGCTTGCCGTTCGCCTGCAGGTCCATCATTCCCTTCAAGACATGCCTCTCTCTTCCCTTCTCATCACATGCCCAGACCACTATAATCTTTGCTCTTTTACTTTCTTTTAAGCCTCAACTACCCGTCACTACTATCTAAACCTATAGTTCCTTACCCTGTCTGTTGCCAGATGCACGTGTTTCTCTGAAGCTCCCCACATCCTCATAGCCCTCCAGATCTCGGCACAGTATTTTACGCCTTCTCAAGGTCTATGGAGGTAAAGTAGAGAAGTTTTTTCCTTTCTCAGGCGTGAGACCAAATTGAACTTCTGAGATAGCTGCCTCATCTCTTATCCTTATTTCCACGATATTTTCCCACACCTTCATTGTATGTGACATATGCTTAATACCCCTATAGTTTTTACAGTCCTGGATATTTCATTTTCCTTTGAAGAGGGCCCGATCATGCTCTCCCTCCAGGCTTCCGGAATCCTCTCTTCAGCATACACCTTACACATTAGCATGTCAATTCCTTCCTCTCCCGAAGCCTCCCATGCCTCCACTGGAACACCATCTGGACTCACTGCCTTACCACACTTTGTTTTCCTCACCGACCTCCTTTTACATATATTCCAGGTGTTATGATTTCACTCCACTGGTCAATTCCTCCACTCATTCTTTGGTTCTCTTAGTTGAACAACTTTTTGAAGTAATCGTGCCACCTCTGATTGATTGATATATTTTCTTCACTTCTAAAGACCTTCCCACTGTCATTCTTCATCTGCTTTAACTGAGTAAAGCTCTTTGAGGGCTTATCCCTCGCCTTAACAGTTTTATACAACCTGTTCTGTCCTTCTGGGATTTCCAGTGTCTCGTAAAATACATTAGAGCGCTATCTTTTGTAATGGTGACTGCCCGCTTTGCCTCCTTTGTGTTATGCCTGTACTTCTAATGCGACATTTGCTGTGAGAGGTCACATTTCTTTTTAGCTTCTTTCGTCTCTTGAACCACCTGCTGGACTCCCTCGTGCCACCACCAGGATTCTTTGTCACCAGGAGGGCCTTTACTGGATGTTTACCCTGAGATCACTACTCCAGCTTCCTATACCATCCTGCATATTTCTTCCCGCCAATCATTTGCCTTGCCACCTTATCTTTGATAGAACTTCCCCCTTGAGGATATCCTTCAGGTCCTGGTCTTTCAATTTCCACCACTAAATCTTTCCTCTCTTTCCTGTCTTCCTCACCTCTTTAATTCTATATCAGTCTATAATTACTGGTCAGTATTAGTTAGCGACACAATCACCCTGTATCACTGTATTGTTTTGTACCTCTCCAGCAATAGTGAAAAATAAACTGATGATTTTGGGGTACAAGCTCATTCCCACAATTTACCTGAAATCGCAGAATTCTGAGGTACTGTAAAACCAGATTTTTACTGTACTACCTAAGTAAATGATCTGTAACTTTGCTTTACAGGTATATGGTGAATGCTTGATCAAAATGGTTCAGAGTAAGCATCAAATTGCTCGTGAGTACTTTAAATTTCTTCGCGATGTTAGTGACAGACATTATCAAACCATAGAATGGCATAATGTAAAAAAATCTAAGCCTTATAAATATTATGCCGTCAATGCTCCGAGGATTTCATACGTGAATCAGCCTGAAAAAATTAAATTGAACCCATCCAAATATGAACGACCAGCGGGTAAGTGCAAAGCTGAAATTCAAAGATTATAAAAAAAAATAATCAAATGTCTCTCTTCATTGGATGTACTCTTCCATAATGGGTAGCAAATTTAATGTAGGAAGTTTTTTTCTAAGTGAAGGGTACAAATTTTGTGAAAAATCCTCTTGATATGCTCGCATACCTTTTATGAAAGCCAAATAAATAAAACTATAATTGAAATTTTTTTTTCATAAACAATGGAAATGTAGGAAGTGTACTTTCATGTTATCAATGTGACCTCATCTTTGACTCCTGGATTTTAAACATTAGGTATTCTAATGTTTATCAATTTGTAAACTGGTGTGAAATGTTTAAATAAACAAGTGGATCTGAATATTTCTGTCATTCAAGTATGTAGAAGGGTCTATACCATCAATTCTTGAATGCCAAAGGTTTTTTTTAGAATTCTGGGAGTGGTAATTCAATTATCTCATAATGTTACCAAACCTATCTTTGTTGAACACCCGAAAGTGCGCGTTTTGAAGAATATTCCAGGGGTGGAGAGGCCTGAAAAAGTCTCATTAGAGACATGAGGTCTCTGACAAAACAAATATTTCTGGAGAAAAACTTTTTTTCCATGAGTTTGGATAGAAACGAAAAATTTTGCTACGGAAAATAGCCGAAGTTTTTCCCTGGGAAAGGTGGGAACATTCAATTTTAATTGTACATCGGCCAGTGGCCTGTTCTTTAGATTTGTATGTTTACTCTGAGCTATCATGTTCAAAGCAAAGTAATTGCAAAGAGGTTACCGCATGCCGACCCGTCTACCCCCTCCTTGCCCCATGGTTTTTTGGTAGCTGGATATATTTTACTTGTGAACTTCAGATGAATTTCGCCAACTGTGATTGAATCAAAAGATAGCATACTTATTTGTGAGTCATATAGAGGCCACTAGATGTATTTTGTTGGGTAAACTAATTACACTGCGTTATTAGCATCAGAGTGAGTCAATGCACTAGGAGAACCTAGACAAGGCGCATTCTGAAAATTACCACAGTAATTATCGTATAAAACGAATACAATTAATGGTTGAAGGCGCGATACTGGAAAATTTTCGCAGGCATAGCGAAAAATGTGTATAGTTGATTCTACATTTAAAAGTTTATTTCCGACCTAGGTATTGACTGCACAGTAATCATTATCAAGATACCTAGGTCGGAAATAAACTTTTAAGTGTGGAATATACTAAGAAATTTTTTCGTCATGTCTAAGTAAATTACCTCGGTATTTTACTTAATTGATCACAGCCCGTGAAAACTGCGGTAATTTTTGGTAATGTTCACCTCTGTCTCTGATATTTTTCAGACTGATATTTTCCAGACATATTGCTTTAAGAAAAGTCAATATTTATATATATTTAACACAATCTTCATTATGAATGTAGGTACGTAAAACTCATTTGTGGAATATGCACACACGATGTTGATAGGGTGGATCAGATAGACACAAAAAAGATAGACGAGGACTTAGGGCTTAGACTGGGCAAGCTTCAAGCTTTCGTCCGCCTTCAAGGCTCTACAGGAAACAAATTTTGTGTCCTGTATCGCCGTGTATTACTTCTAATTTCTGGAAACACATTTTTAATTTCTTACGCATAATTTCTGGAAAAAAATCTCCCTCGGGAGGGTTGGTCATTAAAAGGGTAAAAATCGGAGTTGTAAGCATGTGGAGACGCATGTTTTCAGTAAGAATCGCCCTCGGGACGGTTGTTCATAAAAATGGTAACATTCAGAGGTGGAAGCATGTATAAACGTATATTTTCAACGTAAAATCTCCCTGTACTGTAGCAAGAGTGACTAAAAAGTAGTTGAAGAAAGGTTGAGATAGTGAGAAAGCGGCAGAAAATAGGTGGTTAAATGGCGAAAAAAAACATGGAAAACGCGAGAGATCGGGTTGAGGAAATGCAGAAAAAGGTGTTATCCGGGTAAGGGAATGGAGAAAAGCGACTTGAAAAGTGACAAATAGGCATTAACAGTTTCGAAAGTGGTCATTTCGAGATCGCATACCGTCCCACCCCAGCACCCCTGTTTCACTCCATAAACCCGCAACCTTGTTGGGTAGGGGACATATGGAAGAGATGAAGTAAGTGAAATCCCTCTGGTGGAAACGCTGGAAATATGGCGTCGTCGCTCAAGTGAAAACATTGAGAATAGGTGATTTTTAAGGCTGAATTTCCCATCAAGTACTGAAAAGCTGGTAAAGAGCGTTATTTAAAATGAAATCCGGCATCTTCAGCTTCAAATTTAAGTATAAAGTACCGGTGTATGTTGTGGGAAAACCCGGAAATAAGAAGTCAAGCGGACAAAGAGGAGGACCGTAAAGCGCAAATTTACCGTGATTGTTTAAAGAAAGAATGGACATTTTTGCGTTAGAGTAAACTTCTGGAAGATTCGTTGCCCAAGTCGTTTCTATGCTTTCTCATTGTCAATACTGCCCGTGAAAAAGAATCTTTTCGCTAGAACAGGAATGCTAAAGAAGTCTCACGCCATTTTTGCCAGCACTGGAAAAAAAATAGTCTTCAAGTTATTTCCTCCATTCCTAATACTGGGATGACTGACTAGGAATAAATTCAGCAAAACCAGTAACTGATAACAAAAAATGGAGAGAAACTATTGAAAATTCAAAAAATTTCAATAAAAGTTCAGATATTAATTTAATTGTTCTGATCTGCATGGTGAAAATAGTTAAGGTTAGTGGATTTAATCGAAAAGGGGTGAATAAATGGAAACTTTTAGTTAAAAGAACATACCACTCAGTACACAGAGAATACACACCAAGCTGGTCGTCCTCATCACTTTACACCAAAGCAGACCTCTACAGATTCTCTTGGTCCATCGACTGAGCGGACTGCATTCGAGGGGAATACTTATCGTGATAGACTGAGTATTTCTTCAAATTTCAATAGGGACTTTTCCTTCACATATTTTCCCCATGGTGTCATGGAGAAAGCTTCACATTAATGAAGAGGATCTAATATAAGTACCGAGCAATAAATCCAGTTTGTTAGGCGGTAGTGCTTTAACATCTTGTTCCGAGGAGCTTGATAGGCAAGCAACACTTTTTCATCACCTTCATTTCTTCCAGGCTTGTTGTCCAGTATTTTCACTATATTTTCTAGCTTACCGAACAAGAACTTAGATGGAGTGATAATGAGTGGAAGGGTATCGTACTTTTCTCCTCTTTATTTATTCATCAGAACTTTAAAGATTTGTTAAAACTTTGTGCCCATTTTCAAGAAGCGCCCATTCCGAGCCACTGATTTTGCGGCGTTTCAGTTCACTGATACTATCTCATAGGATTGCAATACATCTCTTCACGTTAATCGCTCTTCTGATCATATCGTCCGTTGAATTCCACCTAAATGGGACATCTGTTACAGGGTACAGTGATGGTTTCCCCACAGCTTCGCAAGCGCTGCGGAATTTAATTTGTAACTTCTCACTTTTTTATTTTAAAATATAAAGATCTTATTTTGGCAATTGAAGTTATGTTTTCTTCTTCAAATTCGAAATCTTCATCATCACTGTCAATTTATAGAAGCTGGTCTTCTGAAACCCCCTTCCTTCGATGACAACATTCTAAAAGATCTTGTACTCCAAGGTTAAGTGTATGGGCCATCTAAAATTCTGGTCAGTTCAATCAAAACTTGGTAGAATCTTGCCGAGTTCCTCCAATGTGTCATCTACGATAACTCCTTGAAGCTTGTGCTTATGTTTAAAGGACTTAAGAGGATTCATAAAAACATCAGCAATATCCCTTCCTGTGTGGTTACCATTGGATAAAACAAAGTCAATAACAAGAGATTGGTACTCCCACTTCTCGTCTATGAAATGTGTCGTGATTCTGTAGAACAATTTTCCAGCTATGGATGTCATGTGAAAATAAAAGGAAATGAAAAAAATAAAGAGAAAAGATAGCCAATTATAGTTATTATGTTTTCTCGTATCATCCTCGACACAATTTAACGACATTATACTAAACATCCTCCCTAACCTACGAAGATATATCTAGCAGGAAGAGGTGCATAGTGATTTCATTGTCATCCATCCATTCGCCGAGGTGATGTGTTATGCGCAATTCGAAATGTCGGAATCCTTTTTTTCTTAGTAGTCAAGCTAAGCAGGATTTGAAGTACCGCTAGGCGATACTTTACACCATATGCTAAAATAATCCCTGATTTTTTGTCGTAGAAGTGAGCACTGAAAATTTCTATTTTAGGAAACAGTAAATTTTTTGCTGGATATATTTGCCAAGGCATTTACAGTAGGTAATAGAGAAAATTAGTAGGCTAATAACACTCCCATACTTGGTTCCAGAACGCTCATTCCATCCAAAGCAATATTATTGGAATATATTAATTTTTAATAGTAAGCTAATTTATCACAAAGCTATCATTGAATTATATTGCAAATTTGATACTCACGGAACACGCGACATTTACTTCGTATTAGTGAAAGGACGTAGTTTTAGGGATAATGTTACACTAAATACCAATTGATCACATATATCTGTATTTCGAGAGTCTCGAGGAAGTGGTATCGTCTCGTCAAAAAGTGGTCTCGTCTCGAATTCTCCGCAACGGTCTCCTCTCGAGAATAGTGCATTGTCGAATTCTACTCTCGCAAGGGCAGATATTAAGTTTTCGACACTTTGTTTAATTGAGGAGGATTTTCAAATCCAAGAATTGTCCTTCATATCTTAGCGACCGTTGCAAAACCCATTACCAGTGAAAGGTCTTTTACTAAGATGAAATTATCCTGTCCCTCCTGAGATCATCCATAGGACAACAAAGACTGTCAGACTTGGGTTTGCTGTGTGTGAAGCAATAGGTACCCGACAACATAAATTTGGAAGAACTAATCGATAACTTCGCATCAATTAACGCAAGGAGAATTTCTCTTTGAAATTACTTACATCTAAAGCATTATGTCACTGTTTTTATTAGGTTGACTTTTTGGAATATTATATCCAAAGTTATGTTTAGTTAAGTTTTTGCCGTGAAATGGTTTATTAATGCTTTAGTATAAAATAATTTTTCATGGTTTTTTAAAATGCCTTCTTGTGTCTTGATTCCGCCCTCTGCTATTCAATTTTCTTCAAAGCTCCATTATTTCCTTATTAATTTTCATTTTCAGCCTCTGAATGCGCATAAATATGCCACAAAATGCAGGTTTTCATGTTCTAAAACTCACAAATTGCGGGAAGGCACGGCAGACTCCCATTATTGCTCTTATCCAGTCACGGCTGGGTCAGGATGGGGCGCAAAATCTGACTTTGTCCCCGGGCGCTAAAAACCCTCGTGACGCCTCTGCCTGAATAAGAGGCAACAAGGAATAGGGAAGATATTTTCGGGGACTACGAGTTAGATTATAACGAAAAGGCTGGCAAAGTGTTTTATGTGGAGTTAAGACGCATAGCTTTAGTATAGCATACGTTGGTGAAAATGACCCTTTTGACAAGTTTTTTTCAGGTTCTTGCTAATGCATTTTTGTCTTAGTTTCGTGAGCTTTATAATAGTATACAGTAAGTCCTCAATTTACGTCGAAGATGCGTGTTGAAGAAGAGCGACGTAAATCGAAACAACGTATAACGGATACAGATATTCGTGTCCATTTTAATCCCAATATAAATCAAGGCGTTAATTTAAAAATTCGTTTTTTGCCTTTATCCAGGAAGAAAGGGAAACTTCAGATGGGGTGGTTATGTCTCAGTTGTCATAAAAACGCAAGCATGTGCACATCTTGTCTATTTTATTAGCGTTGAACAGGAAAAAATTTTCCGACAGCCCTTGTCAGCATGGATGTAACATCGAATCAGACGTAAACCGGAACGACCCACACCGAGGACTTACTGTATTATAATGTTTGTCAGTGATGACTCGCCCCGTGCCACACACACTTGTAGGGTAACATGTAGATAGATAGGAGGAGGGTTTTAGAATAGAGAGAGCGGTGGAGGGGAAGGAAAGCGGCGCTCAATGGACGACATGGAAAACGAAAGGAATCAAAGAAAGGAATCGAGTCGGGAGACGGGGGCTTGCACTTGTAACAAGTCCAAGAGATTTTAGCTCTCTTCAATCAAAACCTTAACTGGTTTATCAGCCTAACTAATATTGATGCTAGTCTCTGCCCGAGTTCCCAGTCATTAAAGTGTTTGCGAAACCTGATCCTAATCGAATACTCGGCCGTTGACATTATTAAAAGTAACGTGATCATAATACGAGGGGCATTAAAATGTAAACGAGCCTTTTACTTTTGAGGTTTTTGGGACTCTCAAGGAGTTTTACTCGTTGGTTTCCTTCACGATCGTCGCACAATAAACGCTGCTTACTACTGTGAACTTCTTGACCTGGTTCGAGCTGCATATCGGTCAAAAAGGCGCCGTCAACCCATCCGAGACGTCCTGCTCTTGCACGACAATGCAAGACCCCACACTGCAGCCCTAACAACCCTAAAAATTGGAAATTAATTGAAATGCATTGGACTACACTTGATCACCCTCCCTACAGCCCTGACCTTTCACCTTGTGATTTCCATGTTTGGGCCTCTCAAGGAAGTACTTGAAGGTTTTGCGAATGATCAACAGGTTGAACAGTTTGAGCGCAATTGGTTGGATACCCGCCCGAAGTCATTCTTCGAAAACGACATGAACCAACTACCTGTTCTATGGAAAAAATGCATTACTAAGGAGGGTAACTGTGTACAAAAATAACTATAAAGTGTGTTTTCTTCTTAAATGTAAAATAAATTTATTTTTGCAAAAGGTTCGTTAACATTTGAATGCCCCTCGTAACTTTTGCGGATATTTCTTTCATGAATGTTCGTGTGAAAAAGTACTCTTCCCTGTGACTCACCTACCGACGCCCTACGCCTCTGCTGGACTCCAGCCACCGGTGGCTACTCTCATGTCTACCCTTGGATAAAGAAAATATCATCCATTTTGGTTCCCTCTCGCTGATTGCATAGTGGACGAGTTTTGCAGTTTGTAAATAGAAAGAGATTGTGTCGACCTGCTAAGTTACTTCAAATTTACCAGGATTGTCCACTGCCCTGAGTAAAAAGTGTAGTGCACCACAAGGCCAAATCGAATTTTTCCTGATCTGATCATTCTAAATTCCCCGTGACTTTGGCGTCACCTGCTTTCTTAGGACCTAGAGACAGTTTTTCACCAGAAGTAATTCCAAAAATCTTGCAAGAAATTGAAATTAATAAAATCTTCCAGCGATGAAGAAGCCGAAATATCTGACTTTTTAAGCAAGCGTACATTTCCAATTGTGTTACTAAAAGCAAATCCACGGCACCCGCTGACAAGTTCTTGGGACTAAACGGGGCCGAAATGGATATGTATTTGAACTAACATGTATGTAGTAAATAAATAAATAAATACTTTTAACTAGTCTATTAAAATCAAGGCAAGAGTCGTGTGTTAATAAAATAAAATGTTGTATTCCATTTGTTTTTGAATGAGAACATGTTAGTACAATAGTGTAGTATGTATAACATAATTTTATTTTAAAACTAAGTCCACGAATTTCAATTGAATTATGTTAATTTAATCATCTGACCCATTTTGCCCTGTAGACGATGGACGACTCGGCCAGCAACGACTGGACGACTCGGCCATCGAAACATCGGCACTCATGAAGCTTTTCACCCGGTAGACTTCCCGAATAGAACTACTAAATCTGATCCAAAATTTGTCTCTCCTGTCTTACAGTTGAATTACACAATTTACATTCATTTAGTGACATGGCCCTTTCATTTTCGCAGTGATTCAAGGAAATTAGCGTCATAAAACCATAGGAACAGAAGCGTGATTTCGCTTCAGATCTTAGCTCCCCATTTCCAGTTATGATGACCACAGTCGCTCTCAGAGCGTGCTCCCTGAAAAGTGTGTTCCGCTTCAAGAATGCCATCGAGAAGGGCGATTATCACTGCAGCAGCCACTGCCGTACTTTTGATAAGGAAAAAGAAAAGGGTCAGGGTATGGGTCAAGGAATGGGTGCAGAAGAGAGTTCGTTTGGGAGCATATCACTCCTTACTGTCAGGGCTACAGGTTGAAGATACACAAAATTTCCTTGCGTTCCTCTACATCAACATCTTCGTCATACCCTGCAAACTAACCTAATTGTGTGTAGCAGGGGGTACTTCCACACCAGGCATGCGTGAATTATACGGCAGAACGCCGAAACTATATTGAAACCAGCGTATGACACATGCAACGCGCCGATTACAAATCTACTAACCAAGAAACATTCCATCGTCAATCGTTCCAGCGTGCCAGGAAATCAAAGACTACTTCTACAGATTCAAAATATCATGCATAAATAAGAACATCAATATATACATCATGTATCAGTAAGAACGTAGAAAATATAGAGAAAAAGATCTACAGAGTAGCTAATGTCACTATTTACACTATTCATGACGACGATCACAGCTGTTATGGTCCCGAATGGTACACGGAAAATACGACATTTTATACCTATCGGTTCTACAATATGTCTCTCTAATTTTATTGGCGCGATCTAATCTGCCGTGAGAAGGGACAGACGGGGCATGAAAAGCGACTATTTTAAACACACAATTAGAATATCATTGGTAAGTGTGTGGGACTTGAAATGAAAAGTCCGGAAAATGCACCGAGCGGGAAATCAGGGAAAGTATAATAGAGGAGTGGAAAATTGCACTGGTAGCAGAGGGAAGCGAAATGTGCAGCGGAGACCGGCAGCGTATTTAAATGGTCGTCACGATAATTTTATCAATCATTCGACGCTCGTAAACAACTAGAATGGGAATCAGTCATTAAATATAACAAGTAAATTCGAAGCCTAAATAATTTCATGATAATCATGACTTCATTCATAGCTGTCAGTATGGCTTCTTCCGGAGAGGAAATCTTGCGAAATTCGGCTTTTCCTTCGTCATACTCTATAACCAGTACAAGTACTCTAGTATTGCCAGCTCTATATTTTTTCTTACCCTATAAATGGTGGACTTAATGTCCCACAGTTCGGGATGACACTCAACCCTTTGAATCAATTCCATCGTCTCCTCTTTCGTCCAAACGCGCTTGCCTGACATGTTTCCCAAGTGAAAACTCTCCAGCGAGCGCCAAAAAACTCCCAGCGACGTCGGAGGACAGCGAGCGACTCCCTCGAGTCTTTCTTTATGGGGGTGTCTACACTGGCCTCGCTCTCACAGCAGGGAGCACTACCTGCGGTTCCTCCCGACTTCCGGAGAGAGAGCTCGCCTGGTTGTTTACACCGAGAAAGTAGCTATTAGGGAGCAACTCGCTCGATTTTTCTCGCTAGTGTAAACGCACCTTTAAGGTCCCTTAAGAGCGCTCTTCGCTCACCTTTGGACGCCGCCTCCGCCGAGATGGCGCCCGTTGCCATGGCAGCCGTCGCGGATCCCCTCTCTCGCGAGTCCCCGGAAGTCCTCTTCTCTGTGGGCGTCCGAAAAGGGTGCGGACACTCAATTTGGGGGAGGAGAGAGGAGAATAGGAGACAGGGGTGTGTTGTTGTTGTTCGTTGCTCCTCCGCGTTGTAAGTAAGAGGCGGTGGGGATACCTCTCTTCTTGGACGAGGGATAAAGCGTTCGTCACTCACTCAAAGAGTCTCCAAGAGGCGAGGATATGTCGCGACGGCGACGGTCACCGCTGCCAGTGGAATTCTTTTAGCCTCTCACATAGGTATACATATATTTATTTCATTCCGCCCCTCCCTCCTCCACATCCGTCTTGTTGAGTTGAGTGCGGTTGGATGGAGGGGAGCGGTAATAGTAAATATACAGCTCGCCAAGTAACTCCCTCCCGCCACGCGCACTTCAATTCTTTGCTTTGCATTCACACTTGGCTCGCATTGGGCGCACTCCGGCCTTCTCACGTGTCTTCTTTGCGCGTCTCTCGCTCTTTTTTCCTCTCCATTCCGATTGGAGAGCTCGGGATTCCCAAACGCCACCCACCACACGCCGCACCCCCGCGTGACACCGCCGCCGCGCCGGCCGCACCACTCCCCACCATTCCCTTCGCCATTCCCTTCTCCATTCCGCCATTCCGATGAAACAAAGATTGGAATGGAATGAGCGCATATGTGCGAGTGTGGATGACTGGCGTCTTGACGTAAACACGACAGCCAAACCAGTTTTTCTTACGAGAAGATCCTGGAATTCATGCCACGCACGACTGAGCACCGGCACAAATATTTAGAACCGAGGAAACTCTAACACTAGTGTGAATAATACCTAAATACAGGGTGCGGCATTATAACTTCATTTTTTCAAAACGCATCAAAACGAAATATACGCATTTTATGGATGGGAAAATTAATATTTTTTAAAGATGTTGTAGATACATATCTAATGTCTGGCGTCAAATAGTTTTGAAAATCAAATCAGATAGGTGACGCCCCCCATTGTCCGTACACTGAATAAGCCGATTTATAGCGATTGTCAAGTGATTGTAAGTGTTGTGTGGTTGCATGTTTGACGAGTAGTGCCATTTTTACGGCTATTGGAGACTTTTAATTTTGCTATCTTGTGAGGCCTTAGAGCTCAATCTCCTTTGATTTAACAAATTCGTAATTTACAAACTACAAAGTGTAGGTGAACGTCCTGTTGTGATCATGCGAATTGTGTAAAATCACACAATAATGTTATACGTGAAAGATGAGGGCTAATCCATTTTCAATCCATGTCTCCATAACAGATATTCATAAGTTGGAAAAACGTGGAAAATCGGTCGAAAGATCGTATTTATTAATTTATCATGAGTCGGGCACTCGAGGCATCGAGAGAATAACATTTGTCTGTGTCTCGGAGGACCTGGATCCTAAGATCAAAAGATAGGACGCTTGTTCGTTATTCATTTCATTCGAAAAAGTTCCAAATTTTATAACGTTCAAACCTCGTATAATACAAACTACAAAATGTAGGTGAACATTCTGTCGTGATCATGTGAATTATGTCCACTCACACAATAATGTTATACGTGAGAGATGAGGGAAAATCCATTTTCAATCCATGAATCCATGAATGAAATCAATCCATCCATAACCGATGTTCATAAGTTGGAAAAACTTGGAAAATCGGTCGTTAGACTAGGATAAATAAATATTAATTTAACATGAGTCGGGCACTCGGTGCATCTAGAGAATAACATAGGTCTGTATCTCGGACGATCTTGATCCTGAGTTCAAGAGATAGGTAGTGTGTTCGTTTTTCGATTCATTTAAAAAAGTTCAAATTTTTTGACCTAAAAAAAACTTGCATATTACAAACTACAAATTGTAGGGGAACGTTCTGTCGTGATCATGTGAATTATGACCACTCACACAAAATTGTTATACGTGAGATATGAGGGAAATTGTATTTCAAATCCATGAATTCCGATTCAACCCGATATTCAAAAGTTGGAAAATCGGTCCTAAGACTTGAAAAAATAAGTATTAATATATTATGAGTCGCGCACTCGGTGCATCGAGAGAATAACAAAGTAAGACTTGAAAATAAACACTACTTCATCATGTCAATAGTGCATGTTTGGTGATCTTCACCTCCTGCCACACACCCTCGTGGTGGCTCGCAGCCGAGCTTCCTGTATGCTTGACTGTATATTTCCCAATATGTTTTCTCCAAGATATTTCTTGCGTAATTGTGACCCCATAGTACTTAACAGACTCGTGAATAATTAACAGCGCGGGGCGGGTTGGAGCGGGGCGGGGCGGGATAAAACAACGTTATTTCACTTTATCATCACATTTTACGAGTACGCTCTTGATAAAGCATAGCTTCCTGTATGCTTGACCGTATATTTCCCGAATAGGTTTTTCCAAGATATTTCTTGCGTAATTGTGACCCCATAGTACTTAACAGACTCGTGAATAATTAACA
The DNA here is from genome assembly GCA_963169105.1 of Ceriagrion tenellum. NCBI lineage: Eukaryota > Metazoa > Arthropoda > Insecta > Odonata > Coenagrionidae > Ceriagrion > Ceriagrion tenellum. The sequence continues at coordinate 158,207,562 of OY720634.1, read as the reverse complement.
GCGCGGGGCGGGTTGGAGCGGAGCGGGGCGGGGCGGGATAAAACAACGTTACTTCACTTTCTCATCACATTTTACGAGTACGCTCTTGATAAAGCATAGCTTCCTGTATGCTTGACCGTATATTTCCCGAATATGTTTTTCCAAGATATTTCTTGCGTAATTGTGACCCCATAGTACTTAACAGATCCGTGAATAATTAACAGCGCGGGGCGGGTTGGAGCGGAGCGGGGCGGGGCGGGATAAAACAACGTTATTTCACTTTCTCATCACATTTTACGAGTACTCTCTTGATAAAGCATAGCTTCCTGTATGGTTGACCGTATATTTCCCGAATATGTTTCCCCAAGATATTTCTTGCGTAATTGTGACCCCATAGTACTTAACAGACTCGTGACTAAATAACGGGGCGGGGTGGAGCGTGCGGGATTGGGCGGGGTGGGGCGGGATAATAACAACGTTCATTCACTTCCTCATCACATTTTACGAGTACTCTTTTGATAAAGCCTAGCTTCCTGTATGCCAGACCGTATATTTCCCGAATATGTTTTCCCCAAGATATTTCTTGCGTAATTGTGACCCCATAGTACTTAACAGACTCGTGAATAATTAACAGCGCGGGGCGGAGCGGCGCGGGGCGGGGTGGAGCGAGCGGGGCTGGGCGGGGTGGGGCGGGATAATAACAGCGTTCTTTACCTTCCCCACTACATTTTACGAGTACTCTCTTGATAAAGCCTAGCTTCCTGTATGCTTGACCGTATATTTCCCGAATATGTTTTCCCCAAGATATTTCTTGCGTACTTGTGACCCCCATAGTACTTAACAGACTCGTGAATAATCAACAGCGCGGGGCGGAGCGGGGAAGTGCGGAGCGGGGCGGTGCGGAGCGGGGCGGAGCGGGGCGGTGCGGGACGGAGCGGGACGGAGCGGGGCGGAGCGGGGCGGAGCGGGGAGGAGCGGGGCGGGGCGGAGCGGGGTGGGGCGGAGCGGGGCGTGGCGGGGAGCGGGGCGGGGCGGAGAGCGGGGCGGGGCGGAGAGCGGGGCGGGGTGGAGCGAGAGGGGCTGGGCGGGATGGGGCGGGATAACAACAACGTTATTTCACTTTCTCATCACATTTTACGAGTACTCTCTTGATAAAGCCTAGCTTCCTGTAGGCTTGACCGTATATTTGCCGAATATCTTTTCCCCAAGATATTTCTGGCGCAATTGTGACCCCATAGTTCTTAACAGACTCGCGAGTAATTAACAGCGCGCTGCGGTGCGGGGCGGGGCGGGGTGGAGCGAACGGGCCTGGGCGGGGTTGGGCGGGATAAAAACAACGTTCTTTCAGTTCCTTGTCACATTTTACGAGTACTCTCTTGATAAAGCATAGCTTCCTGTATGCTTGACCGTATATTTCTCAAATATGTTTTCCCCAAGATATTTCTTGCGTAATTGTGACCCCATAGTACTTAACAGACTCGTGAATAATTAACAGCGTGGTGCGGAGCGGGGCGCGGCGGGGTAGAGCGAGCGGGGCTGGGCGGGCAGGGGCGGGACAATAACAACGTTCTTTCACTTCCTCGTCACATTTTACGAGTACTCTCTTGATAAAGCCTAGCTTCCTGTATGCTTGACCGTATATTTCCCGAATATGTTTTCCCCAAGATATTTCTTGCGTACTTGTGACCCCCATAGTACTTAACAGACTCGTGTATAATCAACAGCGCGGGGCGGGGAGTAGCGGAGCGGGGCGGGGCGGAGCGGGGCGGGGCGGGGCGGAGCGGAGCGGGGCGGGGCGGGGCGGGGCGGAGCGGGGCGGGGCGGAGCGGAGCGGGGCGGGGCGGGGCGGGCGGAGCGGAGAGAGGGGCGGGGTGGTGCGAGAGGGGCTGGGCGGGATGGGGCGGGATAACAACAACGTTATTTCACTTTTTCTTCACATTTTACGAGTACTCTCTTGATAAAGCCTAGCTTCCTGTATGATTGACCGTATATTTCCCGAATATGTTTTCCCCAAGATATTTCTTGCGTACTTGTTACCCCCATAGTACTTAACAGACTCGTGAATAATTAACAGCGTGGTGCGGAGCGGGGCGCGGCGGGGTAGAGCGAGCGGGGCTGGGCGGGCAGGGGCGGGACAATAACAACGTTCTTTCACTTCCTCGTCACATTTTACGAGTACTCTCTTGATAAAGCCTAGCTTCCTGTATGCTTGACCGTATATTTCCCGAATATGTTTTCCCCAAGATATTTCTTGCGTACTTGTGACCCCCATAGTACTTAACAGACTCGTGTATAATCAACAGCGCGGGGCGGGGCGGAGCGGGGCGGGGCGGACGGGGCGGAGCGGGGCGGAGCGGGGCGGGGCGGAGCGGGGCGGGGCGGGGCGGAGCGGGGCGGGGCGGAGCGGGACGGGACGGGGCGGAGCGGGGCGGAGCGGGGCGGAGCGGGGCGGGGCGGGGCGGAGCGGAGTGGAGCGGGGCGGGGCGGAGCGGGCGGAGCGGAGAGCGGGGCGGGGCGGGGTGGTGCGAGAGGGGCTGGGCGGGATGGGGCGGGATAACAACAACGTTATTTCACTTTTTCTTCACATTTTACGAGTACTCTCTTGATAAAGCCTAGCTTCCTGTATGCTTGACCGTATATTTCCCGAATATGTTTTCCCCAAGATATTTCTTGCGTACTTGTTACCCCCATAGTACTTAACAGACTCGTGAATAATCAACAGCGCGGGGCGGAGCGGAGCGGGGCGGAGCGGAGCGGGGCGGAGCAGGTCGGAGCGGAGCGGGGCGGAGCGGAGCGGGGCGGAGCGGGGCGGGGCGGGGCGGAGCGGAGCGGGGCGGGGCGGAGCGGGGCGGAGCGGGGCGCGGCGGGGCGGAGCGGGGAGGGGCGGAGCGGGGCAAGGCGGGGCGGGCGGGGCGGAGCGGGCGGAGCGGAGAGCGGGGCGGGGTGGTGCGAGTGGGGCTGGGCGGGATAACAACAACGTTATTTCACTTTTTCTTCACATTTTACGAGTACTCTCTTGATAAAGCCTAGCTTCCTGTATGCTTGACCGTATATTTCCCGAATATGTTTTCCCCAAGATATTTCTTGCGTACTTGTGACCCCCATAGTACTTAACAGACTCGTGTATAATCAACAGCGCGGGGCGGGGCGGAGCGGAGCGGGGCGGGGCGGAGCGGGGCGGGGCGGAGCGGGACGGGGCGGAGCGGGGCGGAGCGGGGCGGGGCGGGGCGGAGCGGAGTGGAGCGGGGCGGGGCGGAGCGGGCGGAGCGGAGAGCGGGGCGGGGCGGGGTGGTGCGAGAGGGGCTGGGCGGGATGGGGCGGGATAACAACAACGTTATTTCACTTTTTCTTCACATTTTACGAGTACTCTCTTGATAAAGCCTAGCTTCCTGTATGCTTGACCGTATATTTCCCGAATATGTTTTCCCCAAGATATTTCTTGCGTACTTGTTACCCCCATAGTACTTAACAGACTCGTGAATAATCAACAGCGCGGGGCGGAGCGGAGCGGGGCGGAGCGGAGCGGGGCGGAGCAGGTCGGAGCGGAGCGGGGCGGAGCGGGGCGGAGCGGAGCGGGGCGGAGCGGGGCGGGGCGGGGCGGAGCGGGGCGGAGCGGAGCGGGGCGGGGCGGAGCGGGGCGGAGCGGGGCGGAGCGGGGCGCGGCGGGGCGGAGCGGGGAGGGGCGGAGCGGGGCAAGGCGGGGCGGGCGGGGCGGAGCGGGCGGAGCGGAGAGCGGGGCGGGGTGGTGCGAGTGGGGCTGGGCGGGATAACAACAACGTTATTTCACTTTTTCTTCACATTTTACGAGTACTCTCTTGATAAAGCCTAGCTTCCTGTATGCCTGACCGTATATTTCCCGAATATGTTTTCCCCAAGATATTTCTTGCGTACTTGTTACCCCCATAGTGCTTAACAGACTCGTGAATAATTAACAGCGCGGTGCGGAGCGGGGCGCGGCGGGGTAGAGCGAGCGGGGCTGGGCGGGCAGGGGCGGGACAATAACAACGTTCTTTCACTTCCCCATCACATTTTACGAGTACTCTCTTGATAAAGCCTATTTTTCTGTATGCTTGACCGTATTATTCCCGAAAATGTTTTCTCCAAGATATTACATTGCAGAAATAACGCAAATGGGTAAACACACAGTGATAAAGCAAAAGAGACAGGAAAATACACGTGAATTTCAGATGGTTGCATAAAAAATTTCTATTGAACGTTCATTAGGCATTAAAAATTAAATTATAAACACATATGAATATTATGAAACTTTTCTGAATGTTTAGACATACTCTTCCCGTGCGTTGCAGGAGCATTCGTCGAAAGTGGAGTTTCCGTAACACTTGTAGATAGTTTTAAAGCTAGAATTAGTTTGCCACAGGTCCACCAGAGGTCAATGACCCAACCAGAGGTCAATGACCCAATCAGAGGTCAAACTTGCCACGACAACTTTGTCGTGACAAGCCTATGACAACCCTATGGCAAGTTTGCCGTAAGTTTGCATGCTATCTGGGGCTATATTTTTAATGGGGGATGTGCATTCAGTGTTCTATTTATGTTCTTTCAGTAAAATGAACAATAAATGAACATTCCCCAATGAAAATACCCCGATAGAAAAAAGTGTTCATTTAGTGCTAATTTCGTGTTCTTTTAATGTTAATTTGTTGTTCAAATTATGTTCTTTCCTTCAGGAAAAAGCATTAAAAGAACACTAAATGAACATCCCCCCTGACACAGAAAAAGAATCATAATTTGAACACTACATGAACATTAAAAGAACACAAAACGAACGCTAAAATAACACCTTTTTTATCGTGATGGAAATAACATGAAAAGCAACATTTACGTTAAAAACATATCCTACAGTTCACTCTCCAGCCAGAGCTATCTGGAGGACGAGAAGAATTTACACTTTTACCAATAACACAAGCATTACTCCTTTGTTTGAATGAGTCGAGGCCATTTCGGATTCGGGGTTGAAATTATTGACTTCTATACTTTATAAGAGCAGTATTTCAAGAAATGAGCCTTATTTACTGATAGTACCACCATCAAACATTTTATGAGCATAAAAATGACATAGCTATGTTCTTTAAGAGTATACGAGATAGAACAGTAAAAGAACATTCAGTGAACATAAAAAGAACATTAAATGAACACTTTTTTTCTGCTAGGGTTGCGTTACATCACCTGTCCTTCCTCCCTTATCTGACTCGTTTTCGAGACGAGACGAGAAAGTCTAAAAAGAAAGTCTTGCGGCAACACTAGGAGTACACCCAATGTGACTTGTATCAGACCTGACTGACTTGTGTCTGAACTGTATCTGAACTACCACTATCTAGGGCTACCCTTTGTTCGCGTCAAATTTCGCGTTCCCAAACCTCACCAGATGTCAATCACCCCACCAGATGACAATAACCACACTAGACGTCAATGACCCCACCAGAATTCGATGAACCCACCAGAGGAAAATTACCTGCAAGACGTCTATGACCCCACCAGGGGTCAACGACATCAAAAGAGGTCATGGACCCCACTTAAGGTCAATGACCTCATTCCCCAGAGGTAGCTGACCCCGCCGGAGATCAATGACCTACCAGAAGTCAATAACCCCACAAGAGGTCAATGACCCTACCAAAGGTCAATGACCCCAGCAGAGGTCAATGACCGTACCAGAAGTCAATGACTCCACCAGAGGTCAATGACCACCAGAGGTCAATGACCCAATCAGAGGTCAAAGACAGCATTAGAGGTTATTGACCCCAAGAGAGGTCAATGACCCTATTAGAGGTGAATGACCTACCAGAGGTAAATGACGCCACCAGAAGTCAATGACCCAGCCAGAGGTCAATGACTCCACCAGAGGTCATGACCCAACCAGAGGTCAAAGACCGGATTAGAGGTTAATGACCCCAACAGAGGAAAATTACCCCAATAGAGGTCAATGACCCTATTAAAGTTGAATGACCCCACCGGATGTCAATGACCCCACCAGAAATCAATGACTGCACCAGGGGTCAATGACTCCACCAGAGGTCAATGACCCCACCAAAGATCAATGACCATACCAGAGGTCAACGACCCAACTTGAGGTCAATGACCCCACCAGAGGTCAAATACCCCACCGGGGGTCAATGATCCCACCATAGGTAAATGACTCCACCATGGGTTAACGACCCCATCAGAGGTCAATGACCCCACCGGAGGTCAATGACCGTACCAGAGGTCAAAGATTACACCAGGGTCAATGACCCCACCGGAGGTCAATGACAATACCAGAGGTCAATGAGACCACAAGAGGTCAACAACCCCACAAGAGGTCAATGACCCTGTTAGAAGTCAATTACCCCACCAGAGGTCAACGACCCCACCAGAGGTCAATGACTGCACCGGGGGTCAACGACCCCATTAGAGGTCAATGTGCTTGTCTGAGGTCTAAGACCCCTCCAGAGGTCAATGACCTTACCATAGTTCAATGACCACACCAGAGGTCAATGACCCCACCAGAGGTCAATGATCTTACCAGAGGTCAATGATCTTACCAGAGGTCAAAGACCACAGCAGAGGTCAATAACCCCACCGGAGGTCAATGACCGTACCAGAGGTTGATGACTATACCAGGGGTCAAAGACCCCATTGTAGGTCAATGACCGTACCAGAGGTTAATGACCCCACAAGAGGGTAATGACCCCATGTAGGTCAATGTCCTTGTATGAGGTCAATGACCCGACCAGAGGTCAATGACCCCACCAGAGGTCAACGACCCCACCAGAGGTCTACGACCCCACCAGAGGTCAACGACCCCAACAGAGGTCAATGACCCGCACCAGAGGTCATCGACCCCACCAGATATCAACGTCCTCACCAGAGGTCATCGACCCCACCAGAGGTCGACGACCCCACCAGAGGTCGACGACCCCACCAGAGGTCGACGACCTTACCAGAGGTCAACGACCCCACCAGAGGTCAACGACCCCACCAGAGGTCAACGACCCCAACAGAGGTCAACGACCACACCAGAGGTCCTCGACCCCACCAGAGATCAACGACCTCACCAGAGGTAATCGACCCCACCAGAGGTCAACGACCCCACCAGAGGTCAACGACCCCACCAGAGGTCAACGACCCCACCAGAGGTCATCGACCCCACCAGAGATCAACGACCTCACCAGAGGTCAACGACCCCACCAGAGGTCATCGACCCCACCAGAGGTCATCGACCCCACCAGAGGTCAACGACCCCACCAGAGGTCATCGACCCCACCAGAGGTCATCGACCACACCAGAGGTCAACGAACCCACCAGAGGTCAACGACCCCACCAGAGGTCAACGACCCCACCAGAGGTCAACGACCCCAACAGAGGTCAACGACCCCAACAGAGGTCAATGACCCGCACCAGAGGTCATCGACCCCACCAGAGGTCAACGACCTCACCAGAGGTCAACGACCCCACCAGAGGTCAAAGACCCCACCAGAGGTCAACGACCCCACCAGAGGTCAACGACCCCACCAGAGGTCGACGACCCCACCAGAGGTCGACGACCCCACCAGAGGTCAACAACCCCACCAGAGGTCAACGACCCCACCAGAGGTCAACGACCCCACCAGAGGTCAACGACCGCAACAGAGGTCAATGACCCGCACCAGAGGTCATCGACCCCACCAGAGGTCATCGACCCCACCAGAGGTCATCGACCCCACCAGAGATCAACGACCTCACCAGAGGTCATCGACCCCACCAGAGGTACCCGAATTGATATCTGCGGGCCATTTATGTAAATTTCATATGCGTCATAACGATGATAGCTACGACGGGCAACTTATGACGGCTTTGACGCTCGAGCGGTCGTAGAAGCGAACGTCAGAAGGCTTATGACGCTACGACGTGACAGGGAACCAATCTTAGCTATTTGTACGTTGGTAGACATTCACAAACAAGACTTTCCAATGGAAATCATCGACACATCCTCTCCACCTATTAAAAAAAATCGACTAACGGCAACTGTGGAAACATGTTTCCCAACTGTGAACAAACCACTACAAACAGCCAAGGTTTCTTTTATGTACCCACTCATGTAAACAACAAACGAGCGTGTTTTATGCTTGAAAATAAATGGAAACTTTGTGTTGGCAAGTTCCTATATAAATTAAGTTTACAAGCTTATATTGTGAAATATGATTAGCAGCTACTAAGCAGTACCCATTATTTGAAACCAATCGCATAATAGGGATACATTTGTCCAACAATCATCGTATGCGTTTAAGGATCCCGGTGATAGGTCTCGAATTAAATAGTGGGTAAATGTTTGGAGTAAAATGCGGTTTTATTTTGAAGAGGTGTGCAGTTTAGATTTTGGCCCACCGGCTTCAAGTCTACCCTAGTTTCCATAATCGTCCGTATGCAGTACGTTTACTTTGAAAGTTGTAATTGTATGATTATGCGTGCAAATGAGTAGAGTTAATGGGAGTGAAGTCCACACACATAATTTACAATTTTTTGAAAATCGTTCTTCTGCAACATGTGTAAAAATAGCAATGAAGTTAAGTTTCATATTTAAAACGAAATGAGGAATCCGTGTATAATTCAGAAAACATGCCGGAGTAACATATTAGGTACCTATCTACCTTTGCAATTCATCGTGTGAGTCAGAATTTAGTATTGAATAGCTACTCATGCACAGTATAATATCGCAATTACCCCGAGCAGATTCCACGATAATTCTAATGGTAACTACAGTTAAAAAACATATAGAGATAGATTTCTACAGTCGGTGACTAAATTATGGCGACTAATGTGGTATAATTTCGTGGTTTTCATATATGCACATATCTTCTATGATGTTTAACACAACACTTTACGTGTATTCGCGCAAAATTAAACGTGTGCACTCAAAATTAGAATCATATTCTAAGTACAATATTTGAATTCCATATTTTTAAGAGTAAATACGATGATATTTTATTATTTTTCAATGAAATATTGCTGATACTTGGTTTGATATCCTTCGTAGTTGATGTAAATACTCATATCCTAGGACCTCATGACGCCTAAGACGGGGGTTCTCAAGCGTCGTACGATATGATGGCTATGACGGGGTTATGACGGCTATGACAATTACATAATCGCTCCTTTTCGCCAGCCGTCATAGCTATGACGCCCCCGTCACACGAACAATGGTTATGACGCCTATGGTAGTTACATAATCGACCCGCTGGGTACTCAAGTGAATACTGGGAGACAGCCTGAGTGTCGCGATGAAGACTCGAATACCTGAGTGAATACCACTGAATACAACTACACAAATGGAATACACAGGCGAGTATCAATGCCATTGGCCATGGCATTCTACCACCTCGACCCGGTAGATACTCGAGGACTGGACTCTAGGAAATATACGTCATAGACCGAAGATTCCCCCTCGCCCTTGCTAGGGGTGACTCGCCGGCCATATGGGATAGGGGCGGATACATATTCGCCTGCCTACTTGAAGGTTCTCAGTCGTGTATCCTCAAGATTATTAGCATAGCAATGGCGTTAACAATATACGTCCTATTGGCGAACGTATGGAGTAAGCTTCTTAATATCCCAACAATGGGATTCTCGGATGTTGGTTTTAATATATAGGAAGTGTTTAAGCAACCTAATCCACTGATAATCGCTTCTTTTAGTTTCGTTTCTTTTCGTATCTCAAAATGTATGCGCAATAGATAGATTCTCGGCGATTCTATGGAATTACAAAAACGGTCACTATTTACATGCGAGTTAGAGGTAATACCTTATAATAGTGTTATATTCATGTAAATATAGTTTTTACTTCATGAAGCACCGAGGAGAAAAACGTCCACGTTTGTAAGATAGAATCGTGCAAAGCGCTGGTATCACTATTTGAGTTGTGTACACAAGAGACCGTTGCCATAATAGTCTCGTGATGTTAGCAGGGAAGATGTCAGCCTCGTTTTCATATTGCTTTGTATTCTTCGCTAATGAATCCTTACGTAACTGGTAATTACTAAGACAACAGCGCTTTTTGGTAATAAAACTTGGTCCAATGGATTCCTCGTATCCAGAAAACCTCGGAGGACCCACTGTCAGGTTCCGTAATTTTCGCTCGTGTATTAGATAAGGCGTAAAACACGGTTGAATCTCGGTCCCCATTTATAGCCATTTCTCAGGTTGCTAAGGATATATGTAACTTTCCAAACTAGTGAAAAATTGGAAATTTGTTATTAAAAGGACATTTTTAAGCAAAAACGAAATCTCTAACGAAATCGATCGTAAGAATTAAATACTTCATTTTTTTGCCATTCAATAGTGAAAATTTGAACCCTATATCTTTATTACACGTAATTTAAAAGGGCAAAAAAGAAACCTCCACATTGATTCCGAGTATAATAGGGGTTTTTTTCATTTTGGGGGCCTTGGAGCATTTGCAGCCCTGTGGCCTCTAGTCTAATGGATTCCTCGTACCCGAAAACCGCTATACACCGACTGCGTGTTTTTCCCTCCCCTGCTAATTTCACCCCCACGCATAAAAGACACCACCCCGGACAACCGAAATCTTCACATCATATATTTTCCTGGCGTCCAAAAACTCAAGACCATTGTTAGACTTATTCCCCATTTTAGAAATATTTTGGGTTTCACGGGAATATGTTTGCGTTAGCGGTTCAAATATTTCTCTATTCCCCTCCACACCCTCCCCTTGTCTCTAACGCCAGCAGCCTCATCTTCTTTCCGAAGAGCCCATGTTTCTGCGCCATACAACACTACACTCCTAGCTAATCTCCCAACCAATTTTTTATAGCATTATACATATTATGAATATTATAACAAAAATTAATCTTCATATCGTATTTTCCGCACATGTTGTAATTCTCAAGATCCTTGGCAAAATAACACCAAGTCGTCAGCAAGTATAAACCTCTAGATAGTATAGACCTCTCACGTTTCTTCCTAATATGTAGATCTTCCCATTCCACTCATGCCACCCACAAGTCATGACTTGATATAAACATACTCGATATAAAAAACCGTGGCTACAGTGGGCAACCTTGTCTTATTTCGCTACCTACAACCATCCACCCACAATCAACCGATTCTCAATATTTACTCTTATTCGCACATTAGATATGTTAGGAGGTCTGACACATTGCCCGCCGGAATGACGGTGACGAAAATAATTCCAGCCATTGATATGCACATGAGATAGGTAGGATAAGATGTCCGGCCCGCCGCCGGACCGGACAGGATCGCTGAGCTACAGTGAAATCCCCACCTGCAACTGAGGATATGAAGGAAGAGACGCGCAATATTCTACCTAGGTATTCTTCCGATGTATCATCTACTCCACAGAGGGACTCTACCCGTGGACCTCAAGACGCATTGCGTGAAGATGACTGACAATTTTTATTTTGTGCCAATATTTGCGTCAATCTTCGCATGCGTGTTCTTATTTGGTGATATGCATGAATAAATGTGACAAAAATAGAATGATACCGACTTGGTGTTCGACAATATAATGCTAGATAAACGCGTAGTCTCATAGCACATTTTACATATATTTTGTAATAATTCGATAAGCTACGCAATTTTTTGCTTCTGAACGCGGAATAATGCCTTTATATCATCTTAAAATTGCTTCCAGCAATATCAATGTGTCAAGACGATACCAATTTTCTTAAATGAACTGTTTCAATATTAATTTGCCTAAATATCGAATACCACGCCTACATCCTAAGTCACAACATGAAAAACTGAATATTATAAATCTTGTATAATTTTCATTGCTGTATTCACGATGAGACCCGACCATTAATAAACGCACTTAAATGAAATGTGGCCCAAGGCTTTCTTTTCTGTTTACTAGAAAAATTATTTAAATACGTAATCAATTACTCACGATTACCGTTCCAGCCACTTTAAGAATAAGCTAATGCAGACCACAGGTAACACTAAACTATTTATTTATTCCTTCCATAACCTAACCCTGACCTATTTACGCACCAATCATTTGTGGCGCAAAGAACTTCAGCTCTCAGCGATCTCCCTCGAATGACAGACCGGCTGAATAGATGACTTTCCCGACTCACCAGAACAAGAATTCTCGAGAGAAGTGTCCCGGCTTGGATTGGTGGCCAATGTGCCGTGGTTTACCATTCCGATGGAGCCTGCTTTGAATCCTCGAGTCAGGGCAGATATTTGAAAATGTGTCTAAGAAAACTCGTATCAAGCACAGTGGAATTGAGATGTTTGCAGATAGCTGTAGTACGAGCTAGTTTCCGGGTGACGGGAGGATGCTATTTTAACCCCGCCCTTTATCTCTAAATTTAAGAGCTAATAGAGGAGACAAAATAATTCGGCTGAAGTCTTGTGTGAAAATATTAAATCAACCTTATCTCGACAAGTAAATGCAAAATGAAACAACGAAGTGAAACGCATAGAATCTCCATCAACATAAACTTTCCTTTCGTCCCATCTCTCTTCCATTTCCCTTATGCTGTTCCCATCTATTTTCAAGGCCTGTTCCATAGTCGCAGCACCACCTCACCCGTGCATAGGCGGCAATTGGCCGGGTGAACGGGATTTAAAAATGTCATGCTCATGTTGGTTTCATCCTGCACGTTCTTCATTGCGACATCGGTATCGGGATCCTTGCGCTCCTCGGATGCCTTGCCCTCTTCATTTTCAAATTTCGGCCAGACCGTTAACAGCTCTCGCCCCCTTGCTCTGAAATAAACTACTTGAAACTTTCCAAAATAATATGGAACAGAGGCCATGGCCATATGACTTGAGTTTGCCAAGAGACGGTCGTGCGATCAACCCAGGAGAGTGACGCAGGACAACCTGAGCATATTCAAGGGCGCAATTCAATTCATTCAAGGCATATTCCATTCATTCGACATTCGCGCTAAGTGCGTCGCTCGATAAGAGTTCAGTAGTGCGAAGACCTGGTGATGAGGAGATTGACGTGTGTTAATGATGAGGTATTTGTGATGTGCGGTGAGAGTGTTGCTTTCAAGTTTACGAGCCGTGATTTAGTTTGGGCATGGTGAAGGATTGCATTATGCACATCGGTAAAGCAAAATATCCGTGTGGAGACTATCCGCTTACGAAAATATCTTTTATTCTACAAAATGTTTACGCAGTCAACTTCTTTACACAGCCTAGTTGTGTGTGCGTGTGAAGTGTCATTTAAGTTAAGTGTGATCGTGTAATATTCCGAGTGCGCCCAACTTTTACGAATTATGTGCAATATCCCAAGGGGTCCGGGCAACATGCCTATCCCCTGGTCTTCTTGGCGGCGCCACGTTAGACTGCACAATTCCCTGCAAGCCAACTCAAAGGTGTGTGGCAGTGTTGTCCGGAGTGATTGAAAATCAACATATAGCGGATAGCAAACAATAAGAGTTTCAGGTATGTATTTATTCTAACCAGTGATCACTACTAGGAGTATATTGTATTATCTAGCCCTTTTGTTTTGTTGTAGCCTGTTGTTCAGGATGATGTTAGTAATTGAAATAAGTCGTAAACTTGTGCATGATTACATTTCATTCTAGAACTAGATGGATAAAACATTTAATATGACGATTCCTGCACTATTCGGGTGTTCACCTCGTTGCTTGCCGCCGACAACACATTCGCCCTCCACATTTATCTGTAATGCGCCGTGAGGGAAAACGAGATAAACTGTTGTCAGCAGAAACCACCAATGTGCGGAACACCCAAAAACATTCACGAAACTTTGTCTATAGGCCGTATTACACGGGGCCTGAAATTGCACAACTTAGCACTGCATTAATTCCGCAATCTGCCGTGCAGTAATTATTGCGAAAACGATTTCGTGTGTGCTTTACACGGTGGTCGTAAGCATGCTCTAAGCGTAAGCAGGTAAGCATAAGCATTCGTTAACTCCAGTCGTCTGATAAGTACGCTAAGAGCGAGTGTTTTGTTCAAACAGGAGAGATACGATATTCTATACACGACGCTGTTGACATTCAGTGAAAAATGGGAAAACTATGGATAAAAAGGGTCTTAGAACAGATCCTTGAGGTACTCCACATGTAGTGTAGCGTTATTGGATAGCTTACTCTTATAAGAAGTTTGATGGTGTCTACTAGATAAAAAGCTAGACAAGGTATTCAATGGCATGCCTCTAATTCCATGGTACTCTAACTTTCTCATTAAGATGTCGTGTGGGACCATGTTGAAGGCTTTACTAAGATCGCATTGCACCTTTGCTGTATATTCTTTCTTCTCAAAGCCTTCAGTGATTTTAGTGCAAATGCTTTCTACAGCATGTATAGTCGACCTGCCTTGTCGAAAGCCAAATTGGCAAGCTGTTAATATATTGTTCATTTCAAAATGCGACACTAGTTAATTTTTCATTAATGTTTCTATAATTTTGGCCGTCCTTCGAGAAACACTAAATATCCTCCCACACAAAGAATAACTGTTAACACCCATCGCTTAGGTTATCGAACCTTTTCGTGAGTGAACTTCCCGTGAACTTATATGTCCTTAATTCTGAACCGCTAGATGGAGTGCTATTCGTACAAATTGCAAGAATGCGACCACCGAATTAGAGCAGGAGCTATTCTGACGTCTCGCATTCATACATTCGTTCATGCGTTCTTGAATTTCGCCGCTTTACACGGTGCATTTTGAAACTCACGATTGCACATACATTAGCTTGTGCAATTACGTTCCCCGTGTAAAACGGTCTTAAATGCCGCGGAAACCTACGATTGATAAGGTGAGAAATGTGTGGAGGATTACTGTCTCGCTCAGAATTTGTCGTACATGTCAAAAAATTTAAGAGAAGGATGAATTAATTTACCTTCCTTCCCCCTGTAACATCAACAATAATAATTAATTATAATGTAATTTTCTTCATCATTGGATTACTACGCCCCGCAGTGTAAACTCAGACCACTGACTGCGCGCGATGAGAAGGCATTTATAGTACATACTTACTTCTGGGCATTTCTCACTGATTTTCAGAGTTCAACAGATGTAGCGTGGGAGTACAATAAAAGCCTACGAGAGAAACCCCTCGTGTGATCTAATGTAGTTTGCCAATCATAGTCTTGCGTTAATCCTCTTAATTTAAAGCCTGTTCTAATCCGGTCCTACCAATAGCAATTCAACATTTTCTATTCGATCGATTACATTAAAGCGCATAGCTATCGTATACATATGGTCAAATTCACGATCTATGACTTTCTGACACAAAAATCCTTTATGCATGCTCGAAAAGTCACTAAAGAAAGATTATTGCATATCTTTAACTTCTTAACAGGCGATCTCAGTTTTATGCAGAGTCAAGCATTCTTTTCCAACCTATTAGTTTGAAAACCAGTCGTACATGCTATTAAATTTATTATTTTCCTTTATATGCCGACCTTTGACTATCCTAATGTTTCCATTGCATAAATTACTGCGATAAAGAGGTTATTACACGCGTCCAACAAAGAAGAAAAATATTTTCTCATTTCTTTCGTTCAAACGATAGATGCACCAATTGTTGTGGAAGTTGCGCAGACAAAATAAATGAATCTATCGATTTTCATTGCTATTGAAAGCATAACTAAGACTATCTTTCAATAAATATTTAGCATATTTGAGCATTAGTCAGGGATTTTTCCAATAAGTTGGTAAGGTTTTCTCTTCTGATTATTCAATTTATCAATTTATCCTTATACTCATATGCTATCATTTCATTCCTTATGCTATACTTCTATTTTCTTACACCAGCTAAGCTTTAATCGTGTTGCCACTTTTATTTCCTCCAGAAACTACTTTTAAACATGTCTCCGGAATTATTGGGTCGTTTGTAAAGTATATAAGACTGCTTTCGAATAAAAAAACACTGGATTGACAGGGGAAATCCTTGTATTGTGCAAAAAAGTGCGATTGCCTTTGTATCAGTAAAAACATTGAACTCTATTATTATGAATAAGTGGTTAGATTGAAAAAAACCTGACGTGGTGTATTTCGTATGCCTACGAATAGAGCTGGCCATTATATTCTTAAGTTTTGAAAAGGTTTTCGTTTATTTCTAGTTTAACACTGCATTAAAAGAATCACTTCGCCTTAAGTAAAATATTTTTGCATTTTTAGAAGCATTCATATTTTTTGGCGATACATCACTGTTTTGAAATTGGGTTAAAAAACAAGTTTGAATGCATTAATTCATTCTTTCAGTTGCGTTAAAAACATTTTACACCAGTCATCACAGCCTTCACCGATGAACACGATGAGAAATCCGAAGTTTTCGGTTGGAAACAGTCCGAGTTAAAGCATTAGGTAATATACGTTTTTTGTGTGTGTTTCGGACCTCGTTTGTGGGTCATCATACGCATGGTGCAATTTATTTGTGAGCATATTGCAGAAATAACAAATTGAAATCTCACAATCGGCTCTGATTTCGTATCCTTATTTTTCAATGATAATTCACTCGAATGGTTTCGGAATTACTACTCTCATAGAAACCTTGGACAATTTCAAACTCTAAGAATATTAACAAGGATTTAGTCCAACCTCGGTGATTTTTGTTTATTAAGGACGTGTACATATTTGCGGTGCTATGAATCGGTGTGTAAGATTAAGATTAATAAAAGATTCTAACGGCTAAGCTATATAAAACTGATGACGATGGCTATTCGGGTGTTCACGCCAGCATTCAGGGGAAGCTAGAATTTACAGATGCGGCGTATATGTGATTCATTTTGGTGGAAGCGAACCTATGCACAATTGCTATGTTAAAGCTAGAGAAGTTACCAAACGCAGCATACGTTCATTGGTCGAGCATTATATTATATCTTTATAACAATCTCGTATATTTATACGAGTTAGCTCCATGATTTTTGACGTGGACGCGAATCGAGATGAACGGGGGACGATCATGCAACCTAGTTTGACACAAAGAGCCATTCTGAACATGTCGGAACTTCTCCCACTTAGTGATACCTTCTGTTATCGAAATCAGCCCGAATGTCTTACGTCTAATTCATCATGACCTATCATTCCACAGGACTGCTCTTTAAATAATAGTTTGCCCTGTTTAATCTCTTGGAATATTTACTTAAAATCCAAGGATAATAGATACACTCGGATTTACGATTGGTTGAGAAGGACTTTAATTGGTACAATTGTCCAAATTTCGTTTTTCATGGTCGAAATAACAGTTGCACACCAATTTCCTACAAGCCTAGAAGCAAGAAATAGGGCTGTTTGGAATTTTTTAGGCGTTTTGTTTTTTACCATTTAATTATTGACTAATACATGGATTTTAGAAATAGTGGGACACGAAGAATTAGCTCGTGGAGAACTTTGAGCAGTTATTTCGTTCCGACCAGGGGATATGTTACATTTACCTGAATTTTTACTCAGTCACCATCCCACCGCAATCTGTTGTTTTTATAATTATAGCAATTAACATAGTAACGCTTCATTTTGGAAAATTCTACGATACGGCAAAGACTACCAGGAATAGTATTAACTTCATATCATATGAACACGCGATTTACTGAGGGCCCCACATGACGCTTAATGATTCTAATATATTCCACTTTCTCTAAGGTGGTATTCATAAGAATGCATCGACATTCAAGTACACCACTCAATGATTGCGTGTGATAAGAAATATTTTAGCAGATTTCCAGTAAAAAAATTCCTCTAATTGAGGGTACTCCTGAAGAGATCTTCGGCTTCACCATCCTATTCTCAAAATCTTTAGGTCCCGGAATTCCAATAATGACGCGCTATCAAAAGCTGTTGTTCTTCCTATAATATGGAACACTTTCTCTCTTCTTTACACCTCAAGGCTGTGTGAGTGATTCTAGATGTAATGATCCTACTTTCAAATGGCTATTCAAAATCAAGACTTCGTTAACTGTCTGCATTGGTTAGGAGTTACACTTGTATGGGATATTTGGCGTGAATCTTGGATTTAAAGTCGCATATTAAAAGTAACAGAACGAAGTAGGAGCAGTTTTCCGCACATTCAATTTACGCAAAATACGGAGTTAGGACACCAGCCGTGAAAAGATGCAAGGATCTGGGAGGTAAAATGTTGACGTGTATAATAGGAGTGCACGTTGTGTAGCTCAGATTTTATTGTGGTCGTTCATTGTGCACGGAAAGAACGAGTACTTATGTACTTATGTTTTCGGCAATGTATCTCTCTTATTATCGCTTCTGTCAAGGCAGTTTACGGGATGGTACCACGTTAACGATTCAGTTGGAGATGATGGTAATCGCTATCATAACCTAGGAAAATGGAAGTCAATGCCCGGAGGGAAAAATTTTATGCAAAAGATATGCAAAGAATATTCTTTAGTGCAACATCTTTAGTGCAGAAAATATTCTTCTTGAACGTTCAAAGTAGTATCAAATGGCGCACTATCCGAGTGAAAAGTACATGCTCCTGCAGTAGTGCGTAGGATATTCATTGGATGTGCATTGTGCACTATCTTTGACCACATCCTGCAGGATAAAGGTGCAAAGATGCTTCATAGTCTGTGCATGGTGGTCTACCTTTATCCTACGCAATGTTTGATCGGATGTTCACGGAATGCGCACCATGCACTACCCAATGGAGATTCACCGAAGAGAGTTGACACACAACTTGAGGTAACCTTGGTTTCTCATCTTTAAGCAAAGCGAAGATGAGATGCAGGCTGAGGAGTATGTTTGCAAAGACGATAAGCCCTAGCTTGCCATTTCAATTACTCAACTTTCACATTGTGTTTTCTAACTTATGCTACACTCTTGTACCTCTAATTTGGAGTAGAACGCATTAAAATACATTGCTTTTGTATTAAAACATTTAAAGACGGATAACTGTCATTTATATTGTCTCGTTTTCTACCTTCAATTTATTTTTACTCCTCATTTTTAGAAATTAGCTTGTTCACTTAACCAAAGCCCTGTTGGAGATTTAGATCGTGCAAAGGATGTTCAATTTACATGCATTTTGGCCCTCCTCCATCCGAGGCAGTGCATACTGCATAGGCGCATGTAAAACGATTCATGAATACATCAATCGTCGGCTATAGTTTTTCGGCCATCATTTAAAATTACTTCACATTCAGAACTTTTTTAAAAAAGTAACAAAGGCAATAGAACTCAGGCGTGCGTCACTCGCAAGATGTAGACATTTCGGAGGAAAAAATGAAATAATCTTCGACTTCCCCATCCATATGGAGGCGTGCCCGCGCTCCTTTGGCATTTCATCCCGTACGTCCAACATACACCAATCAAAGAATGTGCTAATACAAGCGTCTTTGTCGTAGTCCCCTTGGTTACTTCAGTGAATATGCTAACAATGTTCACGCTGTACATGCGTAAAGTTGGTGCAGCGAGGAGCAACCTTTGAAGGTCTTATGCACGTCCAGTCTACATTAAGGCAACACTGCACAGACTTTGAATTACTTCAAACTTAATCCTGCCCAAACTTTCCCCACTGGGTAGATATGATAAAATCCTGGCAACTGCGGGACTCCGCCCTGCACAGCGAGTGTCATGGCCGGCAGTGGGGGAGGAAAGACCTCCGCGGTCGTCATCTCACGTGTACCTTGCGCACCAGCATCGACAGAGGATAAAAAAAAGATTGCGGTGGGGAAAATTAAGAAAATAATAATATGAAAACAGCGGCAAAGATAAGAACTTATGACAGTCACTAACGTAGTGACAAATCGAACTCAGATCAATTTGGCCTTTGGCCGGTTATGCTCGGTAAGGTAAACGCAACGGGCTACTGGGATCGATATGAGAAGCGGGCTAACTCGGCACGCTTTCTCTGCCAGTCTGAGATTTCAAATCGATATGAAACGATTAAATCGATTTAACGTTGTTAAACCAGGCGACCCGAGTCGGCTGGCGTAGAATGTTCAGATCGTTCCGAGTTCATATCGATCTAAGTTCGATTGGTAAACGTAGTGAATGATGAGGGCTAGGACGAGATGAAATATTAAACAGGAAACTGATGACGGGATAATAGATGTCTTTGGACTGTGCGAGGTGATATGGAGTTAATGCCGTAACTATTGCTGTTAAAGTTTTATCTACAGCTACATCTACATACTACCCTAGGTGCCACCACATGGGCATGTGGCAGGGATTGGTAGGTCACCAGCCGTCTAAAGATGTAAAATTTTTGGAGGTGAAATGGTAGTGCCTGTGCCTATGGTAGCTAATGTCCTATGGTAGTGTATTTGAAGAAGCTCAGTTTTTATAATGGTCACTTATTGTGTGCGGAGAGAAGAAGTTTCTGTACCTATCTGTTCGGCAGAGTATCTATCTTCCTTATTTTATCGCTACTGTCAGACCTAGAAATGTAGTGAGGCGTCATGATAAAATTCTCAGCGACGCTCTGAAATATTCAGTTTTGAATTTCTCAAGCAAGGTAGCATGTAGCCTCCGAGTCTCTAGGGGTTCCCACCTTCAGATAGTGCGAGCGAGACTCTTACCTAATCGTATTAGAAACCATTATCGAATTACACGTTCAAATTTTACTTGCTGTGAGACACGAATTAAATATTGCATTATTAATGGTGTAATGATATCGTTTTATATGACAGAAGTTGTAAGTAATCAAATGAAAATATCTAAATAAGTCATTAACTTGAAAAATTTTTTTACACTGAACATTTGAAACTCCATCAAAACGGAGAGTTAATTGTGATTCCGTAGAATTAACCGCGATGATAATATGATTAATTTTCAAAAAGTTGAGAAAACACACAAACTACACACTGTTGATAATATGACGAGACCTATGAGGTAGAAATTCTTTATTCCTTAAATCAGGTCTATCTGGAGTGCTTACACGTACCATTTTCCATGTAAAAGGGCTGGTATTTTCATGTAAATATCTTGGAAGGTTATGTGGTAAGGGGTTGATTTTTTGTGTCATTGGAAGGGTGATATATTTTTCTTTAAAATGAGATCAAATTCGTTGATATCTAGGATAAATAATATTTTGCTCCGACTACGTTAATCCCTCTCAAAATTGTGAAACACTTTGTCTTCGCTTATACCAGATTTTGAAAAAGTGGGCAATTTTCTTTGTAATTAATTAATTTGTTTTTGTTAAATCTTTATGGCGTAGGTTCTAAATGCTCGTGCCATATTCGAGGTGTGGCCTTAACAGAGAGAAGTAGCATTTCTCTTTGACTCTTTCATCCAAGGAACTTCCTATTAAACTTTTAACAAAAACTATTTTCTTTCAGGCATTGCCGCATATGTTTTGTTTGTGTGTTTCCCAAGATATATCGGAATAAAAGATTATTCGTACATATGTTACTGTATCTGACGATTTAATGTTTACTTCACACACACTATAGGTATGGCATTTGTGTGATGACTTTCGCAGGAAGTGAACTATGGTGCTTTTACTAATATTTAATTCTAGCCGACACTCCTACCACCACGAACTAACATTGTTAAGGGTCGATTACAGAATTCCTAAGTCCGCGTTTTCGCTAATTTCACATTAGATAACTGTATCGCCTGCAGATGATCATAATTTACTGCTAACTCGTGAACTTAGGTTATTAATATAAATAATGAATAACAGAGGACCGATCACGCTTCCCTGAGGAACTCCGGACGTGACTTCGACAATATCAGAGCTAAAACCATCAAAAACGAAAGTACATTAATTTGGCTTTGTCGATGCTGTTGTTGACTACTTAGCCGTTTGTGTCCAATAGAGACTAAACTGTGGAAGATTCGCCCTAGAGCTCTCTCATGTATGACCTGAATGAAGGTTTCATCAAGTAATTTTTTAATCATGATTTTTTTCTTGAAATTTCGTAGAGTACTACACATTATTTTCTTCATTTTTGAGCGTTGAGCAACGTAAATTTCTTTCGCCGCAAGTTGAATTGTTTTGTTATCTGACTCAATAGAGTTTCTATATAGGTTATGTAAAATAAATTTGCCTCCTGAGCTCCCGCCGTACTTTGTGGTTAATCTCATGAGGTTCTATACTCTTCCGTTTAAATTTAGGTGGAGTATATTCATCGGTGACTGTACGCAGTATGTACTAAAATATCTCCATGATACTTCGGTACTCTAAACATTAATTGTTGCTCCATATTTCGTGAATGGTGACTCTAACGTCTTCCAAATTGTATATAATTGTATTTTTCAAATAGGTAAACTTAGAGTAACGATTTTACAGCGTACCCTACTGTTGTTTTTATAGCCGCAAAATTTGCAGATTAACTTCCGACAATTGTAACAAATTTATTTTACATTAAAGTCCTGTTCGATTATAATGCGATGGGCATCAAGAAAAAATTAATACGTTCATGTGAAATACTTAAATTGTAGTGGAAATACGTTCTGCAATCAGTATTCAATTAAACCACCGAGATATTTCATTACAAGGCTAATACATTACGGGGTTTCATGGTCAGTAAAAAATATGGCCGACGAATTCGTATTTAAGTTATACTTCGAGCGAGAAATCAAATTCACCATTTTGAAATTGAACTTAACTGTTAAGCCAGATGAACCACGAATAAGAGGACGACAACGGTATTTCTGTGGATCGATGGCCAAAGCGGAACTTGAGTGGGTTCGCATGTGAGTGTTCCTACCTATCGACCTATCCCCACTCCCCCAACCCCGTGTACCTATTGGACCGCTATCCCGCAGGAGAGCGGAGAACAACCCTCTCTGCCCCAGCGTGTGAGAACCAAGGTCTCAGTTAGCTTGGCCACGCCATTGTCTGTGTGGGACGGGGTTCTGATTTGGTCCCTGGCCTCGCCTAAGAGTGCAAAGGCAGTGCAATGGCCAGGGGTGTAAAGTGGGGCCCTTAGCCAGGCCAACGAGTGCGTCGGGGGCGGCTAAGGGATCTTTCGTGTACCAGCCGAAGTCTTCTCGACCCCCGGTCTCCCGACCGGAAGCCATTCTCTCCAGGCCGGAACCGCGGACCTTGGTTCCCCGGGCGGGGAGGTCCCTTCGGGAAATTGGGTGCGTAAGATAGGCTACCGTGGGTCGGGCCGCTCAAACGTTCCAAATCCCTGTCCCTATCACGTCGTCGATGAACATGAAGAGGACTGTAATCACGTCGGTGTCTTATTTGCATCTGGCGATGATATCGAAATTGCCGCCCTTATATAGGTAGATAGGTGACGTCACTGAGCTGCGAGTAAGGTCGAGTGGGGGAGGGTGTGGGGAGCGTGGGGGCGAGTGGGGGAGAGGGGGCGAGTTGATCTTGTATCATCCAATCACGGAGGGGCATTTCCAAAATTTCCTAATATGGTGATCTTCCTAATATGGTGATCTTCCCCATCGTGAGTTACCAAAGGCTTCTTCCCGCGCAACTAATGCTTTAGTCGTTAATATTTAATTTACAAATTATTATTTAATTTACCTCTCATTAAATGCTTTTTAATTGCCACCAGTATTCGTTCATATTTATTTTAATAGTTGTTATTCCGTGTATTTCTTTTTTAATGCATTATGTCGCCACCTGACCACACTTTTGTTTCCTAAACTATAGTTGCAGGTAGTTAGATCTACTTATCCATGACACTTGTTTACCGTGTATTCATCTGTCCTTATCATATTTACATTGTAGAATTTAGTCATGGTTACATCTGCGTTTTCTGTCTGTTTATCGCCTGCATTAACAGCCAGCTCAAAAACCTTTCACGTAACTATTATTTTTAAATCGTTTCGTGCCTATTAATGCATTTAAATTGTAATTGAATACTCTTTATTCGTTACGAGTCAGTCTTTGACTTTTAAAGTTAAAGTAGCATGCTTTTATGTACTTCTATATTTTGTTGCTTACCACAAAAGTTCAGCGTACGTGTATTCCTCGATATATGTACATATACGAAATACCGCTCAAGCCACCACTGGGATATATGGCGCAGGATTCACAACAGGCATTCAGCACTCGTCCCAACTCAAATCAGAATCGTTCACCCTCCACCAGCCACCAAGCGAGGGCCGTAAGCGTGCCATAAGCAGTCACCATTGAAGTGCTCGATCAGACCAGAAACTAGGAGAGAGCAACATAGACGAACATACTACTATGCAGTACACTAACTTGGATACTGCTACTGTTTAGTAATATAAATTCAATTGATAAATGGTAGTATAAGGTACTAAATCAAGTAAAAGGTTAATTATACCGGAAATTCAATGCGGTTGTAGTTTCTAACAATGATTGTAAGATATTTAGCAGTAGTGCAAATCCTACTTTTCCTGATACATACCCGATAGGGATCTTTAACGTTTAGGGAGCGTTAGTTTTATCAGTGAAATCCAGAATATTATTATGTCTTTTTCTTATACCGCTTCAAGTATGGAACTTGTGGGGTTTTCGTGCAAATATTTATATTTTAGGCTCGACATACGTTAGCAATTTTTAAAAATTTAAGCCGTGCAATTGCTGAGTATTTTTTCCCTACCATTATAAAAAGAATTCCGCAAGTTGAAAATGAATGATTGTCTACGGATGATTCTCAATGTACAAGAATTATCCAACAATGAGAATGGTTTTTGAAAGCTAATCATCCAAAAATATTGTCGACCCCATGCCCTTCAATGTCTCCATAGGAAAGTATTTCATGTTAGCTTCGATCTCTGATTAATATCACTTTATTTGAAGATGTTAAGGGTTATATAGAATATAAAGTACATAAGTCCATTATTTTTACCTGCTTTATGCATCTTCCAACGTAGGTAGGGGCGCAACGCATTAGAATGTGAGTTTTTCTTAATTTCATTTGGTGTTAGTGTTACGTTCCACGTATTTGCATGACCTTGTTTTGGCATATTTTGTGAAAGTTAGAAGTAATTTACATAAAAAATAATCTTTTCTCTAGCTTTATAATAATTTGCTCGTTTTTACTTCTGAATGGTAATTATAATTACAATTTATTTCCCAAAGTTTTTTTAGTTTTTCCATTTGCCCATCATGGATTCCATCGTAAGTATCTTGCACTGAGGAATTATTCGAACACAATTGCTCAACAACAGTTCCCATTTTCTTTAGAGTCGATCTTTGATTTGCAAGTGTTCATCCCTAACAGATCGATTTGATTTTTTATCTAAATAAATTGTAAGTTGTCAGTTACTACGACCACAATGCATTGAAACTATCGTAATTTTAACTTCTCAATTTGCCTTTTGAAACTTTCACGGAAATATAACTGTAAGATTAAGAAACTAGACCTTTACTCTTCGTAGATTAAAATTAAATTTCGCCGCCAAGTATCTCAATCTTGTGGATGGTTATGTTCGCTGTAATGACTGAATATTTTGGAGATCATTGTTGTAACCCCTAGTGGTTCAAACCAGAGATATCTCATTGATAAAAACTATGTTCTTTTGTCATTAAATCCCAGACTATACTTGCCGAAGATTTTCTTTTTTAGGATTAAGCACAATGCTGTAAATCTCCTTGTGCTATAATATGCAAATAATATACAGATGTGAATTTGTTTGTGAAAATCCTGTATTTTATCTTAACATTTGCGAGAAGTGCTTCTCGTTATAATGATCTTAATTTGGCTACGTCTACAGCCAAATACCATGCGAGCCGCAGCATGTGTGTGAGGCAGGAGGTGTTAGGTCACCAGCCATGTAAAGATTTCGGGAGATGAAATGGTGACATGTATTGTAGGAGTGCATTTAGTGGACTTATGTTTTTATTGTGGTCGCTTATTGTTCGCGGAAAGAACGAGTTTGTATACCTATCTGTTCGGTAGAGTATCTCTCTTATTTCATTGCATCTGTCAGACCTAGATATGTAGCGAGGGGCATGATAATATTCTCTGTGTCGCTCTGAAAATATCAGTTTTGAATTTCTCAAGCAATCTAAGCCTAGCGTGTGGCCTCCGAGTGTCTAGGGGCTCCCACCTTAATTCCTCTAAAAGTTGTGAGACACTATAGGTACGCTCGTAGCAGTTTTTTAACGAAGCTGCTTTACTTTGTATTTTATCAATTTTTCTGGATATATCTTTATGAGCAGGGTTCCGAATACTCGCGGCATATTCAAGGTGTGGACCAACCAGAGCGAAGTAGCATCTCTCTTTGACTTTTTCATCCAAGTACCTTCCTATTATACGTTTAACAAAACCTAGTTTCATTAATGCTGTGCCGCATATGTTTTGTATGTGTTACCCACGATATATCAGAAGTTAGGTAATTCCAAGATATTTTACTGTATTTAAAGATTTTATGTTTACTCCACTCACTGTATAGGTATGGAATATTTGTGAACTTCGCAGGAAGTGAACAGTGATTTTTTACTTATATGTAATTCTAGCCCCCACTGCTGTCACCACGAATGAACGTTGTTCTGTCATGTTCTGATGACAGATCTTCTGTTCTCGGAAGTCAGAAGTTCTGTCAGAAGTGTGTGTCAGTAGTTCTGATGACAGATCTTCATAGTCCACGTCTTAGCTTATTTCACGGTAGATATCTGTAATCTGCAAATAATCTTCATTTACTGCTAACTCGAGAAGTTAGGTCATAAATACTAATATTGATAAAAGAGGGCCGATCACGCTTCCCTGAGGAACTCCGGATGTGACTTTCATCATAGCAGAACTAAAACCATCAATAAGTACTTTTTGTTTTCGATCACTGAGAGTCTCTTATCCAATTCACTATTTTTCTATTAACTCCGTATGATTGCACTTTATATATGAGTTTTTTGTGAGGCATCGTGTCGAATGCCTTCTTGAAATCGGGGAATATCGCGTCGACTTCCTTTTTTGATTCACCTGATTTTTTGATATCATGAAGGAAGGCCTAAGCTGTGTTTCGCAAGATTTGGCCTTACGTAAGCCGTGCTAGCTGCTATGTAAGAAGTTATGATTATCCAGGAATATCATAATATTGCTGGTGACATTGTATTCGAGGATCTTGCATAAAAGTGATGTTAACGGTATAGGCCTATAATTTCCTGGGTCACTTCTATTTCCCTTTTTAAATATCGGAGTGACGTAGGCTATTTTCAGCCTTGGGGCACCTTGCCTTCGGATAATGATTTGCTAAATATTATTTCTAAGAATAGTGCTATATGTGGCACTAACTCCTTGAGCATGCGTGGAGGTATTCTCTCTGGACCTGGAGACTTGTTACTTTTAATCGTACGCAGTTGTTTAATTATTCCATCACGCTGAATTGCTATCTCCGCCATCGGGTCGTTAACGTCCGGAATGCCTAAATTGTGTATTGTATCGTCCTTAGTGAATACTTTTTCGAAGTAGTGATTTAATAAGTTGGCTTTATCGATGCTGTTGGTGACCATTTTGCCGTTTGTATCCAATAAAGACTCTACTGTCGAATATTCACCCTCGAGCTCTCTCGCGTAAGACCAGAATTTACCAGACCCCTCTTGCATTCGCACCCGAGCACGCCCGAGGCACCGCATTGGTGCTGTGAAGGGTCCTGGAAAAAGCGCTACGGCCCCCGGCGTCCGAGACGCCCGTACAATTCGTCATAAAAGAGGGATTCCATAAAAATACATATGGATTTCTGACTCGTCGCCAAAAAATGTATCCTAGAATTCCATAAAGAAACAATTTTTTCGATTGTGGCGCTGTCTAGCGTTGAAAGACGGCAGTTTAAATGTAAATACAGAATAAGGATCGTATATAACCACGCATTACCGGTTTTACGTACTAGTAATCATAATACAGTGGATTAAATGTAGTACTACACGCGGGACGTAATTACACACTTTTTTTATATTGTCCCGATTACAGATATATTTAATTCCTCTCCAAATTGAATTACACAAATGCACAATTAACTTCTTAGCACTTTGTGAATATTGTTCGACGGCAATTTAATAATCATAAGAGGTGAAAAAAGTGGAATGAATTAGAAGACGGATACAAGTACTATAAGGATTTCAAAACCAAGTTCCGGCAATATCATCTATGAATAAGAAATTGCGCCTGTAACTATCATTTTAGGCTTTGCTGTAAGTTTTCACTACTCTTAGGAGTGGGAGAATCAAAAAGCAATAGCAAATAAAGGAGATATTATTGAACCTACTCCGAGGCCACACATGAGTAGTAGGTTACACATTAACATACACATTAATCTATCTAGATCATACCTTCTGATTCCTAAGGCTCTCAACAGGTAATTAACCAAAATAATGTAGCTGTAAATTAACAGTAAAAGATCCACACAACAGAGAAGGCTCACGATGAAAGTTTCATATGCCTGCTAAACACTTCCTGTAGTAGATATTTCCTCCCTAGCATTTACAAAGTAACTGTTCGGTCTCAAAAATAGCCAGCTGTTATTCACAGCATCAAGTAGGTCATACCTCCTCAGTCGTTGTTGAATATTCACCAAAGTTTCACGTTAACAACAATCAACAGCAGACAATTACGAATCGGCTGAGAAGAGTTTTTTCTAAGTAGCACCAAGGACTGGGTGAACTAAAAGTGGAAATTGAGGCAACACGAAGCCTTGGCAACGATTCCAAACATTTTAATCTATTATGTATATTCATGAGCGAATCTCTGCAACCATCCTCTCAGCTCGGCGACGCGGGCCTCCAGGAGGTCGCTCTTCGCCCTGCTGTTGAGGCTAGCCACAGACCCGTGGTAAGCCATGCTATGCTACTGGCTATACAAAAAACGATACTAAGATACGATACTTAACATTAAAACAGAAACAACAATTACACTGTTCCACAAGGTATTTATTGCGTACGACGCGTTTCAACTCACAGAGCCATCATCAGGTACAAGACAATCCAAGAAAGATATGATACTTGTACGATACGATATTTTTCCGGTTGAGTTTTAAGTCCGGATGAGAAACTACGATATTTTTTGTCCGGATGAGTTTCTAAAAGAAGTCAAATGGCACGGATATCCTACACGGAAATCTAAACGAAGTTGTGCACTATGGTTGTGACGTCAATGGAAACTGTTGGGTGAGCAGGTGGACCCTCGCAGTACCTTTTCCCTAGGGCAGGGGTGGCGAAACTTTTGGCGATTGAGTGCCAAAGTTTATGAAATAAGAGTATACTCGCTCGACTCGCGTGCCAACCCATCGAGTGAGACAGAGGTATTCCTTAGCGCCCTCCCAGCTCCGTGTGCCGAAATGATTGCTCCGCGTGCCACTTTGGACACGCGTGCCATAGGTTCGCCACCCCCCCCCCCTTGGCCTGGTTACACGACACATTAACCCGTATATGTTTATGTACAAGTTCATTTTCGAATGCATGAACCAAATAGAGCAGGTTCTATTTTCCTATTTACGCATTCATGCATTCGTACAAGTTGGTGTGGTTACACATTGAATTTTCACGTTCATTCTCACTTCCATGCATTCGCAAATTAACTCGTTCGGGTTAATGTATCTTGTAACCAAGCCTTTACGGTCAGTAAAAACATTATTTGGATTCTCATCAGTGCGAGATCCGCCTTCGAGTACATGCATATTGAAGATTTTGTCGACAGAAAAATAAATTTCAATATTTCCCTGAGAAATTTTAAGTCTAGTTAAGGTCATAACAAATGAGATAGGTGCATTTGACCGGCTGGAAAGGTTGTCGAGGCCGATGGTGAAGACGAAGCCGAGGAATGACGTCATTGTGATAGGTAGGAAATCCATCAACTTCGTTCAGGTTACTCATGTCCTCCTACATGTAAACCGAATTTTTAGTCATCACCCTGTTGTGGAATATTATATCTTCCTCATCAGGGATACCTTAAACTCGGTGTCTTTCCATTAGGTTCATATTCCCCGGATTGTGGCACGCTAATTCAACATGAGTGATAGAACTATGGCATAAATTGTATGTGTGGAGCGAATTTTTGTTCTTCAAAAAGTGTATCCCTTTTGCATCATAAGAAGGGTTCATTCTACCCGAAGGGGTTTCATCTTGCCGGCTTTGAGTGTTGAAATGAGATAAGTGTCATGCCAATAAGATATCTCTGGATTTGAGACTACAGAAGTTTGATCTTGTGAAGTGTTTTAAAGTGATTGATGTCCTATTGGTGATAAATTATTGAAATATCCATCGTTATACACCAATGTGGTGTATGATACTAGTTTTCATGTGGTTAATAATGCTGTATTTGGTGATATTAGTAGTAGTAGATTTAGATTTTTTTAATGGTGCATCGACGGCTAGCCCATTTTGCACCATTTTCTTGGTGATAGTGATATTAGTTTCCAGAATTCACATAGGTACTGAAAGTGTTCTATATCTAGCGTTGCACTGTGGCTCATTGGAGTGAATAAGTGAATTTTGAAAGGAATTTGGGAACTTTGATGGGATTGAATAAGTCAAACTAAAAACCACTTTGGGTGAGTACCTTCGAAATTAGATGCATAAATATTCGGACTGTTTGCTTTGAGCTGTTGTGAAAGATATCCAAGCTTGCGACAAGTGTTCCTCGTCCATCTCAGCAGTAAATTATCTGTGGTTCATTGTTCAAAAATTTTAAAAAAATTCTCGCTTTGGTATATACTCTGCATATTGCATATGTCACATAATTCATGGACCTGAATTGATGGAAACTTAACGCAAATGATAGAGCAATGATTACCTTTTGGTTTTTCAGTCGTTATGTATTTGCAAAGAAGTAGAGTAATCAATTGCATATTGATATGCACTGCAAGTATGAGTGTGTAAGAGAATTTTCCTTCAACTTAAGAGAAATCATTGCATAAAACTCTCCCGAAAGTCCGTATACTTCCTTTATGTACAAATGTTATAGTATTATACGATTACAGGACGGTGTAACTTTATTATTAAGTAACAGCTGTTTGGTATAATTCGCCAACGTGTTTCAATTTTGGTATCGATGATGCATTAGACGAACGCGACGCGTTACTTATGAAACCGAGGGAAATATTTAAGAGTCCTTTATCGTGTTTCTATTTAATTTTCTTCTATCGTGCGGAGAAATAAAGCTTTTACGAAAGGTGCCAATTCGTTTTTTCATGTAGCATCAACTGCGAGAAACACTATTTTGCTCGAGTTTCTTGTGTCGATGTGAACACCTGAGTTTCTGCGTACGGTCGTAAAAAGTTTTTGGTATATCATACTAAGCTCTCACACTTAGTCCTTCGCTTCCATTTTAGAGCCAAAATCGCACTGATAACAGTTGCTTCCGTTTTATCCGACACCAAATCTGGAATTTGTGCGTAAATGTTGTTCTCAAACAGGCAGGTGCTCATGCGAAAACGTATCTATTCAGAACAAGTCGAAATATTATACGCTTTTGCGGGTTCGATGGCATATTTTACGATGCAACAAAAAACATCAGCGAAGGCCTCTACACATCTATATAAACGAAATACGCGCAAGACAGCACTAGGATGTGTGACATGAGATGATTCCTCGCCAGACATATAGCACTCATTCCAGTTCAAATTATAGCCACGCACTTTCCCCCGGCCGCTAGGCACTGACCAAAAGAACCAAGGATAAAATTGTGCGGTCAGAATAGAAAGCAGGAGAGCGCTAAGCATAATAACTATGAAGTCCTGAGACATATTATATCATTCTTGATACTGTGAATATGAGTCAATAATTTTGTAGTTATTAGCCAATATGTAAAATGACTGAAGATTATTCTATTAATGTAGTTGTTCCTTATGTTGTTTGCCTCGTAACATTATAAGAGCATTAATGAGCAGTTGATGTGTTTTTAAAGAATATCTTTCTTAACAGAAAACGAGAACCAAAGTGATTTCTTTTTTAGTTTTCAATACGGAGGTAAAATTGTTAATACGGCGTACATTGCCATACCCATGAACGAATGCCGCTAAATTATTCGTTCATAGAGAGATGAAAACACTGAAAACAAGTGTCTAGATCTACATCTACATACTAACTCGCGAGCCGCCGCATGGGCGTGTGGCAGGGGGTGGTAGGTCACCAGCCGTGAAAAGACGTAAAACTTTTGGAGGTGAAATGGTGACATGTATTATAGGAGTGTATTTGGAGGAGCTCAGTTTTTATTGTGGTCACTTATTGTGTGCAGAAAGAACGCCATTTTGTACCGATCTGTTCGGCAATGTATCTCACTTATTTTATCGCATCTGTCAGACCTAGAAATGTAGTGAGGCGTCATGATAATATTCTCGTTGGCCCTCTGAAACACACGTTCTGCTTTCTCAAGCAGCCTTTGCCTAGCATACAGCCTCCGCGTCTCTAGGGGCTCCCACCTTAATCCCTCTAACAGTTGTGTTACACTATATGTTCGATCGTAGCAGTTTTTAATGAAGCGTGCAGTTTCTTTGTATTTTGTTAATTTTTTTGGTCAAATCTTTATGACCAGGGTCTCAAATGCTCGTGGCGTATTCAAGGTGCGGCCTAACCAGAGCAAAGTAGCATCTGTCTTTTATTTTTTCATCCGAGGACCTTCCTATTGTACGCATAAAAAACCTAGTTTCTTTAATGCTATGCCGCATATGTTTTGTATGTGTGTTCCCCGCGATATATCTGGAGTTAAGGTAATTCCAAGATATTTTACTGTATTTAATACCCTGGAGCTCTCTCGCCTAAGACCAGA
This sequence comes from Ceriagrion tenellum, assembly GCA_963169105.1. Lineage (NCBI taxonomy): Eukaryota > Metazoa > Arthropoda > Insecta > Odonata > Coenagrionidae > Ceriagrion > Ceriagrion tenellum. The sequence continues at coordinate 158,175,046 of OY720634.1, read as the reverse complement.
ATGACTTGAGTTTTCATCTAGTAATTAACCTAGGATTTTTTTCTTGAAGTTTCGTAGAGTAGCTCGCATTTTTTGTTCGTTTTTGAGCCTTGAGCAACGTAACTTTCTCTCGCCGTAAGTTCCATTGTTTTGTTACAAGACTTAATAAAAGTTTTACATTGGTTGGGTAATTGTCTTTGTCTCTTGAGCTCTCACCTTATTTCGTGGTTATACCGACGAGGTTCTTTACTCTCCCGTTTGAATTTGTATGGAATACATTCATCGATTCCTTTGCGTAGTGAATCCAAAATACATCTCAATGATACTTCGGTGCTCTGGTCATTCATTGTGGTTACGAATTTCATGAATGAGGCTTTTAACATCTCTTCAAATTTTATGTAATAGCATTTTTTAAATAAGTAGACTTTCCGTTTAGAATTTAAAGTGGACTCTACCGTTGTTTTAAAGTCGCAAAAATTAATTTATGACCACTTATGCCTTCGAGGATATCGACTGTTTAATAATAGTAGGGTGAATAACAGTTAATAGGTCTAATGTTATATAACCTCTCGTAGATTCGTTTACAACTTGAGTAAGAAAATGGTGTGACAGTATATAAGTAATTCCTCACTTATATCACGCTTAATTGAGCTTGTTTCGACGCAATTGGTTTTCCAATTCATAGCCGGGAGGTAGAAATCTCCACCGATAATTATTACGCTTTTGTTGTCTCTCGAGGTAAATGATGATAACTGAGTTTCCAATTTGTACAAAACGTCTATTTTGGAATTTGATGGTCTGTAAAATGAACATATATGTATATTTCTATTGTTCTGCTGCTTAATAGTACACCATACGCTCTCTATTTCATTGTCGTCTAATTTGTGTTCGGAATTATTCAAATGCGCTTTAACTGTTAAAAATACTCCGCCGCCAGTCCTACATGGTCTATTCCGTCTAAAGATTTTATATCCTGTCGGAAAACTTCGTTATATCTAATATCCTCTGCAAGCCAGCTTTCTGTTCCAATTACAATATCTGCGTTTTCAAATATATGCTCAACTTCGGCACGTTTGTACTTGACGCTACGGAAATTAGCTATTACTATATTTGTGTCGCATTTAGCTTGATAATTGTCGGTTCGCTGTTTTCTGTCATTCAATGTGTTAGCTTTGTGATGTTTTCTGAAGCCACTGAGAAACAAGTTTTTCTTTGAAGTTTTGCAGTTATCTAAAGAGCGCGTGTTGGAATTATTTTCGCTGTGGAAGTAACATTTATTCATTTGTGCTTCTCTTAAGTTTTTTCGGCAATGAAGGTTAGCGTTACTCGTATTTACTCGGAGTGTCGTAGATAAGTAGATTCAACTATCTGAAATTATAGCTCAAGAAACTAAAGTGGTGCACTGGTGGCAATTAAAAAGCATTTAATGAGAGGTAAATTTAATAATAATTTGTAAATTAAATATAAACGACTAAAGCATTAGTTGCGCGGGAAGAAACCTTTGGTAGCTCGCGATGGGGAAGATCACCATATTAGGAAGTTTTGGAAATGCCCCTCCGTGATTGGACGATACAAGATCAACTCGCCCCCTCTCCCCCACTCGCCCCCACTCTCCCCACACCCTCCCCCACTCGCCCCAACTCTCCCCACACCCTCCCCCACTCGACCTTACTCGCAGCTCAGTGACGTCACCTATCTACCTATATAAGGGCGGCAATTTCGATATCATCGCCAGATGCAAATAAGACACCGACGTGATTACAGTCCTCTTCATGTTCATCGACGACGTGATAGGGACAGGGATTTGGAACGTTTGAGCGGCCCGACCCACGGTAGCCTATCTTACGCACCCAATTTCCCGAAGGGACCTCCCCGCCCGGGGAACCAAGGTCCGCGGTTCCGGCCTGGAGAGAATGGCTTCCGGTCGGGAGACCGGGGGTCGAGAAGACTTCGGCTGGTACACGAAAGATCCCTTAGCCGCCCCCGACGCACTCGTTGGCCTGGCTAAGGGCCCCACTTTACACCCCTGGCCATTGCACTGCCTTTGCACTCTTAGGCGAGGCCAGGGACCAAATCAGAACCCCGTCCCACACAGACAATGGCGTGGCCAAGCTAACTGAGACCTTGGTTCTCACACGCTGGGGCAGAGAGGGTTGTTCTCCGCTCTCCTGCGGGATAGCGGTCCAATAGGTACACGGGGTTGGGGGAGTGGGGATAGGTCGATAGGTAGGAACACTCACATGCGAACCCACTCAAGTTCCGCTTTGGCCATCGATCCACAGAAATACCGTTGTCGTCCTCTTATTCGTGGTTCATCTGGCTTAACAGTTAAGTTCAATTTCAAAATGGTGAATTTGATTTCTCGCTCGAAGTATAACTTAAATACGAATTCGTCGGCCATATTTTTTACTGACCATGAAACCCCGTAATGTATTAGCCTTGTAATGAAATATCTCGGTGGTTTAATTGAATACTGATTGCAGAACGTATTTCCACTACAATTTAAGTATTTCACATGAACGTATTAATTATTTCTTGATGTCCATCGTATTGAAATTGAACAGGACTTTTATAAAAAATAGACTGCTGTTTAAATTGTCGGGAGTCATCCTGCAATTCCCAATGCCATGACACCGATAGTGATCAATGTCTGTGGCTGGTTTAAAAAAAATAATAATATGGATAATACCGTACCTTTTGAGGGTTTTGTCCTTTCTTTGCGTAGGAACTTCCCAATTTTCACCATTTATGTGCCCTTCAGCTCCATACTTCCATTTTTTTCTCTTTCCTTCACAAGTTTTAATGAGAGCATGGGAGACTTTAAACTAATGTGAAAGTAACCCCATTTACCTGAGAGTGCCGGAAAAATGTAAAGGTAGTTCATATTCGTGCTGGCGGAGGAGTAAGTCCGTGATTTTGGAAGTAGGAATTTTCTCCACAGTTAAAAATCATCGACCCACTATTACCTCTTGCTGCCGTTACATGCACCCTGAGGAGTCATTGATCCTATGTATTAGGGTATTAAATGGAATTGGTTTTCGGCATTCTATTCACTAATTTGAGCAGCCAATCGAAACCTTTTCTCCAAAGGGGAATTGACGTATTTGATATTAAAGTTCCTCAGCATTCCATCTCATTATATTATTTCTATAGTCTTCATTATTTATCGCCATCTCCATAACCCCAATTTATTCTCTGCGATACCTTTTTTACTTATTTTTCAAATGTAAAATGTAAATCACTGTGATTTTAAGGCTTTCTCAGTCAGAATTGTGGTCTTCTGCATTAATAAGACTTGAAAGAATATATTTTTACTTCTGATGGAATTATTATGTGAAAAGGCAAATGTTTTTGACTGAAAAAGCACCTCATATTTCTCATTCCTACCGTTTTTTTCCAATACTCGATTTTCTATCAAATTAAACCAAGGTTTAATATGCCCTATTTCATGAGATAATCACGTGAATCTTTGTTCAAATAAATAACTTACATATCCATACAAAACTTAGCATGCATTTCTTCACGTTAAACACGGAATGGTCTAGTATTGTTCAGTTACGGAAAAGTAGAAAATTATGCAATGATCCACTCAGTACAGAAAATCAATTTTGTTTTACCATTATAAAATCTAGAGAGTATTCATTTACAGCAAGTGTTAGCCCAAGACTGATTGTATCCATAATGAAGGCAGTTTCTCTGTACGATTCCAAGAACTTTTATTTTTACGATATATTTCACTCTTTGACGGCATCATTATGTACAGAATGAACTGATTAAACTCGTTGTATGAATAGAAATGTGTATAAAAGAACAGTGGCGGAAGAAATAGCTCAAAAGTTTTCGCGCACCAAAATGCGACGTTCTTGGGAACTACTTCGAGCGACAGACTCTTCGAAAGACTGGCAACTGACTGAAACACTGACAACTGACTGAAACACTGAGAAAGACATCGTCTACCGCAAATATTTTAAATCCGCAATGGAACTCACATTTGCTGGAGCCTAGAACTTACTCATTAATCGCCTCTTTTTCGAGCTCTCTTCTTCTATAATTCGCGCATTCAGCCGCGGTGTATCAATGTGTTTATTTCCGCATGTTTCTTGCGTTGAATAATTTCATTATCACAGGAAGACTGATTATAGAAATATTCACTTAACTCGGGGTATATGCTGAAATCTTCATCTGCTACCACCAAGGGATATTTATTGTGGTCGACTTTCCGGGGATCTTTTTGAATGACGCGTACTGTGTCTCTTTCACCGAAATGATATAAATCGAGATTTATTCGCCCCAAATGTAGATTAAAAGAGATTTAATTAAAATAAGTATAGTCTGCGAGATGTGATTTTTCACGATTTTCCTTTTGTAGATTGATGAAGTTCCTATCTCAAAACGGATATTTATTTGCGTCCGTATGCGTTACTGTGACTGAGTTACTTTTACATTACGCGCTGGTATTGTTTGCGAACGTTTAATAAAACTATAAGGAAAGAAAAAATTATACTACTCTCACTAGCAAACAAACAGAAAGCAGTAGTTCTCAGATTTCACCTCATCAGCCCAGACCATTCCCAGATAAAAATTTTTGCTTTCCAACTGCTTTTGTTTTGCTTGCCGGACTGTCCTGTTGACCCGAGAATTCCGATTACCTTACATTGGACCAAATGGAAAGGAAGTGGAAAGCAAAGAAATGGAGAGCAAATGGAAAGCAACCCTCCACAACGCAATGACAACCGAAAAGCAAGGGAAGGCAACCGGAAAGTAAAGCTGCTTGCCGTTTGCTTTCCAATCACTTTGGAAAGGTAACGGAAAGCAAATATTTTTATCTAGGTTCTAATCAAATATCATTAGTTCCCATCGTGCATGGGTTTTGAGGCCAGCTGACTTCAGTCTGAGTTAAAGCAACGAGTAATCTTGTGAGACTCTTGAGGATCCCAAAAGGTTTCTCATGTCAGTGTCAAAACAAAGCTCCGCCAATACTAATCCAGTCAAACTCGGAATGGATGAATGGCGCATGATATTGATTGGGAACGTGGTATGCCTTTAAAAAGACCTTATTTTTCCCTTATGTTGCGGGCGATACCTTTAATGCAAAAGATTATGTTTCGGACGCCAGTCGTTTAACCCACTGGAAAGAAGTGGTATTTGACTTTTTTCACCTCCTCAGAAGCGCTCGATGGGTGTCTCCGAATTTTTCGAAGCTCGACGAGGCTTTTCTTTCTGGTGCTGCAAGTATTTGAAACCTGTGCGTCATTCGCAACAACAAATCATCCCGACTACCACCAGCCAGAATTTCACCAAGATTTACTGATTACTACTTCATTGAGACGAGCGTTGATACACGAACCAGCAGAGATATTTTTTAAGGTTATTGCGGCCTCTCCATTAATTCTTGGAGGAAAGAATGATCTTATTAGCCTTTAAATATGCCTCATCTTTCTCCCAGGAGAAGGAATAGGGTATTAGGTTTTTAAAGGCAAACATATTTGTCGAAAAAATACCCGAATAAGTGTTGCGCCTTTGACTTTCACCCATTAAACTTTTACTTGGTGTTTAAATGTGAAAAACCTATTTCTCACGACTATTAAACGAAATTGATAAAATTGTCCACTATAATAAGAAATATGTTTATTAAAATGTTTATCAATGTTCATTCTTCGGCCGTAACTAGGAATTATGACGAGTTCACAAATGTCATAATTCTAGGAGATGCTTCAAAACAAACATGTAATACAAATGGAGTGGGATGCATATGGACAAGATCTTAAATCCGTAGGTATTTGGGCGTTCATTACGAGGAAAATGTGAAAAAAAAATGTTTTTCGACCCCTTGAACAAAACAACCACAAATTTATATGCAATGTGGAAAATTGTGGAGGAAGTATGGGAAATGGACCCAGTAAGATGATCCCAAATATGGACAACCCCATGTCACAGAGACTTGGTCAGGAAATCGAGAATGAAGGGGGATGGATTGATAAGGCTGATAAAAATTCTCACTCATTATGTAAATACTAGCTTAATACTCGATTATATATTACTGTGCATGTGTGCACACATGACTCAGGTTGAGAGAACTATGCATACATTTTAACTTTTTCCACTCGTTCTAAATAAAGCTTTATATTGTCCCTATCCAAATTCCATGAAAATTCATCACCACTAAGAGATGAAATTTATGTTCCCGTAAAAAGTCTGTTAATATCCTCATGTAGGGTACACGAAAATTTAACCTCCTTAGAAGCAATAATATTATCACATATTTGAAGCAGAATAGATTCATTAGGGATGTAGCAATCGTATAATCTTAGATAGTGCTTATTCTTAATTTATACTCCATTGACTACTCAGTGGATTTATGAGGAGTATAAAAATAAGCATACAGAAGATATCTAATTACTACTTAGTCAAAACATGGAAAAGATAATTTTTATCACTTTCACAGGGGAAGATACTCGATGCTTCATTGTCGCAGTATTACTTAACATGAGCGTAAGAATTTCAGAGAATATAATGATAAATTTACAATACCATGTTATAATTACATATCATGTTTTGAAGTAAGTTTTAAGGATATTCCTCATAAAATTTAACTGCATAATTTTAGTGAATGATTTTTACACTTTGAATGGGTCAGAATGCATTTAAATGATATAATAATTTACCTTATCCTCTAAGTACCTTTTATCTTCCATGCTTTAAGTTGAACTATTGAACTACATGGCTAATGTATTTCTCATAGCAAACCTAGGGAATAGTACTGAGAAAACTTCACAACCATTTTAAAGGTACTTTCAAGAAATTTCCACATTTATTTGGTCTCTCACTCCAATAAATAATTGGTATTTACAAATTTGGCAGTTGGAACCAAACTCTGATTCCGAATAAAAATAATTGTTCTCTTTACTAAATCATTTTGAAGTATTTTTTTAAGTGAAAGCAGCCTCAGGTAATTTCACTGAATCGAGTAATTGACACAACCAGAGATCCGGTCTATTTTCTCGTTCATGAACAGTTTTTCATTGATTGATAAATTTGCGTTTGAGGGGATATAAACATTAGACAAAAAGCAGGACGTAGAAATCAAGTGGGACCGAGTGCCCGATTATGGGAAGTAAACATCTCATTTGACGTACAAGGAGACAGCTCTGATTCTTTCACAAAGCCCGAATATGTGTAAAACTCACACACTTATGGTTGAGGTCAATATCCATTTGCTGTGCCTTCCGCGGATTCCAGCGAAGTTTAGGCAACAATAAAGTCACATTGCATAGATTAATTCATAGAGCACTAGAAGAGGCCTCGCCAAGATTTGAACCCCAGACTTTCTAGGCTGCAGACGAACGTTCTCCCTCTAGGCCACTGCATCGATGTAGAGTCTGCATCCAGAGGTTCTTACTATACATCGAACTTTCTTTTCTGCCTTACTTCATCCAGTTATTAAAGGAAACACCAACGTTTTATTAACTATTTAATATGTACTATACAATTATTAATTTAAGGAAACTCCTTTAAAAACTGTACCAAGTAAGATGTCCTTGACTTTTGAGACTGGTTTTTAGAATGTCAATAATATTACGTTTCGAGGAACTAAGAAATTTAAGTGGTTGAGAACGCCTGAATACACGAGGACGGAATTTAACATAAGGGACTAAGTTATCGGAAATACTTATCAAGAAAAATTTTCTCCTCATGGAAACCATTCTATTCTACCAGATTTCCAATGGGAGAATTAAAACAGTAATATTCCACAACGATTTATTTTCCCCAACCGGTTTCAATGCTAACGCGTCATTTTAAAGGGTACAATTCTCAAAGTTTTTGGGAGGTGCGCCACATATATATCAAATTCTCAAAGGGGAGGAGGAACGGGGGGTGGGGGATAGGGAGGAAGGGTGAGGGTGTTGCGAGGAAGCAACCGTCAAGGTGAGGGAAGGGACTGTGGGTGTAACACAGAGGTGAACAGAGAATATTTAAAAACAACTCCTGGCAACAATCAACCTTTTTAGCAATCAGCATTTTCAGTAGATTCATTCGGATAATTTATTAGATAAACTTGGTGTCATCATTTCTAACATTTAAAACTTACAATGACTTAACAGTTACCATTTCATCTACAATGAAGAAGGTAATATATTGACAAGAGCAATAAAGCTCTAATTTTTAGGGCAAATATTCAAGCACCCTTACGAAATAAGGCTATGAAAAAACCAACAGTGTCCAAATCACAAGGCATACATCCATTTTGCACTTCATTGGTTGGTGGCCCAAACCGAAGCAATTTAACTTGATCTTCAGGAGTCAATCCATTTACTGGCCAGCCGCTATTTCCACATCCTCCAACTCGGGGTGAGACTTCTTCCAGTGACAAATTGGGGAATGACTGAAGTGCCCACGCAACAATCTCTTCATTCTCAGCAATAGTTACAGTGCAGGTACTGTACAATATTTGTCCACCAACTTTAACCAAGGAAACAGCCTGCAAAAATATTTGCACAGCAAAATAAAAATGCCAAAAATGAGCTTCACATCATTTATATGTTTTTAAGTTCTAGAGTGGAAAAAATAAAACTTGAGGAGCTGCATGAGATAATTCTTTCTGGGCACCAAGCCATCTAACACACTAATAAGGGCAACTGAATTTCTGACACACTCCTTTACTTAGCTCCATATTGTTAGAGGAAAACATTCTCTTTCAAAAATTATGGAAATTATTAACGACAGTGAAGCCTCTCTTTTACACCTTTGAAGGGGAAGAAGAAAAGGTGTAAATCGTTGGAAATTGTAAATCGAGGGAAATCTTAATTTGCAAGAAACTGAAGCAGAATTATGACCAAATGTTTTATTATTTTATGTATTTGATTTGAATGGAATATGCCTAAATCTAGCGGTGGCCTCTAGCTGGGGCAATTGGCATGGTAGAATAAAATTTACTTTTATCTTCATTTCAAGTTAACAGGGTGTGCAGGACACTGATCCAATAACAAAAGGATTTTTCTGTTCGAGCCCCCAGTCTTTGCATCAAGGGCATTTATTTGATCAGGACATAACCATATTATTAGATCAGGACATAACCATAGGTCATTATTATCCTATTGGGGACTAGGTTGGTGCATTGGCTGGAGCACTATTTTATAATCCTGAAGGCCCAGTTTCAAATTCTAGAAGAGACGAATTTCTCAGTGGAGTTCCAATTCCCTATTGGATGCTTTGTGGAGAGAATTTTGAGGGTAGTTTTCCAACCAAGGAATGGTAAATTCAATGGAGCACCATGAGATGCCTTTAGATGACAGAAGGCTCTTGCCAGTGCTAGGCTTCTCTCCACCCTTTCTCTATTCATTTAATTCCTAATCTCACCAACTGACTTCTCTATTCTAATCATGCAAAGACCTACCGACAGTTATTGGCCACCTCCTCAAATAAGCAACCACTCTGCATCAATTCTTCCCTCTTAAATAAGAAAGCAATAAAAAACTAGCCATCCTAAACATACACTCACTGATCTGAAAAGATTCCGTTGAAGAGCTGGATAAGATTTCAGCTGAGACACACTGGTCCAATTCGCCAACTGGGGACGCTGGCCAAGAGCACTGCAAGGTGCATCCAGCAATACTTTGTCAAAGGTTTCAGGGGAATATGGAGGAGGGTCTATATGTGGATTCTTGACTTCACAATCACTACGATTAACTGCCTTGGTGGAATCATAGGCAAAAGCTCTAACATTAGTTGCTCCCATTTTTTCACAGTTCTCCTTTATTAATTTCACTTTGGATGTTGCTTTGTCAAGAGCCACGATGATACCCTAAAAGAAATAAATATCCATGGTAAGTAGGAGCATGCAAATAGCAAATATTTTACAAAATGAAAGAGAGAAAAATACTTTTTCAGCATGATTCAATGCCAGAGAATTTAATGCTAACATATTCCTTTGTACATAAACGAAATCCATATGCATCAGTTAAATAAAGGTACATTTTTCTAACCAATAAATGTATAACATACATTGATTGATGCTGAAAAAAAGTCATATTTCATAAAAACTGATGGTAATGGAGCTTGGAAAAAAAAATTACACAGAGGTGATGTACACCACAAGTCAATCTCTAAAAAAAAGTTCTCACAAATATAAATGGAAATACCTAATGAAAAAATTTGAAAACCTATCGCAGTGAACTCCATTAGTTCAAACAGCCAAGTTTTCCATTACCGATGCTATTGTCAAGACCTTTACATAATGGAATAATTAACAGTTCAAAATAATCATAATGATCTGGAAAAGTTTTCCGAGCTCAGCTTGAGTCTCTTCTGGCAGATGACAATTTTCAGACTCATGAGGTGCAGAAGACTCAAGTCATTTATAAAATCCAAAATACTCTGGATCAGGCTGCCTACTTATCTCCATCAGAGATATAATACATTCCTAACTCTGATGGGTTCAGATGGCACATTAGAAGGACAAGGCGAGTGACCCCACCTACAATGATGAAACATTAGGTTAAGTTCTCTGGACTCAAAGAATGCCATTGTTGCTCTCAGCTCCTATCCCCACACTTTCACCCTCACCCGCTCCGGGACCTCCCTTACATCCACTGTTCTGGTGTCCAACAGAGTTATGGATTTCAGGGGATGGATGCAGAGGAGACTTCTTTTTCTTGCTCCCATCCAGCGGAGCCTCTGTCCTCCTGTCTCACAGGGCTACAGCTCCTTTGTTCACAGGACCCTAGGGCCTTCCTCTGGCCGCCTTCCATATTCCTCTTGGCTCAATCCTTCCTCCATGTGCCTGGGCTCACCTCTCAGTCTATCCTGCTAATGTAAAAATCATCCGACGGACTATTATCACCTCAACTTGCCACAGCAGATGTGCAAATACAACTCCTGCTGCCAAGTCCTCTCATCCCCAGCCTTCCAATTCCTTCTCCTCCACTTTGCACTCAGTGGTTTTCTGTAGGCGACTCGTTGGAATCTCCTGCTTCAGAAATGGTTCTTAAAGGTCTGTACAAAGACAGATCAGGACTTGTGGATTCAATCTCCTGCACAACATCCCTGACTTTATGATCCTTCCTCCCTTTTTTGATGTTGTAAATGATGGGATTAACTGAGTGATTCTATTCATTTAAAACTGAATTGAATTTTGTGAAATTATTTAAACATGACCTAGGCTTCAATATATCATATCATGATGGTGTAAAACTTTTATAGAAGTGAAAGAATTAATAGTAGGGTGGTCACGAGGTATATGGGGAAATTTTGTTTCGTCGAATCAATTATGAGACCCACTTAAAAGTTGCAGATGGGCTAGAAAATGTGATGAGCAAAGTTTCAACTCAACTTGATAATGTTAATCCGTGCCTCATTGAGGTTGAAGATTAGAAAAACCACTAGTTTTAGCAAAAATTCACAACCTTTCCTCCAAAAAATGGAAACCATTGGTCTTGGAAACCTGTTTCATATTTTCATTCATAGGAAATTTTGTTGCCTTGAAGTTTGACTCATACTATTTTTTAGGTAAAACTTATAGCTTAAGTGGTATTCAGTATTTTTTATGACATGCTGTGCTCCACATCCTCAAATTGCCCTTTTGGAAAGTTGCCACAAGACTTATTCAATTAGTTTTCAACTTGTTTCTCTTCCTTTGCCATATTTCCACGAAAAGGCTCAATCATTACAAGACTAATTTTCAAGGAAATATATTATCCTTTATCAGTGTATCAATATTTTCATGAAGCATTCTTGGTATGAATCTAGTTTTAGCCCTGAAGAACAAGGGTCCTTGATTTGTGCTACAGCTTAAAGACATTCAAATTGACACCTAATGGTCTGTTATCCTCATTAAGTCAGCAAAGAATCACTCAGTTAATCCCGTCATTTACAACATCAAAAAAGGGAGGAAGGATCATAAAGTCAGGGATGTTGTGCAGGAGATGGAATCCACAAGTCCTGATCTGTCTTTGTACAGACCTTTAAGAACCATATCTGAAGCAGGAGATTCCAACGAGTCGCCTAAAGAAAACCACCGAGTGCAAAGTGGAGGAGAAGGAATTGGAAGGCTGGGGATGAGAGGACTTGGCAGCAGGAGTTGCATTTGCACATCTGCTGTGGCAAGTTGAGGTGATAATAGTCCGTCGGATGATTTTTACATTAGCAGGATAGACTGAGAGGTGAGCCCAGGCACATGGAGGTAGGATTGAGCCAAGAGGAATATGGAAGGCGGCCAGAGGAAGGCCCTAGGGTCCTGTGAACAAAGGAGCTGTAGCCCAAGATCTACTTGGCGTGAGATTTGATGAGATGAGAAATGAGATTTGACATTTTCACGTGATGAATATGTTACATGTGGGATGTGAAAAAATAAATATATATCAGGATAGTCTGACCTGAAAGATGTGCTACATATCATGGATATGAAAATGCACCAAATTGTCATGACCTATTTCTCGGTGAAGGCCACAACCTAGATCTACTTGGAGTGAGATTTGACATTTTCCTGATATTAATATTATACATATGTTTAGACTGCTAAAAACTGAGACATGGTCTGGTCAGCATTTGAATTGAAATTCTCAACATTCTATGATAAGTTTTTATTTTATTTTAATATGCTTTTCCATTGAACATGTGTAAAGTTTCTAATGGGGCTCACAAAAAGCTGTGGATAACCAATGAAATTCGTACGTCATTGGTTTCTCTTAAGGACTTATATGTTCAGAGCAAATCTCCTTGTAACATGGATTTTGATGCTGAACATAAATCACTTAAAAAGGATTATCGATTGCAACTCAAAAAAGCTAAACATACTTATAATGATAAGAGATTACCAAAGTGCACCAACAAATTTAGTGAAGTTTGGAAGATCATTAATGAATCCAAAACATTTGCGTCCTCCCCTATTCATTACACTTCAAATCTAGTAAAATTGACAACAGATTTCAATAAGCATTTAACGACCCTTCCATCTCTAGACCCACGTACTAGTTATTCATTCTTCCATAACATTTCTAAGTACTCTGCCACCTCACTTTTTCTTTTCCCCAGTTTGAAAAATGAACTCAAAATTATAATTAATATTTGTGGTACTAAATATTGTGCTGGCATTGATGATCTGCTGAATTTCATCATTAAGCTCTGTTTTGATCTTATCAAAGACCCATTATTACCCCTCATAAATGCTTCATTTGTCGAGGGCACCTTCACTTCTTCTTTAAAAATTCAAAAATTATTCCTGTTTACAAGGAGAAAGGTAGCTCACAGGATTCTTACTCATAAAGACCAATTGGTATTCAAACTTGGCTGTCCAAAACTTTTGAAAAAGGCTATCATAGGTGTTTGGCTCATTTTCTGGAATCCCACCACATTATTTCTCAGCATCAACATGGCTTTCATTTAAAAAAATCCACAAAAACTGCCATGTATGAAATCATCAATCACACACACACAATGCTCTTGATGATAAACTTCACATGTGTGCATTACTGTTTGATTTCATTAAAGTTTTTGATCTTGAGAACAATAATCTACTCTCAAAAAGTTTGACGGAATTGGTGTCAGAGGCCCAGCAAAAGAATGGTTAATATCTTATGTCCAAGGCAGAACCCAATGTGTTTTTATTAATCAAGGTGGTGTGAAACATGTCTTCCCTCAAGTGTTTAATCAAGGTGTTCCACAGGGCTCTTTTCTTGGGCCTACATTATTCCTTATATATATGAATGATCTACCTGATAATTTGGTTAGCATCCCCAGCAGTCATCCTGCTCTTTATGCTGATGATACCAATATCTTAATATCATCTATATCTACATAATACCCTGTGAGCTGCCACATGGGTGTGTGGCAGGGGGTGTTAGGTCACCAGCCGTGTAAAGATGTAAGTTTTTGGAGATGAAACGGTGACATGTATTATAGGAGTGTATTTAGCGGAGATCAATGAATCTCCATGGCATTCCTTCCTCCCACACCCAGGAATCCACTGCACCACCCCTGGAGCTTTCCGACCCCGTCCTCCCTTCCACTTTCTTCCCCCTTTTTTTTACTATACATTGTGTGTCTTCTGTAAAAAATAGTATGTGATGATGACATGCTATGTCCAATCCTAGGTTATGTTTAAGTAAATGTATGTGGAATCACCACGTTATTCTTAGCATTTCCAGTGCTAAGCAAATTCCACACAATCTGGCCGGGTACAATAAAGTTTTTAAAAATGTATCCAATGAGTCTTCTTTGCCATTTTGAGCCTCTGGATCTCATTGTAAACCAGCAAGGACTTTTACCTTTACCTCAGACATTTACAAGTACTCCACATCTGATTCCTGGTACCAGACCTCCCCAGGTTTGGTGACCAGGTCATTACCAGCCAACTGTTTCTCATACTGATCACCAAAAACTTTGCCGACCACGACCACAGCCTAGATCATGATTATTTTTTTTATTCTCAAAACTTCTTAAACTGAGTGATAGTTGGAGTATCCTTCAGTTACACAGTTAATTTTTTTGTTTTTATGCTTCCCAAATTTCCTAAAATACATTTGGAAACTACATTTTGTCTGAACATGTACTCAAACGTTCCTCCTGTCACAGTCACTGAAAATTGAAAAGGTGATGACTTGAAGCAGGAAAAAATAAATTCAAAATTGAATGATTCCCATTCATAATCAAAGTATGAAATACAATCTGATTCATTTTCCTAAGAGACCAATCAAACTCAATCCTGTTTCCAGGTTTATCATATCTAGCTTAAATTACGAAATTATATTCATCAATTTTTTTTAGCAAATAGGTAAATATTATAATTTGTCTAAGTCATGTAGATGAACTCGTTCATTTATTTACAGCTAAAATTCCCAATCTGGAGTATGAGAATTGAAATTGGTGTATACTAGTAGGTGCAAAGGAATGAGAAAAATTCGCATATTATGAGGGCATTGTAGTATCTATTGAGGGGTAGACAATTGGTGGGAACAACACTCTCCACTTCATGTCTGCCTCGGGCAATGGTTGTGCTATTGCCACACTTGACCGTCCAAGACAAAACAAAAAATGTCAAGAGGTAAACCTGCCATTCAAAAGCAGAGATTTAAGTAGCAATTCCAACTTTTTGGATTTAAAAAAAACTGCATTAGAGCCAGAAATCAAGTTTTCCTTTCATTTACGTATACATCAATTCTAAGCATTAAGAAGTTACTATTTCAAAAACAGATTAGAAATCACTCAGTATCCAGAGGAGACTATGTTAATGTAAATTTTTTTTGCATTATTTCCTTTTTTTAGGGTTGCAATTCATGCAACTCTGGAGGTTGGGAGCTTCTAAGAGAGAAATTAATCCACTAAGAACTTTGACCTCCATTTATACTTTTGTCAATATAATTTATAAACACGTTGGATGTCATACAATTAGCACCTGTACATTGTTTTATCTTAAAAAACGCTAATTAATTGTTTCTAAATTTATGATTTTCATTCCATAAAATAGAAACATTATTGAAAGAAACCAAGATATGAATAAATGGGGAAAATACCTGCAAATACTGAGCACTGACAATGGTTGGAAGTGTCAGAAAAGGAATAATAAAAAATGAGGTTGAACTTGGTCTTGAACACAGTTACCTCCCCGATGATTTGTATTTAAACTGATGGACGGATGTATTTTAGAGAACTTTTTCATCATGAGCAGCCATCTTACCTGGTTATTCATTAAAGAAGAAAGGTGGGTGGTTTTATTGCCTGGGGCTGCACAAGCATCTAGAACAATGTGACCAGGTTGAGGATTCAATGCCCACCCACAAACAACAGATGGTAAATTCTGGAGAAGCAGAATTGATGACAAACTATTCACAGATGGAATATTAGCAGGTAAACAGGTGCAACAGGAAGTGGTTGATTTGACCTCAATGGCAACCCCTCTGTAAAATATTGAAGAGTCATATGAAGAGATTACTCAATAATCTTGTTGCCTTGATTTCAAGGAAACCATTGCATGAGAATGTTATGTTTTCACTCAGGTAATCTGAAGCCAATAAAACTACTTAGATTTTACCTCGATATTACACTAAGCTGGACGTATCATATTACTGAGGTAAATGGAAAGCTCATCATTTCTGGTTATTTTCAATACATAACTTATACTTTACTTTTGGATGTATTTGAGCTCAACTATCTTCATGTACGAAGGACTATAGCTGGAATATTATTTCTACTTTTACAAATACATAATGAAATTAACTCTTCCTAACTATTAGAACAAATTGCTTTCCACATCCCTTCCAAAACAACCAGACAAAACCTGTGCTTTTAACATACCCCATCCGTCTCAAAAGTATACATTTTTCTCACCCATAACAGGATAATGAGGGATTTTTATTATGTTTCATGAGAAATAGATATCTTCAACATACATGCTCTAAAACGTAAATTGCTAATGATACTATAATTAATTCAAAGAAAAACTAAACTTGTGTCATCATTTTCACACAGAATCATACACTATCATTATGCTTAAATTATTCTATTTTTACTATTTATTTTATTTCTATTTTTTTTAGTATTTGTATTATTTTTAAAATTTGAAAATTTTGCTGCAACAAATTCTTCGATATATCCTTTTTAATTTTTCTGAATACTTTGTAAAATTTTTCTTAAACTGGGAATGTGAATATTTTATTGAGATAAATTTTTTGGTAAACTGTATTATACAATAACTTCCGATATATAGTGAACTAAGTTTTGTTATCAATTCTTCTGTAAACGCCTGTATTTTTTTGTAAAAGGGATAATAGTTCTTTTGAATAAATATACTACACTATACTATTATTTTAAAAAATGTCACCTCTCACCATCATCAAAACAAAGCCACTATCATGAACATAAAAAGAATATTAGAGAAAGACTAAGAATTAAAAATTAGTCACTACAACCAAATGATTGGATTTTGTAAGGTTTAGTGAGAGGAATTAGCCCACTGGGAAGTCAATTGGCTTTGAAGGGAATGTTCCATTGAAACTTAAAAGAGAGAGAGAGAGACATGATTAAATTGCTCCTAAGATGACAAAGAGAAGAAAACATAGTTAAAGCTCCAGTGTTGGCTAGCATCCCAACTCACCGCACCAAGGTAATATGTCCTCTTAGAAGGATTTTTTTGTTTACAAACCCTAGAAAAGCCTACAGCATATACATATAGACATTTAATATAAAAAAACTTTTGTGAGATTTTAAAAGTAAGATAATGCAGGTAATAATTAATATTCTTTACGAGGTAATCCTATCCTCCACAAATAGATCCTTCCTGGTCATCAAAGCAACTCCTCTTCCAACCAACACCATCTGTCCATTGTACTCCTTTTTCAGTCCTTTCCTGCAACCGGCTTGGATGTCAGCAAGTATGTTCACTTCATCTCCTTTCTTGATTTCTGAAAAACGGCATGCGTATAAGTTGAATAGTATTTCTGCAATACAGTTATAGTCGTTCAATAGCACACCTGCAGGCATCCCCATAACTCCAGGTGCGAACACATGGGCACCTCGCAATACGGCCGCACCACATATAGAATCCACAATCACATCTTTTCCATTGGAAACAAAATTTTTTGCTGAATATTTTCTCGGTCCCAATACTATTAGATCGGGCAGTAATGGGTGAATAAATAAATCTGGCAGCTGGAAAGAGTCGGCATGCCCCATCTGCTGAAAGTAAAACAGGATGTGATAACGCTGGGCTTTACATGTAATGTCTACCTTGGTCGTATTCGAGTTAGCACCTCAAGAATAATTTTCAGTCTACTCTTCGCCTCGTCTGCTGATATCGTTCTTTTGTTCAGACGATAAGTAGTATATTTCGGCGCGGTGTGCAGCCAATGCAGATAATCCGACAGTGACTTGAAGCAGATATTAGCCTGAAATATTCGTCATCATCAATTCCAATACTTAGTCATATGCATGATAGGTTTCTTTCAGTAAAAACTTATGCGTGATTCCATCAAGTAAAGATAACGAAATGTATGACTTGTGGGTAAACATAAGTTACCTTTAGGTACTCTAAAACTCCAGAAGAGTGATATAAAGGCATTTCTTTCGTTTCCATATTTATATGGAAATGGGATGAACCCCTAATTCAGAATAATGGATTGAAGAGGGTGGAACATCACCCCCACAAAACTACTATTTCCAACCCCACATCATTATTCTTCGGCCAAACATCACCGAAAACGTACTATCATGACCGAAAATATACTAATAAATTAAAAGTTTCCAATTCAACTCAAAGCAAGAAAACATTCGCTCATGTGAATTGATGCGAACTAACATCCACAGAAAAGAGGAGAACACGAATCACCACATAATGCACCACGTTTGGGACAGTAAATTTGAAAATTTTCGCTACTCAATTGTTTACATGTCTGAGCTGAGAGTTTGAAGTAATTTCAAAAAGGATTATCCGTGTAAAATTTCTGGTGGTTACAGTGCGAACGTGGATGCTGTAACGTAGCGGGAAATATCCTCTAAAAAGCACATTTCTTACATGCTAGGCAAGGATTTGGTGAAGTTTTTTATAACCTATTTATAATTTTTTACTATAATTTAACTTTTGATGTTTCAAGTCAGAAGCCCATAACACTAAGAATAGATTCATAAAAAATTCAACGGTTCAAAAAAGCTCTACACTTATATTTCGGACGAGGTAACAGTGTTTCATCTTGGTTTAATCTCTACGCTCACAAAAAAGTAGTTAAGTCCATCATTCGATGATAAAACTTCGAATGGCTATGTAAGTTTTCAATTGCTAGAAAAGTTGCAACCTGGATTTATTTGAAATTAACCCTTTATATATATAGGTAAGCTGCTGTAAAGTTTTGGAGAAAAACGGTATATTTTTCAAAAATTTGTTCGTGTTTACCATTTCTTTGACATGGATCAGCAAAGTAGTTTTATAGAATCATTTGATTCGGCTAGTGGAAAGTTTGTCTCGTGAAAACATTATAGATATATTATTCCATATACATAATGAATGCAGAAAGTGAACTTACTCAGCTTGCACATACCAAGTTTTTACTGTCATTACGCCAAATTACAGTATTTATATTAAATATGGCTAGGGCAAACTTTGTCTCGGAAAATGGGTCCTTAGCCAAAGTAGAAGGATAATTGATTTTAGATATATCATCGCTTACTTAGACGTGAATTTGATTTTTTACATCGACGGCTAGTTTTTATTGTGTTTGAAGGAAGGATGACCCAGTAATGGAATTTGTAATTAGGTTGACGTGTAGTAACGTGATTGTGCGTCTGGAGTTTAAAAAAAATTGACTGCGCAGCTATGAAATAATGTACGTGATGCGTAAAAGTCAACTTAACTTAAATGAAAGATTTTACGTGACATTTAATTTATATTGAGCCCGATTTTGCGTAAAACCAGGAGAATAGAAAATATTCTTGTTTCAAGAAAAAATATAAGCATTTCCCGCCATTTTAGCCTCTGGTGAGAGGTGATGGAACTACGTCTCTCAACTCAAAATTCTCAAACCTTTCGTTGAAAATTTCGAAACTGGAAGTAGTTCGGCCCACTATCGTAAGGTGGCGCTGTCCTGTGAGTTCGCCCTGTAGATCGTTTTTGTCATTACGCCATGTTCCGCTGAGCATTACGAGTTTTAGTTGTGTGTGGGGAAGTCGAACCGCAGTTATCTGCGAGATTATCATGTGGATGTGAAATGACAAAGTGTATTGGAAGAGTGTGTTATCATTATGAAGTGAAAAGTTGGATAATCGATCGGAAAGTGGATAGCACCAGCTGACAGGTTGCATAGAATTGTTGGCTACAGGTGAGTCACCGCAGGTGGATGCTGTTCCATACTCAAGGTGTTTTTATCATGTTTTGTCTTTTCGCCCATATTTGTATTTGTTGGAATGAATTAAGGTTTGAAAAACACGTTATATGTAGCCCAGTTAAAAACTCGAGCGCGTGCATAAAATACATTATGTATTTTTATTTTTTTAAAACTTACCGTTACTTCTGTTATTTATGAACCTTATTTTTTTTGCCTTACTCGTGAACTCGTCGTCCTACAAATTTCCCGGAGAATCATGACCCCAGGTATACTATTGTGACTTTATTAATCGGACTGTTCTTTTAATTATACCTCTCAGTAGTTGGTAAATGCTTTTTAGTGTATCAGCCAGTCATTTTATGGATATTCTAGTATAATTATTTTCTTAATTTTTAGCTATCGAGGAAATTTATTTTCTTCATTTACTTTCCCGCGCGTGTATCAGACAGAGGTAATCGGACTATTTTTCATTATGTATATTACAGTCTGAGAAAACAGTTAGTCCTGAAAATTTTATTGGTGAATGTCCAATAGTTTTCGCTCAACTATTACCACAGCTGTGTAATTGAGACCCCAAGAGTTATTGCTGGTTTCGCACCTGCTGATCGCGGATTCGAGTCTTCGTCGCTGCTATCTAAAACTTGGGTCTTACCATAATTGCGCTTACTAATTTGAGTGTTCGAGTGATGTAGTGACCGGCAACAACAATATGTTATTTTGGTAATCTCCATGAATGTGAATTTTAGTAAAACCTCCAATTCTGTTTCTTAGTCTTCTTCGTCATCTGAGGAATTGCAGTATTATTTTTTTATCTGTTTAATTGCCGCATGCCGACCGCTGTACGCGCGAGCATTTACACCTCTGCTACTGGTCGAGCAATGGGATGTTTTGGGCAGGTGGGGTGCCCTTATGGTGGTATGCTGGCAGCGACAGCTAAGAAATCGACGCGCTGAGCAAATTGTTCTAGCATATGTTGATAAGCGGGGTCAGTGGCGAGATAGCATGTCCTGTGTTATTTCATGTACCTACACGAAATTACCGAAAATGCATTAGAGTTCAGCCTCGAATGAAGGCTTGCTGTAAAATTGAAACCCCACTTTTATGTATTGATGTCGTGTATGAAGTAAAATCGGGTTGCTGGATCTTCTTCAAAAGAATCGAGGTGGTTCTCCAAACTTAATGCTGGATTTTATTGAGAATATTTTGCGCATTATTCTCATTTTTTTTAATATCACGTCATGTTTTATCTATCGACCGTTTAAATCTTTGCGGTTATATCGAGAACGAAATAGATGTTTTTTAACTGCTAACAATGGCGATTATTTCAAACAGTAAAAGGGTTTTAATAAGCATGCCGAATGGTTTTTACTCTTGCATTTTCTTACATGTCTTATTTTTTTGTATATACATCGGTATTACCAAGACCAGTGTCAGATGAGTGGTTTTCGCAGTCGTTGAGCTCTCCGTTAACAATGGACCAATAGAACTCCATGAAGTTTTTATCAAGTATATGCTTATCGTCTCATTTTTACAATAAGTGGTAATCTGCCGGGCCTTACTACAATTTAGACCGCAGTCGATGGCTCCCCTAGGTCTCTTTCATAGCAATATCTTGAGTGCCTAATCCTTGTTATCATCTGAGAGTGCGCTTATTGGAAATCGACAGCTAGGGTTCGGATTGTAGAAGAAGGGGAATATTTTACTCTTGTTTCTGGGCAGGACTAAAAAAAGCTTCCGCTGCGAATAGCGTCAATTGACGTGGTTCATAGAAGAACGCGGATCACTTCTTTTTATGTGTTTTAAGTTTACAGACAATAAATGGTTTCTACTCTCTGTATAAAATAACCCTTTTAAATATAATAAATGCTTTGTTTGGTGATTTCACTCGATAGGAAGTGCTTTCCTTTTCATCTAAATTGGTTATAATTTTCATATATCTTGGTACAATGGTTAATATTTTTATCAAGAAATTAACTAAAAAATACTTAGCATCTTATGAAACAATGCGAGTTTCGGGCTCAGAAAGGAATATTGAATTCCCTTCTACTATATACCATTTTTGTGAACCACTGTCTTCCAGGTTGCACGATTGAACGGCTTCTAGGTTTATTATATCGGTCGTGAGCAATCTCTGCTAACTGATCTATTTAGGGTGATGTAATATTTAGCTTGATAGATTGTAAACATTAGCATTTTTTTTCGATGGCGAATTTCATATTGCATTTAGGATATGTATATTACTTAAGCTGTATGTGGATTGGATTGGGTATTTGGGGAGGCGACCGACAGCTAAGGTCATTTGCGCGGTAGGGGATAGGTAAGGGAGGAAGGGTGGATAGAAACCCGGCGTCGGCATCAGCCTGCTCTTAACGAAAGGCGCCAAGCAATCACGGTTTTGCGTCTCATCCGACAGACGGAGTACTGCGCTTGAAGTGACCTCTACAAGACTATCAAGTAGGGCTCGGGTTTCCTCTGGAAAACATCCTCCTCTGCAGGGATTTGAACCCTGGCCGTCCGTATGTTTAGGCAGTACTCCAGCCACTACACCAACCCGATCCCCTTCGCTCTATGTGCGCGGGGGATATGGTTGGTGTGATGGCTGGACTACTGGCTTCCTTCCCAAAGTTTGAATCCTGGCTGTGGCAGTTTTGAAGATTCAAGTTATTGGAGTATTTATCCCTACTTTGGTGCTTTGTGTCGATCACTTCAAGCGATGCACTCGATTCGTCTATCGCGAACTTCGTCGAGAGCGGGCGAATGCCGAAGCCGAGATCCTCTCCACACTTTCTTTTCCTTAACCCTCTTCCCTTCCATAACGGCGCAAATGGCATCAGCTTCTGTCTGCTCTCCAGATAAACAGCCCACCAGTGAAGTGCTCTCCGCTTGGCACTCGTGCATAGATCGCTGTATCACAGAAAAACCTCCGTCGCTGGCGGTATTCGAACCCGGGCTCTTGGGAAGATAAGCCGTTGTTCTTGTCACCACTCCAACTTGACGTGTGAAGTTAGGGGGATTGGATTTTACATCTCCGTATGTTGAATGAAAATTGTTGGTGGGTATGCATTGAGGCAGCAACAAGTGTGGTCGTTGGTTTCAGTCGGCTTGAACAGATCAGAAACTACGCTTAGTGCACGGGAGGAAGTCTTCACCGATGCAGATTCTGCCCCTTCATAAACAGGTCGAGCGCGACACGAATTCTCATCGCGGGGCGTCTTTGTGCGAAATGGAAGTGGTGTTTTTCGGCGTTACAAGCTCCTTAATCCCGTAAACTTCCCATTAAAAGCGATTGGAATGTTTATCTGCATCGAAAGACTCGACATCGATAATGATATTTTCGGCAGTATGCATTGAAATGAGGAAATCGATTAATACAGCTGTGCAACGTTTTCTTTTCTCAAGTTTTGCGTAAGAGGCAAGAATCCAATATGATTTTCAATCAATTACAAGTTTTGCATACAAGTTAACGTATGAGGCTTAATTTGGTGGAGAAGTGATTCTTTCAGTGACATCTTGCTTTGTACTTTCCGCACTGGATTAGTAATATAATTTCAACTGGATTAGTAATACCATACTAATATTTGCATAGGATTTTTACTGGATTAGTAATACCATTTTCCAAACAGATTATGGTTTCGACCATGGCCGGCGTTATTTAAGCAGTGTGGAGAGTACAAAGCGAGATTTCTCTTCAAAGTTTTCTTTTATCTAAAATATGAATCTTCATTTATTTCTAATTTTATTCTGCGAAAGAAAGAGCTGCCAGGAAAGGAAACTAATAATATATGTTCAAAAGTAACGTGAAATGTCTCGTTTAAATCAACCCGCTACCTTGACCCTGCCTGCTTGAAATCTGTTTCGTTTTAGAAGTTTTCCGCTCGTTTTCCACGTTGAAGCTGTAGAAACAATCCATTCGTTGATCAAGGGGGAAAGTTGGTTTCCTGGGAAAATTTATAAGCCAGAAAGCGTACTCGGAAAAAAGTTTTCCTTTTATTTGACATGTGAATCTGCGATCCATGAACATTTTCGGTTAATCGACTGAATACACTTGTCATGTTTAAAGTTTCGCTCAAATTCGCTCAGTTTGAGATCATTGGTTGTCCTCTGGTTAACGTTACAATAATATTATATATTAAGAATTTAGCATGAAGCATTAGAAAACGCCGAAGCACGTACATACGTCAACCCCTAAAATTCTAATTTTTGGAGGTACGTGGTTTGTAAATTAGGCCGACGCAGATGAGAATATCCCTTCGTACGTTTCCGGAAAGTGTCATGACTTTAAACATGGAATCATTAATCGGGCCCCTTTTTGTCGGTTTTTGTATCTGCTGTCAAAAGTAATCTCTGTGGCGTGTGTACCGTTGAATACGTTATTCTATGAGTCATTTATCACTATTTTAATCCACTTTTCTTTCTTTCTTACTTCATTTGCATAAGCTAAGTAGTGATTCTTTCAAATTCGTCGTTTAGTGGGACTGACTCTTTCGCTGATGTTAGTCTATTTTTTTAAATTGCACCTCAGAATTGTCTTGATTCGAGATAAAGTGATTCGCCATTTTTATCCCGCCGTTTGGCGAAGTAGTGCTTTTATTACTATTACTTGGTAGACTGCCTATGTTATATTTCGACCTGGCAGAGTTAACCTTGGCCTCATGATGAAGCCCATATTACTTTGCTCACATCTGCTCATTTAAGCGTCACAAATTTCTTCCTTCTTTTTTTCTTTTCATCCCCTTTTACTCTGGCCCACGGACAAACTATTTTCCATTATACAACGGCCATATTGCACGTTTGCTTGGTAGGAACTCGTGATATTCCCTCTCCCTTGAATGTGGCTAAAATGAAAAGAAAAAATCTAGTATTTTTCATAGCTTTGGGGTAGTGTTTCATCGGGGTTAAATCTCCGACGTGTTCTTTATGGCGTTGGCCGGGTAGGGAAGCCAAAGCAAATTCTTATGGGTCTGCGAATAGGTGGTGGTGTGTATTTGTTCCGCCTCCTGCTTTCTTTCCTCGGTGAGCAGTATGTTCACCTCATTCTTGTTTCCTTTTCGTTTCGACGGATATCGCGCATATTTTCGTCATAATGCAAGCTTTTTAGAAGAAGGTACTCGGAACAAGATTCTTCCAAGAAAGTCGTTTTCTTTTCGAAAGTATATCCAAACGGTGAAAAACACGCGCGGTGCGCTATATTATAAAAAGATGTCACGGGCGAGGCTGGGAAAAACACAGGTAACGCAAAAAAGGAAACTCACTGGATTAAAAAAAAAATATTTCGGCGGCTCAACACAGCCGCCTTCTTCAGAATATTAGGAGATATTGATGGGTTAAGGACTGAAAGGAGGGGAGGTGGGGGGAAGGGGAAAGGAAGGAGAGGGTGTTTAGTGAAAGACATTGAAACCGGGGTTGGAACGCGTGATAGAGGCAAAATAATGAGAGCTGTACGGTTTTGAGCTCAAGACGGGAAGCAGATGGAGGAAGGGAGTAAAGAACGGAAAAATGGTAGCAGTTATTAAAAGATTTCTTATGTTGTGAGGCGTGGATCGCTACGGGAAGGGATGCAGATTGGGATGGGTTTTTACAATTAGCGCGGTGATTGTTGATGCGTATGTTAAGCGGCGTCTAACTTTTTCCGATATAATAAGCTGGGCAGAGTTTACATTGTAAGTGATACACGACATTGCTGGTGACGCAAGAGGAGGGAAGAAGGTTGGGGAGGGAGGTGATGGAGGGGTTTGGAGGAGGGGAGGAACTGAAGATCGGACATAATTTGCATCTGGGACGATAACAAGGGGAGGAGGTGGGTTTCAATGCAACTGGGTTTTTGGAAAGAGGCTTGGTGGGTTTAAAAATATCAGACAAGTTGGGAGGACGCATATACGTGATTGAGGGAGGCTAGGAGAAAATTTTATCAGTGGAGGAGTGGTTTTTCAGAATAGAATATAGGTCTTCAAGAATGAAATCAATCGATTGTACACCGGAGAAATAAGTGGTGCAAATAGAAAGGAAGCGGGAGTCTTTAGTGGGAGGAGGTTTGTCGGAGAAAGAATTTTCCTTTTTTTATGAAATAGGGATTCTGGGTAACAACGCTTGATGAGCGAGTGGTGAAGGTTAGTAAGAAATTTATTGAGGGAATCTAGATAATTACAAATACGGTGGCCACGTATGTACCGGGAGAAAAGAAGTGAGCGTTTGTTATGGCAGGGGGGACAGTACTATAATGAAGGTATGGCTGTTTGTTCGTTGGTTGGATGTGAACGGAGGTCTGGAAAGTGAAGCCTGATAAGGTAATGTCGACATCAAGGAAGATGATATCGGAAATGGAGATAGTTGAGGTGAATGAGACGACATGAGATTTTTTGAGAGCGGAAAGTATGTAGGGAATCAGTGCCATGAGGCAAAAGAAGAAAAATGTCTATATAGCAGAGCCACTATAGGGGTTCAATGGAAATTTCTCTTCTAATATTCTGAAGAAGGCGGTTGTGTCGAGCCGCCGAAATACTAAAAAAAAACCTTTTACTTTGCAATATCTTCATTTCAACAGCTTCCATACCTCCAATACAAACGCTCCCTACCCTACTCTCTCTCTATCCGTGACCATCGCATATGTAACAACCACGAGTCCCTTGACTTTTTTCTCTCGAATCTCCATCAATCCCTCCTTCGCAGAGGCTATCCTGAGCGCCTTCTTCAGAAAAAATCCTACAATAACCCTCTTCTTCTAAACCGTTCTCTCATAATAGGTGTTTGCGTGACCATATCTCCCTCTGTACCACCTATTTCCATGGAGCTCGCTCCATCCGACGAATTATTATAAACCTCTACCCTATCCTCCTTGTCAGCCTCACCACTTCTAAAATTTCCCCCCACTGTCCTTCTCTCACCTTTAGACCTCCCCTTTAATCTTTCCACCCTCTTTAAAATCACCAATCCTCTTTCCAAATCAGTCTTAAGCACCGCTAAATCCCCTCCGACCCCGTGCAATTGCCTGCGATGCCAAACTTGTGGCATTCTTATCGCCCAGCCTCTGCCTGACAAATTCCTTTCTTTTCCTTTTCTTTCCGTCCCCTCAACTTCCTGCATCAAACGTAATATTGTTTTTATCCTCCTCTGCCATTTATGCTCTAGTTTCTACATCGAATTCACAACCGCTACTCTAAATATCCGTATAAATGGCTATCGTGTTAGCTGCAACGATCCGCCCTCCCTCTCCGTGTCCCTCCCAGTTGCCTCCCACGTTTCTTCCCACAACTCCGCTTTCAACAATACTTTTAAGGTCGGTATTCTCGCCAGGCTTCCTCCTCTCCCCTCCAACTTAAAAATCTTGAGTCTTCTTGCATTTACTTTTTTCAAGCTTTCCCTACGCCAAGACTTAATAAATCTCACTAACCTCCTCCTCCACTTCCAATCAGACTAACATATTCCATTTAAATTTTCTTTTCCTCCCGCCTTCCTTCACACCCCCCTCCCTTCCTCTCTCCACCACTTCTCATTTCCCCTTCCCCTCTGTCCCTCCCCTCGTTCCCTTCCATCCGCTTCCATCCTCCACTTCCTTCTTATTCCTCTATTACCTCGTGAACGAGGCGCACGCCGCGCCGAAATTTTAAGGAGCTTTCCTGTGAGTGTTTTTCGTTTACGTTCTACAATTTTTGTCTGCCTCCCTGTGGCTGTTATCATCTATACGTCACTGGAGTGATTTTCCATGTAGTTACATATCAAGGTTGCACCAAGCTCGTAAATATTCCGTAACTGTTACGCCTGTAATAGCTATCTGCCATTTTAAAATAATAATTGATTAGGCTGCGTGGAATATTTTATAGAAAAATCGAAAATTTTCAAACAATTTAAAAAAATAATAATCATTTGAAAATGAAAATGAAATTTTAAAAAATATGCAACGACCTGGAATCGAACCCGGATCCCCATCATTTTAGGTAGAAATCTTCCATTTCTTCCCTACTAAGCGCTGTGAAGATGTTATTTTGTGGTTGCTGTGGATAGATTTACTATTAGAGGTAGTGACGTTATGTGAACTCCTAACTTATTGAGTCAATTTCCCAATTCTCTGTGTGATAGCTATGATTTATTATTTATCAAGGTCATCATAACCTAAAGAAATTTGTTGATATTTAATTGATCTCACGAATTTTTCTTATGGTTTGAGGTTTAGTTGAACATAGAAAATATTTTATTAGCAAAGCTTGCTGATGAGAAAGAACATGTACGAGTGCTGGAACAGTGGAAAACATTACTGAGTTAAAAATAACATCATCAATGATCGCGTAAGAAAATTTATAATTCCAAAAATTACTATTTATGCCGAGGATTATATAAATTTAATAAATTCACAGCATTTCATATCCACCTTTTACAATGGATTTGTCAGTCGTTCTATTGCAAATGTTTGTACAAAGATGTGAAAAATAAAATCAAAATTTCAAATTCCCATGTCATATCCTGCCTAGTAAATGGTGTGTCAAGCTAGTGAACGAAGTTTCCTTAAGATAGCCATTGAAGAAAAGAGAAATAAATATAAAAGATCTACAGTGGAAAGTCGGAAAATTTTGCCAAAGTTTGAAACCAAGTCACCGTACCGTGCTCGTATTTGAAGTACAATGTAGCATGCAATGAAAATATATCTACTCCTTAAAATATACCAATATGTGATTACATTTATTTACGAGTCCACTTGTCTCCATGGAGCTGATAATGGAATCAATATTATTAAAAAATAAATACTTCGGTCACATGTAAATGGTAAATTATCCGAAATAAGATATGTGAAGGTAAAAGAATCTAAAAATGAAGAAAGGGAATTCTAAAAACTTCCGAATATTGTTTCGTAAACCCACCCCATTTAGTGAATTAAGGTCATGGCAGTATTGCAGTAACGTTTCAGCCTTACAGCATCGATACATTTTCGAGATAAAACCTTATGTCAGCGTTTGAGCAAGGTTTTCGCGTTGATTTTTACGTTTAGTAACACTGCTTGATTCTCAAACGCGCGGGAAATATCCTTTATTACATCTTCATTAGTAAATGGACTTTATAAAATCTTGGCATATTTTGTTTGTTTTAAATAGCAAATATATTACGAGAGCTAGTGAAACATGTTCAATAATCACTCATCAATAATTTCATTAGAATTGAAAGTACACAGCATGATAAAATTGCTGCATCGCAAAGAAATGAACAAAACTATGCTCTAGTTTCTGTGTTTTGAACAGCAAAACTCGAAATTTCCTCAGTGACAGCAATGGTGTCTCTTGATCGGATGAAGGTCTTCCGAGCCAAACTGGGCACGCAATACATCGTGAACATCTCTACCAATCACACATTCTATCGAGGCCATTCACTCTCTAATGGGAATAAAATGCATCCATAATACAGTGGCATATCATTCTCATTGCCTTAAACGATCCATCTGTGGGGTTGGATTGCACGCAGAAAGCAAAAAGACATTCAAAAACTAACATATCCCTTAAAAGATAAATAGCCATAGCAATTTTTACAACTGCATACCTAATCTATCTTGCTACAAAAAAATGCAAATATAAACGAAATCGAAGCGAAGTATATTTTGAGAAAATCGCGTTTGAAATTTTCAGAATACAAATTTACGCAATGCAACGGCAAATTTGTAATTATTGACGGCACAATATTATTTTCCATTACTTTCTCTTTCAAATGAGCACTTACATCTTTTGACTTAAGTATTTTTAGTCCGGAGATATCAAATATGTACAAATCAAACAAATTTCCAAAGGTTCAATTTTTCTTCTTCCCGTTACTAGGCAACGGATTTTCAAAATGGCAGATAGCTGATGCAGGCGTAAAAATTATGGAATCTTTAACAGATTGGTGCAACCGTGAAACATTTTCTTATCTGAATTTTCTTGATAATGTTTTAATGTACTTGTAACTTTCTAGGGATGAATAGGTTTTGTATTCACATTAATAAAAATTCGCTCCTTCCTGTCCATCTCTCTCTGTACGTACGTACCTAACTAACATTATCTGGTGTAATATTCCATGGCAGTTCATAAACACGCTAAGAAATGTTTTTTAACATTTGCATTTTTCTCGAGCCCGCCTTCTCAGGCTCGATCCTAGAGCTAGAATGTAGCAGGCATGTAATACGTGCATAGGCGTACTCGGATAGCTCCAGCTCATTGAGTTAAGAATTACAAACAATAAAATGAACAGCTATTTGTTGAAATTTGTTATTTTTATTTCTAAACAACGGATAATTCGAATTTGACGCATTATTTAAAGCTCGGGCTCTACTGAGGGATTTGGATAATGTTTAGCTTAATCAGTCAAGGACGTGTGTATATTCTTGATATATATTTAAATGCAAGATATTATTTAATTATTTTTATTTTATTTTTTTTACTGTATTTACTGTAATTATTTAAAAAATGATCGTTCAAGGTTTATGGTGTGTTTTCTGCCTCGCGCATTTTCATTCTTTTGAGCTGTGTAACGGATGCCTTCATAACCTGAATCAATCGTATTTATTTAGCTAGTACTTTAACGGCCATTGGAGCCATTTATATTTCCTTTGTTGGTGAATATTTTGTCGATATATTTCCGTCATATTCCTGTGCCTGGTTATTACCTCCTTAGTTAATAATTAGTTGTGGCTGGAGAAAATTAGTATGTTAGGAACGATTTTAAGAGGCTCGAGAGTCCACCTCGTGTGATACGCAGGTTACGCATGGATGTTCTTTGTTCTACGCTATTAATTGTGTGCTACATCCTTTGCATAATTCGCTATGTGGCGTCGGTGGGACGTAATGTCATTAACCCCAGGACTTACCTTGTTCTTTTGTGGTGGATGACCGCTTAGTTAAGGGGCCAAGTCGTAATTTCCTAAGCATATGCGACTGGAGGAATGAAGTCTTTTATCGCTACCTATTGTCTCACTTCCTATGTCCCCGTCGCGTCGTGAGATTCGTTTCCTTAAAGGAGTTGCGTGGATTAGCAAGAATCTTACTTAGCTGACGCTTTTGAATTGACGAATAAAAATTTGAAATTACTTCTATGGATATTATGTATATACTGAGAACCATGACGGTACCAACAAGGCAGAGGGTGAATTTTTGCCGACCGCGTTCCGCGTTACATGCTATGGAACTCGAAAGGAATCATCCTATGTCCCTGGAGGAGTAGTGCTTTCTCTTTATTCGGGTGGTCTGCCATTTGCGCTTGCCGTTAGGAGAGGCATTTAACCACAACTGATTATTTTTCAGGAGTGTTCGTGGCATTTTTTTCTTGCGTTGTCTTCGTAATTTCTTTCCAAAGGACGTTTCGGAAGTTGTCACGTGTGCCATTGGTTTTTGCATCACTCTCAGCGTTTGGGATCCGTGGTTTACTGTTTTGCGTGTGCTTTTAAGAGTTTCCATTCGTCGCTAGTAATTCTTTTTTTGTCGTAAGTTGCGTTATTTGTTGTTTTTCCTTCCTCGGTGGACACGTGGTCTCTTCCAATTTGGACCATATTTTGCGTGCGCTTGTTTTGTTTGTATGTCTTGCTGAATTCGTATAATGTGAACGGGAGAAAGACGGGTGGAGAGGAAAGGGTAATGCAACTCTAAGAAATGGTGTACGCTTGGTGAGAAATGGCCGCGAAATGGATAGAAATGGACAGAAATGGTTAGAATAGGACAGAAATGGATAGAAATGAGCAGAAATGGTTAGAATAGGACAGAAATGGTTAGAATAGGACAGAAATGGTTAGAAATGGACAGAAATGAACAGAAAGGGATATATGGAAATTATTAGAAATGGATAGCAATGGCTGAAATGGAAATGCAGTAAATACTTGTTTTTGAAGTAGCGTACCCCTCGGGTAATGGTTAATGGGTTCAAGAGTAGAGGCGGTAGGCTTGTCGGGAGACCTCCTCGCCGTGATTCACCGCGTGCTGTCATCGTCGTGCATCGTCTCCGTCTGCTCCCGTTGTGACATTTCTGTCGGCAGAAGTTTTTCCTCGGCCTCCCATCTGGTGCTCAAGGCGAATGTGCGATGCGTTCGGAATCACGCCTCGCTCTGGCTTCGCACGCCAGGCGATCGTTCCAAAGCATTCGTCTCCTCTTGAGAGTGGGGCGTGTCTCTTCTATGCTTCCTCCTGCTCTGCTCCGATGGAGAATGCTTCGGTTCGCATTTTGGCTCAGCACGCGCAAGCCAAGCATGCGCTGTGTTTTGTAATTCCTATTGAAGGTTTCGAACTCTTCTTTGGTTTTCTTACTTAGAGCACCAGTATCATGTGTGTATTTTTTCCTTCTTCATCGGTGTGCACTCTGGTGCTGTTTATCGATTAGGAAAGCTGCATAGCATTCATTTTAGGTACATTGAATAGTATTTCAAATTTTATATTTTTATTGTCCGCGTATTGATGCGCCGTTTTTTATCGTTTTTTCAATTACCTTTAGTCAATTAGATCAATTGTTGACGGGTTTTTCTTTGTGGAAGTTCTTATTAGTCAAATATAACACTTTGTATTTTCCTTGTACTCCTCTTGAAAATGACGTGTAAGCGTTGATACCGGTCGAGGTGCAATAAAAAGTGTGGAAAATACAGTGTTGTATTTGATTACCTTTAGTCAAATTTCACCGATTTTCAGATGCAATCCTTCTCTCAATTGTTCTGCAAGACGAAATTGAAAATGTGGCGAAAAAAATTTGCCATAAGGGACATGTTTCATATCCCAGACAAGTGGCTGTGCAACAATGAATTTATCTACATCTACAAAGCCCTGCAAGCCACCTTAACGGTGTTTGGCAGGGGTTGACGTAGCACCAGCATGCACTACAGTGTAGAAATTAACTTTCACCAACGTGCACCGCGCCACGGACATGCTACAAATCCTCAGAAACTACCTTACCAATCGACAATGCAACCATGTAAACGTGACTCAAGAGTCATGCAGGGAACATGCAAAACTTGGTTTTAGCGCTACTCGGCAGATTTAGAGACAAACATATGGGAGCACATCAATTAAACAGCAACACTGCCTGTCAACATACCAACTTCAAAGTCTTATCGCAGCCACTATGGTCTCTTATCGTTCGCGGGAATTACTTCACATTTTAAACCTTTTAATTTCCCTTATTTTATTCTCATGATGTGATCTACCGTAGTATGTTGAAGTTCGTAAGGTATTGATAACTGCGTCGGAAAATAAATTGGTTTTGAATTTATATAAAAGATTTAGTCTAATTTTCAATCGAAGGACTGAAAGAAATTCCCATCCTAGTTGTTGCAAGAGGTCAGTAGCGCTAACGAGACTATCATAACGGCCTTTCACATATTTTGCTGATCTTCTCTGCACGCGTTCTAACTCCGTTTTCAAGCCTACCTCATGAGGATCCCAGCCACATCCAGCGTATTCTAAGTGGGGTCTATCAAGGGATAAGTTGATTTCTCTAATTTTACCGTCGCACTTGCCTAGTACTCTTTTAACAAATCCCAATTTACGATTAGCCTGACCGGTTTTTTTCCCGAATGTGTTAGCTCCACGAGAGATCATTTGCGAGTTTAACTCCTAGGTATTTTACGGATTCTACGGTATCTAATTGGGTTTTTTACGTAATAACTCTACTGAGGGGAGATTTTCCTTTTCCAGAAGTTCATTACAACAATGTTTTCAAATTTAATTCTAGCTGCCATGCGTTGCACACCGCTTGAATTACCTTGAGGTCCTTCGTTATCATTTCCTTATAATTATCGCTCCGGACTTCCCTGAATACAACAGCATCGTCTGCAAATAGTCGGAGTTTACTGTCTAGTACTTCACCAATATTGTCAATGTACAGAAGGAATAGAAATGGACCGATGAAACTCCCCTGTGGGACACCCGAAGTAACTTTAACCTCGTTGGAGATGGCACCGTCTTATACTACTCTCTGTACGCGATCGGTTAGGAATTCTCTTATCTATGAAATAACATCGTCGTCTAAGCCGTAAGATTTTAGTTTGATTAAGAATTTTCTTTGAGACACTTCATCAAATGCTTTTTTGAAGTCAAGAAAAATGGCGTCTACTGGAACGTTTTCCTCACCGGAGCTTTAAATATCGCGGGCAAACAGTGCTAATTGAGTTTCGCAGGATATTCCTTTCCTGAATCCGTGGTGTGCTTTCATCTGCAAGTTCTGCGTACCTAGGTGTTTCATGACTGAGCGCTTAATTATATGTTCGAGGAATGTTTGACGTTAATTTTTCATGTACTCCCATGTCAGTTGTATTTGTGGCCAAAGGAACTCAAAGTGCATTTCTTTGTTTATTAGTCACTTACTTGGTATATCCGTAGACAGTAATATTTTGCGTTGTTCAGCTTGTTTTCGTCAGTTTAACCAGGAATCGAATTATCATAAGTTGAGTCAGGGCTATTGTTCCTGTATTTCTTTGGAATCATCGCATTGTGCCTGCTTTTTCGTAGGTCACCATGATGTTCCGCAAGCGGCGGTTTACGGCGAATGATTCAACAATACACGTTGGGATAAATTGCTTTCCTTTGTGGAAATACTTATTTGTTCTCCTCGTGTAGAAACAGTGAGAGTGTGGTGGTATAGGCGAAGAGACAATGGCGAAGGCTTCCGGTGGTGTGAAAATTACATCTCGTGCTGTCGGTCGCCTTCTTTTGCGAAACCTGTGTCTCAACTCCACGTTGGGCTTAGGCCTGCTTATGTCATGGTAGGCACTGCCTGAGCGTTCGTCCACTTGTGGATATCCCTCTCTTTGGCTGCCATTCGCAAAGGAACAATCCGCTAAGTCGCGCATGTGTCAACACGCCCGCCTTTCCTCTCGCTGTCTCTCCCTTTCGAAGGCCCTCTCTCGACGTGCCACGAATATCTCTCAAAACGACGTGCACATCTATTCTTTGTTTTGGAAGTTTTGGGCGTTAGGTGAATGGGGCGAGATTTTTCTCTTGTCTTAACGGAGACCATTAAATTTTTTTTAAAAGATAGGAGTTTTAAGTAGCACGAATGAAATATAGCTGTATAATGACGCAAAAACTTAGGCTTTATAACGGAATAGCTGGTTACTTAACTAAATATGCATATTTGAGGCGTTTTCTTATTTCTTTCCCACTGTGCACCCCGAAAAAAAAACAGAAAAATAAGTATTTTTAAAGCTATTCCATGAAAATTGTTAGGGTAAATAATGATTTAATTTTAAAAATAATTGAGGATACACTCGAACTTGAGATTTTTGCATTTCTGACGCGACCTGAGCGTCAGAACTTCCTAGTGTTTTAAAATTTGTCTCCTTGGAACGGACAATCGCATCGTATCCTATGGGATACGGCTTCTACTTATTTGAGAAATATCTCGAAAAGTCGTCGGAGATTAGGCTGGATTTTGGTTTCAATAGAGAGGGAAAGAATCTTTTCCTTTGTACCGAGGTCGGGATTGAATTTTATAATTTTTTACCAAATCGTAATCGTGCTCATATCTTTCTCAGACCACTTTAAGTGGCGATAGAACCAAGGTGACAGCATTTTCCCCCATACACACTGATTAAGATAGTTGTATTGATTCTTTTAATAGCCGGATTAAATTTTTGTTCGTTGATTTTTCTTGATGCCCGAGCTTCATGGGAGCTCAGCGAAAGTTTGCCCACTTTTGATTAATGTGTACGTGAGAACATCACATTCGTTCAAAGACGAAATGCAGGTTAAGCCCACTCATCTGGATCAAAAGTTAACATCCGGGCTAATTAAATCCGCTACTAAGTATTTTAGGAAAGCGAGGTCTGCCTTTGCATTCTCTTCCTTCACACGGTGTCTAACTTGTCAAGAGATGTCAGCTCGTCAGCGTTATACCGTCTGACTTAGTTTCACGCGAGGGCAGAATCTGCTTCGAAAGTTTTCGCCGCCGAAGTTATTTTTCTTAACATATACGCTTAAATGAAATGTATAGTGATTATGCTAAGACTGAAAGGGATTGTTATGAAAGTGGTTTATCCCAGACACGAAGGTTGATGAAAGGCCTGGGGAGAGGAAGAAACATCACTGTGGAGAAAGCTCGTGTGTTCTTGAAAGGGAGCATGGAGGGAACTTGGAGGGAACTTACAATCAATCTAGAATACCCCATCAAAAATTTCGATTCGAGCAGATTTAAGTTCCGACATTTGGTTATTGGTCGGAATTTATCGATGACTACCGCTTTGCGTTGGAGGGACACTACTTGTTACTTGTACTAATACAGGTGCCACCTGGTGATGATGTAGTACATCGAAACCGGTCGTATTAAAGTTTATATTGTGGAAAATTGGCAACTTTCATCAATTATGTCATTCCACCAGATTACGCCTTAAACGTCTCTTTTTACTACTTGTTACTCTTACTTCTTGTCTCATTGTCCGAAAATTGCAGGACACCAATGGATTATTGCCGCATTTCTTCTTTTGTGTAATGAGTTATATGTAAGAGAGGGCTTGATAGTCCTAATATCGCTCAGAAATAAAGACAACATTATTATTATTTATTAAAATTCCGTTATCAGTTAAAACTTACTTATTGATGCTGCATGTACCGAAGTTGAAGTATTCGCCATTCCGGAAATAAATGAAATATCAATGCTGTTACTCTTCAGGGATATAAAAACAATCTACTCTGATACGTTAGTTTTTGCACAACTCAAAGGAAACACGTCAATTCGGAGTGTGTGTAACTGAGTATTTGAGTGGCCGGGTATATAAAATATTTGCTCGCTCTCAATTTTTTTCAACCCCCACAATCGCTCGCTCTACGGCTTTTGTTGGACCTCGCTTCATTTTAGCTGTTCGTACCCATTGATAAAGGCCTTAACTCATCGACCTTACCTTTTCTTTACTTAGCGGTCCTTGCATAACGCGGCTTCCAGAACAATGCCCTCTCTTCAGCTCTCGTTACGACCGCGGCCCGCGTTTTTCCCAGCCGCTAACGTCTTTTATACTCTCATTTCTTTCTTCTTCTAGCTGGGTTTCTGCCTGTTAAAAGGTAGCGAGTACGTGCATGTGATGAGCACTTGGGGACTGCATAAAGGCAGAGGCCAATGGATTGACGCGGGGCAAACCGCGTCCATTGTCACAGGAGCGCTCCCAAGGATGTGCCGAGCGACATTGAGGAAGAGATTGAGCGAGGTGAGGTGATGAGAATCACCTCGGGCACTTCGACGAATGAATATCTTGAGTGTCCGCCAATTCAGTCGTTCCAACCCCTCATTCTCCTCCCCTCTTGCGCTCTTGGCAATGGAGCGTGCAGCTCTTATCTTGCGATGCGAGAATCTGTGTTCCTCTCGTCTTTCCTATCAATCTTCTTCGGAGTGTGGGATGTCTGAGTGGCGCGGATCGAATTAGTGCGTGCGGGATTGGTGGTGAGATAGGGAATTGGCACCTGCGAAAATGAAAGTCGCCGAGAATGTATGGGAAAGTAAACGGGTCTGGGTGCAGTGGCATGCGTAAAAGAAATACGCGTCTTCGTAGCCTTGCCCATCGAAGCGCGCTTAGTTTGGCACCCAACGAAAATACGTATCTACCATTCGACGATGAAATGTCATGTCTATTTGTGATGATCCGTTCTCTTTTTTTTCTCATCGCGTTGTGTAATCCTTTCATGTTGCTGCTCTGAGGTGTCCTTTTGCATCGCATTCGAACTTACGATTCGAATCGAATTCGAATTCTTACAATTTATGAGTTTCGCACACTAACTCCATAACTTCCAAAGAATTTAAGTTTTCTTCAATTTCCGCCTTTTTTTTAACAGTTG
Organism: Ceriagrion tenellum; assembly: GCA_963169105.1. Classification (NCBI taxonomy): domain Eukaryota; kingdom Metazoa; phylum Arthropoda; class Insecta; order Odonata; family Coenagrionidae; genus Ceriagrion; species Ceriagrion tenellum. The sequence goes on along the minus strand of OY720634.1, from coordinate 158,137,515 downwards.
TTTCTTTTTATTTGCATAATGTCACTGCTTCACTTCTGCGAATGTGTGTGCAGTAAACCGATTCAGAATCATTAAAGATCCTTTCTTTGATGTCTGTTTTCATTGATTACATAGGTATTTATTTTTTGAAAGGATATCGTTGAAGACATTGTAAACGTGGGTTTGGAAGTGGATGGAGAGGGAAAGCTGAGTGGTAGACAGACATACGAACGAGGAAATGCTGGACATTGGTGGAGGAATGGATGTTGGCTGCGGAAATCCGGAGAAACAGTTGACGTGTAAATGGGGGCGGGTGTGTGAGGGGAGAGCGCTGGAGAATGGAGAGGAAGAGGAAGGGAGAGAAGAGGTATTTCACACAGAATAAAAAGAGTTTCAGGCTGTGATGGCGAGCGAGCAATGTGCATAAAAGTGAAAAGATAACCCAGAGATGTGACCACTGGGTGGAGACCAACCAGTCAACTGGTTGAATACCCAGTGATGACGTTGGATTTTGATTTCTATGTAAAATCGTGTGAAGTTACCATTTGTTGTTAAAGATGATTTTTGATCTCGGAACACCGTCGATTATTTATATGGTTCCTCTCTCTTGTCTTGTGTTGTGGGAATGAGGGTCTTAATATTTATTGTACTTGTTGTCCCGCTCTTTTTAGCGGCTGTGCCGCTCTTTATAAGTCCTCGAATGGGGTGAGAAAATGTGTTGTTTTCTTGAATAACAAATTGTTTTTCTCTCCCCCTTCTTATTACAGCACACGTACGATTAAATGCTATCTTTCGGGGAAGAACTTGCTAAAAGTCTAGGTATTGGTTCAATGTTTGTGGGTCCTTTTCGATTGCCTGGCCCTCTTTTGCTGGTAGTTTTTCTCACTGAATTATTTTTCTCTTACATATCGTTGCGCGTTCCTCTTGCTTGAAACGCATTCAGGACTCGCCTAATTTACATCGTCGGGATGTAGCTTAGCCTGATAATGTGTGTCACGGTATTTTGGTAAATCTTAGGACATTCGAAAGTGAAAAGCTCTAAAAATGAAAGAAAAAGAGACACTTGAAATGACGGAATTACATGAACGGAGTGTGGGCTCATGCCAAACCATTGACTTTAACGAAGTCTTACTTGTTTCTGAACAGTATTCTGCGCTTGAGGTGTTTCCTCCCAATGACAGTTTGCTCCTGTTCCTTGGAGCATATTGAGGTCGAAGGCCTTGACGTCGCTTGTAGAGAGAAAGGTTTCTAGGGTAGTACCACTAATGTGACGGATGAGAGCTAACATCTGCATCCTGTCATAGCACTCCTCGATTTCCATCGCGCAGAACAATGTGTATTTGTATTTTGGTATAGTTGTGTTACGAAAAACATGTAAATGCATGGATGTAAATGCAATACATTCTGCGTTATGTTTTTTATTCATCTCTAGTGGTGTCCAAGCAGCCTGGCATAATGTTTTGGCTAAGAAAGAGAAAGAGATTTCAGTCGCCTTAGCGATGCGCATAGTTGTGAAAATCGGCTGTATTTGGCGACTCGGTGGCTGTTAAAAGATGCTAGACATCCAATCCCCTCCATGTGGCTGAGAAGTATAAGTCTTGCTTTATTTTCGCAGGGTCTCGGAGAGAGAGAGGCAGCGAGCCAATTTTTAATTTCTTCAATCTCAAAAAAAATTTACCCTTGAAGATACTCATTACTCGAGTAAAAGAGAGCGATTAAGGTGCCCCCCTGCCATTTCATTTCGTGACCGTTAAAAAGGAAGAAAGGAAAGAGAGTGCCCCCTATGGAGAGGCCGGACGAACGAGGCAAGAAAGTGGCATGGACGCACCAAGTGTGTTATTATCATCCCTTTCCCGCCCGATGCTTCACCGCTCTCATCCGTACGTACCGTGGCTGAAGGGAGGGAGGGAGGCTGCTTTTGGGCTCTCAGGGCGGATGGCGATGGAAGGGGGAGGCAATGCGCGGGAGAGAGACAGTACGAGAGTGCACCGATGTTTTGCAACGTGCAGCCGGTCGGTTGTTGCGTGGCGTCTCTCTCTCGGGCTTGCTCGATTTAATTAAGATAGTCCAAGCGAAATATCATTGTACTTAGAAATTTATGAATTTGGTCTCATTTTAAAGAAAAATATCTCACCTATACTATCACTACATTTACCAATCGAACTCAGATCCATTTAGCCAGTTCAGCTCGGTATGGTAAACGCAACGGGCTAGTGGGATCGATATGAGGAGCGGGCTAACTCGGCCCGCTTTCTCTACCAGCCTGAGGTTTTAAATCGATATGAACCGATTCAAATCAATATTTCAATAGATTTCGCAATGATAAACCAGGCGATCCGAGTAGGCTGGCTTAGAATGTTTAGATCGGTCTGAGTTCAAATAGTTCTGAGTTCGATTGGTAAACGCAAACGCAGTGAATGACACCAAAAATCCAACCCCTTACCTCATTACTTTCGGAGATATTTGACAAAAAATACCAGTCCTTTTACATGGGAAATGGTACGTGCATGCACTCCAGAGAGACATTATTTAATAAATGAGGTATTTATAACACTTAGATGTCGTAAAAAAAACTAACAGCTTGTAGTTCGTATGTTCTTTCAACTATATTTGAAAATTAATAATATTGTTACATAAATAAGTAAAGTAAATTCTTCGGGATCACAAAAACCCTTCCGTTTTGATGGTGTTTCAAACGCACCGCTTTAAAAAAATGAGTCAAGTTAAAGACTTATTTAGATATTTTCATTTAATTACGGACAATTTCTGTCATATAAAACTATATTATTGCACCATTAATAATGCACTATTTAATTGATGTGTCCTACAGCTGGTGAAATCAAAACGTATAATTCGAATATGGTCTCTATAATGACTAGGGAACTATCTCGCTCGGACTACCTTAAGGCTCTCCGCCAACCCTTCTTCCTCCTCGTAAGTGTTGTATCTCACTTTCAATAAGTATTCATCTACATCTACGTCATACCCTGCGAGCCAGCCAAAGGGTGTGTGGCAGGGGGTGCTTCTACACCAGGCATGCATGAATTACACGGCAGAACACCGAAATTACATTGAAACCAGCGTACCACACATGCAACGCGCCAATTTAAAATCTAAAAACCAAGAAACTTTCTATCGTCAATCGTTCCAGCATGCAAGGGATACAAAGAATAAGACTACAGATCAAAATATCATGCATAAATAAGAACGTAGAGAATGTAAAGAGAAAGATCTACAGTCTAGCTAATGTCACTATTCGCACTATTCATGACGACGATCACAGCTGTTATGGTCCCAAATGGTACGCGGAAAAAATGACATTTTATACCTATCGGTTCTACAATCTGTCTCTTTAATTATATTGGCGCGATCTAATCTGGCATATGACGAGGTGCTTAATTGTATGATTTTTACTTCGTCAGAGAAACGTTTTTCTTGAAACTTAGTTAAGACGTTAAGCCTATAATTTAATCTGCGCTGTGATAGTGATTCCCATCCCAATTCTTCTAACAATCCAGACACTACTAAACTTATCGTAGCATCGTTTTACAAACCTCCTCCTCTTCGCTGCCCGCGATCTACTTCCGATATCAACCCCGCTTCATATGGATCCCATGCACTGGCAGCATATTCCAGATGAGGCCTAACGATTGAAAAATAGCAACGTTCTTTCACTTTCTCATCATATTTTCCGAGTATTACCTGTAAGTATTGAAATAATGGGTATGCCGTAGAAACTAACCCTGGATTTAAGTTATGTTGGATGGTAGTGTTGTGGTGGGTATGTATTAAAGTCCGCGAAAACCGTGGTTGATTTTTAAGCAATGAAAATATTAAATAAACACATCGAAGGCTGTCTGTATCTCCTCTATGCTCCTTGCTTTCTCTTCACTTAGTCCCTGTGCCACGCAACGTCAGCTCTGTTATCCCACACGACGAGTCTTGACTCCTCGTGTTGATTTTTTCGTCGCTCGTATTGTTTTAGGAAAATGGTTTCGCCACCATTTTTGATTAAGGACGGATGTGGTAATGGCGCACCATTTTTATAATCGTTTGCGCTTCTGGTCGTGTGCATAGAGTCAAATTTGCCTTGCGTCACGCAAATTACCGGCAGCTAGGCCGTGTGATGTTCGAAAAGAAGTCTTTTCATTTCTGGTGTCAATGAAAAGGTCTATTAATGTGCTGTATTGTGACGTGGTTGTATAGTAGTCACGAGTTGTGGGAGGGAAAAGTGGATATGGCTCGGGTTGAGTTGCCGGTACCAATCATTGATCTCGTGAGTGCATTCACTTTTCCATCCCTTTGTTGAATATGGGTCACTGTTACATGATTTCCTGGCTGTTATAATTTTTTTCAACATCTGTTGGCCGTACTTCCCATTTCCCAGTTCGTACCCCATGTACTACTAAATGCGCTATGACAAGTTTTGAATGCTTATTTCGTTCAATTTCGTGCTACTGTAGAGGATTCGCCTTCGGTATAAATGGAATTTCACCAATATATACGGTGAAACTTGCCTCTGCGGCCACCCCCTTAAGCGTCTCCGGCGGTGTCGGGTGGTGGTTGCTTTATGCAGGTTTCACTATATTTATGGACTATGATTCACGTTAATAATACACCACCCAGTGGTTATGCCAGCAAGTCAATGTATGCTATGAACGGCTAAACGCGTGTGTGTTCGATCCCATTTGAATTATTTATTGCCCTCTGTGATATTTTTAAATCGGTCGAAAATAGGAAAAATAAAATACCTCATTAAATTCTCGAGTTGGTCTTTTTGGAACCTATCTCATTAATACAGTTTAAAAAAGATTGTCTGTATTTTGTATTGAGGAAATGAGTGGCCTTTGAGTTCTCTTGAATAGGATCTGCGTGCTAAGATGTCTCCTTTATCGCTGCGTTGTGGAAAATATTGGTTAATTATCGTCTAAATATTCTAGCCTCCGTAAGAAATTGATAATTGAGTGGATTGTGGAATGTGGGAAGGACTCAGTGCCTTCCTCGCGTAATTTTCACCGGCATTATTTATATTGATATTTATGATGTAAACTTATATTCCCATAATGTGCAATGACGTATAGTTTGTCGTAGATTACTTCCAGTATTTATGGTTTCATTTGTTAATCCGGGAATATATTCAGTAATCCACGTTTAGTACCCTCCCGGCGTAACTAACATGTACGAAATGTCTAAATCGAGTTGTTACCGTGTGTATTTGTTATAATGCAATACGCTTGAAATACAACATCCCGATACCGGGGAAATATACCAGATACCGTCCGACGGCAACTTCGCTCGTGAAAAGGTCGCTTATTCATGTTATCAAATAGTTAACATAAGAACAGTCCGCTTTAAGATACAGTAAAAATTACTCGCGTAAATGCTCTTAAGATTTCATGATTTCTATAATTTTATACCTTGCTTTCATGATATTGATTCTGTGTGCATGGGTGAATTTTATTGGAAGTTATGTGGGTTCACCAGCCATAATCTCATCCTAATGTGCCATATTAGTTTAGGTCGTCTTACTTCCTTGCAACGCCTCTGGAAATGTGTTACATGTGGGTCGCAAAAGTAGGTAAAACTTCTTTGGCACTGCCTGGCAACCATGGATTAGTCACAGCGATCAGTCCTCTTCCCCAGCCTTATCCTCCGTATTATTTCTTTCTAGCTCCATTCTTTTGTTTGTAAACATCAGACCGGCCTTGCAATCGCAGCCGTTTCTTGGAAGAAAAACACGTCTTGTTCTAAATTGCCTTTTCACCAGCCGAGCGCCGCACGGATAGGAATTCTGATATCGAAGTGGCGAAGCAGTATTTGCGTGCCGAAGCATGTTCGTCGAATGGTGGCACTGGGTTGTCATATTTTGTCCTCCTTTTTTTATCAGAAGACCTTGATGACGTTCACTCTTGCCCTTTTTTTCATACGCGACTTTTTTTTTAGATTCTAATGTGTTGCACGCGGTTTCGAGCCTGTTATGCACCTTTTGAGAAATGATTACGTTCTCATATTTAGCTGAATGATCTCATGTTCGTCAAGGAATTCATATCTATTAAATGAGTCATGTTTTCGGTGACGTAAATGACGAAATGAAGTCCATTGTTTTTGAAAGAGCCTTAGTTAGCGATGACTGAATAAGTCGGGTAAAGCTTATGGACAGCCTTATTATTGCCTTTGGTAAGTTTCTTCGAAAAGGGACGTTTACGCCCCACGTTCTACTTGTGCACGTGGTTGACGTTTTCTAAATACGGTCAAGGACTTCATCCAGTGCTAAGAAATACTAGCTCGTGAGAATTTTAATAGTCATGTGAAGTTGTTACTCTCTTTTACATCGATTTGATAAAAACGATGTTTGTGGTCCAGTGGATGAAGGTGAATGTTCATCAAACGAGTTATATCTTTAATATGACAATATCCATACTGTTGAAATTTGTTTTTCAATGGTCCAGAAAATTTTGAGAGTTACTTTAGTTTATATACCATCAAATTGGCATATAGGAGAGCATTTTAAGGCCAATGTCTCAAAAACAACTCATGGAAAGCCGTATATTTTTTGGTAATTGGAATTCGTAAGAAAGAAAAATTTTAAAAATAGTTTATTTTGGCTTTTGATCAGTGGATTTGGAGAGGATTGAAATAATTGAGGGATAGCTGAAACAGCTCATGGAAAGCCTTTTATTTTTTGGTAATTGGAATTTGTAAGAAAGAAAAATAAAAAATAGTTTATTTTGGCTTTTGATCAGTGGATATGGAGGGAATTGAAAATAATAAGGGATAACTAAAGATTTTTTGGTTTTGGGGGCATTCGCGAAATTGAAATATAAAGTCAGGTCAACGATTGAAAGTGTGCCTGTCATAGTTCTAGGTTCGGCAAAGCCTTGCTAGCTTCGGTTCATTGTCCTGCTCAATGATGTAAGAATAAGGATCTGAAAGCTACGGACGAATTTAAGGACGAAATTTGAGGAGAAGCTGTCACTTTTTTGCTGCTTTGACGTAAGGAATGAGCAGCGATGTTTAAGAAGATATATGGCCATTGTTTGTTTATTGTGCTAGGATGTGCTTATATGTGTGCGTCCTCGCACTTAAGCTGGTATACTCGCTCTAACCCCGCTTAACTTTATATTGCTTTTAAAGATAAGACTCGCTCCTTCATGCTTGAAATGAGCCTCTGTGTATTTGAATCCATCATTTCGGTTAAATGCCCTCGAATGTGGTTTGTTTGCCAGTAAAACGGATTTTACTTTGACTGTTAGAGGACTTATTGTCGTTTGGAAAGTATTTTCTCCTTAGAGGCGTTTCACGACGCAGAATTCAAACCAATATAATTACCAATGCCAAAGCATTATGAAACACACGTTCATAAATTATTATATTTTATGGAAATATTAAGGTATCTTTGCAAATTCTTACAGATTGTCCTTGAAGTGTGGTACTTAAGGGGAGATGCTATCCCTTTCCCCTACCATTAACGGCTGCTGATTTTTTTGCTGTCCGATGGATTACTCGTCGAACTTACGGCATTTCACCAAACAAACGTTCATTCTGAGGTCGCGTCCTCGACTCCACCCCACTCGCGCTCTCAAATTATTCTCTTGAATCTATTGATTTTGCACATATTGACGAAGGCTGAGCGGTTGTTTGCCCGCGAGGAGGCTTGTTTACATTTCCAACTTTTTTTTTTTAAACAATTTCAATTTGACTCAATTTTAAGTTCACAAACGGAGCTTAAGTTTTCCGCCAGAATGTTGCGCTGAAAACGTACCGGCGCCATGTTGTGACGTCACGGCCCTCTTTAAGCTCCTCGCTGTGGGTGTACTGTAGGGATCAGCATGCTTTAAGACGTTTTCCATGGACAGTATCGCTCACTAAGCTAAGAATTTCAAATGGCATATTGTTACTCTGTGCAATAATAGACGAATGCACCAGTTAAGGTTTTCGTTCATGTCCCGAAGAACGAAAAAAGAAGGAAAGCAATGACTGAAGCTTTCCGCGGGAATGAATGTCGAAGAAAAATCAGCGCGAAATCAGTTCCTTTTGTCTTTGAAGAGCAGTTAAAGGTTTGAATCGCTGGGAAACGTAACAGATGCCTGAATTTGGCTAATTGAGGCTAACTTATAACCTACGATAACGCTCCATTTGCTCGTGAAATCGGAGTATTTTTCTCCCCTGAGTTGTAAATAAATGCGCAAATTACAAGAGAAAGCAGGGTATTCTATTCTATTCTCTTTGTAAGATTCGATGTTTTTTTAATAGAATAAAATTCAGTGAAACTTTCTTTTCGGTCTTTTGATGATAGGGAGAACTACCTGCCCATTAAAATGACGAGGAGAACTGTGATAATGAAGGAAAACGTTGTCCCTCAAGTTTCGATTGCCAACTTCGCAGACCATCCTATTCGTCTTAGTCCCGCATTAAGATCTTGATATTCTAGGGGCATAAGGAATAAAAATCTTCATAAGGGTAATATCCAGGGGAAAAGAAAAGGTCACACTGGAAGTCTAGTGACAGTTTTAAAAGACTTTTCATTCCAGAGATGGGTGCGTGGGGATAGGCTATCTAGACATCTATTCTTCTTCTTCTTATTAGCTTTAATTCCAATTATTTGGGGTCAGCTTTTTGGATTTTCAGCTTCCAGCGTGCTCTATTCTAAGCCATGTCCTCTTTGGCACCAATCTCCAACATATCCTTCTTCACACACACCATCCATGTTTTCCTCGGCCTTCCTCTGCTCTTCCTTCCCTCCACCTTCAGGTTCATTACTCTTTTCCCCAGTTATTCACCGTCTCGTCTAACAACATGGCCATACCACCTCAACCTGCACTCTTTCACCTTTCCTGTTATCGGTGCAATTCGCAAACTCCCTCTAATGTGGTCATTCCTAATCCTGTCAGCTCTGGTAACCCCACTCATCCATCTCAGCATGCGCATTTCACTTGCATGTAATACTCTCTCATGTGTACTCTTAGTAGCCCAACACTCAAGCTCCATAGAGTAACACCGGTATAATGATGGTCTTATATATCTGGCATTTCAACCTAGGTGGCATCCTTCTGTCACAGGTCACACCTGTCACTGACCTCCATTTGTACCAGGCTGCAGATACCCTGTCCTTAATTTCTAGGTCAAGGCCTCCATTCTCTTCTATTACAGCACCCAGGTATCTGAAAGAATCCTTCTTAGCCACAGGTGTTCCAGAGATGTTAAACTGATCCGGCCTGCTTTTTGCCATAAAACTCACATACTATCGAGACATATATATGACATCTATTATGTCGCTCATTTGGCAATGCTTATCTTCTCTTTCTGGTTTCGCTCCATAAATATTTTGCCACCATCAGTTCATCTCTTTCTCTGGATTAGAATTTTTTGGTGGATTAGTAATATTTTTAAATTAGCATTTTATTAGGAAAATGCATTTAGGTGTATAGGCTATAATAAGAAATATGCCACACAAGCTCGATATCAATTATTTGTTAAACTAGCCTTAACTTCCTTAATAATAGTTTTTCCATTGGCAATAGCCTCCTCCAATGACTACGAATTAACTCAAATTATATAAGCGTTTATCGATGAAAATAGGGTATCAGGAGGGATTCGAACCCACAGCCTTTGTTCTGAAATGCGAGAACGCTACCCTGCCACCTTTGCCACTGGAATTAAGAGTGAGTTATTATTATGACGATGTTAAAATAATGTCCGTAACTCCATCACCAAAAAATTCCTACTCCCCAAAAATTTACGCTTCTAGTATTGCTTAAAGATCATTTATTCGTAGCGATACGCGTCGGAGCAACTAAGTAAGGTATGTTTCACTATAATATCAGTTACACTCCAAATTTGCCACATTTGGCCAAAAATTAAGCACGCCAACGTACCGAACTCACGACTGCTTCGATTCGATTGATTCTTTGCTGAGGAGGCGAAGGAGTTTAAACCATCCTACTCCGTAGTCCTACTAGTAGGTTGATCCACTATCCGCAAAGAAGTAGGTTTGGCGGCCTGAGGTAAAATAGACAGTATACGTCATTGACGATATTTCGCGTGTCTCTGTTGAATCTACCGTTTTCAAAGTCTCACTATAATTTTTCAATGTTCATAAAAATTAATGAAAATAGTATTCCATCGCATTTAATGTCTCCGGACGGTTCAAGCGGTTTCAGACGGTCCTGACGGTTGAGTTCAAATTTTTACGCAACGTCACGATTCTGGGAAAGAATTTCTTTGCAGTACAACATAGTTTTGTTAACATAAACAGAATTTCATTTTTTGCTCGCAGGTTGATTATTAGTGTAATATTTTTAGATGACAAAAAGCTACTATATAATTTCATGTAGTAATATGTAATAATATTATGCGTGCACGTGTTACACCATAGGAAAAGTAAATACAGTAGTTTGATGGGATATTAATTATATGTTATGTACCAATTGGTAATATCAGCTGGATCTGGTCGATGAAAATGACTGTATTATTAGGTGTTATAAAGTGTTCAATGACGGAGATACTTACCGACGAAGAAATGTCAATTTCCGGACTAATTCTAATATATGTATCTGAGGTTGTTATTCTTTTTCCGCTACCCCACCCCTTCGTTCTATTTAAAGCAATTTAAAGAAAAATTACAGGATATCAACGTGTTTGATTATTGTAGGGTGACTAGCAGCTAAAAGATCTACTTATTATACTACATCTCGTAGGTTCGTTTACTACTTGAGTAAGAGAGTGGTGTGAAAGTGTATTAAGTAAGACCTCGCTTATATCACGCTTCCTTGAACTTGGTTCAACGCTATTGGTTTTCCAATTTATAGCCAGGAGGTTGAAATCTCTACCAACAATTATCACGCTTTTGTTATTAATTTTAATTATTTTATTTTAATTATAATTAATTTTATTAATATTAAGGGAAGTTCTGCGAATTGCAATGGACCTTTTGAATCTCCAGAGAAGAAATCAAAAGAACCATTTCGTAATTTTTATTATTATGAAGTCATGAAGAATTACCCTTTGAGTACGGCATGACGTGATATCACGTCATGGTTGTCTTTACAATGGTGCTGATGACGTATCACGTCAAGGGTACCGTGAGTGACTCAGCGTTCACTAGGGAACTTTCACTAGGCCCCCACGAAAAAGCTGGAACACTCTCGGTACCCATGACGTAATATCACGTCATCAGCACCATTGTAAAGACAACCATGACGTGATATCACTCATACCGCACTTAATGCAGCGCAGCAGTGAACGGCGAATTTTAGGCTGAAATATTAATATGAGTGTCAATAGTCATGTTTTGCGATACTAGGGGTACAATATTTCTAACTTGGTGACTTTGGGCCACGCAAATGAAGATAAGATGAGAATTGCTCATTTAGACAGGATTAACGTGGTTTTTTTCAATCCCCCTTTCATTTGACGTTTGTCTTCCCGACCCATTAGTTCTTCACGCCTTTAGCCCTCGCCGAATGAGATCGCTTGTCTTTTGGTGTTTTTCAGTGCCTGGCTCGTGAGGAAGAGCAGCATGAGCTGTCAGCGCCGCGAGTGGTGTGCTGCGGGGTGAGAGAAGGGGTGTCGGAGGTGTGGGCCGGAGGGAGGCCTCGATGATGGGCGACCGGGCGAGGCGTGTGGATATGCCGGCGCAGCAGAGGGTGCGGGACGACGCGGGAGCGCGGTCAAAGGTAAGAGCGAGAGTTACTCTACATGGCAACCCGCAAACCGTAGGGATGTGTGGCAGGGGGTGTATTTTCACCAGCGTGTGCCGCATTGTATCCAGTAAATATAGAAATTGTTTGCTTAGATTATCGATAATTTTTGCTTCTACATACATTAACAGGTATACACGAGTTGTATAGGAAGTATGCAGAATGTTCTGTAATGCTTCTTTGCATATTAATTCAGACTTTAGAGAGCATAGAAACTAATTCTATGCTCCCTATCGAAAATCCTAGTTATGAAACTGAAATCCCGTTGAGAGAAAATCATCCACCTTAATCGGAAATCGTACTAGGGCCCCTCGCTGTCACGCCAAGTGCTTCAGCCGGTTAAGCCCCAAATCAATCCTTATCTAGTATACCTAAAACATTATTGTAAAGTCTCAGTGTCAGGCATGATTGAATCTTATCAGAGGCTTATAAGAAAGATGACGTTAAAGACCTCTCTGTCCTACAGTTTATAACTCTAATTCCATGCTCGAGTACCGATCTGCTGCAGTGTGTTGGGTTTAGTAAAATGTATATAACGTCGTCAAGAACTAGATCGGCTTGGAACTTGAAAGATTTAGCCTAAAATTTGCTGCGACGATTCGTCAGCAATTCATATCCAAGTTGTCTTAAAAAAATGTAGCGGCGATGAAATATCGCCTTATCTTGCTGTTCTTCTTTTGTGCGTTCTGTGTTTAAAAAACTCGCGTAATTTGGTCCTCAAATACTGCCAGCGTCTTCTCAAATGATATAGGCACATCACAATGTAATTATTTTGAGTCTTTGGTCGATAGCGGAGGTGGGCGCAAAAATCTGCTGCATATCTTCCGAGCAAAATGAGTCAAAGTGCCGCTGATATGACGTGTGGAAACGAAGACGAGGCGATGATCGCAAGGACATGTTGCTTTCCCCGATATCACATTAACTTTTCATGTTTTTTGTACCTGTTTGCAATCGATATCGTCGTATTGTTATAATTCCATCAGAAAAATACAGACATTTGTGGTGAAGAGAGTAGATACCCGGCATTAATGATTACCAAATATCTGGAAAACTAGCTCTGACATTCATGGACATTTTTAAGCTACTGTTTGTGGTAGGGTCATGAGCTTTCTGAAAATTTCTGTTTGATATTATCAGCTGCTAAGGACACCCGGTTGGAATTAAGAAAACGCCAAATTATTACAATTGCATGGAGTTGGCTATCACTTGGAAGTGAGGTTTTAATGATGGTAGCAGCAAAACAAAGGAGATTGGATGCATGGACATGTGGTTTTGGACTAAGGCAATCAACGATAAACTAGTCCTACGATGAGCTGGTTAGAATAGATGAAGGGTGAAAACTATGTGAGCAGAGGAGACGAGCTTATTGAAAACATTCGGGAACATGCCTGACTTACCCTGACTTATCGGGTAACATCGCTAAAATAACAAATAAGAGCAACCACACAGATGGGAAGAATAGGCCAAGGGTGGAATGCATAAGGCGAATAACGAGGGGAATTGTGAGGGAACGAGACGGCAAATGGAGAGCGTGGAGTGCAGCGAACCACTCTTGGGATTGCCGTCGATTATATAAAGAGGAGCTGAAACAGAGCCGATCCTTTTCCCCTTCATACTGCTGCTGTGCTTTCATCCCGCATTTTGTATCGCGTTGTCTGTAGAGGTTCCCGCATCATTCCATGTGACTCGAAGTAAATGACGTCCTTCAAAAGGCCCGCGGGAATCTTCTCCGGGAAATGGCGTAGGAGGTACTCTCCGTGTGGTCTCAGAGGTTGTCGGATCCGTTCTCGGTCCGTCTTTGAGGATTCACGTGGTGAGCTTGTTTTCCGAAGGAGGTGAAAAATTGCAGACGAGGAGATAAAATTGCCCTTCTTCGCCTCGATGTTTTCCCTAGAAGCACAAATTGTTCTGCAATCCTCGTGGCTAGTCTCCCGAAGTTGTCTTCTTCCGCCGCTCCGTTGCGAGAGGATACTAGTGACCGATAAGTTTTATTTATGCGTGTGTGTTGTGTTTTCTTGTTTTTTAATAATAGCACTATGAGATCAGGGAATCTTCCGCATCGTGGAGCAGTGAAAGTACACCATTTTAGATGTTACATTTGACGAGGTTCGATCCAGAGGAAGGACTTTTATTTCGCTAAATTTTAACTGTCTGGAATTTGAAGAATTTTTTGCTAATTACGGCGTCGCACTTATCCAATGAGTCATGGATGAAATCCTGATTCATCGAAAGTATAGGCCATGATCAGGGAGAGGAAATTTTATTTGAAATTGTTTCTCTTCTGAAGCCTGAAGAATGGCGTCATCTATAACTAAACAGTCATCACAAAGGGTATAGAAGGGCTTGTGGGAATTTCTAAATGTTAATAAGGTGCGCTTAAAGACGAGGAAAATTAAGTGTGCCTTTTGGTGGTTTAGGTAATGGTTATACCAATGTTTCCTCCTGTTATCCTGATTTTGGCCATTCATTCTTTGAAAAATCGATTTTTTGTACCCATCTTTTTAGACATCTGTATTATTAATGATTTTTTGACGCATGTAAGTGCGGAATTGATTTTTTTCTATTGAAACTGCTGATTAATTTATGTGCAGAGTTCTGTGTTAATACCCACTTCGTGCTGAACGTGATGTGTAGCATTTTCCAATGGCATTGCTGGCATCGATTCGTTATTAATAATTTTGGTCGTTGCCAATGATTCCCCAAGTTTGGAATTTGCGTTAATATCTAGATTTTGGGTTGTATTGGCGTTATCTATGAGGTTGAATAAAGTTTACATCATCAATGTCAAGAAACTGGCCAACGCGGCTAGGACGTGTCGTAGGAAGTGGCTGGATAGGAATGCTTTGGTGAGGGCAAGTGAGTGGGGAACGGGGTATAAAGGAAAGGAAGAACTTGAGGTTAAGCGTTTTTGTCTGGTGGTCGGCTAGTTTGCTTTTGTTGGTATACCATAACTTGCACGCGAGAAGAGTGAATTCTTGTGATTATCTTGAGCGTTTTCATCGTAGCCAGGTGCGTCCTCTACACACCCTCTTCATGTACATCTACGTCACCCGGCAAGCCACCCAGAGGATGTGTGGCAAGGGGTGCTTCCACACCAGGTATGCATGAATGATACGGTAGAACACCGAAATTACATTGAAACCCGCGTACCACACATGCAAAGCGCCAATTAAAAATCTAATAACCAAGAAACATTCTATCGTCAATCGTTCCAACATGCAAGGGATACAAAGACTACTACTACATGTTCAAAAAATCATGCATAAATAAGAACATCAATATTTATATCATGCATAAATAAGAACGTAGAGAACATAAAGAGAAAGATCTACTGTCTGCCTAATGTCACTATTCGAACTATTCATGACGACGATCACAGCTGTTATGGTCCCGAATGGTACGCGGAAAAAATGATATTTTATACCTATCGGTTCTACAATCTCTCTATAATTTTATTGGCGCGATCTAATCTGCCGTAGTACGAGGGGGTTAATAGTATGTTTTTTACGTCGCCAGAGAAATGATTTTCCTGAAATTTAGTTAGGAGGTAAAGCCTATAATTTCATATACGCTGTGATAGCGATTCCCATTCCAATTCCTCTAACAGTCCAGACACACTAGAAAACTTATCGTAGCATCGTTTCACAAACCTAGCTCCTCTTCGCTGCACGCGATCTAACTCTGATATCAACCCCAGTGTGTACTGTGTTTTATGTGACTGGCTTTATATATAGATATAAGTTCACTGAGTCGTGAGAATATGAGTTGGTATTAATGAGTCGAATGGGGTCGTAGACTTTGTAACATTAATAACTGCTCAGATCATGAGCTCACGGCTGTAGTCACTGAAATGTAAAAATCTCGTTACACTGTACTCAGTAAAAATTCCCGCTCTTCAAAAGTTTAGTATCCCTTTAATTTTTTTTATGATTTCTGTTATTTGCAGTCTTAAGTTTTGTACTTATATTCCATTGAGTTGGAGAGGACCGGATTTAATTCAGACCCGGCTTCATAATTTCGAATGAATATTTATTTGTCATTCTGACCCCGCGCTCATATATTCTCCCATCGACAATCTCTCACGTTTAACACCGACATTATGATGTAACATTCGAGACAAAAATTATCAATCAACGTAAAGTTATCGTAAATGTTAAAATATATTGCGGTGGACGTTAACCAGACATTGCAACACCGTTACTCAATCTGTTAGTGTGTCGCATTTGTCTGGGATGCAGTTTGGAAAGGAAAATATTTCACGTTCTTCATCTACATCTACGTACTACCCCGCGAGCAGCCGCATGGGCGTGTGGCAGGGGGTGGCAGGTCACCAACCGTGTAAAGATGTAACATTTTTGGAGGTGAAATGGTGACATGTACTATGGGAGTGTATTTAGAGGAGCTCAGTTTCTATTGTGGTCGCTTGTTGTGCGCGGAAAGAACGAGTTTTTGTACCTATCCTTTCGGCAGAGTATGTCTCTTATTTTATCGCAACTGTCAGACCTAGAAATGTAGTGAGGCGTCATGATAATATTCTCTATATCGCTCTGAAAAATATCAGTACTGAATTTCTCAAGCAATTCTTTTCTATTTAGTGCTTTTAAGTCATCTATACCTAATCTTGCTGCTGGATGAAGTGCCTTTTCTTTTAAGAAAATTCAACTTTAATGGTATACCACTGACTTACAAATCACACACTGCAGAACACTTGTACAATCCTTGCTAAAATGTGATATAAATAAAAAATTGCTAACAATCATTATATTTGCTTCTTATTCCCATAAGTACTGGGAGCTGGATGCTGAATTCAATACCAAGGCCAAAGTATCGTAGTAAGGTCCTTATGACCGGTACAAACAAGAATTAAGTTTTTCAACACAATTAACAGTAGTTCTATAACAAATAAAAATATCAGTTCTGAATTTATCAAGCAGTCTAAGCCTAGCGTGTAGCCTCCGAGTCTCTAGGGGCTCCCACATTAATCCCTCTAACAGTTGTGTAACACTAAATGTTCGTTCGCAGCAGTTTTTAACGAAGCGTGCTGCGTTGAACGTTGAATCAGGGAATCCAACTGGAGAGATTGGGTTCAGGAAGGTGGTGAAAAATATGTGCGCATGGTGTGCACGAACTGGAGAGAATCGTTGGGTGCAGAACGTTCGAAACGGAGAGCGCGGGCGTTCGATTGATTGGTTGTATCGAGTGCGAGTTGGAGGCGAGTGTTGTGCACGTATGTGAGTGTGGATCGCCCCTCTCGTGACCCTCCCCGCCCCGTCCCGTCTGCCGTTTCCTTTTTCCCTCCTCCTCTCCACCCGCCGCCATCTTCCTCCTCCTCCCTTCGAGGCAATATATCCGCCAGTTTTCCATTTATGGGGCGTCTGCCCCGAGTGCGGCTCCGAAAGAGAAAGAGAGAGGGAGAGAATGGAATCTTTACGTAGTACGGGTCTTCTTGGAGTGGTGGTGGTTGGGGGTCGTGTTACAGTTGGGGAGGGCGTGGTGACGCGGGGGTCGATTCCACTCCAATCCTTGCCGATGTTCCCCGTTCTCTCCGTCATCGTTCGTTCCTACCGGCATCACCAGCTTTCACGTATTCCTCTACACTTGAGCTGCACTCGTAATTCGGCGCTTAATTCTCCGTGACCTTCAATGAAGGTGTTTAGGTAGTTTGAGCGAAATATCATTTTACCTAGAAATCAATGAGTTTGGTTTCATTTTAAAGAAACATTTCTCAGCCTTCTAATGACACCAACAATTCAACCCCTTAACCACATTACTTTCCGAGATATTTGCAAAAAAAATACCAGCCCTTTTACATGGGAAACGGTACGTGTATGCTCTCCAGAGAGACATTATTTACATAATGAGGTATTTCTAACACTTAGATCTTGCAAAAAAAACTAACAGCGTGTAGTTTGTATGTTTTCTCAACCATTTTAGAAAATTAATCATATTGACACCGCAATAGGTTCTTGGATATCACAAAAATCCTTCCGTTTTGAAGTCATTTCGAACGCACCGCGCGATAAAAATGAGTCAAGTTAAAGACTTATTTAGATATTTTCATTTAATTACTTACAATTTCTGTCATATAAAACTATATTATTGCACCATTAATTATGCAGTATTTAATTCATGAGTCCTACAGCTGGTATAATTAATACGTATAATTCGAATATGGTCTCTATTATGACTAAGGAACTATCTCGCTCGGACTACCTTAAAAGCAAGCTGCTAAGGTGGTTCCATTGTAAAATGACATGGATTTTATTTAAATCATACTCTGTTCACATGTGCTCAGACAACAAATTGTCACCTGTTCACGACATTTTTCTCGCTCATTGAATTGAATGAAATAACGGTGTTTAATGCAAGAATGAGAGAAACACGGGGAAAATGGTATTTTTTAAAATTATATTTACTCCATTTTCATGGGAAACTCCATAATTAGCGAAAGATTTCGGGAAATTGAATTGAAACTAAATATCTGCACATTTCCTTTGCATAATTTGAGTTATTAGTTGACTATTGCTGTCCACGGAAGTCAAAATGTTGTAATACTGTGGAAATGGCGTGGCAGTCGGCTTCTATATTAATAATGAATCGTTCATTGAAATGTATTTGTGGAATGTTACGGATCTTCACACTATCATTGACTTCGGTAATCATCGGCGAATGCAGTTTTAGTTAATTCAATTTAACATCAAGTTGGAATTTAGTGTTTGTTTTTACGCGCGCAGTCACGGTAGAACCTCCTTGATTCCAAACGAAATTGGAATAGTTTCGAACGCGCGAATGACTCTCCTTTCTCTCGAATTGCTAAGAGCGGAATGACTGTGTGATGCCGCCCCAAGTGTGTATGCCTGATATTATTAACAGCATTTTTTATTCCCCCCCCCCCTCTCCAACATCCTCCCTTCCAAACACCGCCCTCCCGACGCCTGCTCTGACCAGCCAGCGTATGTTGGCTGCGTTTGGAACTTCAAGGTTAGCGGTTACGGGGCAGCGTGCTCATGCCTTTGTCACGCGCGTTCATGCGCTGGTGGGTGCCCAGCGTTCGCTATCATCGCGTTCGCTGTCGACAACCGAAACAAAGGCACATTATAGTGTGAAGATTATCATTCCACAGACACATTTTAACGAGCGCTTTATTATGAATATATATAGAAGCCGACTGCCGCGTTGGTGGGTTGGCAGTGGAAACGGGGCATCGAGGGAAGCGGGAGACATGGCGATGGAAAGAGAGAGAGGCCCTTTTTAAGTTTCCCGTTACCAGTGGAAATTGCGGTGCTCCTCTTCTCTTTCCCAACTTCTCATCCCCATTGTTGCCGAGTCAGAGGAAAGTCCTTTCCTCGATGAAAGACATCTCACGGGATTTGCTGTTTGTCTTCATCCCTCTCCTCTCTCACCTTAAGGTAGTCCGAGCGAGATAGTTCCCTAATCATAATAGAGACCATATTCGAATTATACGTTTTAATTTCTCCAGCAGTGAGACACACGAAATTAACGTTGCATTATTAATGGTGACATAATATAGTTTTACGTGAAAGAAATTGTAGGTAATTTGATGAAAATATCTAAATAAGTCTTTTAACTTGATTCATTTTTTCGCGCGGTGCGTTTTAAACTCCTTCAAAACGGAAGGTTTTTTGTGATACCCAAGAACCTACTGCGGTGGCAATATAATTAATTTTCAAATATAGTTGAGAGAACGTACAAACTACACGGCGTTATTTTTTTTACGACATCTAAGTGTGCGAAATCCCTTATTCTGTAAAGAATGTCTCTCTGGAGTGCATACGCGTACCATTTCCCATGTAAAAGGGCTGTTATATTTTGTTGAATAACTCCGAAAAGGGCTGGTATTTTTTAACAAGTATCTCGGAAAATTATGTGGTAATGGCTTGAATTTTTGGTGTCATTCCAAGGGCGAGATATTTTTCTTTAAAATGAGACCAATTTCGTTGATTTTGAAGTAAAATGATTTTTCGCTCGAACTACCTGAATTCCCTTTCTCGCCGCCGAGTCTCATGCCTTGGGCACAATTGGTGGATAGCTTCTTGCGTCAGACTGGTTTCTCAACGATGACCTCCAATGGGGTCCAAGATTGACGTTGGCGACACATCTTAGGGCGGTTCTCTTTGCTTTATTTTCAATGACTACTTATATGCTTTTGAAATATTGTCCTCCGCCACCCACGGCGCTCGACTACTGGGCTATCTTTAAACGCTAATATTTGAAGAGGATCATCGGCGAACTCTGCGATGATAACTGAAGAGAACGCTCGCAGTCCGGCTTTGCCGGTCATCCGGTTGGTGTGAAAAGGTTCGGGAAATACGGAGGAGGAAGAAACAGTCGTTAAAAAAGACGTGGAAAAGTTAATGGGATGTTGAATGGGAGCAGAGAATACATTATGTGGAAATATGGGTTTAGATTGTAAAACCCTAATATATTTGAATATATTATGATACTGTGAACAAATTGTCATGTAGTAAATAAACCTCCATGGGCGTAGTAAACCCCTATCCTTTTTCAGAGATGACTATCGTTGGAAGTAAAATTGTACAATAATTGTAGTTCGGTTAGTAAAGTCGTATTTGTTGCACACCATGTCTCTCGCGTGTCTTGTTGCCTTCATTGGTGAATTAATACATTTCCAAACCACAACTTGTACTAAATGTTTTTCCGTAAGTACCGTGCTTTAATCAAATATTTCCAACCTACTTGTTTGTTGTCGTTTTTTCGTCATCGCAATGAATTACTTGACGATTA
Organism: Ceriagrion tenellum; assembly: GCA_963169105.1. Lineage (NCBI taxonomy): Eukaryota > Metazoa > Arthropoda > Insecta > Odonata > Coenagrionidae > Ceriagrion > Ceriagrion tenellum. The sequence continues at coordinate 158,117,071 of OY720634.1, read as the reverse complement.
CTCTGCTCTCTTTAGCTCACGAATGACAAGTCGTTAGACACTCTTACGGCTTCGAATACAAGTACGTCCTTTATGAAACGGGTTTTTAATTATTTTGATTCATGTATTTCACACTCGTGAAGCATCATCATTGTAATGGGCTCTTGATGTAGATATTAATCAATACAGCTTCCTCTCGTAATACCGTTGGTCTTTCTAGTGAGTTTTTCCTATTCAATTGATTTGGTATTCAATCATTATTCGGTGCGTAATTTTACCGTGTAAGGTTAATTAATTAGCTATTAGCTTTCATTTCGCTTTTCTTATGGAATCTTGCAGTGCCTCACTTACTCTGCATCCGTCCTTTTTCGAACTTTTATGTTCTCAACGTCTCGTGTATTTGTGCAATGAGGCCATTTCGTCGCGACGTTGAGTAGCATTTGTAGAATTTGCAGCAGTAGTTTGAATTTTTTTCCGCGGAGGGCTTCAAATGCCATTCAAATTGCAATCTCAGGTCGATTACGTTCCCCGATGTTATCATTTTTCTTCAAGTGACCAATTTCTGGCTATTTGCCGATCTTTGGGGAATCCTAATCGTTTATACATTTAGCAGTTCTAAAAGATCCCATTCAATGACAAGCTTGCTAAATTTTTATGGACGTATATACATTTTTACTTGACAGAGTGCTAAGTTTTCACTAGAAAATTGCTAATGGTTTGATTCCAAATGCAATGTGTAATCGGATCACTTGAGATTCAGTTTCTTTCAGCTTCTCCTATTTTTCCATGGTCACGCTCTTTAAATCTGCGTTGGTAGAGGTCAAAGATTGAAGGAATTCAGTCAGCTTTTCAAGGTTCAATGTAACGTAGGTTTGATGCCTGATCTGCTGCCGATATTTTGCTAGTAGGGCATCTTGCGCAGAGAAGTCTGCTCGTGGATATAAATCGAAAGTCGATGACTTAAGTTTACTCTTTTTTCATTGTCGACCTCAAACAAGTTGAGGACTCTCCTTTGCAACCTCAACTCTCAAGTCTCCTCTCTTTGCTCAACTCTCCTCTGCTCTACCTTTTCAACTCTACCTTTTGAAGAGAATTCGTAAAGAAAAAACATACAAGTATACTATACCGTAACCGCGATAAAATAGTTAGACACTAGTAAGATGATATAAACGCCGTCAATTTTGCATTGATCACCGTCACCTCTTACGACATGTGATCGATCAGGCTCACGATAGCTCGACGATCATAGGGAAACCACATTGGTATTCATATGACACGCAAACAGGGGAAGATAGCATTCAATACCTTCCCTCATTACCCAACACACGAACAATGCGATGAGGTTTGAGAGAGAGAGAGGGAGAGCAGGTAGTGACACCAATCCAATACCAACCGAATGACATAATGAAAGTAAGCTCATAGAAAGAGACGAAACTCGATGTATGCGTAGACGGGAGCTAAGTCCACTGATTTCTCCTCCGTGCAGGAAAAGGGATAAGAAAGGCCGAAGACGCTTTCACTGACAAAAAGTGAGGGAAGTTGATCAGAGGTATTTCAAGTAAAAATGCCGACGGAGATGGTGCGCGACACCATAAGTGTTTACAGAGTGAAGCGTCTTCTAATGGGTCGAGGATGAGCGTCCCTTGTAACGACTGTGAATGAAACGGAGCACGTACAAATGACCTTCGTGTGCTCCACCATCACCATCAACTCTTACTATGTGCAAAATAGTCTCTGATGTGGATGGTCGCTTTGAGGTTCTGTCGTTTCCAAAATTTTCTTGGATCATCGCTGGAATGAGCAACTCAGATTCAGTATTCGATTCTCCCACATCCTCATCAGACCACATTTATATATATATATATATATATATATATATATATATATATATATATATATATATATATATATATATATATATATATATATATATATATATATATATATATATACCAGCTGCGTTTGGGACCCTTACGAAGTAATAATAACCCCATTAATAACATAAATAGATTGCGTACAGCGGAGAACAGCCATACTGGGAAAAGTATTACATGATAAAATCGGCTGCAATGTGAATTGAAAGATGAATTAGGGTAGGGATTTCTCTCTGATATACACATTGCGCATGTTCTAACCAAACAATATCCTGAAAGAAGCTCGATGTTATACCATAACGGCTCCCTGCAGTGGAAACGATCGCAAAAACAATGAAATGGACAGACAGCAGGACGAAGAAATTGGGAGTCATTTTTCCTTAGACAGCGACACTACTCATTGCGATGAATAATGTGTACGATACTTTTCCGTAATTCTTATGACAATTAACACCTCACTAATTTATACCTTTCAATAAAAGTAATGAAAGAAGATAGGAAATATATAGATCAAAGGTGGGATTGAAAAGTCCTAAGAAAAATACATCGGCTGTTAAGGAAATAGCAGTATTGAGAGAGAGAGAACAAATAGTTGAAGAGCAATAACTCTTCGGTGAACCTGGAAAATTAGCGCAAGTGTCAAGAATAAGACGGGCAGGTCACTTACAGAGGAGGATGGGTGAAAGAATGCCCAAAATAAAATTTCAGGGGATACCAGGAGGAAGACGACCGGTGGGAAAAGATCAAGAAAAAGGCGATAAGAAAATCCCGGAGAGATCCTACGGAGAGAGAGAAAAAGAGTCAATAGACTGTGAGGAGAATAGCCGAAGACAAAGAGAAGAAAAAATATGGCGAATGGGTCCAACCCACGCACGGAATACAGGACCGAGGATGCTAATGATAATTTCAATCAGCATTATCATCTCGAACTATGAATACCACGTGCGCATGTTTCAATGCCGAGTACACTTCCCCATGCCATGGTATTATTTCGGCATTTTCCCGTGTCTGCCGGTACTGCCGCTCAAATTCCTTTCTGATCCGTACTAAGATCGTTGCGGGATTCGCGCTAAAACTGAAACGAAAATTCATTTCATGCATTCTGCGGAATCACTCTTTCCACCCGCCCCCGCCCTGAAGGTGCCTTTCGCAGTATGTATTTCTTAGAAATCAAGGTATCCGTTCCCTCTCTCCGCTCGCTCTTTCGACGCCGCACAGTGGTCGGATGGACCCCGTTTGCCGGACAAAATTCGTGGGGTGGATAATTTGAAGTTTCCATCCACTATTTTAGTATACTTTTCGTAAGGAAGGTATCAAGTAACAAAATAACATACAAAACAAAAGTTAGGCAGTAATTTGACATGAAATTATTTATTTAATTACTTATACACAAGAATGAAACACATTCGCGTTTGCGGGAAGACATTGTGGGTACAAATTTGGCATAAAAAATAATTTATAAAGATGCGTTAGATATTTAACACATCGCAACCTAAGCTACTGGGAGTACTAATATAGAAAACTTAGATAAAATTTAATTTTTTTAACGACAATAAATGATTGGTTGACGTATCCTTCCGAGTTACAACCATTTTATAAGGACTTCCTTGGCCGGCGCGCCAGCGTTTCCCACGAGTGCAGGTGCTTTCGTAATCGCCGCGGGCGATTAAAAGTTGGGAAGGCGACGTAAAGAGGTCTCTCTTTCACCCGAGGGAGGGATGGAATGATATGTTTCTTGCACTGGAGTTGTGTAGGCAGTTGAAACGGTTTGGAGAGATCGCCCCCACAAGCGCCCATTGGCTCGCCCGCGACCGACGCGGCAATCGGATAGCGTCTGTCGCGCATGCACACCTCCACCACCGATAGCGAACGAGAGGGGAACGCATAGCGGAACGAAAGGATGGCGACAGAATGTGGCTGGCAGTGCTCACGGGCTAACGACGTTAAAGAGTCGGCACCCGGGTCGTCACTATAAAATCTCACAAGAGGAGTTGACCAAGTCGTTTTAAATCATCCATTAAGGCGTGTATTGTTTATTTTTTCTCAGTAATTTCAAAATAAATTTAATCCACACCGTCATATTATAGTGAAATTCGAAAATATACTATGAACAAGCATGTGGGCCAGCGTAAGGTGTGAAGGACATAAGACACGTTTAGGTCTAAAATACATATTTGTAATTGAATACGGAGAGGTTCAGTCAAAACAGGTCTTGCACCTGTAATTTTTCTGTGCCTAATTTGTGATTTTGTCTAATGTCAGCTTTAACGTTGCGATTTAATTCCAACATGGTTTATATTATGACTGGAGAAAAACATCGCTCAACCTACGTACCTCTCCACAATTTTATATCTAAGAGTGTCACTGTAGAAATAAAATTGTTTTAAAGGCAGAATTGAAATAAACAGCTTGTTAGCGCAACTAAAAAGCTCGTTAGTATCATGTAAACTTCAGAAATAGCATTTATTAAATATTTCATCCTCTGGAAGTTTCTGCTAGTTCGCTGGCTGAATTTTTTCATTTTATCCTCATCCTGTTATGTTTCGTGAAAACTAGTTTTAAAAGGTGGTCGATTCTCTTCATGTTTTTTTCGAGTCATCTTTTACCCAACTCTGTAAATTGCTTTCTATCCCTTAACATATTGTCGCTGTCTTCATAGGAAAATGTTTTACTTTTTATTTAATTTTGACCCATTCATATCATCTTCCCCTATCCACCGAAGGAGGTCATTTCCTGACATTATTAATGGTTTGGCTATGTAGCATGTGGCAGAGATATCAGTGAATGGTAATTGACTTTCAGAACGCGCCATTCGCCATCGAAAAGGAAACGCCGAAATGTAAAAGTGAAAATCATCAATGCATTTATTGTTAATATGCATTTGATGGGTACTCAAATACGACTACAAGTTTTCAGTGTGTTACTGGTGGTTTAACCGTGTCACGTCCAGTGGATTAGCGAATTATTATTCTGAGATCAATCCGTTATATTGTTTCTCTAGCTCCTAAACTTACTTCACAGATCGATATTTATTTGTTGCCTTAGCCATCGCGAATGGAGCCGACTAATGAATGCCTTGAGTTTAACTGTTATGTTGTTAGCTTCTTTTTTCCTCCATTATTTAAATTCAATGCAATGGTTGTAGTAAGGCATCCTACGGTTAAACGAGTATAATCATCATCATAAGCATCAAAGAACCCGCCAGAGATGAGATTTCCCGTTGCTTTAATCGGCGTGTGCAGTTTCCTTAAGGCGCGTCCACTCCTGTGATAATCTGTTCCGAATGCGTTTTCCACGATCAATTTCGGCACGTGTAGAAAATGATTTTTTCTTGAATATTTACGCCGTGTGACGTGTGTCTGTGCTCAAGTCGGGTTGACAGGGATGACGGATGAGCGTTAGTGATGCTGAAGCGTCCGCATCGATAAGCCTCAATGTGGCTCGAATTCATTTCTATTCATGGAAAAACCCACTCTGTCCTGTGTGCGTTGCTGCGTCCGAATTTGCACAAATTCCCGCGCTAGCACAAAGATTTATGCTGTGTGTCGAATTTGGGGCAAATTGTTATAGGTTTGGACGCGGCTTCGTGCTCTTCTGGTCTTCCACTCCGGGTTAATTCCTTCATCGAGACGTCGAAAAAGAGGAAAGATTCCGGTGGAATTCCTGAATAGCCCGTGTTGATGCGCCAGAAGTTACAAAAATGAGTATTCCAATGGAATATCGCTATTTGCCAAACGCCCAAATGAGAACAATCACTTAAGGTAGTGCGAGCGAGATAGTTCCTCAATCATAATAGAGACCATATTCGATTAATACATTTTAATTTCACCCGCTGTAAGACACACGAATTAAATATTGCATTATTAATGGTGCAATAAAATAGTTTCACATGACAGAAATCGTAAGTAATCAAATGAAAATATCTAAATAAGTCTTTAACTTGATAATTGTTTTCACGCGGCACGTTTGGGACTCCTAAATAAGGAAGGTTTATTGTGATCTCGAAGAACTTACTGCGGTAACAATATGATTAATTTTCATAAATAGTTAAGAAAACACACAAACTACACACTGTCGATTTTTTGACGAGATCTAAGTGTAGGAAATGCCTCATTTTTTATATAAGGTCTCTCTGGAGTGCGTACACGTAGCATTTCCCATATAAAAGGGCTGGTATGTTTTGGCAAATACCTCGGAAAGTAATGTGGTAAGGGGTTGAATTTTTTATGTCAATGGAAGTGTGATATATTTTTCTTTAAAATGAGACCATATTCATTGATTTCTAGGTGAAGAGATATTTCACTCAAACTACCTTAGCGACCTTGACCCCAAAATTTTACTCGTCCTTCCCGAAGGCGTGAATATGAACGCTCCTGAACGAATCGAAAATAACAGGAACGCCGCGAACATTTGCAGCGAACAATTATTCGTGCTCCCCTCACCGCCCCTTTCCTACAAAATACCATTGATAGACAACAACCTTTCCCTTTTTACGGCTTTATGAAAAGATCGCCCAGTCACTTACTTTTGATGTGTAGCATCGCGTAGAAGCCCTCTACCTCATTATCTTTTGGAATGACGGTGAAAGATCCAGTTAAACCTGTACCATAGCGCTACCCCCCTGTTTCATTATTGACCTTCGACGGGACAGCATTACGATGGTCTAATGTACGTTATAGGGGTGTTAAAAATCTTTGAATCTTCGAGGGCAGTGTGAGCCAAAAAATTTGGATATATTAAGATGGACGCTTGAGATGGACGACGAGGCCGGGAGTTGTGAGTCTTGACCTAACATCCTCTTCCGGCCTTTAGCTTTGGTTTATTCCCGCACCACCCTGTTGACATGCCCATATTTTTCCACTTATGAGCTCACCGTCAAATCTGGTCTCCCTTTGTATTCAAGTGCGCCATCTTAATTCACCCATCCGAAGCCCTTTACCGAAAAAAATATTTCACTCCATCCGACCTCAAAAGGGGACCAGGACGTGGACTTTTTTTTTCGTAATTTCCTTCCTGACATCTGCCGTTATTGGATCGTAAGCTTGAAGTGTATTGTTCCCCCAACCCAGCCAGTTTTCCTCCCTCTCATATTCCCTAATCAATTCCGATCGATCTCTTCCAGACGCGCAGCCATTAGTTCTTAATTTAGCGCAAGCGAGTCCTCCCTAATCCCCATTCTCATGTACTGTCAGTAAGGACTTGGAAAATGCCGAATTTCCGGTCCTACACAGTTTTTATATTTCATTGGTGAACATCCATTGAAGGAATCATTTAAAATGTATGACTAGGGTAAATAAAAATGAACAAATACGACAGAGATTTCGGGCGAGGAGAGTTACGCGCGTGAGACTTCAACTCTTTCGTAACTTACAATTAGTTTGACGGAGGGTGTGCATTTAAGTTTAGAAAAATAATTATAACAATGTCGGCCCCGGTGGCGGTGGGGTAAAGTCCTCACCTATTAACCCGAGGGTCGCGGGTTCGAGTCCCGCTTGGGTAGAATATTATCTGCCCAGGACATGGGTGTGTGTGATCGTCTCTTGTTAATGTTAAAACACCCGCCTTTGTTGAAGATTCATTATAGACGATGCTCATTGAAGGCACATTAAAATACATGTTTAATTTGGTCTCTATGACTCAATAAGATTTGTCTTCGTTGCTATGGGTCTATTAGTAAACATCCAGGCACCGAAATCATCATAAGAACATCATGTGAGTTATGCGACGCTAAATGAAGTGGCCGTGTGCCAAAGCTCATTTACTATGGCTTGTCGTGCAACTTCGATGCACCTGTTTTATCTATTGGCCAAAGTATTATTTAAAAACTCATATCTCCCTATCTCTTTGCCACTCTATATATACTTACTCTATGATAAAATACAAAGGAAACACCGAGAGCCCACTCTATTCTCAGTTACGTAATGTCGCATGAATATTTCACTTCCGACAACTCATTTCAGTCGGAGAGAACTCGGGCGCTGAGATTATTCAAAGGACGACTCGGAGTCAGGGAAGTGAGACAGGAAAGGGTCCCAAGAAAGCTTTACCTCGGAATTAAACGACACGGACTTCCATAACGGAGCGACGACATGGAAAGAACTAAAACGATTAAAAGAACAATGGCACGTTCACAAGTTAATTACTTTCTGAAATGGACTTAATTTACAACAGTCTTTCTTATTGCAGAAGTAATATCACAATTCTGGACCAAGCAAAAAAGGAACAAGTAGAATAAGCCGGCAAGTAGACTAAGCAGGCAAATCGTCAAAAAAATCTATTTACACACGACTGCTGAGGTCTAAATAAACCATGAAAAACATTATCTACACATAAATCATCTTACATTGATGTGAATTGCGATGATTTGACAGCAACTACTACCATCAAATATCGATACTTTAGGTAATACAGGGCAAATTATTAACTATACACCTTTCCTAATCACAAATACGCACAGCAAAAAGTTTACTATCACAACATAGCACCAAAATTTCTTCAACAAACGAATCACATGCTACAATCTTTATAATTTCAAGTAAACGTCATCCACCTGTGATGAAATCGAAAATACAACGCCCAATACAAGAACATGACTATGACAATCCTTACTGATAAGCAGTGGCGGATCCAGGTTTGGTCCAAGGGGGGGAACCGGGGGTCTGAGGGGAATGCCCCCCAGCCGAAAGGGGGTTCGGAAGATAATTTCGATTTTATCTAGTGTAAGTTTCGACCCAAATGGGGGGCTATAGCCCCCTTAGCCCTCCCCATAGATCCGCCCCTGCTGATAAGGAAAGAGCCGTCAAATTAATAAAAAGGTACTTCCTTTTCCTCATGTACCTAATTTAATTCGAGTGTACGCTGATTCGGTACGCAGCCGCATTATAAAAACAAGTAGGGCCTCGCGAACTTTTTAATGTATACACAGACGGCGATATCATAACGTTAAATACGCCAAAATTAAATGATGAAATCAGAATGTAGCAAAGTCGAAGGGTGAAGAATGAAAACTGCAATGGGATATTGAAATAGAGTTGGTACCCGACAGCCATGCCCCTGCGGGGAGGCGTGTCACGGAGTAATTTCCAAACGGCAGTTGACCCTGAAAATGACGGATGGATTAAAGGGAGCGGTTCGAAGGGGGAGGGAGGGAGGTAAAAGGGTTGAGGGAGTGAGCGAGCCCGGGGGACGAATTGGGATTGCCCCCTCGAACCCCTCTCTTACCCGATGGCCTCCCCTTCTCCCCCAGAGGAACGGTCAGAGGGCGAATGCCGGACAGTCGATGGGTCGGCATTTTAAGCCCAATCGCATCATCAGATTGGCAATCAACTCCGAAGGTAGAAGGAGCGGATCCGTCGCAGACCGGGGCTACGCCTAGAAGGCAAACGCTACTCGCAGACGGACACCAGGGCATGAAACGTTCGGGCATGAAACCTAACCGTAAACGCGAGTGGCAAATGAAGCACATCGTTCAGCATGTGAGCGCTATCACGCGAGGCCGACGTGTTCTGCTCCCAGAATACTTTGCTCACTCAGCAAGCACAAATCACAATTTCTTCCCATAATCTGAATTACGAATGAATTTTGGAAGAGGGTATTTTTTAGCATTTAAAACCAACAGATCGATAGTTACCATCAGGACGCACAATATTCACAACAGGACTTCGTAGGAAAATTTTTGCCTTCATACATAATAACCATAACCGTCCTTACGTCAAGTATATCAAAGTCAAACGCTAGTCAAATGATAGCACAATCCGAGGTAAGTTTCACCATCTAATGACTATAACCGTATTCGGATGGAGTTTGTGGAAGCTGTGGTGCTCCTATTCATCACGAAGTCTCTATCCAAAGACAATTCACCGAAGATTTTGGAGCGAATCCGTATTTAAATGATGAAGGCATTACATCCCATGCAATTGCTTCTTGACCTCATTTATTTGTCAGCTTTCTCGTGGCTGTTAATATCTACCATCGCGACGGCTATACGATGAGGAAGAAACTTGTGAATCACTAGTTAAAATATAATTCGATGAATTCTGAAAACCGGCTTGATCATTTATTTATTTAAGTAATAATAGTCCACATACAGCAAAAATGATAATTTATAGTGTACTTGAAAAAAACACAAAAGACACACAAATTAACAAAAATAAGGGGAAAAAACAGAAAGAATAACAACAACGAAAGAACTTGACTTAGACAAATCTGGGGTTGGCGTTCACGTTTGTTTCAGTCTAGGGACGCTTTTTATATGTGAAGAGATGTGTGGTGGCCAAGTGGATAAAGTTTTCTGGTGAGAGGGAAAATGGATCGATAGACCACCAAGCCTACTAAGAATCCACTGGGATCGGCGGGGGGTTTATAGGAAGAAACACTCCCCAAGGCATGACCCGCGAGAGCGGCCAATAGATGGCGCCATGGCTGCTTTTCACCCACCGGCAGAGAGAGAATGACACACACACAAGGCGAAATGAAAGAATAACTCAAGCACACAGACAGTGGTGAAAGATACCGTGGTTCGATTCCCGGTCCAGTCGAATTTTTTCTGCTTGGAATCGGCCGTCATTACATCTTCACACCACCATTGTGTTTGTCAATTTTATGTGTTGCTATCCTCTTTGGATAATTTCAATTAAAAATGATGCATTTGAAGTATTCGGATGAGTGACTTCCAGCTAATTAAGCTAATTTATTTCAGCAAGATTTTTTTATTAATACTCACAACCCCGAAAACAGCACAACAAAGGCATTTTGTCCATTGTCCATTAATGTCAGCCATTCTAACTTCTGTGCTCTGAAATTTTTCTGGAGAATTGGGAGTTAGAAAAAATATGTCCTTTTTTTAAATTTAATGCAGTCTTACTCGGCACTGCATTTGTTGTGGCCTCTCTGTAAAATGCATTTAATTGAGGAATGGATCGGTGAGAAATTGGATTAGTAGGTATATTCCTTTACAGAAGGCGCGATTTTTTTTATTACTGCTAATTTTTTAAAATGGCCCTCTTAGATAATTAATTGATACGTCCTTTGGGCAGGTACCAGTTAAAATGAATGTCAAGGCTTCAAACGCAATCTCTGTTAATGATTTTGTCCTTTCTCTCGGGGGAAAACATTTAAAAGATTAAGAAATATAACTAGTAATTGAGATTTATATTTCGTGGATGCGTATTTAAATGAACAGATTTTTCGATTATTCCCGATGTGAATGTTGGCAATAATGCTCTATTATTTCTTTCTTAATTTAAATTCTGAACTCCGGTAATTACTTCTCTTGTAATGAACTCCGGTTATTATGTCATGTTTTAACTGCTACTACTAATTATTTCTAGATACAGAACTATTCAGTTCATTCGTCAAAATGGCGCGTAGTGATATGTAATGCGTTGTTTAAGGAAGGTGAAACTGCAGTTGAAATTTTACTTGGGTGCTTGATCACCAATCTCTTTAAATAAAAAGGGATGCGTTTGGGCTTGTACTTTCAATCACATGCCTCGGATAAAGGACAGTATGATCTGGAGAAAAGCGATGAATGCCAGTGAACTTGCTTGATCTCTGAATACATTTATGAATCATTTAAAATTTATGTTATGGTAATGTATAACTATTCATTTTACCAAGGCTTTCATTTCGTAAGTTAAACAGTCATAAGTGTTTTTGCGAGACAACTTGGGCAGGTGGGGTGAAAGGGGAGTGACTTCAGAACATAACTTTATCTATTACCTATTTGTGTCGTATGCCATAATTCATGTGAACTATTCCCCATTCGTAGTATCAAACCCTTTTAAGGAATCTATGTACTCACTTTTTGTCACTGCGTCCAAGTTGAGCGTATGTCTTTGACACAATTCTTTTTTTCCAGAGAAGTAATTACTGCCTCACGAACACTCATGTGCTCATCTTACGCAACTCTCGCCTCACTTCTAAGCTGTATTTCTCAATCGTAACGTGCGGAGGGCTGCATGATCTGGTCGCCCTTCCGACAGCGGAAGCGCATGCCAGTCCTTAAGCAGGACGTTGTCTATCCTCTTTTGCGCACTTTTAAATGCCGACGAGCAAGGCCACGCTAATTGAAGGGATATGTGCCGTTCATTCGTAGCGATCGGAGCCCATCATCTATGAGTGAAATTCTTTCCTCTCCCTTCGTTCGTTAGCGGGTAGAAGGCTCAGAGTTGGGTGGTATGAAGATCATCTGATTTGTCATCCCCTTAGTCGGTTTTATCATCCCCTTTGTTGGACTCCTTTTCCTTCCATGAAATTATCAAGTTTGTGTAAGACGAGAGTTATACTTGCTGGAGAACCCATCCATTTTAAATTCATCTTTATACACCTGAACAGTGAGATAAGAGAGAACAGATTCAACTTAGAAGTGAAGTTGTAATTACTGTGAAAAAGATCATTAAGTCGAGGTATTGTGGTGGTAGAGGAAACAGATGTTTTGGTTGTTAATTTCGCGCTGTTTTTCGCGAATCCCATTAATCTTCATCCTATCTGTGGGAAAAGAACGTTGCAACATATATGTCATTTGTCATAATCCGATTCGGTGAGAGTTTTGAATGTGGTTTGTGGAATTTTCCATGTTATTTGCCAATATAATGCTCTAGTTTTCGTAGTAGCGCGATATAGTATTAGATATCATACGTGCAGCTTGTTCTACAGCCGTCATTTGTGTGCAAGGAAGTGGAGGTTTCAGGAAAATTCAGGTTGAGCTACGGAGGCCGATTTTTGGCAGTTATGCTTGATGTGAGGAGGCTAGTGTGGGAATATTTCAGGGCTGAGCGTGAGTTAAGAAAAATGGGAAAAGGTTGTTGCCCAGACGTTTGTGGGTCCCAATAGTTGGAAAAATCAGTAATTGAGAAATCATCGGAACGACAAAAATAAAATATTATTCTTCAAACAAATCCAGGAATGATTGTTGTTTGCGGGTTTTTATTATTTAGTTACCCTGTAAAGGTAAATTAACGTATCTTCACTATCCCTATGTATTTTACGTGTGTAACGCTCGCCGACAGGAGGATCATATTAGGTTTACACAGGTTACAGTGACCCCACGTCAGTCAGTAGCTATCTCATAAAAAGATGACTTATCACACGTCACATTGACAATTCACTTTGCTGAGTATACCCCGGATGTAATTGACTTCTCTGGCGTAGTTTGAATTCGGTTCTATTTCAAGGAATTCCTGTGAGTTACGCATGATATGACGCCCAAATAGGCTTTTCCTCAGGCTAGTTCTACATTACCGTAGCAACTTACTTTATAAGGGGCACGCAGTAGGGATTTTGGTCAGTCCTGTAACCTCATTCAGGGAGAATTCTTCTTGGAAAATGTCGTGAACGTGATGTCAGTTTCCTGGCTCTACTTCTTTCGGGTAGAAGGTGATTTGAAGAACTTGTTTTTTATAGGAGAAATGAAATCAGCAGAAACTAAACAACAGCTTTCGAAATGATGATGATACACAGAAAAACCAATTTCGGTTACTCACATGATTGTGTGCTATCAGATTGTTTCTTAAAACGAAATAATTCATTTGGATGAAGGCTGGCTTTTCCGTTCATGCAAAGTCTCCTAAAGAAAAGCAAAAAAATACTAAATGACGAATTTAGAGACAGAACCAGATTGGAAGGAAAAAAATGGCTCTTTTTTTGGGTAAATGTATAAAATCGTTCTTATAACTATTTTGCCGGAAGATATAGGCAATATTGCATGCAAAAAATTCTTTTTAGTCAGTAAAAGCTGGAGCTGTCGGAATCCTTTATATTCGTGATGCCATGCATAAATATCTGCAGTACTAGAGCGTTTTGATTTCATAGCGCCTCCAACGCTGTAGCCAAACTTGTTTACTTGTGGCAGCTACAGAACGAATGTATGTCGAATTATTTAAAAATATTTTACACTTTGATGAACCATTGATAACATGTATGAGTTCAAGATATTCTGGGGAACATTTCCACGAATGAAATCTGAAAGGGAAAGATGTAACCAGTAAGATTTAAGTCTTTCCCGGCGCGATATGTTTAGTAGTTCTATTCGGGAAGTCCACCGGGTGAGAGACTCCATGACTGCCGACGTTTCGATGGCCGAGTCGTCCATCATCTTCAGGGCAGAATGTCGTGACTTCTTCCGTGCCATTATGTATAGGGCCGGCAGCCGGGTCAGGAGGCTCCTGATCGGTCAGAGCCTTCCCGCCTTTTATCTGACCTCTCGATTCCTCATGAGCACCGGTTTCCAAGCGGTACTTAAGGTAGTCCGAGCGAACTATCATTTTACCTATAAATCAATCAATGAATTCGATCTCATTTTATATAAAAATATCTCACCTATCCAATGACACCAAATATTCTACCCCGTACCTCATTACTTTCGGAGATATTTGCCAAAAAATGCCAGCCCTTTTACATGGGAAACGACGAGTGCTTGCACTCCAGAGAGACATTATTTACAAAATGAGGCATTCCCTACACTTAGATGTCGTAAAAAAACTAAGTGTGTGTAGTTTGTATGTTTTCTTAGCTATTTTTGAAAATTAATCATATTGTCACCGCAGTAGGTTCTTGAGTATCACAAAAAACCTTCCGTTTTGAAGGAGTTTCAAACGCACTGCGCGAAAAAAATGAGTCAAGTTAAAGACTTATTTAGATATTTTCATTTAATTACTTACAATTTCTCACAAATAAAACTATATTATTGCACCATTAATAATGCGATATTTAATTGATGTGTCCTGCAGCTGGTGTAATTAATATGTATAATTCGAATATGGTGTTTATTATGACTAGGGAACTATCTCGCTCTGACTACCTTAAATAGGAACCCGCGTCTCTGTTGAAATTCATCTCCTCCAGCCTGATTTCAACAGCTTCTTTCGTTAGACTTTCCCAGAATTTGTTTGAGCGGCAAAGAACCTTTGCCTTTTCCCACTGGATGGCATGGTCATTTGTGATGCTGTGTTTAGCCACGGCAGATTTCTCAGGTTGTCCGAGCCTGAAATATCTGTTATGCTCCTTTATTCTGGTCGCGATGGTCCTCCCAGTATCTCCCACGTAAGACAAGCCACATTCGCAAGGAATGCGACCTACTCCTGGAGTAAGGAGGCCACCGGAGTCTTTCGCCCTTACAAGCCGAGCATGGGCGGAAGTGACTCTCAATGCTGTGTCTGCTAAGAATCCTCGCAATTTTGCCTAAGTGCTGGAGCTATCCGTGCCAGCCTATACTAGTGTTTCATGTCTGCGACCTGCTAGCCCCTGGGCTGAGCCCTCGGAGGCGTGCGCGAGAAAAATACAAATGTTTAAAAATTTTTATAAACGTGTGTCTGAATTACTATGGAATTTAATTTTAGGAAAGGTAAGTTAAGTACGTATAGATTATGAAAAGCGTTTCGGTCGATTCTGAAATGGAGTAATTGAGAATACTTAATTTACAATTTTTGTAAACTTTAAAATTAAACTACAATAGGGAATTCAATGAAATCAATTTTAAATAGTATCACTATCTTTAAAGAAGACTAAACTTTTTAATGAGTAATGTCGTTTCTTTTGTTTAACCTATACATAGATGACCTTATAAGAAATTGGATGGAAGGTAATGTGGCGCCAGGCATAGAATTGGGACCCTCTTGAGTATTTAAACACATTGCTATTCGCTGACGACCAGGTTATTATTCAAGATAGCGAACATAAATTACAAATGGTGGTTCACAATTTATATAAATTGAGTAAAATATATTACCTACAAAATTTCAATAGCAAAAACAAAAGCAATGGCATTCTTAGGAAACAACCCAATAAGAACAACAATTTTTATAGAAGATAAAATACTCGAACAGGTATACCACTTCCAATATTTAGGATGTGATATAACTTATGAAGATGATAAAGATATCACAACTAAAATAAACAATTTTCAGAGGATAAGTGGGACAATAAGAAGAACTTTAAAAGGCAAAACAACAAAAGAAACCCAAATTAAGTTCTATAAGGTGATGGAAGTCTCTATAATGTTGTATGGGTCAGAATGTTGGACAACAAGACAAAAAGAGCTTAAAAAAAATTGAGTCATCTGAAATGAAATTTCTTCGAGCAGTGAAGGGGTGTGCAAGAAGAGATAAATTAAGGAGTACATCTATAAGAGAGGAACCGGGTGTTCGGGCAATATCAGATAGGTTGGTGGAGTACAACAATAAGTGGAAAGAGCATGTAGAGCGAATGCCTAAAGAGAGGTTTCCAAAGCAGGCTTTGGAATTTAAGCCGTTAGGGAAAAGGAGTGTTGGGAGGCCAAGGTTGAGATGGTGATGTGAAGCCGGAACAGGCTGAAAGCCTAACCCTGGAAGGAAGAAGAAGAAGTTGTTTCTTTACGATGAATAGATGCCGAGATGTAAGTAAAAACATGATTCAAGGCACGCATGGTAAGGTGAGATATTTTTTCTCACAAATGAGGCCCAATTTATTTAATTCTCGGAGTAATGATCTCCCGCTCAAACCACCTTAATCGGCCGTTGTCAGATGACGTCTCCTCTTATATTTGCTCTGGAGGTTGAGTGATTCTCACCCAGCTGGAATACGTCGTCGCCCTCCCTCCCCCCTTCTCCTCTCTCACCCCCTCCTAGTCAACCCTTGCTCACTCCCTCCGGCTACACGACGCGCCGCCATCGCTACAACGGCAATCTTCCTCCTCTTCTCTTCTCACTCGCCGCCGATCTCCTCCCCTCCCACCTACCCCCAATCCCCAAGCGTTAACCCTCAACCCCTTCTCCTCAGCCGTCACTTTCTCTCCTCACCCTATACTCGCCCGTTTCCGGTGACCGCGGCTGACCTCTTAACTCGACCACCACCGCGCGAACGAATGGAGGTGCCGCCATTTGCATCTTTAACAACACCCCCTTTGCTCAGGTGGTCGGAAAGTCTTCATTTTTTATTCATCCTTTTTTTGCGCTCTATCGTGCCAACGAACTCGTTGGGGTCGTCTCTACGCGGAGAACTTTGTTCATTTTGCGGGGTCATTAAAGCAAATTGGATTGCGTCATAACGACGCGCGGAAGTTTTTTTTTGGGACGCCTCATTCATTTCCCAAAAATGTCGGTGTTTAAGCCTATTGTGCTCATTATGTTTGCTTCTCATTGGGAACTCAATTTTGCGGTTTTGACAGCTATTTCTAGCTTGGGAAATTCATGGTCTTTTAAATCAAATCCAGAATGGAGTCATAAATCTCGAAATAGCAGCCTTACCCAAGAGATATATTTAGTAAAATTGTGGTTGTTTGGTTTCTTTCATTACAATGTTGTTGTATGGATGGTTGACTTAAACTTTTTCTAGTTGTCTGATTGAAAAATTTTCGATCCTCAAGAAATGTCATCGTTCATAAAGATGTAATCAGCTCGCGTATGCCTTCATATTTAATTCTTATATTCATGCGTCATTTTGAAAGATTATGAAGCAATAGTGAGCTTCTACATTATGATTTTCTTGGTTCTTCCGCACTCAGCGAGTTGTTTCGATGTAGCCGTGAGGTTCATGAAGTAAGTAGGTATATGAAGCGCAGCGTATAAATGCTAATGTTCAATTTCGTTCACTTATGCTGCGGGACTCGCTCCAAGTACTCTTCAACCATTCCAAATGTGCGAGACACGTTAGTACCGGAGGGAATCGGGTAATTATGGCGGATACAGGATACTGGCTTGCCACCGTCAGGACCCAGGTTTGGGTCCCGGAAGTGGTAGATTTTTCTGTGAAATCTCGATTCTCGCTCAGATGTTTAGTGGAGGGAACTTAAAGGCTTGTGTCCTGCTGCGGCGGTTGAGACGTTTAGGAGATCGAGGTGATGAGGTGGCTACAATATCAGCATCTCTTTCCGAGGGTCTGTGTTCGAATCGTGGTGGTGGCGACGTCTTTTTCAGTGGACTCGCAACAACTGTTTGGGTTCCAAGTGGAGGACTTTTAAAAGTTTATGAATTAATTTTTGCCCTTGTGAAAAGAGCTTGTACGATTAAAATGCAATCAAGTTTATTAACCTCACTGTTTGGATTGGGCGTTGAGCCGTGGCCCTCGTGACGATAAAAGCAGGCCGTCGCCGGGTTTCTCTCTCCCCTTCCTCTATTCCCTTATTTTCCTTCCGTTACCTACCGGCTCACTTCTTTTTTATAAGCGTGCAGTTATCATTTTTCAATCGGCCAGGTTAATATTCGTCAGCCGCTGCAAATAGTGAGGTGACCATCTTGTCCTTGGTGAAAGTCAAATCTCCCGCGGTCCCTCCCGCCATACTCCCTTGTGTCCGTCTCCCTTGGTCGCTTTGTTTAAGGTAGTCCGAGCGAGATAGTTCCCTAGTCATAATAGAGACCATATTCGAATTATGTTTTTTAATTACACCAGCTGTAGGACACATCGATTAAGTATTGCATTATCAGTGGTGCAATTATATAGTTTTATATGACAGAAATTGTAAGTACCCTGCTAAAAAATTCCTTAGAAGCTGTTCTGTAGAATGCAAGGAATTCTACAGAAATTGACTCTTTTTCTTTAGAACTAGTTCCTTTTCTAAGGATCTTTACGGAACATTAGAGTCTGACTCTACAGAACGAAGGTTCTGTAGAGATATTTTCTGCAGAGCAAAATAACTCCTTACAAGCTGTTCTGTGGAACTTAAGCTACTCTACGGAAATATGTGAGGTTTCCTTGAGCTTGTAAGGAGTTCTACAGAGCGTCAAAGGACTTCTGTAGAACGTCGTAGGGAATTCTGCAGAACGTCCTAAGGAATTCCGCAGAACGTCCTAAGGTATACTGCAGAACATCCTAAGGTATTCTGCAGGACGTCGTAGGGAATTCCGTAAAATGGCGTTTCAATACTTTAAGGAATATCTACATAGCTTTAAGAAATTCTGTAGAAGTATTTATAAGGAAACTATACAGAATTTTTAGCAGGGTAATTAAATGAAAATATCTAAATAAGTCTTTAACTTGACTCATCTTTTTCGCGCGGTGCTTTTGAATCTCCTTCAAAACGGAAGGTTTTTTGTGATACCCAAGAACCTACTGCGGTGACAATATGATTAATTTTCAAAAATAGCTGAGAAAACATACAAACTACACACTGTTAGTTTTTTTACGACATCTAAGTGTTAGAAATTCATCATTTTGTAAATAATGTCTCTCTGGAGTGCAAGCACTCGTCGTTTTCCATGTAAAAGGGCTGGCATTTTTTGGCAAATATCGCCGAAAGTAATGCGGTAAGGGGTACAATTTTTGGTGTCATTGGATAGGTGAGATATTTCTCTTTAAAATGAAACCAAGTTAATTGATTTCTACGTAAAATGATTTTTCGTTCAAACTACCTAAGCCAAGTCCCTCCTCTGCTCGCCGCGCTCTGCTTCCTACTCTTCAGTACACTACGGTAGAGTGAGGATTGGTGGTTGTCTGAGAAAAGGGCGCTTCGTTTTTTTTTTTTTGCTATTCCAGGAAGTCAGCTGCTTCGGTTCCGGTTACCGTAGGGCCCGCTCTCTTGGTGCCCGGAAGGGGAAAGATAACTGTACCCTTTACATGACCACTTTGGCATGCTATATTTTCTGCTCCTTTGTTTCCGTGTTGATTCACATACGTAACATTTCGTTATCACAAAAAAATAGCCTCTCAAATAGCTGAGGGAAACCGATAAATAGGAAGATTAGTTAGATAAATAAGAATATTTGATAGAAGAAAACACCCGTTTCCTTTTCTCATTTTAAATTTTATTTTATATTTTATCTTGTGAATGGTTGAGCCCCCAATGTCTTTGATGGTGTGTAGAGGTATTAAATTGCTCATAACCATACATTAAGCTAAATTATTTTGTCTCTAATCATCGTTTGTTAGGCAAAAAGCATGAAATGTATGTTGTGCCTATAAAATGGAATTGCAAAGAGCATAACTTGTGTATTATATTGTTTAAAATGTTCATCAGTAAAACCACGTTTGTTTTTTTTATTGGAAAAGTTTGCCTCAGTCTTGTGAATACGGTTTTAGAGCCTCCGCTTGCTTCGTACTCAGATTATTTCTTGATTAAAGAACGGTAACTCCTTCCATTATTATCGTCCTTTACTGACATTTCTATTCCATTTCTATTCCTAAAATATAAATCATCAGTAATGGTTACTGGTACTTTCCTGTTATACGCTACAATGACTCAATCATTAATTCCGGTTAGTCTTCCGATGAATACAATTTATATTGGTAGTTTCCAATGTCCGTTGATCCTGTTGAAAACGGCGCATGTTTTGTTGAAGTTGACGTCAGTGGATTTTTTAATGTGGTTTTTTCACTATCAACACGATCGTTGAGATGCGTACCGCTAATCAATGGGAAGGTGAATATGTGGGAATATCTTCTCTCTTTGTGACTCATTACGAGAAAGTGTGAAGCTTGACCTGTAGGGTGAGGTTTGCTTTTTATATCTTTTCTCCGATTTTCTATGTCAACCTCTCAAATCATGCTATGGGGTTAAATCAGGATATCCTAAAAATTTGACTCGATTAGTTAACATTTAGGAGTCGCTCATAAGAAAAAAGAAGAAAAGGCATAAATGCAATGACGTTCAATTTTCCCGATTGGAGGGGGAAAACGTCATTTCTAGGGGTAAGGCGTCAAGGTGCAATTCATTCAGCACCAAAATACACTCCTTTTTGACGCATGGGCGTCCGTTTTTCCTAAGTAAAATATTTTTGCTCCATACACACTGCCGCGCCGCATGCCCGCGGGCCGCAGTCGCGGTCAGCTGATTCCTCCTTCGTCGCACCACGCCCTCCTCGTGCCTCTCCGAGCTAGAGTCAGGGAAGCAACTTGAGTTACCCCTACAGACTGCTGGTGATACGCAAAAAGTTACAATCCTTAATGTTCTCATGCTTAAATCCTTAATTAGAAGGATAGTTAGGCACTTAGTTACGAAAGTGTACGTATTCATTTATTTGGAAAAAAAAGTCTTGCTTATGATACGTCAGGCGTACTGAACTCGGTGTGACCTAACCTACCTTTATCCCGATCGGTGTCTGACGTGTAATCGAAGCCGGGAAACTTTAATATACGTGCACTTCTATATACTTGTCTTAAAAATAATGAGAGAAATAAATGAGAAAATTACTTTTCTCTCTGGTGATTCAGTACCTATCTGACCTATAAGATTGTAAATTTGTATAATTTTAAACAAAGAAATCACAATGAAAGTATGACCAAACTCGACGGAAACTCATGTTTTTTCGCAAATCCACTCTATACCGCTCTTTATTTAACTGGTGGACTTTTCCGAGTCTTTAATAGTTTATTGATAGTGAGCATCGTCGAGAAGTAAATCCTGGAAACATCCATTTTTAGATGTTATGGTGTCGTTCAATGTTTTCTTCA
The DNA here is from genome assembly GCA_963169105.1 of Ceriagrion tenellum. NCBI lineage: Eukaryota > Metazoa > Arthropoda > Insecta > Odonata > Coenagrionidae > Ceriagrion > Ceriagrion tenellum. The sequence continues at coordinate 158,095,859 of OY720634.1, read as the reverse complement.
ACTTGATAGCGCGCTGAGCACGATCAATTGCCTAGGCGCAAAGCCTTCGCGTTATCTTAACTACTCCAACAGTTTCCGTTTTGTCCCCGGATTCTTTTCCAGAAAAATATTTTAGAAAGATAGATATTCGATAGAAAGGCAGAAAATCCGTCATGACAAAATCTGCCAACACTTCTTACGGGCAATGGATGTGGCTGTACCGTCAACGCTCCAATACTCTTTGAATCGAGTAATTGTCTCCTAAGAATTTTTTTGGTGGACTTGGAGCGTCAGTGGTCGTGTATTCCGAAAAAGTAGTTTCATAAACAAAGAGAATATGTTCAGCTTATTTTAAGAGTAAGCCAGGAAATTCTAACCCCTCTTGGTATTTTCTCGTCTCTGTTTCGATCGATGTTTTGTGCGTTTATTTCCTTGGAAATTCACTGGGTTACGCTTTAACTTATTGGGTCGACCAAAAGTGGCGAGAATTGGATGACCAAGGAAATCCCTTCGTTGAGAATCCCGTAAATACCTCCGCTTATGGTCGTCCGGGAAAGATAGTTCCCTAGTCATAATAGAGACCATATTCGAATAATACATTTTAATTTCACCTTTTTCACATTTCATTGAATTGTGATTGGAACCTGCTTTCTAACGTTATTTTGCGTACAAAATTGACGTGCTTAGACGTTACTTTATGAACATACACAACGCTATCCATGATGGACAGAAAACTATGTCCTGTATGCTTACGTATGAAACGAACAACAAGCAAAGGCTTTTATGGCGATTCTGCGCACAAAATCCCGATTTGTGGGACAAATGTCAACGAAAGATCATGTGCGTGAACGCACGTATTCCAGATATCCACTCAAAAGAACGAAAAATGAAAAAAAAAAGTTTTAATTTTCCACTGATCAAAGATATAAAACAATAAATGAGAGGGGATCGAGTTGGTGTGGTGGTTAAAGTGCTGGCCAACCACACGGACGGCCAGGGTTCAAATCCCTGCAGTGAAGGATGTTTTTCAGAGGAAGCCCGATCCCTACTTGAGTGTCTTGTGGAGAGCGCTTGAGTGCAGTACTCCGTCTGTCGGATGAGACGTTAAGCCGTGGTCCCCTTGGTGCCTTTCGTTAAGAGCAGGCCGAGGGGTGTGCAACTCTGAGAAATGGTGTGCGCTTGTTGAGAAATGGTTACGAAATGGACAGAAATGGCTATCAATGGATAGAAATGGACAGAAATGGTTAGAAAGAAAAGAAATGGACGGAAATGGTTAGAAATGGTTAGAATTGGATAGAAATGGATAGGAATAGACAGAAATGGTTAAAAATGAAGAGAAATGGACGGAAATGGATAGAAATGGACAGAAATGTATAGATATGGTTAGAAATGGACAGAGATAGATAGAAATGGACAGAAATGGATGAAAATGGTTAGAATATCGTAGAAATGGCTGAAACGGAAATGCGGTGTACACTTGTTTTTGAAGTTGCCCACCCCTCGGAGCAGGCTAATGCCGACGCCGGGTTTCTATCCACCCTTCCTCCCTTACCTGTCCCCTATGGCGTAAATGACCTTAGCTGTCGGTCGCCTCCCCAAATATCCAATCCATCCAACAGGGGTAGGAAGTAAGTGGAAAGCAGGATTGCGGAGGAGGAAGAGGTGGGGAAGGAGGGGGGAGGGGAGGGCGGGGGAGGAGGGGAAGTGGGGTGCATATGCATCATCCCGGAGGGGAAGATGAACTGGTTGAGCGGAGACGACGCCGTCGGGACAAGAAGAAGAAGAAGGCTCTCTCTCTGGGTCGATTGAGCTCAGCTGCCATCTCCCTCCCCTCCCTTCCTCCCTCCCTCCCCCTCCTCATAGCCCCCTCCCCTCCCCTCTCTCTTGTGTCTGCGTGTGTGTGTGTGTCTGTGCTGTCTCTCCTTCCATGTCCGCCGCCGTCGACGCACGGCCCTGTCTGGGAGCCAACAGGTGGGCGGGGAGGGGGGAGGCGATTCCTTTTGTGTTCTACTACATACCCTCTCCCCATCCCCCTCTTTTATTCCTCCCTGCCCCTCCCCACTCTTTCCTCTCTCCACTTCTCCGTCTCGTCCTCAAAACCACTCGCGGCCACTTTAGTTTCGCACGCACACATGCATGCAAGCGCGTGCTCTTAACGCTCGCGTATGCATATGTAGTGATTCTGCACGTAGTTTATTTGAATTTTTCTTATTTGCATTTTTAATCTATTAATTTGTATTTCTTCCATTGTTATGTTATTTTCCTGGATTTTGGTTCCCCAGGAAAAATCAATAAAAACATATACCAAAAAGGCTAACAACAACATATTTTTCATGTTCTAGAGATCAATTTAATCGTGTGGTTGGAATAAGCCTATCCCATCCACACATATTATGATAATGACAGTAGAGCGTCGATAATCCGTATCAATTGTTACCAGACCCAGTCCAGATTATCAAAAAGTCCGAATTTTCGTACAGATCCAAGAAATAGGCTAACCAAAGGTCCGTGGTTCAATTCCCTAGTCCAGGCCGAATTTTTTTCATGGCAATTTCATCAAAATAAGGCCGTTTGATGCCGTAAACGTAAAGAAACTTTGCTAAAAACCGTAAAAACAGTAATTCACTTTAGTATTGTAGCTAAATAATAAGAGTAGATAAATAAAACTATTGATTAATATGAACTTAATAAAAAATATTCTGTCATCGTCTTTCATCCACGCTTTTGACAAATATGTACACTTCAACTTATTTTTCGCCGGATGTGAATCCGGATTATCGACGGTCCGGATTTTTGACGCCCGGATTATTGACGCTCTACTGTGTAGCAATGAAACGTTTATTGTCCTGGACCTTTACATCGGTATATTAGACTTTTTTGGTCCATAAAGTTATTTTTACATCATATCATAGTTTAGTTTATTCCAAAAATTACGTTATAAAAACATTAATACAGGTCATATTGCAGATTACAAATTGAAGAAATATACACCAATTCAAATATGATATACAATTGAAATCATTAAAGTAGGGGAATAGATTTTACATAAATTAAACTATATAATCACAGCTGGCTATAACGTTTTGGTCCTGCTCTGCCTATATAATAGGCTTGTCATCAGGCATAAGATACAATTTAAAAGTAATAATTACAAGACACATAATATTTATAGGAAAAAATAATAATAGCAGTGACATGATGGGCAAAATACTCAAAAACAGATTGAATCCCCTATTGATTTCAAATGTACAACAGCAATCTCTTTTCTCACTCTCAGTTGAAAGTTATCGGAAATGTGGAATTAAATGCTGGCCCCGGTGGCGGCGGGGTAAAGTCCTCGCCTGCTAAACCAAGGGTCGCGGGTTCGAGTCCCACCTGGGTGGGTTTTTAATCACCCAGGGCATGGATGTATGTCAAGTTCTGTAGGTCCGGTCCCCGGAAACCCTGATTACAGGCTCAGCAGCCTATCGGGATTCCGGGGACATACGGGCCAAAAGAATCGACCGGCAGCATTAAAAGAAGTAATAAAAAATAATCATCTCATAAAATGTTGATCTAGATTGGTATATTTTTAAATTCTTTCATACTTTTAGCACATGTAAATAATTTGTACTATGGGAAAAATTAAAATAAAATAATTACAAGACAAAATTTTTTTTTTAATATAGAAACACCTTTACACAACACTAAATACACAGTGACAGATTGAATACCATACTGCTTTCAGATGCATAACAATAATCTATCGTCACTTTCTCAGTTGAAAGTTTCTTGAAAATATGGAATTAAATGATTTTCTTTTGAAACGAGGTACAGATTGGTATGTTGTTACATCCATTGGGAGTGAATTCCAATTTCTTGGTAATGTAGCTATGAATGATTCACGATACATTTCAGTGTTGTGCTGAGGGATCTGTGGTTCTCAATGATGAGATATTGTTAAAAGGTTTGGGATGTCTCCTTTTGAGGATTAAGGAGTTGAAGATGTACGGAGGACAGCTTGTCTTGAAAATTTTGAAGGCACTGAGAATAGATAAATTAAGTCATCTTTCTCTTATTTTCAGCCATTTTAGTTACTTGCATGAATCGGTAACATGATCCCATCGTTTTTGATCACAAACAAATCTCACAGTAGCGTTCGCAGTCATATGAAGCTTATTATGTGTTTATTCGTTAATATTACCAACCGCAACAGTAATCCTAATGTGGAAAAGTAGTCTCATTTACGATTGATCTTCATAAGTGTGTAGGTAACTGATTTTTGGATTTGTATAGTGTGTGAAGAGTTTTATAGCTCTTACTCCTAATTTTTAAGCAGTGGGCTCTCCAATTAAAGTTCCTGTCCATTGTTACCCCTAGATTTTTTACAGGCTCTTCATAGAGGAGGGCCTTATTTTTTACTACGATTGCAGGTATTGATGAAAATTTATCTTAGACGTAAGGTTCCTGCTGCCTTAAAATAGTAGCATTAGTTCTATTTTCATTTACTTGTAGTCCATTGGTCTCAGAACATGTATATATATACACTAAGGTGGAAGAAAAAAAGTAGACATGGATAATAATTTACTGTGGCCCTTGGTTCATAACCCTTAGGGTAATTCATCTAGGTGAATGCAATCATTTAAATGGTGGAAAATGGTGATAAGATAGCCTTACGTAAGTGGGTTTTTTCCCTTGACGCTTTTCGTGAAGAAGAGACTAATGCCGTCGCCGGGTTTCTCTCCACATGTCCTTCCTCTGTTGTCCACATAGACCTTCCCTCATGAACCCACCCGCCTTTCTCAAATGGCGCGGAATACGCTGTCTATCGGTCGCCTCCCTCCTCTAATAGCCAAGCGACGTGAACATTTTCCGTCGGGTTCTGTTCAGTGCTTCAAAAGTAATCACAGTCAAAGTATCGTAGACTCTTTGTTTTACAGTGAATTATTCACTTTTTTGATTTTTTGCGGTCGACTCGGCTTAAGTTACTGCAGCAGGTAGTCCAGCAGTACTTTATCCAGAAAGTGGCGAAAAATGAGTTACCAGGCTCCGCCGTGTCGGCAGTGAGTAGCGCTTCCAACGATGGCGAGGCGATGGCCGTCTCCTTGACCTGGGAAAACTCCTTCACTGAATCTCGTAGCAGCTCATTCTGAATTCCAACATCTCCACTCAATTTGTGACATTTACTCGCGCCTGCTCCGAGTGGCGCCGCTGAGCCGGCCGCACCGTATGGGAGGCTTCCCAAGACACTATTACGGTTAAGCCGTACTTTTAGGCCTCGGTAAGTTATCGCCATCTTTCCACGCCTGTCAACTTTGAGGTAAACGCATTAGGGTGTCCCTCATGCCCAAATTACCCCAACTCACGTGATAAGTCTTCTCTTTTAGTCGCTTGTCGCTAGTTTCTGATTCGCCTGCGTTGACACTTCACTCGTTCGTCGCAGGCGCTTCCTGCAAACTCAGGTCTTCAACCAGCATACCCTGCCGCCCACTACCGTTGCTGTGGCTCCGGACATTTCTGTGCTTTTGGGTTTGAACAAGTGTTTTATGCATAGTCCAATTTTAATTTAATGTAAGTTCACATTTATGATTTTAAAAATTTTCAGTAATTCATTATTATCTGCCACTATTTTAGAGTGGCCACGAACTGTGAGACGGTGGGGAAGATTCAAACTGTCATTCCTTTTGGCTACCTTTCTTGTTTCATGCAATATGAATGATAGAAGATCATTGATGAATCTCATTTTTAGGGTTATTCTCGAATGAAAATTGTGTAGATATATTTGCTTGTCAAACGTGAAGTAAAATAGTCGAAATTCGAAGCCTTCAGCGCAACCTGATTAATACTGTTGGAACCCTACGTGACTCCAGCGTGAGGAGTTACTTGTGTTAGAGAGGAACTAGTGTTAGCCCGTAGAGTCTCATGATTTCCGCGAAACTAGAGATACTATATATTTCTGAATTTGAAAGTCACCTTAATCTCATTACGGCTAAGCTCTTTTGACGTTTATATTCTCTCATTTCCCGGGTCTCTTCTCGATGAATCCTGTGCATTTTGTGCCGCTTAATTTTTTGCCCAGGGGATTGTAGCTCCTTGAAGGTACACTTTTATCCGCCTTTAAGTTCTCTCCCGGAGGTTCACTGTCTTCTTTTGTGGCTCGATTGTCAGCGAAGTTTTCTCTGATCTCGCGGTATAAAGTGGGAGTGGATGGGAGCTTTAAAGGAGTAACGCACAGCGGTGGTGGTTTCTGGCTAATTTAATTCGGGTCACTGAAGCGGAGTGAGTCAGTTTCTCGCATTCGCGCGATGGGAAATGTTGCTCAATGAAAAGCAAAGCGAGAATTCATCATTTCTCCTCGTTCCTTTTGATTCTCTCTCTCTCTGTCGGGATTATGAAATTTGAATTAACTCAGGGCTGGCTTCAGTCGTCCTTGAGGAGAAATTATTATCCGTAACTCTCTTCGGTTACGGGAGGTCTCTTCTAAGGGCGACATGAGAGAAGATTGGTGAGTATCGTGGTAGTGTACCAACTCAGTCCCTTCAAAAGGAGATTCGTGTAATTTGTGCGACTTGTGTTTCAATAACCTACTTGTGTTCTGCCTTGCTCTTTTTCATCATACGTCTGATTATCGCTTTGAAAGAAGCACAAGGGAACTCATCTTTGTTCTTTTTCCGGCAGTTTCCGCGAGAATATGCATTCGGTTTTTTCTGTTAAGCCTTTTACGGAGTTGCTATCAGATATCCCTATAGTGTAATAATGCTCGTTTCGTTGGAAACAGTATTTTGTGACTTTTATGACCCATTTTCTCTTTATCTAGTCCTTGCGCTCTGAATCATCTCAACTTCTTGAAATAGGTATTTATTCCGTATTTATCAAAGCCAGCTCGTGTTAATTTCGTGTTAGAGTGCGTTGGTAAAGATTATCATACCTTAAACAAATGTTTAAGTGTGTTTATGTACATCAACACTTAGGACGGGTTCCAACGATTAGTTCGGTGTGATAGAACAGAAAATACATTCCTACAATTTCTATCGAGAGCATTGTGGAAAATCAATGAAGCAGTTCATGCTGAGTCAGTATATTTTCAATGAAACATGTCTACTGGCGCAAATGATTTGGCTTGTTTCAAAATTTACTCGGAGGACAGAGATTTGGTAGATTAAGGTGCAATACTCTTTCAGTGGGATATCTTTATCCTGGATTACAATCGTGTCAATGAGCGGTTGAATAACATCGTTTTTCTTGCGGTAGTGCGTCTAATTAATTGAATCAGAGAACGGTCGCGAGCGATAAAATGAAAATATCTACTGGAAAAAGCCATTAACGTGGTAGAAAGATTTGTTATTTAAGTACAAATACAAATTTCTTTTTTTCTCTGTTTTTTCGGCACGTCCTCTGCGTCAATGTACAAAAACTTATTTAAACTTTTTCCCTGTCTGCCGCTCTCCCGAAAGTTGGAATACTTTCGTATTAAGGTATTGAAGGCATAAAGGTTAAGCTGAAGTTTCACCCCACTCTTTGTATTAAGTAGGAGATTTACTTATTTTTCTGCCGGACATGTGTGCCATGTGTTCTCTCTTCATAGCCAAAGATGTATTTAAGCCAGATGGCCACTACCACTACATAGCAGCGGAGCCCATGTGGCTTCTGCTGCACTCACTCACTTCTCATCAGTAAATGGACTTCCGCATGCTGCGCATTGCATGGAAACAAACTTCTTTTGCTGAACAACGCAGATGCTAAATATCAATTTAGAGTTAGCAATATCATGGCTGGGTAAAACTGATTCTTTTACTGTGAAACTCGGTAATAATTAGGCTTATTAACTTAACTGCGGGTGACTCCGTAAAAGTGTAACTCCGCGGCTAGTCCCGAATAGCTTAAAGTCTGTCACGCTTATTAAATTTTGCTCTCGTGAAACATGATGACATCGTAACTACGACTTCGATATCTTAGATTATGACGTACAACAATGGACTGCAGCCAGATATTTTTAGCGGTAAAATAAAAATAGCGTCGATAGCATCCTTACTATACAAAGTATTATCCCCTTGAGAATGACACGAAAGTGTTGAAACCGGTCGGGCTTATACCATTAAAGTTTTGTGTGGATTATACAAAGTGTTCTTATTTCATCTCAATATGAACTCTAAATTCCACAAAGTTAGCTCGCAAACCATTGAAGATATACTTACTCAAATAGTTGACCATTTCAGATATTTAGAACTTTTTTTTAATGAAAGGAGTTGAAACGGCGAAGCTGCTATTTTCTTATTGAGGTTTTGGTTGGGACTTCTGCATGCAAGTGAGAAAAAATCTCTCTCCGAAAGTTTTTTTTTTCTGATTAAGTGGAGAGTACCATCGCCAATTTGCAACAAAAGACGGTAAACTTTGGCTCAGCAAAATGTCGGATATCCTCTTTTCAATACAATCTCCATGTATCCCTGGCTAGGTAATTTGAGCGAAATATCATTTTACCTAGAAATCAATGAATTGGGTTTCATTTTAAAGAAAAATATATCACCCTTCCATTGACACCAAAAATTCAAACCCTTACCGCATTCATTTCCTAGATATTTGCCAGAAAATACCAGCCCCTTAATGCGGGAAATGGTACGTGTATGCACTCCAGAGGGACCTTATGTTAAAAATGAGGCATTTCCTACACTTAGATCTCGTCAAAAAATCAAAAATGTGTAGTTTGTGTATTTTCTCAACTATGCTCGCAAATAAATCATATTGTCACCGCATGTATAGTGTGCATTCTATTCTTTCAGTGGTCATTAAACATTTCAAACCCAAGTGTCTCTCGGGTAGTGATCTGTCTTCTCCCTCGTGGGAAGGGAGTTGATTCGGCTGACAGCAATTTCACGGCGGGGAACAGAGACGCTATTCTCCCCCTTCAGCCAAATCGGCGCACCTCAGTCCGACCTCTCTTTGCTTCCTTCCGGTCCCCCTCTGTATCATTTTCCGTCGGAGTGTGGCCTTCTGGCCGATTGTCTTGTTCTATGTTATTCCCGTCGGTGAAAAGACTTCAGCAGCTGATGAACGGTACACCGTTATGACATAATTCCGTCTCGGCTCCGGGAATGTCGCACGTGATAGCATCGATACTGAGGTACTGGTGTAAGAAGGCAGGTATTTTTAGACCTCTCGCTTCGAAGGCGAATAGTTTACGACGTAATTTGTAAAATTAATCACCGTCAAAATTTTAATTTTTTAAATTTAAAATTTTCTATCATGCTTAATGTTTGTGACATCATTCAGAAAATATATTTTCCTGGGGTTTAGAGTCTGTATATTTCTGTACGAAGTGCTCGAGAATACAAAAAAAATTGACTCAAATCTATGGGCTCACATTTTTTTTTAAAGTTGGAACATTAATTTTGCTGTGATGTTTAGCCAGGAAAGCAGTACGTAAATATCGTTTTTAATTTTCTGTCCACCATCTGCATGTAATATCTAGACTTTTTGTATTGTTTTATCAGACCGTGTCATAATTGTCTGCCTTACCCAAGGCCTTGTCCAACGACACAATGTCATGCCATTGATGTTCAGATGCCTATTTCCGTTTTACCTTTCTGACTCTCCTTTCTGCTCCTCCGAACATTTGCCATTTATTGAATATCTTTGAACCTCCTTCATCTTTAAATTTATTTTCGGTTCATGTTCGCGTTGAGTAACTTTTAAAAATAAATTCATATTGATATGCGTTCCTCTCTCGCTTATTATTACAGACCGTGTTGTCTTCGTGGAAGTATTTCGTCCTTTTGGTATTTCGTGTAGCGACCGTGTTCGGTAATAATATAACTAACTAACTATACGACATGTTTCGCACGACTCCCTAGCGGATGCCGCACTGACATAAAAATATGTTTTACCTGTGTGTGATGCCTCCTGCCTGATTTATTTTCCAGCGGGAACGAATTCTGCCCAATATGGTGCGTTTCATGAATGAGAATGTCATAATGTTGTCATCGGTGGATTTTTAGTGTGGTTCTCGATATCCCAAGATTCTTGGATGCGGATTATGAGAGGCGAAGGGCTTATCTCGATACCTATGCTTTTGGGATGTGCTCCCCTGTTATCCATCTAAGTAGTCTATGCATGGGTGTTGAATTAGAAAATATTTATATCCCCTTCACATTGGATTCTAAATGTTATCAATAATTATTTACTAATGGGGAAAAATAAATACATTTTAAGCGCTTAAGTAGCGGTAGTATGCACGGTGGCCAGCATTTTTTTGCCTACATTCCTTGATGGATTAGTCGCGGACGAATTCGTTCAACTAAGATCTGTAGTAAACTAGGCTGGAAAAGCGTGTCGCACATTATCATTTAGTTTCCTTAGATCCTCCTCGAAGGGTTAAGATCACCTCATTTACTTCATTCGTATGTTGCCTCTAATTTGCTGAATAGATGTGGAAGTGAGTCGTGCATATTCTTGAGTCTCTACGCTGATTCTCTCTTGGTATTGATGTTTGTCTTGCTTCTGCCAATCCACCTGCTCAGCTAATATCTCGCTATTTCTTGGCGTCCCCAGGCATTCATATGTATGAGCCTCGCTTCTTGGAACGGCTGTGTGGAACAAAGCGGCAAATTATTCTTCCTCGAAGGAGTTAACGTATACATTCGTCTTATTTCCCTCCTTATCCCACTCTTGGTCTCAAAGGGCTTATCTCTCGGGATATTATCAGTCAATTAGAAAGGCAATGGCAGTAAACCGGAGCAACATTTCGCATTCAAACTATGCTGCGCTTAAAGGCACGCTCACGAGGAAACTTGGTCGGCGACTCTCGACGTGTCTGTGCTCGGAAGGGAGCGAGGAAGTTGATGGATTAGTAGAACGGCTTGGAGGTGAAAGGCAGGCTCGGAATTCGATGCTTATAATGCGTTGTCTTTGTATCAAAATGAACTCTCTTCAACCTGTCGCGTCTTTGTTGCCAACATCCGCTATTTGATTTTCTGTTTTTATTCCATTATGTTCTGGTAGTAATTTACGCTTTGTAATTTTGCCCTAATGCATATTAATGCTCTTTTGTAATTCTCAGTTATATTTCATTTTTCGACGACGGTGATTTAAGCCATCTTGTACTTTATCTTTCTTATTTCGTATTTTTTCCGTTAAATCCGCGTAGAATGTTGTGAGGTAGGGCGGTGTTGTATTTTTTAATACAACAGCTGCTGAAAACTCGCATTCAATATCATTCAATGGATGGAAATAATTTCTCTTGCGTGTGGGGAAGTTTATAAATTAGCAGTTTCCAGATATTAAAGAAAAACTACTTTCATATGATGTGATAGTGAAGCGTACGAATAATGAATCCCAGGTGAATTACTACGGCACACATATTGATAATTAAACAGCAGCTATATTTGTTCTTAAACAGTTCCCTATTTAAAAATGTTATGAAATCTTGAATTTGACTTGTCCGAATTTTTTTAAAGGAAGGAGGATAACAAATCGAATAACCACGGCCTAGCACCTTTGCGTCAAAATCCTATATAGTTATGCCCTTCCATTTGATACGTCACGCTGTTTGGGCGATTTCATTGGACGGCGTAGCGGCAGGAGGTGGGACCTTCGACACGAGAAGGTATGTGGGGTGGTAAAAGAGAGAGAGAGGGAGAGAGGTGGACGATGCAATGTTTTCTCTTAAGACTTCGTATGCGAATGGAAACGAAAGACTGCCTCTTTGTAACATTCCACAATCAACCAAGAGGCTCGTTGAGAATGGCAGAAGAGTCGCCTGGCTCCGCGGATGTTTGAAAAGGATTCTAGATGTTCACGCCTCACGTCTACATTGTAGCACATGAGACGATAGTCGTGATTACAAAGCCACTGTCACGGTGGATAAACCCAACATTGTCGTTAATATAACGACGAAATCGATGAATTTCCAATCATTGCATTGACAAATGATGTGGGACGAAGTCACTCGCAAGGGTGCTTATACACCAAGGGTGGAAATTCGCCATGAAGAAATCATTTGACTTGAATATCAGTTCTGAGAGGTTCCTGTTGTTGCAATTGCCTGCTGGGACCCTGAGCCTTCCACCGCCATATCTCATCTTGCCGTCTTCCCCAGAGGTGTTATGGCGCCTAAGATATTAAATTTTTAATTTTTACTATTATTAAATTTTTTAATTAATTAAATTAATTACTTAATTAAATTATTGCTATTATTAAATTTTACCCTCGCTTCACGATATTAATCCGTTCCGGAGGACCGATGGTAAAGCGAATTCCATCGTATGTTGAATCGGCATTATTTCCGGGCGAGGAATCGGTTTAAACAGCATCAGTGCCAATCCATTCAGTGTACGCGACAGAGACAATGCATACGAAATATCCTGGATTAAAATTATTTAAAATATTATTAAACTGATATTTAAAACACAATCGATATTTAAAACAAAATCGGAGAAATTTGAAATTTTAAAAAGCGCGCGCAAAATCAGCTCAGATCGTAAGTCGAACCAATCGTAAAGCGGGGGTCTACTGTATTCGCCTCTGTGGAGGAATGTTATGCTGTGTACGCGTCCCAGGATGATAAGAGGAGCGTAAGCGAAGAGGCCGTCAAACGCTTCCAAGCGATGAGCCCACCAACGCCGAGGAACACCAACGCGATCGCCGACCTGAGCAAGCTAGACGTCTGTCTGGCTTGGTTTTCATCTCGAGTCGGTTTCCTCAGGATCGTGGCTTTTTTAAACCAGTTTTTACCACGATGTATTTCTTATACCAACTGAAAATACATATTTATCTCCTTTGAGCCAACACCAACTCCCGTGCTGGGCCCGGGCCAGACTCCTTGTAAGAATATAATTTGATATTTAATTGTAACATTTACAGTACCAGTCGCGTAAAAAACATACGACCCGGGTTTCAACGCTAAAGCGTCATCTTCAGGTGCACCTGAAGATGACGCTTTTTTTTCGTGTGTTTTTTAAGCACGTGGTATTGTAAATGTTACCATTAAATCCTCTGAAAAATGGTATATCACAAAGTTACCATGGAACTTATTTGGTATTAAATATCAAATATTTGGCATGGTAAAAATTATTTGATACCTTGGATTAAATTTCTAATTGTGGCGGTAGCTTTGATAAATACTAACTTTGCAAATGAGATTCCATTTAGGCCCTTTCGAAATGCAAGAATATTTTTTACAAAAAGTATAGTTGTTCTCTCTGAAGAGAAGTATTTTTTTGTCAGTACTTCTACCTCAAGTATCGTACAGAGTTGCTGTTGTACGTTGAAGAAGAGTGAAATTTTTTAGAGCGCATGAATTATTTTCATGCATCACATTGTACTAGTATGTTCCGCAGCGCGCTTGATGGCGACATCCCAATATCCCTCGGACGTGGTTTGTACTCCGTATAGAGGGTGACTGTTCCGATATCATGTAGTTTTCAACCGAGGGTAATTAGTAATGGGGTTTGTTCTAAAGTTCCTTTAAAACGAATAAAAGCTACTTTGACGTGGCTATGTACTCCATTTAATTCGGTGCTGTACTGCACTTTCTTGCTTCACTTCACTTGGGAAACTTTCCGTTAACACTCCTTGGGACAAGTTGTGACCAAAGTGAGCTGCTCTTTTCGTATTCTATGTTATTAATTTGAATGTGTGCTGTCCGTCCAACTCGGAATAGGCCACTATTCGTCGATGCAGTTGAATCCGACGAAACGGAAGAATCCGATCCGAGGAGCCACGGCTACACCTCTTCCCACATTCGATCTTTATGCTTATCTACCTAATGATGAATTGCCTAGTGTGATAATGGATGTACTATTCCGCGATCGAATTTATGAATCACTAACAGGGATTTGCTAAATGGTAATTTTCCCTACGAACACCAACATAGCAGCACCGAATTGAAATTATTTCTTTTTACTTTTTGAACTTGCTAATACCTGGATTGGCCACATTCTCCGACACGAAAGCTTGGTTAAGACCATACTAGAAGGTACAGTAGAGGGAAAAAATTAGAGGGGCAGACCTAGACTGGACTATATGGGACAGTTGATGAAGGAACTAGGTTGCAAATCGTACCGTGAAGTGAAAAGATTGGCTCAAGATCGGATAAAGTGGAAGACTGTTGCAGACCAATCCTAGGATTGTAACCAGAGAAGAAGAATGTACTGTTTTAATTATTATATTCCTTTAATTATATATATATATATATATATATATATGTATGGTAAAAAATTGTTTATTGGTAGAACCAGCATTCGAAAAATGAGTGGTGGAGAACTACTTTATTTTGACTCGGTGCCGGAGTTCAAACCAATTGAGCAAATCCCTGGTAGTGATTCACGAATTCAATCGCGGAAAAGTGTATCCATCTCATTTGGCAATCCATCAGTAGGTAGATTTTCTTGAGGATCGAATGCGGGAAGCCGTTGCTCTTCGGATCGGATTTCTTCTTTTTCGGCTGTGGATTGCTCCTTCCCCTACCGCCTCCACCCCTTTCCTTGCCCCCTCTTCCAGCCCCACCCCCCCTCCTCCCTCCGCCCGGGGCCGGGAGAGAGAGGGGGGGGGGCAGCGTGGGCATGAGAGGAAAGAAAAGACGGCCGCAACCTCGCAGAAATCATCTCTCGTCTTCTTCTGGACCGCCGCTTCCTCGACAGCAGCGTAGCCTCCTCTCTCCATCCCGTTCCCTCTCCCTCTGCATCGTCGACTGCAACCGCTCTTTCGGGTGGAACTGAAAAGACTGGTCACAAAAAAAAACAAAAACAAGATCGTTAAAAATCTCGCCTACCCTCTTCCAGGCCTTCATGCCCAGGGTCCTTATGAGGAGATGGCATCCTCTTTTTTTATCTTCTCTCTCCCTCAACCTCTCTCCTTACTTACCGTCTAGATTCCGATCCCACTCCACCCTCACCCAAATATTCCCCTGCGTTACATCCGAACGTCTTATACCCCTCCTTTCTTTCGTTTCGTCGCTGCACTGCCATTGTTTTAGAGGCGCGTCGGCTGCGCGGGTCATTATGGCGCTTAGCTGAGATTCTCGGCTTGGACGGGATGGCTTCTTTTTTTTTTTGGTCGCGAAGGACCAGGCCAAGCTTGGAATCGCGAATTGATCTGCAAGCAGTTAGCGCGGCAACTGCTCGGGACATTGGCACAGAAAGGAGACTCGTGTGCGCTGCTTGAGGAAGGATCTCTTCTCGGTGCGGTGGGTGGGAATAAGATTATGCTCTGTGAACCCAGAATGCAAATGTTAATTGAGTTCACACGCAACCATGGAAACTACTTTTACGTATTGTATCTATATTTAGAGAATACAATATTGTACTTTTCCACAGAATTTTATTTTGTGTGGTACGTCGCGTTTCACCGACTTGCGGCATCATCAGGTACAAAAATTCAGTCCAAACAGTACAGGTAAATCTACAAAAGGCAGAAGGATGGGGGAGGGGTAAGGAAGGGGGGTGTGGGCGGGGGGAATGGAAAAGGAATACACGGGTTAAGTCCTTTTCATTTCACTTGGCAGATAAAATACTAAAATAATAAAAATCAAATAAATAATAATCAAAATAAAAAGTACTTAACCCGTGTATTCCTTTTCCATTCCCCCCGCCCACACCCCCTCCCATTCCCTCCCTCTTCCCTCTGCCTTTTTTATATATACCTGTACTTTTTGGACTGAATTTTTGTACTGATGATGCCTCAAGTCGGTGTAACGCGTCGTACCACATAAAATAAAATTCTGTGGAAAAGTACGAAATTGTATTCTCTAAATATGGATACCATTAGCTACCACGAATTGAAGCCTGAAACTGTAGAGTGTATTGCGTATTGTATTGTTCCATTCTGCCCGTGAAACTGAGCGTTCCGAGTTGATTTTCTTGCCTGGCGGTGGGATATGGAGTGACATTCATTTGGATGATACGAAGCCGTTATGATTTTTGAAGGCTTATGAGGTCTTCTTTGAAGTTATTTTCGCTATTATTTTTGGTTGTTTGAAAACTTTGACGATTGATATAGGGTTTTCGAGATATGTCTGCTGAGAGTTTATCTACTACTTGTGTAATTTTAACCTTTGTAATCGTCCGTGAGATGAGTATAGCATCTCCTTTTTGCATAATGCCAGTGCAAATAAAGTATGCTTTTCTAATCATGTTTTTCGTGTCTCCATAATTTCGTGCTAATGCTCGCGAAGTGTCCATATTCGCCTCTGAAGAAGTAACTTTTCTTTGATTCCTATTTCATGAATAACTCTCCATAAAGTGTAAATTGTACTGGATTAAGGAATGTGCCTGAGAAATTATTAGACAATATTTGCCCGCACTTGGTTACAAACACGAAACTTACGGCAGGGAAAGTCGGACGTGCAAAGTTCACCTCCTCTAATTGAGATGATTGCCTGCGAGGTGTAAAATTGTGCTCATGGCTCCACGGATCTGACACCAGTCTTCCAATATCTGCAGATATTTGGACATATGTCCGAATTATGGAAAGTTCGATGAAATCGTTTTCAAGGGTGAAGGAGGTAAATTGATTAACGAATGGAATAGTTATTGGGTTTCATATTTGTTAACGTATGTAAATCTGCGAACGTATGTAAATCTTCGAAGGGATGAAGAACTTTTCGGGCCATCCATGTATGGAAGCGAGGGGGCAAGATATAGGTTTCATATTCACACTCACCTGTCTTGGGAAATTGGGAAGCGCAAAACTTCCCCTTCCTCTCCCCCCTTCCCACGGAAAACCCCGATCACTCATTTCATCGAGCAGTACTATCGAACTTGTATATTTGCTCTCAATACATTTTCGCTGTCGTGGCAATGCATCATCGCTTGCCCACGCCATTCCTAGTATTTTTTCTATAGGTATTAGGTTAGTGTCATATACCGTCATTTCTATGGTACATAATGGGAATGGTGTTTTATGTTTTTTTTTACCATTTAAGGTAGTCCCAGCGAGATAGTTCCCTAGTAATAGTAGAGACTATATTCGAATTATACATTTTAATTTAACCAGCTGCAGGACAAATCAATTATATACTGCATTATTAATGGTGCAATAATGTAGTTTTATATGACATAAATTTTAAGTAATTTAAATGAAAATACCTAAATAAGTCATTAACTTGACTTATTTTTTTCGCGCGGTACGTATAAAACTCCATCATAACGGAAGATCTTTTGCGATACCCAAGAACCTATTTCGGTGAGATTATGATTAATTTTCAAATATAGCTGATAAAACATACAAACTACACGCTGTTAGTTTTTTTTACGACATCTAAGTGTTAGAACTGCCTCATTTTGTAGATAATATCTCTCTGGAGTGCATACACGTACCATTTCCTATGAAGAAGGACTGGTATAATTTTTCAAATATCTCCAAAAGTAATGTGGTTTGGGGTTGAATTTTTGGTGTCATTAGAATGGTGAGACATTTTTCTTTAAAATGAGACAGAATTCATTGATTTCTTAGTACAATGATATTTCGCTCAAACTACCTTAATAAGAAAGCTCCACGTTATGCGAGTCGGAAGTTGCTGCCCAAGCTGTCGTCAATCACTTTGTGGCTGCCATATTTTCTTTCTTTTTGCTGAAACTTGCTGCCGCAGACCCGAGAGAGCTTTCTCTTGCTCGTGAAAACTGTGAGCGTTGCCAGCCAGGAGCACACCTTGCCGTGTCGATTTTTCCGTCGAATGAGACGAAGTGTGCGGGTATCGGGTGTGACTTGAGCTCCTCGATGAAATACCTCCGCATTTTCTTCATCCTCGCCATCCAACCCCTTCCCTCGTTCCGTGCCCTACCTACCCTCCGTCCGCCCGTCCCCTTCGCGTCTTCATTCGCGTGCCTGATCTTTACTGGAAATTTCTCTCGAGGTCTCCTATTTTTTTGCATCTTATTCACGTCACGGAATTCTTTGGTATAACTGCGAGAAGGAAAGGGAATCGGTTTTTCGCTGCAGGAAGAGGAATGGAGTGCAGCTGGCTAACTGTTCTTCCTGCGTATCATTCTTTTTGCTCTCGTTTTTTATTATGACTTGATCATCGACCCATGAGGTAGTCCCATGTGGTCTTTTTAGCCCCCTCGTTAGTGGCTATTCACTTCTTTTACTCTTTGATTTTTTTTACCACTGCTAGTCAACGTGTTTTTTTGTGTCAAATACTAATCGACGCCATTTTTTTGTTTCAATGCCTTCGCTTTAGCTGTTCCGTGAGTCCCTTCCAATTTTAAGTCCCTTCGCCTTCCGCAGTGATCGATTTTATGCTAACTCTTTGGCCGGATACTTCAAAGGTTTCAAGGTTTGGTATTCTGCCATTTTTCGGCTTAGAAATATCAGCTATACCCAAATAATCCTAAAATATAGCAATCCTTAAATATTGCTCAAATATAAGTTCAGCTCCACACAAGTTATAGGATACGCTCACTAGGTTCTTGCAATGCCCTTAAAACCTGAGTTGGGCTCAACTCCCTGCTATGTTCCTGTATTAACGAATGCATGACCTAAAGGACTCCCGATAGGTTGGTTGATTGTTTGAGCCGGAATATAATGACTATCTGATGAGATGACGTTAATATTCTAAATAATCGCTGGGATTAATATTGGGCAACTCATGTATAGACTGAGATCCACGGAAATAGCAAACTCACCGGCGAGGTTGATGTGATTCGAAAGGACGTATCATGGAAGTGATCAGAAAACTGTGACCTCTTCATTTATGACTGACTCCTTGCTGTTTTTGGCGCCGTATTCCTAATTTCGTGAAGTTTCATGTCCATAATTTGCTAATAGAAACTTGGAGTAGAACTTGATCCGTTTGAGTAAACATTTAGGTGGTGAAAACGAGGAAAAATGAATTTTTAATATGATTTTTGGTATCGTAATCTCGTTATTTGCCAAGAAAAACTCACTTTCAAAACATTAAGGGTTCATATACCGGGCTACTTTTCGCAATTTCTTCCCATCGTATAAATTGTCAAAGGTTGGTTATATTTAAATTATTGAAATGTAAAATTGTTCATTTTATGGTCACGAACAATTTTGTACGAACCTATTCCTTGGTTCGATCGACCCAGGTGACGTCTGTTTAAATCGGCCTCGGTGGTCCTCGCTTTCCTCCCCTATGGTCTCGGGTTTGAATCCCTCCTCGATGGATTTACATAGACCAGGACGTGGACATGTTTTATCAAGTAAAGTTTTGAAGAGCGTGTAGATGCGTCGTAGATGCGCTGAAGAAAGGCGGGGTATGATGAAAACTATTTGATTCCAACGCTAATGAATTTCAATTGGAATGGCCACGCGATGGCATGGCGACAGAAGAGTGGGCTGATCGCGGGCACGATCTGCAATAACAATCTTGTTATGTAGCGTCCTCATCTCGAATTTGCCGTCCTTTGCGTATTCCTTGGTCCGTTTTCGTCGTGGGCGACGTCGTGTGCCGGTTCCCCATGTCTCCAATCTTCTCAAAACGGCTCCGAGTGCGGCATGCCGAGTGCGATGTCATAGTGGAAAGAGATGAAGAGAGGGTAGGCTTGTGATTGATGATGAAACTGCGTGCTAGATTGGGTTTTTACGCGGCAACGGGGGAGGGAGTCCTCACGTGTATGTGGGAGGTTTTGTTGATGCGGGAGACGCATGAACAGGATCGAACAGCCCCTATCTAAATTCATTTCCCCGTCTAGATGTTCTACTAAAGATTGGCTTCAGGTAATATAATTACTTTTCCCGGAAACCAAAGCCTCGGAAGCTAATACTTTGATATTTTCGCCGTAAATACGTTCTGCTACTATGTTGCTTGATTTTTTTTTTCATAGAAAATATCGAAATCGGCCAATTTTAACGATTTCTCTTGTTGTAGGAATAGGTAGCTGTCGTTTTTTTTCTCTCACTCTGTACTATGTCTGTATGGAATGCGTTAATGAACTCGCTGGGCTTAGAGTAAATGTATAGTCGTGACCCCTCGAAGGTTTAAAAGGGGTGGTAGTGGCTAAAAATAGGTCATTTTTATCGCTCAGGTCTGGCCTAACGGAGAATAAACTTGGAACTGGCTTCAAGAAGCAGAGGGTCCTCCTAGCCTTACCCAAACCCTCTTTTCTTCTAACCTCTCTCATCGCTTAACTTTCGTGCTTGGGAGCTTGCTTGGACATAACAGCTTTGAAGGATGTGAAAGGCGCGTTTTGAGTTATCCCTTCCGGTCTTGCCTTGGTGCTTCGGTTTCGTTTTGATATTAAAAGAGTTTCGGGCGTTTACCCCCGGCTAGATTTATCTCATTCCGTCTAACTTAGACCTTAATCTATTACCCAGGGCATCATCTATGTCCGCGGCGGGTTGTGAGCTCGTAATCTTTGGGCTGCAATGCCGGTGTTCTTTCCATTTGACTACCGCAGCCGGCCCTAATTATTTATTTTTTTCTTCCTAATGTCCCGTGAGTCCACCCACACGGACCATTTCTGTGCATCCTCTTTCAATTGATATTTGCATAGAATTAAACTGTTATTTTCATTGTCTGATTGCCTTCTGAAGTTCTGATCATATCTTTCGGTAATGATTTCAAAATATTGTGAAGGAGATCAAAAGAGATGTGAAGTTTACTCTATCATGTTTCTTACTACATGGAACCTAATTAAGTGGGCATATCGTGTGCTTATTCCACGATACATTTGTGCATTTTTTGCGGGTTTTACTATGAATTTAATGTCAGAAAGAAGGTTTATATTTAATATGGTCAGTACGGGATAGTAGGCATATGATTAAAAATTGGTGAACTGACTGGTTGGCTTATTACAACATTTTAAACGTGGATTAATTTCGAGGATATTTGGTAGATGAAAACGAATTAATTCGGTTTAATATTTGACATCCTTAATATATTAATGATATATTTGCTTGCGTGGAAACCAGTTTTAGTTAGTCTCAGTTCCCCTTTAGCATCTAGTCTACGTTGAATTTTACCTCTTTGGTACTTATAATGTGAGAGTCTCCTTTTTTCCTTAGCCTTTGCCTTCTTCTGAGAATGCAGTTATGGCGCAATATTTTTTTTCTGTAGAATATTCTGTGAAGCTGTTTTTGCCTCTTTAGGTAACATGAAAACAAAGATTAATGGTCTCGATGGGTCTAGCAGGTGGCAACATTAAGTGAATAGCTTATCGTTATCAAACTGAGCGTCTTGGGTCACTGGCAATGATGACAAATCTACCTATTTCTCATTTAGGGATTTGAATTTTGAAATCGGATAATCTTTTGAAATTTGATGAAGATTTGAATGTCAGAAAACTATGACTTTGGTGTCCTTGAATGACTGGAAGTGGTTTGGTGGATACCTGGAGACACGATCTGTTAGCAAGCCTATGGAGCTACTTAAGAAATTATACTCATTTGGTACCAGATAATTAAAATACGACCTCACATCGTATTTAAGGTAGTCCGAGCGAGATATTTCCGTAGTCGTAATAGAGACCATATTCGAATTATAAGTTTTAATTTCACCAGCTGGAGAACATATGAATTAAATATTGCATTATTAATGGTGCAATAATATAGTTTTATATGACAGAAATGGTAAGTAATTAAATGAAAATATCTAAATGAGTCTTTAACTTGACTCATTTTTTTCACGCGGTACGTTTGAAACTCCATCAAAACGGCAAGTTTATTGTGATCCCGACGAATTTACTGCGGTGACAATATGATTAATTTTAAAGAATAGTTGAGAAAACACACAAACTACTCACTGTTGATTTTTTGACGAGATCTAAGTGTTGGGAATGCCTCATTTGTTAAATAATGTCTCTCTGGAGTGCATACACGTACCATTTCCCATGTAAAATGACTGGAATTTTTTGTAAAATATCCCGAATAGTAATGTGGTTAGGGGTTGAATTTTTTTATGTCATTGGAAGGGTGAGATATTTTTCTTTTAAATGAGACCAAATTCATTGATTTCTTAGTAAAATGATATTTCGCTCAAATTACCTTCAAGGACCAATTGTTGCGCCACATGTGCGCTAAGTCATGTGTATCTTGCGTAGTGCCATTACAACAGCTGAATACTGCGTGATATTTCCTGGTTTGGAATTCTCCGTGCTATCTTTTCTCTCTCTTTGCCTTGGTGCGAATAGCGTATGTCACCTTTGAGATTATTCTGTTTAGGAATCAGTGCATCATGTGATTGAATCATTGATAAAACTCCTTATCGCTGGTAAAGTTTATTTTTTACAGTTTGAAATGCACAGAAAACCAACTAGTATCCTGTTTTAGTTCTGTGAGCTGACAGAGGGTGATATTAACTGAGAGGAAGGATCTAAGCCAAACCAACTATTTCCAGACTTCTACGTATTTCCCTCCTTCTCTTTTCTAAATCGTCATCTGAAAAGTATTTCATTTAAGAACTTCAGGATGTTATGCAAGGAAACAGGACTATTTTCGCACATCACTGTTTTTGAAATCATACAACTATACGGTGAACTTTTGACATGCCGTTTTTTACTTACAATGTTTAAATCTTGTTATTTTGCATCCTATGTGACTTAATCTCTTCTTCCTGCTATGGAATTGTTTTTTCTTACTATTTAAACAGCATCATTTGCCTGTCAAATCTTCTCTTTTGAAAAAAGCTTACGAATTTCCGATGTGGATTTTGTCGAATCTTCAATAGGATGGCATTTAATTTTCCAAGTAATTTACCCACCCTTTTGCCACGCAAATGGGCGTCTAGTTCACTTCGATTTGTGTGTTCGGTTCTCCAACCACCTCTCAGGCCAAACAAATAATCTGAATTAAGCATGACGTCTCTGCCCGATGTGGTATTCGAATGTTGGAAATCAGACTTGCCATAACTTTTGTGGCTTCTATGTTTGTTTTTATTCGAATGAGGTCGTTGTTTGAAGCGTCGATAACCTTCCGTTGCTCACTTGTCCTCTACCGGAAAAGATGTTTTAGTATAGTTACCTTGTGCCCCCTTTGATCTGTTAAATAAGTGCTATCAGTTAATTTATATCAAGTATCTCGTTAAATTCGAAGCTATAGAAAGCCTTAGGTATATTTTTGTTTGATCTTCCTCTTTTCATAAGTGGCATGTTGAAACGGATGGTCTCTGACGATTTTACCACCTTGAAGGTTTTTTTTTATGACATTGGATCACATTTTTCCTCCTTTCCTTATTTTATCTCTTCTTGTATTTTTCATTCGCCTGCATTCGCTTCGAGAATATTATTAAGAGAATGCGAGTCTTAACGTGTGCGTGAGTTTTGCCTTCGGTGCCGAAGTATATTTTCTTTTCTTGAGATTCCACTATTTACCTCTATAGAGTGAAGTAAATACTCTTTCTGCAAGCTTCCTTTCAAAGGAGGCGGAGCAGAGGAAAATCTCGCTCTTTTAAGTTCCCTTTTCACGTCTGTTTTTTCTCTTAGGGCGCGAATTGTACGTCTCTGTATGAGGCATATGCCGTACCCGATTTATTTCCCAAATGTCTTTCATTCTCTTGTTATTTATATCTCTCTGTTTTTATATATTTTTTCACCCCTTCGAGCCACCTTCGTATCATTTGAATTATTTGACCTTGGGCTTACCGTGAGTTAATGGGTGGATATTTAAGGAAATTCGTGTTTATGCCGGTATATGGGGTCTTGTTTGTTACTCTCTCTGGAAATATTCCTTAATATTAGGGCTAAAAATTGTACTCTTAAATTGAAATCATTCGAAAGTTAAATGCGCGTGGATGAATTACGACGCCATGGAAGTTTTCATAAACTCACCATCAAGAAGATGAACCTCGCTGACGCCTTATGCGGAGAATTTTAACGGTTCTTCTCAGAAAACTGTACGCCAAAGATCTATCCAACGGTCCATCTCCAAAGCCTCTGGAACAGTATGAAGAGATTATTCGTTACATAGATACCGAACAGGTGCGGCAACTCTATTAGGAGTTCGAATTCAAGTACCTTATCATACATTGTTTGTATTTTCCCATTGGAGGGAATGTAAAAAGTTGAAATGCTCTACTTTTTGGATCTTGAAAGCAGTGTCACGTGTATATGTTGGATATATATCTTGGTCACATGCTCGGTTATTTCTTCTTAACTTCTGTCATATCATCGTAGAAATGGGAAATAAAATGAGATATCCAACGATCTAGCTGAGATATGTGCATTCGGCTATGGACAATCTGACAATCATCTTGCCGATCATTGACCTCCTTTTGGTGTTCTGTATTCATTGTACCTGGAATGTATGATATTGCTTAATTTTAGTTATTATCATTTTAAATCCTTTTCATCGTTCATACGTTGCTAGAAAATTAATTTATCAAATTTCTGATGTACGCGTTACTCTTGGCGTCGTTTGATAGCATTCTGTGAAATGTGTTCAACACGAGTGCGCTTCATGGAATGAAATTTGGGACCAACAAATTGAGGTCTTTTTATGGTTAACTTGCTAATGAAGCATGTTCTGGGGCCTCCGGGGAAATCAACGTCACGTCCGAACCTTCCGCTGTCGTTGAATATAGATGCTTTGGAGATATTGCGAAAAGAAACACACTGGACTAAAAAAACTTGTCTTATTTTCATTCGGGAGTTTCAGTGCAAACGATTGACCTTGGTGTTTCATCCAAAACTGAATGAAGTAAACAGGAATTCCAGCCGGTTACTCTAGATTTCTTGCGAAATTAGGGAAAGCAATGTCCGTATAATGGCTTCCAAAAACTGCAAGCGACTCTTGAAAAAATAAATGCATCTCTTTTCCTCTTTTTGTAAAAAGCAAGTACCCTCGCAGTCTAAAGGTCCTTGTACGGAAATCACTCAAATAAAAGTTCACTTCAACGAAATTAATGTGGGATTTGTGAAAAAACGCCTCCTTTGTCTGTTGTCTCAAACGCACAGATCATCGGGGAAGCCGATGCAAGAATCTGTTAATGAAGTAGATGAGCATAGTTTTGCCTAAGGAGCATTGACTGAACTCTCGCACGAAATAGGTCTCCCCCATCATATCATAAATCTAGATTTGATTTTCATCGGCTGAAACTGAAAAGTGGAAAGTTCGATACTGGCTGTGCCTTTACACGCGCAAGTTTAAAAAATTGATGATTCCCAGCCCAAATGGAACCACTACTTTATGAATCTCACCTAGTATCAAAATATGTAAAAATACTTCGATCCAAAGGATAAAATGCACGTGGAATCCTAACCTTGCTACGCCTCGTTCCCTCCCTGCATCCAAAAGCTTGAATTGTGGTATTAACTGTCGAAAATTTTCGGCCTAGTTGCCCTTAACATTTTCTTCATAATGTAAGATTTGCTTTCCACGTTGATTCTCATCAAAGCTCAAATATCTTCGAAGCTCTCCATTAATTTTTATGCATGGAGAGAGAGATGACAAATACCTCCTATCCCATCATCAAATTAGCTCTGTTATTGCATTAGTACTGTTATGGCGCGACTGATCGTATATGTCCGTCCACTTTCCAAAAGGTTACAAATTATACATTTCCTCTTCAGGAAATCCGCCATCCAATGATAATTTCATTGCCAAAAAATTGTGTTATTAAAAGTGCTTAAAATTTATGCTTGTGCTTTCGTTTCATGATTCTTGGAGGTGAACGTGATTTTGCCGATACTAGAAACTCATTTTGAAATGATTCGGAAATAGTTTTAATTGATCTTCTCTGTAGATGAATTATTTGAACGTTCAAGTTCCGTGGATAGATTAAATCTTACATATTTTCATTGGTCATGTTTTATGTATTAGCGTTCCTACCTAGCAGTGGAACATTTCTACCCGGTATTTGAACCCAAGACCGTCGAAATACTCGGTGAAATGAGGCAAATGGGTCAGCTCGCTCGCCCTGTCTCTTCTGTACGTTGGTGTTCAAAAAACAAAAAGCGCTCTCGGATAACGCATGGACTTCAGCGGTCCTTCAGTTTTTGTTCCCGCAAAAGTGAAATCGTTGGGTGGTCTTAGAATTTTTTAAGTAAGTCTATCATATATTTAGTTACCATTTGAAAAAAATCCATGAATAAGAATTCGCCCTACGTTGCGGATTTCCTTTATTTAATAACGCGAATCGTGAATGTCTTTTGCTGCTTCTTCTTTCACTGCTCATTTAGCCCTCGTTTCGTTTTTACTTCTTCGTTACAACCGTAGATGGGCCAATTATACCCTGTAGGTAAATTTTGTGCCTCTCCGCCCAGCTATTTGATTCCTCGCAGCAGTAGCTTGTGAGCTGTATCGTCATTTGTGCCTCAGTGAGCGCTGCCCATCATTTCATTTTCCGAAGCATTCGCGCCTTTTTTTACCAAATATATTTTTCTCGTGCTGGTCGCTCGAATTTCCACTCGTCTCTCAGCGTTAGTCCGGTGGCGTCTTAGCCTGAATCACACGGTACTTGACCTGGTACTAGTCCGAGGATGCTAGCTAGCATACTAGGACTTGTGCAAGGTCAAGTATCGTGTGATACAGACCAAGCGTACTGGAAATCCTGCATGATCGCTAGCATACTAGCTGGCATCCTTGTTTTCGTAATTGGTGCGGTACTAGTTTGATATTTGCTCATAGTAGGACCTAGTAGCCGCCGACCTTTGCTCTTCGCAATGCGATCGTCAATTTTTGATGTCAGCGCCTCCATAGTCCCTCATGATAATTACAATTTCCCGCGATCATATAAACAACTCAAACCTCGCAACAATAAACAATGGCTTGGGTACCTGAGGCAATTGAGGTTGAGGAGCTGCAGCGGCTAAAAGCCGTCGTCTTCGTTCGAAGTCATCCATTTCGCTCGTCAAACTCCTCCCGCGACTGTACTAGATCAAAGATCTACCAAACAGACCTTGTGCAAGTTCAAGTATCGTGTGATAGCTCCAAGGAAGATTTCAAGCATGCTAGGTTTCGTACTAGAAATCCAGCACTCGCTAGCATCCTCAGACTTGTACAAGGTCAAGTATCGTGTGATTCAGGCTTTAGAAAGGCCCCGAGGCCCAGTAGGGCCCTCCCCTCACACACACGAGTGACTCGGCCTGGCGATTCCTTCACTCCCGCCCCCCTCCGCCCGCCCAAGGATTTCCTCTCCTCTTTTGATTCAACTGGATGGGGTGGGGATTGAAAAAAAGATGGTTGGGGGGGGGGGGGGGGGTAAAGCCTCAAGACTGGAATGAAATGGGAAAGACAAGCTGTTTGCGTGCCTCGAAGCTTGGAAGTGTTACTATCGACCAGTTGTTCTCACTCCCCGCCCCCCCCCCCTCCGCCAAACCTCCCATTTTTTTAATGGTTCATTTTTCCTCTCTCTCTCTTGCCCTCCCTTCCTCTTAATCGCGCTGTGCTTCTCTCGTCTTCCTTCCTTCTCTCGATGATGTTCCCATCCTCTCCTTGAATTCTCGACATGATCGCCAAACCAAAGGCTTCTTCCTCTCGGCATCCTCCCTCCCCCCCTTTGTCTCGTGTCACTATCGTGTTCCATATTCTCACGTAGTCATTGACTCCTGTTTTACCTTTCCATTCTTACCTCCTTACCTTAAGGTAGTTTGAGCGAAATATCATTTTACCTAGAAATCGACGAATTTGGTCTCATTTTAAAGAAAGATATATCACCCTTAAATATGTAAAACACCAAAAGTATAACCCCTTACCACATTACTTTCCGAGATATTTGCCAACAAATATCAGCCCTTTTACATGGGAAATGGTACGTGTATGCACTCCAGAGAGATCTTATATTAAAAATGAGGCATTCCCTACACTTAGATCTCGTCAAAAAATAAACAGTGTGTAGTTTGTGTTTTCTCAACTATTTTTTTAAATTTATCGTATAAACCGCAGTAAATTCTTCGGGATCACAAAAAACCTTCCGTTTTGATGGAGTCTCAAACGTACCGCGTGAAAAAAATGAGTCAAGTCAAAGACTTATTTAGATATTTTCATTTAATTACTTACAATTTCTGTCATTTAAAACTATTTTATTGCACCGTTAATAGTGCAATATTTAATTCGTGTGTCTCACAGTTGTGAAATTAAAACGTATATATCGAATATGGTCTCTATTATGATTAGGGAAGTATCTCGCTCACACTATCTTAAGTTCGACCAATAATTATGAGAAAAGTATTTGTTGGGGCGAAATTGAGACCAAATGGCCGCTTCTTTCCACCGCGACCCTTTTCTATTGCCTTACTTAGGTGCTTTCATTTTTATAGACGGATGTCGATAAATTTTACGTTATTCTGTGGTTCTCCAAATGGTTTTTGAATACGCATATTTACCTTGACTTCTAAATATACTGTCGTCAGACCGCTTTATTCTCGTTCTGCGATATTCTGACGCTCTTATTCAACGTGATGATGCTCTAAATACCCACATTACCCTGTGATTTTTTAAAAACTCGTTTACCTGATCACTAGAAGATCCTCGTATTACATGAAGGTGTCGCTATTTGGGCCGTTTTTGGGAAACGACTTTCCTCTATCGAGTCGACCGGTTTTAATGGATGTAACATGTTAGTGGTTGTCCAAACGGTGCGTGCTTTTCTTAGGAATGGTATTTTTGGTTTCTTTTCTGAAAAAAATACTTGGCAAATTTTGAAATCGAAAAATAATTTGGTAAACTTTTTAAATTCCATGATCAGGCACCGTATTGTTCTCGTGGATAGAGGCTAAGTTTTTATGGTCTAATAATGATGTTATTGCGTTTGTTCCCTGGCCGTATGAGGTTTTTAAATTGTGGTAGGATATGGTTACACCTTTCATTTTATGTCTCAGAATTGTCAAATTTAATATCTAGCATATATGATGAGCCTGACGTGGGAAGTTTGGTCTGATCCGCCAAACACGCTGCTTATACTGTGAAATAGCCTTAGGCACGGGGAATTGTGCCTAAGGCTATTTCGTTGTGGATACGTTTAGCACTTGTGTCGAAGGACTGCTATTAATCCTTTGACTTCTAGGCATTTAAATGACTCTTGATTACCTTTGATGTTTACGAATTATAAAGTCATTATTGCATTTTTTAAGTGCCACGGAGGACCCTGAATTTAACTCCTCTGCTTTCGATCCAATGACGGCATTATTAGTCGACGACTCCCGTTTTTGCCCTATTTTTTGCTGATTGATGTATCGTTATGGTTGCTGCATTCATATACTCCTATCTTCTCCATGGAGTTTCTTCAAGGTACCTCTCTGTCCACATTTGTCATCTCTTTTCCGAGTATCCATATTATTAAATCAATCAATTATAATGACCTCGCTATGAACTAGCTCGACCAATATAATTTTGATAATTACAAGATTCTAGATTTTTTGGTTGTTCATGTATTTCACTCACAGCGAGCGTTTCGCCAAATATTCGGTTCATAATTCAATCCGCATGGCGCGACTGTCAGAGTAGAGGAAACTAATTTTATGCCGCCGGGGACTCTAAATCTCAGTTTCTAGAGTTGGACGAATTCTACTGCCGAGAGCGGTCAAGTTCTCGTCGTAATGCTCGTAATAAGGAGCCGCAACCCTCGATTGGTGGATACAGTCAGAGAGAGATTACTACCAATAATTTCGTTCTTTCGTGAAATCTTCGGTGCTGTTTTCACGGTATCACTTTCTCTCGGCAAAGTTAGAGTGCGCTTCCGTTTTCATATTTTAAAAATCCTTGCTGTTTTACTCCTGCAATACAATTTAGCATTATGATACGTGGTACTTCAAACAATATCAACACTTAAATGCAACATAATGAGTTAAATTTTGGGATCACGAACGGATTTATTTTATTCATAATGTTTCAATTAAAGAAATTTGTCTCGGAAGTCGAACCAGGTCCTTGAACGGACTGTTCGACTCTTTGGGATCCACTGTACTATAGAAATCAGATTTGCATGGTGGAAAAAAGTTCTGGCTTTCCATCCCGAGGGCCCAGGTGCGAATCTCGGCAGTGGTGATTTATTGTTGGGAACTCCGACCCCTAATTGATCGCTAATAGCAGGCACTTGGGAGTGCCTCCTTTCTGTACTCACTCTACTCCTTCCGTAAGATGGGACGTTAAACTGTTGTCTCATCGGCGGCGTTATGCGTTGGCCGATGCCGGGTTTCTCTCCACCAGTTCTTCATTCCCAGCCCAACCTTCCTAGCATCCCCTCGGCGCTACACATGGGATGAGCTTTGACCTTTTGCACAATATCGCTTCCAATGTCTCTCTATCTCTTTCTTCCCTCTCCCCCCTCCAGCCTTCCACTTTCATCCTATCGAGAGCTACATGTATTCTAACCACGTCAGCCTGTGTCTTCCTCTCACCCGTGGTGCAGTCATTTTTAGATAAAACATCCTCTTTGGCGCGGCAGTCCCATTTAGTCTTTCAATGTGTCCTAGCCTCTTTAGTCTCTGAGCCTTTTGAACCTTAATATTTCTTCTCTTTGAATAGATTTATTTAATCAGTCATTTTAGCGGATTCTGTAGTCGCCCGTTTTCTATGATACACCCTTACATACCTTCCTTAGTATTTTTCTTTAAAAAATTCTCGAGAGTATTCCCTTATTTCTAGGCCATATTTGTTTCTGCAAAACATGTCACTAATGGTCGTATCAATAGTTTAGATATTAGAGATATGGGATTCCTCGATTTTAAATTGCTTTAAAATTCCGAATGCAATCAATCCTTAAGGTAGTCAGAGCGAGATAGTTCCCTCGTCATAATAGAGACCAGATTCGAAACATACATTTTAATTTCACCAGCTGTAGGATACCTCAACTAAATATTGCATTATTAATGGTGCAATTATAAAGTTTTATATGACAGAAATTGTAAGTAATTAAATGAAAATATCTAAACAAGTCTTTAACTTGACTCATTTTTTTCGCGCGGTACGTTTGAAACTCCATCAAAACGGAAGGTTTTTTGTGATCCCGAAGAATTTACAGCGGTGACAATATCTTTATTTTAAAAACTAGTCGAGAAAACACACAAACTAGGTACACACTGATGATTTTTTGACGAGATCTAAGTGTAGGGAATGCCTCATTTTGTAAATAATGTCTCTCAGGAGTGCATACACGTACCATTTCCCATGTATAAGGGCTGGTATTTTTTGGTAAATATCTCCGAAAGTAATGTGGTAAGGGGTAGAATTTTTTGTGTCATTGGATAGGTGAGGTATTTTTCTTTTAAATGAGACCAAATTCATTGATTTCTAAGTAGAATGATTTTTCGCTCAAACTACCTTAAAATGGCGCCAATGCCCTCGGTTGCCGGACGCCTCAAATAACCAACCAGCCAATCCTCCATACCACCCATTTTCCTTCATCGTGCTGATTTTGTCGGAGGGAAGTTCATTTCGCGAGAGTGCCCGTGCTCTCGGTTTTCTCCGTCCAACCTCGTCTTCTTTCAGCCTCGAAACTCTCCTTTTTCTCCGCTTCACTCTTCCCCGCGCGCTGTTGCCTTCTGCTACCGCACGTGACTCCTCTACATCATATCAAGAGTCTTGGTTCGCCTCTTCTCTTCCCTCCCTCCCCTCGCGAAAACACTTCCATTCTCTCTCCTGCCACCCCCCCTTAACCACCCTTCCCCCACCACTCTTAATCTCCCAACACCGACCGCTCGCTTCGATTTCAACCCGCAGCCAACTCTCGGATTTCTTTGAAAACTTTCCCGTAACCGTCTCGGCGTCTCCGTCCGTGACGGTCGAACGACGGGCAGTGTTTTTTTTGGGTTGCTGCCCTCACCTCTTCAGCCCTTTTCGTTATTTTTGCGAGAAAATAGCGCTTCGGATGAGGAGAGGAGAGCGAGCTGTTTGATGGCTTGTGCATTGAAGCGCTTCTTCAATGCGCACAGCGAGGTAACTTGAGGCCTTTTCACGTTATTCTGTTCTTATCTTAATACCTTGTTCTGTCCTTACGTCAATATCCTATTCTATGTCATTAATGTTATTTATAATATAACGCACTGTGAATTTATATCATTTTTCTGACGGGGATCGTCCATCTCCTCCTTTTCTATAACAGCATGCTTCATCTGGATGAGAGTCATTATTCGATGCATATAAAACAGTGAGAGGAAAAGTACTTTACAGTTGCTATGAATTACAGATTCTCCTTATGTGCTTATTTTATTGAAGTGATTTTCTGCGCGAATTATTATAAAGTTTCAACCCACGTTCACCTTTTTTTCTTCTCTCATCTATTTTCGCCATAATTTTGACGGGAAAGGTCTTACACCACGTGTCCTGTATGGGGACACTCTACGCGGAAGTCGATGTTACGATTTTGTCTGTGCCAAACAAATCTGTATGGATTTAATATTCTAACGCATATCGAAATGAGCAATATGTGAATTATTAGGAATCATATGAAAGGACCCCGATAAAAGTATGTGAATATGTGCACAACTTTAAACTTGTGGGCGTGATATCACATGGTGTCAACAATCTGCAGCGGAAAATGTATGGGTCACTGCGCGTAAAAATTAGTATAGTTGTTAGTATTGCTTGTGTGCGCCCAAGCATGGGAAGTTCTCTATGATGTCATTTTTCAGAGCTTCTTAAGTTCTTCCAATTAAATTGCCAATAGTGACCAAAGAAGCAGGAATAGATAGTACATGACGGCACTAGTGACTTAAGTGTCTCATTATTACACGGCGTTAAGTTAGCGCCCTCGCTTCGCTCGGACGCTAACACGCTGTATGATAAGAGACACTTGAGTTTCGGGTATCGTGTATTAATTTATAGTTCGTATGACTTCGCCGTCCTCTGCGGTATGAGAATGTCATGAGTATGAGTATTGTAAGTCAAAACATACAATCAGCTTTACATGGTTACGGTTGTTTATTCTTCATTTTCAGGTTTTTTTTTAGGGCTTTATGAGTATTATTCTATGAAGAATTTGAGCTATCGATTTGTTTCTGCGGTAGAAGATTGTCTTATAAGTGGTGAGATAACTTAAGCTATCCATTGTAATACAATTTTCCAACAAGTTCCGAAATTGTTTAAAAAAACAAGTTAACATTACAAATGTTGTTTAAGATGTGCTGTAAGTAAAATTAAGCCAGTGTCAGCTTCATCTACTTTTGATCAAATTCATCGCATCCTATTAAATGAACCAAATAAAAGTATAGCCATTTATAGGACGAAAATTTATTTCATTCAATCAAATCTTTTCTAATCGAATCAATCAATCAATCAAATCGGTTCTAATCGAATCAAAGACAAATATCACCTGAACCTAGATGACTTTTTTAATAATTCAGATATTGGCTTATAATTACGAGATTAATTACGATTACAAGATATGTAAATTCAATTAAGTCTCTTATGTTGTAAAAATATAGTGCCACAATCGATGGTGGTTAAAAGAAGTAAATGTTAAATTATTCTGATGTTACTAATAAAGCTGTGTGGACTGAAGATAAGGAATGAGTCGAAGGATAAGAAGGGTACAGATTTAGTTTTAGTAACCAGCTATAATTCAAGTTCGTTATGGTTCAATTTATATTCAACTGTATAAGTATAACATGAACTATGCACTTTACTTTGATTTTAATAAATTATATTGCGGGTAATCAATAGTTGTCAATTGCTCGCGAGTATTATATTTTGCCACAGGAAAGCGTGACTTAAGTGCGAATTTGAGTCACGCAATGCCATAAAGAATTATTTACCAATATTCTGTGCTATTTATTCGAACATTTTAAGCTAATCAAAATATATTAAAAATAAGTCGGCAGATGAGTATCGCCAGCGATTATCAAGCGGAAGGAGACAAAATGAGAGGTACAAAAAGGCCTCTTTTAGACTGTAGCAGAACCGAGTGTTAGGATGAGACAGCGTCGACAAGTTGAGGCGAGCAATAGGCGCGGTGGGTGCGTAATCGGGCCCTATTGTCTTTTGTTCGTTATTTTGTATGTAACATTAATGACTCCTCAGTACCATCAGGCATGTCGTTGCTTTTTCGTAAGAATTGTGAAAAGGTTGGAGAACTCTTAAGTAGTTTTTGGCCCCTTTATACATTTGACGTAATAGTTATACTGTTGTGAAGTACCGTAATTTTTTGATCATTTCTAATGTTTCTGAATGCGTTTTCAGTGTTCATTTATTCCACGAATTCTTTCTTGAATCTTATTGCTGTATCCCGAATTGTACTCTGTCCTGTCATACTCTTCAGTATTGTGTTTGTGTTTGTGAAAAAACTTTCGTATAATATTTTGGTTGTTAAAAATATTCGACGATATGCACTGTAATTATGTTCCTCTCGTGCCTCCACCTATCGGTGAGTCTTGAAACCATTACATTATATATTAGCCAGAACATATCCCGAAAATTTTATCTCGGTTGAAAAAATACGAGATTTATTGTGTTGTGATATTACACTTATTCGATCCCCGCCGATATCCTCGAAGGCATTAGTGATCATAAAGTTTTTTTACGACTTTGAAACCATTAGTAAAGTCCCCTGTAAAACCTAAACGTAAAGTCTACTTATTAGAAAAATGCGATTACCTACATAAAATTTGGAGAGACGTGAGAGCTTCATTTTCGCAAAAAATAGTGAATTGGATGAGGGACTTTCTCAGTGAACGAAAACAAAAAGTAGTTATTGATGGTTTTAGCTCTGATACGGTTGGAGTCACATCGGAACTGCTACGAGCGAACATATAGTGTTTCACAGCTTTGAGAGGGATTAAGGTGGGAGCCCTAGAGACCCGGAGACCACAGGCTAGGCATAACTTGTTTGAGATATTCAGAACTGGTGTGTTTCAGAGTGACTTAGAGAAAATTATCATGACGCCTCGGTACATCTCTGGGTCTGATAGAAGCGATAAAATAAGAGAGATACATTACCGAGCAGATAGGTATGAAAAATCGTTCTTTCCACGCTTAATAAGTGACCACAATAAATACCGAGCTCCACTTAATACAATCCCATGTTACACGTCACCATTTAACCTCCTAAAACCTTACACCTTACATCTTTACACGGCTGGTGTCCTAACACCCCCTGCCACTCGCCCATGTGGCGGGGTCGCAAGGTAGTATCTATATGTAGATGTATTCTGCTGCGGATCAGTTTCTCATGTTCGTGAGGGTAAGTTCGTCAGATATGGATAGTATGTTGCTGTTAACCACGGTGAAAAATAGGTCATCGCTCGCCGTGCGGAATTCTAACCTAGACCACAGTTTCTTGTTCAACCGAATGTCCTCAGCGGTGTGATTAGGTGCTTCATTACTGCTCAGCTTCGTTTTCATGATGATAGCTCCTCAATTCCTCCATATCAATTCATTGGATGTAAACTTGTTCTCTTGCTGGAAGAACCAGGAATCTGTTTGCTCTGTTAAAGATTGACGTTCATAAATTAAAATTCCTTTCCCTTGAATTTGCACAAATCAGGATTCTTGTCGGATACCCTGTCGTTTTAACAGGCCGCGTGCTGATTTGGAAGACCCAACTTCCTTATGTGGGGCGCTATTGCTTCGCTCGAGGATTAGTCCTGAGAGTATGAGAGGCAGATGCGACGCGGGAATACTTGTGTATGTACTCGTGGCGTGCGGGACTACTAGTAGGTTGTCTCTCCCCTTCTACTTCCAATTTTATTTTTTCCGTGGCGCCGAAATTTTCCTGGAAAAGCGAGGGATCGTTGCGGGAAGAATTGGGGGAAAAGTGGGCCTGTGACATTTTTTGCACCCATTTCCGTTTCCTCTTTTGGTGAAGGACGTTGGATTAGTGCGAGGCTAGGAGAAGCCCGTTTCTCTCAGCAGTAGATCCTGTGCAAAACCCTGCTTTTTTAGTTAGAGCTTAGTTGAACGAATTCAGCAAATAGTATGTGGTGAGGTGTGGTATGATGGGAATTTTCGCTTGTGGCTTAATGTAAAATGTAAGGTCTACTTTTGTATTTTCTTGCATTACCTAAGATTAAATACTATTTATGAAACTAACTAAACTTTATCAAAAGCTTCTTCTCAAGCCGAAGCTTTTCAAGGGGAATTTTGGTCTTGTTCAAATAGACTGGGTCATTTGCCATGCTTGGAAAACTTAACAAAAGTTTTATATCCGCAGGAACAAATAGATATCTGAGATGTTAATAAATAAATTAATGAATTTCATTACTCGCTGCTGCTTCAAATTACTTCATGTTCTCCATCCGGCTTTGTGTTATTTCAGGAAATTACGATGAGCAGATTACTTGGTAAATAGGCGCCACTTTGTAGTCATATTTGGCTGAAGCAACTTCCGTTAATTAATCGCTAGATTCTCTCAGGGGGTGGTTTTTTTTAGCGAACGGTTTTTTTATTACCGCGAACGGTGGCATCCTCCCCTCCCACCCGAACGCTGCTCCCTACTTCCGCCTGTTCATTTCCTTTCCCTTCCGTTAGTAAGGTTCCTCGTGGGGGGTGTAATTAATCCATTTGTTTGAGACTCTGTGGGTGAAGAGTTCACGCTCAACCTTTCCGGAGAAAACATCGGGCGCATGGGAAGAGGACGAGACGTATTCATGATCGACAGTAGTGACACACGATCGCAGAAGAGCGTCTCCGTGAAATATCAGCCGAGTATACTCCCTGTAAGTTTGATCAATGACCTCCGAATCCATGGACGATATAGATGGTGGATAACGATCCGTGAAAGGCGATGCGTCTGGTTATGTTTCTCCTTTGGACAGGGTCTTGAGGAAAGATTAATATTTTCCAATGACTAGGAAGTAAGAAACCATGGGCATAGTATTCACATCCAGTTTTGAAATAAAAGTGCACCTGTCGTTTCGGACAACACGCTTGTAACGAATGCTCTCGAGACTTTTGAAGATTTGAATGCGGTGTGCAACGAATTGTCAGAAATTCCAAAACTAATTACAGAATATAAGTATATTTATATTTTTGTGGATGGCAATTTTCCGGTGTGCAGTTCGTCAACGCTTCCATCATTAATCTAATATAAAAATTTTTACAGGTTTTTCCGTGTGTTTATTAACGTGATAAAACCTTTACAAAAACACAGAGTTTAAAACATACCCCCTTACAATTTTTAGTTCTGTAGTTTTGTAATAGCTTGATCTCGATAATGAATATTTGTGATGGAGTACGGCAGAGTTTGTGAAGATCGTGTATTATTTTTCCTTGTGTAATGAAAAATTAGGAACACTGAGACTCTTCCTTGATATGCGTTGTTTGTTAATCGTTGCCATTAGTTTGCACTGTGTGCCGCTGATTAATGAACATGAAAGGTGGAATATGACCTTCAATATTCCATTCAAATATTGTCGCAAAATACTGATAACCCATCGCGGCGTTCCCTTTCGGGTTGTGCTCGGTTGTAGTGTGCTGGATGTGGCGATAAATCAGTTCCTCAGTAATCCTATCGTATGGTCAAACAAGCGAAATACACTCCTTTTATGCATGTGGATTACTTTAGTAACCATTCCTCATTATTTCATGACCCACTCATTCCTAACTAAATCTTACCCTCTTTAGCTGCAAACACTTTTCAGGAATACACACTTGCTGTATTTAACGTACTCTTACCAGTACTTATCCTGGCATCCCCAAGTTTCACTTCAGCGCAATGAAGTGAAGAGAAGGTTACGAAATATTGTTCAAGAGATTTCGTCATGATTAGAGATAGGAAAATATAGCATATATGATATGTATATTTTATATATATATTTTTTTGTCAAATGAACATATTTTTTTACGAAATTAACATCTATTTTCCTGAAATTGGCATATATTTTTTAATCATCGATTAACCTTGAGTTTAATTATCTATGCTTAAATTTCAGTTTGCAGAATACACAAATATATAATTATTCACTCAATAAGTTCGTTTAAACTCATGCAACCCGTTAATATGACAAATTAATCTGCCACTTCAACAATTTTTTAACATTATAAAAATGACAAGCTCAAAAAATTGTCACGAAGTTTTTGGCTAATTTATTTTAGAAAAATTTATGGTTTCAAAAAATCGTCTCGTAGTTTGCGGCTAATTTATTTTAGAGTTGAATACTACTTCGTGTTAGTACTCGCCGATCATGTCAAAGATTGTTTCCAGGTTCAAGTAGAAAGCAAGCCAAACTTTGGGAAGGGGAACTTGTGCAAGAAAAAGAAATAAAAACATGAATTTTTATTGCCATTCTCTACTTGATTTTTTGTGTCAACCTCATTTCGCATATTTTCGCACATTTTCTAATTTCTCAGATGTTTCGCTTTTATCCCTAATTTGCGAAAAAATTGCACCGGAAATTAACGAAGGAGTGAGACAAGGATGCAACCTTTCACAAGCACTGTTCGATATATTCTTGGACGAGGTAATACGAGAAGCGAAATGAATTGGACCGAAGGGAATTAAGATGAACGGAGAAGAAATAAACATGCTTCACTTCGCGGACGATGTGGAAAAGCAGGAAATCGCGATGATCTTCAAAGGCCTCTAAACGCAATGGACCAGGTTCTCAAAAAATACAAAAGGAATTTAATACGAAGAAAACTTAAATCAATGTATGCGGAAGAGAAAAGCTGCATTCAAAAGTCGTACCGAAAAGAGGAAAATTAGAGGAAGTGGATTCCTTCACCTATCTCGGAAATACAATCACGTGTGACGTAAGAAGTGCAACGGGCATAAAACGGAGAATAGCCCAAGCTAAGAGAGCGTTCCTGGGAAAAAGACCACTACTGTGTTCAAAGGAGATAAGACTACGAACTAGGAAAAAGTATGTAAAACATGTGTGGAGCTTGGCACTCAATGGATCGGAAGCATAGGCCATCGCTAAAGTAGACCAAAACAGACTATAGTCTTTCGAAACCTGTTGCTGTGGGAGAATGCTGAAGATAAAATGGACGTACAAAATGAGAAATGATGAAATTTAAAAAAGAATAAGCGGAAAATGTGGAGCATCGTACAGAAAAGAAGAACCAGATGGTTTGGACAAACCCAGAGACTCAATGGGTTTGTGAAAAATATTGTTGAAGGAAAAATTGAGGGAAAAGTTCCCAAGAGGAAGACCCAGGAATAAGGTAATGGACCAAATGAAGAGGAAAGTGCATAGGAAGAGATACCAGGGACTAAAGCATTAGATAGGGAGGAATCGAGGGCTGCTGTCACTCAATCTTAGGATTTTAAAAGATCAATGATGATGATGGTGAAGGGATGAATTCTCGAAGCAAATATTCTCCCGGATTTGAAGAAATAACTAACATTTAGGCTCATGGTCTTGAAAAAGTTTTGTGTATTCCTCCTTTTATATTTAATAATATGTTATAAAATAGTGGAGCTTATAATGCTGTGGAGCTATTAATCGAGGTTGTGCCTTAATGGCGTTTCCTTGCGCGGCTCGGTGTATCAAATGTGAGACCACTGACGCCCATTCTGCCGTAATAGGAATCCGGCGTCGGGAATAAGTTTTAAGTGTGGAATATACTAAGAGATTTTTATTTTTCGTCATGCCTTTATCTCAACCGTTAAATATCCATACTTTCCTACGGAATTAGCGAAAGCCAATTCTTCTGCATCCAAATCTTATTTTGCACTCGGCTCCGAATTGATACGAATAAACCCCCTTGTGGAAGCAAGTGTATATTATGCAATCGCGCTGTTGAACTCATCCTTGCTCTCTTCCCTCGAGTGGTCGTCCCGTCCTTATACTGTGACCGGAACAGTGCCCCTCTCGTTAGTCCAACCGAGCTTCTTCTGAAATCTTCCCACCTCTTTATATTGTCTTTTTTGTCTTAAAAAAAAGTGTTTAATGTTTACGAAAGATGGATAGATGAGGAGATAAAGAGACGTGCGAATGCTGGAAGGAAAGTGGTAGGTAGCATGTGCAGCATATCAAGGAATGAGTGTCTATCTAAGGAAGCGAAAATCGCATTGTACACAAGTGTGCTTCTCCCCACTTTGTTGTATGGTAGTGAAACATGGGTATGCCAGGATAGACATAAGAGTAGACTAAACGCCGTGGGTATGAGTTATCTAAGGAGTATTTGCGGCAAAAGTAGGATGGATAGGGTCAGGAATGAGTGGGTCATGAATGAATGTGGGTTAAATGCTCCAGTAATGGACGTGTATGAAAGGAGTGTGCTTCGTTGGTTTGGCCATGTTGAGAGAATGGATGAGAGTCGAATAACGAAACAGATATATATGAGAGTAGAATGAATGGTGTGAGAGATAGAGGTAGGCCGAGAAAGTCGTGGTTGAATGTGGTTGAGGAAATTCTTAGGGGGAGGAATATTAGGAGTCTTAAAAAGTGGAGGGCGTGTATGAAACAGTGTATGGGGGTAAATGAGGCAAAAGAGATTTGCAAGGATAGGTCAGTATGGAGGAGGAAATTATTGAAGCAGAGTTAGGTGCAAAAATATGTATTTATGAGTGAAACTTACTCTGCCTACCCCGAAAGGGAACGGCGTGATTTGTATGTATGTATGTATTTGTCTATTATCTGGTTTTCGTCTTTCCTCCCTGTTGCTGCGCATGTCGCCTCCTCTCCTACAGCAGAAAATCTTTTTCGCACCCAATCCAGACGCGTCTCTTATAAGTCTTTTATTCCTCTCCGCCTTTTACGTGTTTTTGCGATCGTTCTATAGTGTGTGTATGGCGCGGCGGAGGAGGGCAACCGTTACCCCCTTCCCTCTCTCTCTCTCGCTTTCATCCCCCCCACCCTAACACCCCATTCCTCCCCCCTTCTCCCCCCACCCTCGCCAAGTCTCCTGCTTTATGTCTCTTGACTCTTCCGTATCCACATCTTCTCATCTGCCCCTCCCATCTAAACCACTCCTCTTCCTCTCCATCCTCCTGAAATGACACTCCCATAATGACTCTATTTGCGTAGCTCCTCCATATGCTCTTGGGATGGCCAACCTAGTGGGAATTATCGATCGAGCTCTATCGGTGCTACATGTCTCTTGTTGCCATATCTGTGCTCAATCCGGCTCCCTCAAGGTATATAAGAATTCTTCCACTTCTTAACAATTCTTAGATGTAAATAAAATTATTTGCAGATGATACGGTATTCTACCGCGAAACAATCGAAGGCGTGGACTTAGGGGTTCTGCCATCGGAGCGTAGCAACGTTCATTCGTGGGTCCAGGGGTGGGGGCCAGAATGAAATCTTAGTAAATGCACCACTGTACACTTCTTGCGAAAGTCATCGCACAAATGCCATACCTATACTGTGGGTTGAGTAAACATAAAAATCTTCAGATACAGTTAAATATCTTGTCCCCACACCACATCTCTAGGTCTGAAAGAAGCGATGAAATAAGAGAGATGCGTTGCCGAACAGATAGGTACAAAAACTCGTTCATTCTGCGCACAGTAAGCGACCACAATAAATACTGAGCTCCACTCAATGCAATCCCGTAATACACGTCACCATTTCACCTCCCAAAACCTTACATCTTAACACGGCTGGTCTCCTAACATTCCCTGCCGCACGCCCATACGGCGGGGTCGCAATGTAGTATGCAGAGGTAGATTTGGTGTAGCCACGTTTCCTTGATTTGCATTGTTGCAATCATTGCATAAATCATGTCATTGCTTGGCAAACTCCGATGCTTCCATATTTTTCAAACTTAATTATAAAAGTCAGGTTTTATTAAATGAATTTGCGTGGTATGTTAAAATGATGATTAATCGTCATCCAACGACATATAGTGATATGTTTTTATGCCATTTTATCCGACTTTGTAGACTTAGACTTACGTAATACTTTACTGCAGACTTTATCCTGCTCATTAATTAGCCTTTTTTCCTTCCCCTTTGTAGCGTTTCTTTAGCGTTACGTATTGATTAGTTTAGTGAAAATGTCAATGCTGTAGCTACAGATGAAATTGGCTGCATTCAAATGCAGTGTTTGGAATAAGAATAATTTTTGTTGAATGGTTTGCGGCGTGACTTGGTGAC
This sequence comes from Ceriagrion tenellum, assembly GCA_963169105.1. NCBI lineage: Eukaryota > Metazoa > Arthropoda > Insecta > Odonata > Coenagrionidae > Ceriagrion > Ceriagrion tenellum. Next base: position 158,054,092 of record OY720634.1, on the reverse strand, counting down.
ATTGCTTTATGTAGAAATGATTAACTTTGTAAATTTCCAATAGGCGACTTTAATAACGTCCAGTTTCGTCGCTGTGCGACATCATCAGGTCACCTGATGACGTCGCACAGCGACGAAACTGGTCGTTATTAAAGTCGCCTATGTGAAATTTACAAAGTTATTCATTTCAACACTAATTTTTGTGTTTTTTTATTTTACACTTGCTTTCTATCAACTAAGAAGTTTGTTTTCGAAGGATCGACAAGTATACGCGTAACTCATAAATAAGAGTAATATGTGTTTTGATATCGAATTTTTATTTCGGGACAGTGCTTCGTGTTCTGGTTGGACTATTGTCATAAAGACAAGCGGATGTATTTCGCTGTTTGAGGTGAAATAGATTGCATTTCGTTACAAATCTCTGCAAACCAGTGTTCAACGTTCCAACTGCTCAGACGTTGCCCTTAATTACGCGATGCCATTAATTGCTTTCCCGATATGTCGTCCGGAAAAAGGGCAACGTTGCTGCGGTGAAAGCGCTATCCCACTCCATTGGCTTTCCCTCGTTTTTTTTTTCGTTTCTGAGCAATTGGATCAGTAATTACGACGCTCTTTTGAATGCTTCCGCATGATTTTCCATTCTGCGTACATGACATTTTCTTTGAAAAGGGTTATTTAAAAAAATGGAATTAATCTTGTTTTGCATCCATTTGCAGTCTTCAAATCCGAGAACACGTTTCGCAATCACTTGTTTTCTTCATTACGGAGCGAAGTAATGACCCTCGTTTGAGATTTAGGGGATCGGTACTCAATACATCCTCTCCCTTTTCTCCAAGTATACTCATGAGTTCCAGATTTCTTTCTTCGATTCGTTGTCCGTCTATATTTATTGTTAAAATGGCAATGTAACTTTCCTTAGAGTTGGTTGTCTGATGAAGTGCGGTAGTACTCTGGAATGTGGAATGATTATGTTGTTTTGAGAGTGTGGAAATAATACAATCAACGCTGTAAGGCGTTACTTGGTGTAAATACTGCATTATTAAAGCAAAATACACATTACTCTTTTCAGGTTCCACAAAGCAATTATTTAAAGTAAGGATAAGTCGAATCAAAATGTCGATTCTCGATTCCACCGATTCTCAGGATTAGAATCGGCATCGAGAATTGATCGCCTAAAGTCGATTCCGATTCCGATTCCATCGAATCCAGATGGATAAATATCCAAATCAAGTTTCATTTATCACATCATATTTGTCTCAGGAATTTTGGGTGTAGGCTATCAATTTGTACTTTTTACCTACCTCAATAAGCTAAGGTTATATTTTCTATTTGTTAATAAATATACTTATTGAGCGACTTAATTGTCTTTGTTATTTCATGTCACCCAATACTTAAATTTATATAATTGTCGTACGCTACTGGTGTGTCAAAATCCCACCTGTTATTCGGAATAAAAATCGATGCAATCGGAATCGAAAAAATGTGGAATCGACTCATGCCTAATTTAAAGTGTAGTAAAATCGATTTCTCCTGCTTTGGCGTTCTAGTAAACTTCTGTTAAAGTACCTAGGGATGCCAAAGCTGGCTGAACCGTTTTCGCGGCATTACTATACATTTTTTTGTGGAGCGTGCAAAGTGTACTGCGTACATCTCTTTGATAGCTCGGAAAATAAGATGAAAAATATTAAATCGAGTAGTGCTGGTTAGAAATGTTTGTCCGATTAAGAGATAACTGGAAATAAATTTATGAAGACCATCCATTCCAAGAGATTTAATTCAGAGCGAAATGGGTGGAACCGTTGAGACATTGTACGGCCACGCCCCTTCCCTGCTGCATGAACATCGCAAGAGGCCAATCTTCGTCGAGTATGTGCTGCATCGAGAAAGATTTTTAGAGATTGTGGTTCTCTCGGAGGCAATGTCTCCATCATCGCTTTCTTACTCTCTCCACTCCTTGGATTTTTCCCATGCAAGAGAAGCGGATCGACATGTGACACATTCTGAAGGGACACGCGCGCTCTCTCTGAGGCAGTGACATTGGCAGTAGCCTGGTTGGAAATGAAAAAAAAATCCCCTCTAGTCGCATTCGCTCCACTTAACTCGAGTTCAATAAGGAATAATTTTTACTTGTCCTGGAATTTCTTTCATTTTCTTCTCCCCTATCCCTATTTGTTAAGTCCTTCTTCCACTCCGGCCGGTTGCTCTTACCGTCTCAAAGATTTCTCGAAAAGTGTATTGTCTTCTTCTCTTTCATCTCCTTTCTCCGGAAATGGTTTCTATGGGATTTTTCTCTATTAAAATGTAGGACCATGTTCGAAGTCATATTAATAATTAAGCAGCTATTATAAGTCCGAATTGTATACAGTATGTATTATTAACGAAGCAAAAACTTCGATTTAGATGATTGAGCTTCACAGTAATTATCTAAATTTACGTATTCGAAGCTTTATCTTGACCTTTTTCGTTTTGCATCGCTCACCGAAAAAGCCTTTGCAAAGAATGTTCCTTGCGGTTTTAATCGCATCGTCTTATCTATGTATCAAAATAATTAGTCCAACACACGAACTCCTCACATTGATATTTCTGACGCGATCAGTGAGCCGAACCTAACTTTTTTAAATTTTGTTTTTATTTAAGCGCATATTATATGGAAAACAGCGTATAATATGTATCTAATATCTCCAAATGTAGCGCAATAAGGGTCTAATATTTAGACATTGTTATAAAAATTGGATAAATTTCTTTAATAAGAGAAATGTGACAACTTCAAGTATTTGGGAGTGCTGGTGACAAAAGATTATTAAATACACGAAGAAATAAAACCGAGGATTGCTGCAGGCAATAGGGCTTATCGAGCTTTATTTAACGTGCTCAAGTCACGAAACCTCAGTCGGAACTTGAAAACAAAGGGTTATCGAACAGTGATAAGACCTGTGGTCATATATGGTTCAGAAGCGTGCACCATCACCACGGCAGAAGAAGAGCTACTTAAAAGATGGGAAAGTACTAAGAAAGCTTTTTGGTGCTACAAAGGAAGATGGACAGTGGAATATACGGAGAAACAGAGAACTCGAGGAACTCCACAAACATCCTAACGTAGTGACAGAAATTAAGAGCAACAGATTAAGGTTGTTAGGACATGTCGAGAGAGTGCCTGAGGATAGGATGGTGAAAAAGATATTTCGTGGTCATTCTGGTGGTAAAAGATTGAGAGGGAGACCCCGGAAAAGATGGTTGGATGATGTTGAGGATGATCTGAGAAAGATGGGAAATAGAAGATGGAGAATGCATGCCGGGAAACGTGATATCTGGGCTAACATCGTCGGAGAGGCCAAGGCCCTACAAGGGCTGTAGCGTCGAGGAGTAAGTAAGTAATGAGCTTAAATCCATTGAGTTTTAATTATGGAGATGTTTCGCTCAAATTGCCCTAGTAAGGAATGATTTTTTCTTGTCCCGGAATACAGTTACCCCCTTCCCCTCTCCCCCGCCTCCCTCCTTCAATCTCTCCGCCAGTTCATCCTGTTGACTTGAACATTTCTCGCAGAATAGATTGCCGACGTTCTCTCATCCCCACGGTCTTTGCACGTCGTCGTCGGAAGCCTAGCCCACCTACCCTCAACGAGAGTGTCTCTCTCTCTCTATCTTTAAAATGCAAAGGAAAGCAGCGCGCTTTGTTAAAAACTGCTACGAGCGTACATATAGTGTCTTACAACTTTTAGAGGGATTAAGATAGGAGCCCCTATAGACTCGGAGGCTACATGCTAGGCTTAGGCTGCTTGATAAATTCAGAACTGATATTTTTCAGAGCGACATAGAGAATATTATCATGACTCCTCACTACATCTCTAGGTCTGACAAATGCGATAAAATAAGAGAGATACTCTGCCGAACAGATAGGTACAAGAACTCGTTCTTTTTGCGAACAATAAGCGACCACAATAAAAATTGAGCTCCAATTTATACACTCCTATAATTCATGTCACCACTTCATCTCCAAAAAATGTACACCTTTACACGGCTGGTGACCCAACACCCCCTGCCGCACGCCCAAGCGGTGGCTCGCGGGGTATTATGTAGATGTAGAATCTCTCTCTCTCTCTGCCTTCCAGGCCATTGTGTCGCACATCTCAATGGTGAACATTCGTAACGTTTATTCCCCATTTTTGAGGACTGTGCTTGGCAGCAAATTTTATTGCCATCACAAATTCATAATCTAAATGTTCATGCTTAATCTGCACTGGGTGATAATTGTCTTATAACTTGCTCCATAACAGTATCTCAATGGCTTGACGTCACCACAAGTATAGCTTCTTTGCTCTACATGTCGTTTGAGCGGCTGTGGTCCATTCACACCAGGTCATCACCAATTCCACCTTCCAAGACTGAAATAACGGTTATTATTTTCGTCCATTTAACCTTCTGAATAACTCATGAAAGTGCACCGTATTAATATTTGGAAGGAGGTCCGTTTTTCGGGGCGTCATCCGCGGTTTTCTGGAATACGTTATTTTTCGACTCAGCCTAGTGCGTGTCATTTTTTAACGCGAATGTGTGGGTAAAATTTCGTTTGTCAAGCGTATTTGTTGCGTTTATTTAAGAGCATGGTTTTCACAAACAATGGCGTTATTAAAAAAATAGCTCATTTTACCTTTCTAAATCTATGTAATACCCTGAAAAACCACCTCAAGGGTGTGTGGCAGGGACCCCTGCAGCCACTGTGCCTATTCCTACATCCCGCCTCTTTTTATGTAGAAAACGGCCTCTTTTCTTTTCTTTCTTCTTTTGTTTCTTTGCTCTCCGCTAACCAGTCGTAGAACGGCTTGTATTGGTAAGAATTTACGACGCGGGGGAAGCTCACAAAATTCCAATGATCTAATGAAGCATTCCTACCTCATATTGTTTTCTATGGAAACTCATAGGGCCCTTACCTTCGGAGTAACAACGTATGACTGGAGTACATGAGCTCGTGAAAACTTTGCCTCGTAATTCTCCTTTTTGGTGGTGTCATTAACTTTGTTAAACTTAATTATTTTTCAACTGTCAATGCTCTCTATTTTCATATTTAACATTGGCTCCGTTGACGTGAATTATTTTTCCAATTATGTGACCTATTTCCTTCAATGAAACCTGTCTTTATGGCGGAAAGTCATGGCTCGAGCTTAAAGTGGCTGGAGCGGTAATTGTGGGTCATTTAGTGCTCATTACATTTTTTGCAAGTAAAAAAAAATCTTGGCCCTTGTTTCATTAAGTGCAGCTATTTACGTAGTGATAGTCACCATACGGGCGATGATGGAAATGATACAAGAATTTTATTGTACATTTTTTCTCTAATCAAAGCATGCCATTGCTATGGTTTTTTTTTCAAAATGAAGTGTAAATTATGCTGAAATAGGTTGTGTATTATCATTGAAGTCGACGTGACACTATTATAAGCTACAAGTACAGTAATCAGAACTATATTATTCCGCATTTAAAAGAAAACCTGTGCAAGCGATGTCGAATTATTGCGAAACACGTGACATGTGCCGTAAGGCTCCGTTAGCTATGTATTCTCAAATAATCATATCGGCATGGTGCAGTATTTTTCTCTTTTATCTGTAGATGTCACTAATGAGAACACGCATGCAAAGTTTAACCGAGTAATCAAGCGATTGGAGAATAGTGAAGCATGTAGTCATCATAAATATACCCATGTATTTCCTAGCAGAATGATAGAACAGTGACTTCGTTGTCATCAAATCACGCTTAGACTAATCTCAGCGTTATTTTTCCTTTGAAGGCGAATATTTACGATTTATCATAGTTGGAGCAGGGCAAGGCCTGTTGCCTCAGAGCCGTATATATGGAAGCCCCCTCTCCCCCTCCGCTGACATGAGTCGGCCGCCTTCAGTTGTATACTAAGTGCTCTTTAACAATAATTTGAAGCCCGAGTCGAGTCTCTTTCCCTCGATCTTCTTTTGTCTCTAATCTCCTCATTCGACGCACTCCCGCCTTTCCTTGTTTTTTTCTCGATCTCTTCCTCCATTTTCTACAAAGCTCCTCTGGCGTTTTCTTTTCCTCGTTCTCACGATTCCTTGGGCAACTCTCTCCCCGTCCCCCTCTGGCGGATGCAGGTGAAAAAACAAAAGTGGAGTGCTCCGTAAGAAAAGGAATGACCTCCCCTCCCCCCGTGAGGAAAGGGGCGTAGTCGTGAATGCGAAGTTTTTTTTGGGAAAGCGTTTACCATTTGCATATTGGGGTGGGAGTTTACCCTCCTCCCCCTCCCCCCTCCTCCCCCGATGGAAAATGAGACTCAAGGCGGGAGATCCGAGAGGGAGGCAAAGGAGGAGGAGAAGTGAGGGTTGGGGAAGAAAGGGAGGGAAGACGTTTATATGCGTGCTAAAGGAGCGCGGCGATGGGGTAGGTTAGTGGCACCGAAAAACGCCCGAATCCTTTTAAAGGAGGTTCAAAGAACCGTCCGCGCTCTTTCGTCTCAAGTTGGGCTATGAAATTCATCCCCAGAGTCTCGCTGTGTTAGCTATTCTGAGGAGAAGGTAATCCTTACTATTTAAGTACGTGGAATTGTCATTTCTCCGCCGATAGATTTCTGAAGTATGCTATAATTGAAGTGAAAAGTTAAATATACTGCAAACTTCGGTGCGTGATTGTTTTCAAACGTTGATACATGTAAGTAATGGCGTAAGTTAGGATTACATTTTGAAAATTCCTACTTATCGTATACTTCTGTTAATAGCAGTAATTACGTGAATGATATTTCTTGCTTTGAATGAATATTTCATTATTTTTAATCTATTTTAGTTGCCTTATTGGAGCAGGCGCGGATCCACGGGGGGGGGGGGGACGTTGGGGGGGGGGACTAGGGGAACGTCCCCCCCCCCCAAGCCATTAGAGAAACCGGGTGATATTGAGGGTCAGGAGGAGAAGGGGGGAGGAATGGTGTGGGTGGGAAAGCTTGGAGGGGTCTGAATAGATACAAATTAGTGGCCGGTTGTCAATTAGTTCAAAGGAAGGAAAGGGATGAGGACCGCTGGGAGGGGTCTAGATTACTACAATGTGATGACCGCTTGTCAATAATTGCGAAGACTAACAGTGTAGCCGGTGTTGAGTTCAAAGGAGCGGAAGGGGGAGGGACGAGAGGAAGAGAATATGCGTGGGCTGGGAGTTGTCATCACGGTGACAATGTTGCACCAGGCTCTCTGTGGATGGGTTACCCATCCACATTTATTGTTTTACATAAAAATGTTGTATAAACGCGGCCTTCTCCCTTCCAGTTTGGTCTTGTTTCACTGTGTTGGTGACCTGTGTTAGTGCCAGTGTGTCTTACAATCTTGACATTAGGATTGAGTCGCGTTGTTTACATGTTGTTCACTTAAGTTCTATTCAGTTCATTGTTTCGTCGTGTTTCTGTTCTTCTAACTTCTCCTAGTTACATGTGTTTTGGACTTGAATATTCAAAAAAATGAGCATGGTAAGTAAAACAGCTCATTATGGACATGGCAGTTTTTAGCGAAATCCGAACGAAGTTATATCGCTCAAATCGCCAGAAGTGTTTGCCGTTGACCGTTGTACGGCTAAAATATTAGCAGTCTAATACCATAATGCATGATATTTTTGTGCCGTAAAGACTTGGCGGGTTCACTGACGTGATATCGGACTCCGCGGGCTCTCGAGTATTTCTGTCTTTCGTTCTTGAATTGTTTCTTTGTCATCTCAATCGCTATCTCACTTTCGTTTTCTTTCTCCCTTCTGCTCCAACCCCCACCTCTAACAACACTTCTTTCTGCGGACTACGCGTTGTTCGCTGTGTCTGTACGCTAACGCTATGCGATAAACGTTATGCCCCGTTCACACTTCCACGGTACTTCCGAGGTAGCGATATGATTTCAGTAATTTGATTCGAACCAGAGCGACATCGTTTGATACAATCGGTACAATACAATTGATGATTCAATACATCGTTTGTTATAGACACAAATCGAATTCCATTGAATACGATCAGTTCCATGAGTTTGATCGTTTTCCGCCCCTTTTATCTGACTTTAGATGGACTCTGATTTCCTTATTTGGACCATTCGAGCGACGTGCTTTTTGTTCCTCTCTGGAGTCCGTAAAAGCAATCCTTGCCGAGTGCTCGGGTATCCTGAACTCCCTTGCTGTGCACCCGATCCCTTTTCGTCCGAGAAATCTCTCGTTTCTTTGCGAGGAGCCTTTTTCTTTTTGATTGAAGGAAGAAAAAGAGGGAATGTCGTCGTAGCATACTGGGGAAGAAATCTAGACCCTGAATATGTGATACACGTCAGTCCCTCGTTCTTAGATAATCTATCGCATTCCTCCCTCCCCCGTCGTGATAAATCTGGCTGGCCGTCTGAGGTTAATAGCCGTTGCGTTTGTCGCCGCATTATAACCCTCCTCGATATTTTTATAGTTCACCAACCTGTTTGTCCTGAATGTATTTGTGAAATAAATTCACCGCCTTTCCATCACCAGGTTTCATGCAGTGACCAAGCCTTCCTGTCATCCTCCTCGCCCACCTTATCCATCCTTCGAGCCTACATTATTTAACGCCTAAACTTTTAATACTATATCTCGTAATTAAAGTTTTGTACCTCGAGACGTGAGTCTTACGTTTTCTTCGTAGATGGCGTCGCCGAATTTCTGTAATCCCCTCCTCCGTTTCCCAAATATCTGAAAAAATTACGAGTAAAGACTATTTTCTAAATCTACTTATTATCGGTAGAGTTCAGTGGCAGGTTTTCACTTTGGAGGTTTTGGGAAGTATTTTTATGGAGCGAAATCCATTCAAGCACTGGGAGACGGTGTATGGCTAGTTTCATAGTTCTACGGACAAAGTTTCACGAAATAGCAAGTGTATCATCGGCTTTTTGAAAGAAGGTTCATTAAAGAAATTCAACGGTGTATTTTTTTCGTATCAATCATTTAGTAAAGAATTCACTTGTGGGATTGTCTCAAGACAAAAAGACTTGGTGAAGACAAGAAAGTTGGTATTTTCTTTGGGTATGTTTCTAGCCGATACCTATTCCATGGATTGCTTCGTTCTAGATGTGTGCACCGACCCCTCCATTTTGTTAATCAGGCCTCCATTTTATGTTTATGGGCGTGAATCTAAGGTGCAAATCCGAATGAAGCGTATTTTCGAGTCGGAGTAGATAATGCGTAGGTATTTCCAGCCCCTCGTTCTTGGTGTGTTGTGCGATCGGCTCTTATGATAATGTATCGCCATCCTGTCGGTCATAATTCCAATTTGATAGTTAAAGGCTCGAATTGCTGAGATTTTTTCCAGCCAGATCGGCTGAAAGGTCCAAAAATATGCAAGTCTTGAGGAAAATGGGTAGAAAAACTTAGGAATCGGGCCTTGGTTTTTTTTATCAGGTCTGAATCATCCAATTTTCAGAGGAAACAAAAGTAAAATTGGCGGTTTGCGGCGACGTTAAGGGAAGCTCAAGTGTAAGGAGGGGGTTGCGGAGTCCCTCCATAGATGGTGGGAATGGAGTGATTAGATCGCAGGTGATGACGGGAAGGGCGGCGTGAATATCCCCCAAGGCTGTTAAAAGTCTCTTTTCCGAGGGAGTTCACCTCCCCTTTACCCAGGGAAGGGTCTCTTGTCCCGGGGAGGGGGGAGAGGATTTTTTTACCCTCTCCCGAAGATAACTATTTGCCGAAAGGATCTATACATTCGAGATGTTAGAGAGGCTCTTGGTCATAGCGGAAATCGGAAGGTTGGAAGAGGTCACCACGAGGAGATTTTCTGGAGTAAGATAGTGCAGTAGAGCCTCTCTTAACCGAAATAAAGGGGCTGGAAGCATTTAGTGTACCCCATTTTTTTCTGATAATCGATGTTTAATATACAAAGATTAATTTGGCGAAAATGCGTAAAACTTTTTAAGTTTTTGAACTTGTCGCTAACTACATCTTCCTAATCAATTTTTTGTACCATACAAATTATCCGTTGAAATAATCGAAAATATTCATCGGCTTTCTTTCTTCTCAACGGTTACGGGCAGCCTTATCTCTGCACCTCTTGATTCGGAATACATCAGCCGGCGTTGAATATTTAATTGCTTAACATATCGGAGGGACATCCTAACTTCACCTTGTGCTGCCAAATGTTGCAATTATATGCTACTATATGTTAATTGCGAAGTTAGCGAGGCTCGTTCTACTGTTTTGCGAGGTGCGACTTGCGATCTATTGAGTATGCCACGTTTATTGATGGTTTCGGTTGTCCCGGACTTCCATTTCGCGGGGCTCCGTGAAACGAGGTTCGACTGCGCATTTGAAACTTCGAGGAGATTCCGGCATGGTCGAGAACGAAGGAAATCTTGCACTAGATGCGTAACTGTAAGAGTCGATGAAGAGAGAAGAAGAATTGGGTGGAGAGAAGCTAGTAGAGCTATGATATGTGGGATGGATGAGCGTGTTAAAGGTCGGTTGGCCGGCTGTTAGTGGAAGGCGGGCTCGAAGGATGGAGGGGAAAGGCATTATGCGTCTTTCGGAGCGGATTTATTCTTTCATCCCTTCCACGGATTGTGGGACTACGGCGGTCGGTTTGGAACTCAGGGACGGTTGGGAAATTCATAATGCATTATCCTCGGTAGGAGGGAAGGGAATGCGTTGACCTAAGGAGATTTAGCCTCGCTCCGTTAAAATGCCGAAGCAGGTAACGCGTCACAGTCTTTTTGGTTCTTGATTGTCCATGGGCATTTTTAATCCCAGAAGTCAATAATTTATCTGAGCTGAATAGCTGCAGCTTCCAAAGAGGAGGTTGTTCAGCTTTCTTTCTGTTGCTAGAGTGCCTTTTGGGATTACATTGCTTCTTTCTTATCCGTTGAGAATAAATAAAACGAGAAATTATGCCCGAGAAATTTATGCCATCATCATGTAAAATTTGTTCAGAAAACTTTCGGTTGAACCCTCCTCGATATTTTTATAGTTCATCTACCTGTTTATCCTGAATTTATTTGTCAAGTATTCTGGTGGACTCTCCCTTATCTGAGGAAATTATATGTTGTATTGAATTATTTCATCTCGCTTCATGTTTAGCGGCCTATGAGACATACGTAACTTAAATGAATCATTCTCGTCAGTGGAGGAAAAGAGCAAAAATTAGTGAATATCTTCACCTACAATGAATACCTGAAATATAAAAATAAATTTTAAAAACTCATCCTTGAAAGCTTTCACCAGTCGGAGATCATGCTCCAACGGGACCCGTAAAGGCGAAACCACCTGTAACCATTGCTAATGCTGTTGCTGGAGAAAACGCGGCAAGATCTAAAATAAGACCCTTAAGCTCATTGGATGTTAGACTTTTTAAAAACAGCTTTTCAGCTCACTTTATCCGCATATTGTTTTAGGCGTGGTAACAAAATTCCTTTCATTTGTGTTAGTTGAGATTTCGCTGCAAATCTCCACATAAAGGAATTGATTTTATGGCTATATTCTACAATCGTCTCTATTTCTCTCCTTGGCACTATCAGAAGCAGATTGCCTTTGGGGGAAAGGGACGCTACGAAACCGCTGAGTAGCATAAAATGTGCAAAAGGGCTGTTCAGAGGCGTTCACATTCTACGTTTCCGCTAATAATTGTGGTAAATTTCGTGAAAAGTTCCTGGCTGCTTAAAACTAGACGTGGTTTCACTTCTGAACAAATGCTTAGAACCGTACATTTGAGACTTCTGCTCTTAAGAAATAATACCGCGACTCGTGTCGGGCGGTCAAATCGTTGCGTCATTTTAAAAATAACTTTCATGCCCGGCAAGTGTGCCCATGTTTATGATGAAGTGATGTTCTTATGTAATCTGTCATGTTTATTTTTGTATCTAAGTGTATTCGATCTTGAAAAATCTGGATGGATAATTCTTCTCAAATCCTCCGAAGGCCTTTCAAGTGTTGGGTAACTTAAGTTTCTCTCTGTTAGGGCTTACGAAAGCATCAACCACCTTAGAATGGTAAAACTTACTCATGGTATTGTTCATGAAACCATTTGAAAAATAATTTGAACGTTTATTTGCTCTTGAATAGAGGTGATACCCTGATATTTACTCCTAAATTTCGTACGTAATAAGACGCACGATACATGTGTACTCGCGAATTCCCATCTTTCGTCATACATACGTCCTTGTAGCCCTCCATCATTCACTGCCTCCGAAAGAAACTCTCATTCAGCGTTTGTAATAATTGCGTGCGTACACAGCTTTGCTCCCAGCTTCGTGATTAGACGCAGACGCAGCGAAAAAAACTGAGAGACACGGCATGCGTAATGAGTTACACAACGCTTTGCGATGGCTCGAATTATCTCTTTGAAGTATCGACGAATCGATATTGCGGTGCAAATAGACGGCCTCACAACATCGCTTATGCATTAATGCTCTTCAGTATCATGACATTTTTGGCATGCCGATTGTCGCTCCCATAACTTTCCCTTTCGGACTTTGCCACATCGTTTGTCGTCGATCGACGATAGTAACCATCACTCTGAATGAGCAATTTTCTCCCGTCGCTCTCGCTCTTATATCTGCGTTTCACCTCCTCGCGCACCGCCACTACTTTGGTGTAATAATGTACGTCGGGACTCGAATATTTCTTATTATTGTGATTGAATTACATGTTCGACGCATATTCAATTATGTTGCATTTAAATCTTTGGGTGCTTTGTCGTTTTCTTGTTGTGCTTTATTGATGTGCAACGGAAAGAGGGATACTTAAATCAGTATCTCCCTAAGTTTATGTGGTTTTCGAATACACCGGTGCTGTTACTGGAATTAATAATCTTAGCAGTGTCACGGTTAAATTCAGGGCCCTTTTAGACCTATATAGAAGTTTGAATCTCACCGTTTCTCAATTTATATGTACTGTCTCAAGATCCGATCCGATCCGATAACTGGTTACTCTTTATTTTATTTACTGTAGTTTTACGTAGCTGGCGGATCTTCTTTGAACTTTTCTTATTAGTGATTTCATTCTTCTCTTTGTGGATACCCAGTAACTAATGCGTAGTATGAGTACGGCCTAGCAAATGAAAAATGAAATATTTCAATGACTCCCGCATTTCGTCCTCTTACGAGTTATTAAAACGAGACTTCGATTCGCCCTCGTATAATTTCCAATGAATGTCTCAAAACGACGCCTTTGAAGGCCAACGATAGTCGAATGTATGATTCGCTGATTTGTTATCCCTTGCTCTTTGCGCGTGAGAGATACCAGATTGCAATTGAACGGAGGGAGGGGTGATCGTGAGTAATGTAGAGTGCTTTCCCGGTTCGTGACACGTGCCTTGTGGGCCTAGATCGCATGACATGACGTCGATGGAATAACGTCTAGCCTAGCTGGGGACACACCTCTTATTCATTTCCTTCGATTCGTCACAAATGCCTAAATAAGGTTGACCATGCGTCGAACTAGTTTCAATTATAGTGAGAATCTCAAGCCTGCTTATCTTTGTGTCGACTGAATTTTTGTCTTCCCACCTGGCAAGTTTTCTGCATCACATCGGTCATGATCCAATGTACTATGCAGAAATCTCCTCGATCCAGTGATTTTAGAATGAAAAAAATAGCTGAGTGGACAAGGAAGATACTGGGAGATATGCATATTAACTATTAATTATTTTTTACGAAGTAGAAATAAATCATCCCATAGGTCCATATGTCTACGTAAACGGTCTTGGGATGAGCACTGTGGGAAAAAACTCATTTTTATTTCCTCCAGCGAGGAAAAATCTTTTGGATATTTAGAATTAATTCACATAGCATGGTACCTTAAGATGACAGAAAAACCGTAGTAATCTGCGTCGGGCAAGAAAGATTATTAAAAATAAGTTTCGAAGTTAGCAAATTTTATACTTCCCTTTCCTAGTTCTAAAGTTATACCCAAATCCGAGAACTTCATCTAATCTGTGGGCATTTGTCATCCACTTTAAACGGTGTTGGATATTCTTCATCTAGATATTACCGTGAGTGCCGTCGGAGCCAGTTTTGGGACTCAAATAATGAACAAGGGAGGGAGGGATAAGGGATTCAAGGAGGAAAGAGACGAAAGTTAATTTGATGTTACATTTTTTGTGAATTTCATGTTTATCTTCTTACAGTTTGCGCCTCGCTCTGTTTCTGTTCTTTTTACTAATGGTGCGTGGGAAGAAGAATTTTTTTGTTTATATTAGTTCGGCAGTTTCTCTCTTGTATTATGTAACTTCTATGAACTGTAAAGATATAGTTATGGGTTGAATTAATATTTTTTGTGACCTCAAATTTCACGTAAACGTTTTAAGTAGTCTTATACTTCAGGTTTCATGGTACTCCCATGTTTTTTAATTTTTCGTATGAAGTGTTTCTATGTGTCTAGCATTCTGTGCGTATTTCTACGTATTTAGCGTTAAGAGGCAACACCGGCACGGTATGTGATAGGAAGTATTTACGTGTGTCGTAATTTTTGTGATAGCAAGGAAGACGGACGAGGAAGTGTTGGGAAGCGGTGTGAGAGGGAGGGTGGCGGACATTCAGAGAAGGCGGGAAAGATGGTCGGAGGTGGTGTCGACGGTATGTCGGGAACGTGATTGACTGGAGAAGGTTGGGGAAGCCTGGGAGGTGATTTGTGTTGTGGACTGCATAAGGCGTGAGGGAAGGTTGAAGCAACCGAAGGGAGACCAAATGACGAGGAAATAATTCGCAGGGACGTATGAAGATTAGGAGGAGAAAACCTAGGTGTTGGGAAGCTAGGGGAGGACTTTTTAAAAAAACTTCCTTCACCGTGTGGAGTACCTCGAATGAATGTTTGTAGCGACATCGGAGTAAGGGAACGGATGACTATCCGTGATGCACCTGTGCCTTGCTTGACGATGATTGGTGCGATAAGGGTGATGGAGGTCTTGGAAATGGTTGGGACTTCACCGTCCTGGATGGACTGTAAAGGAGCGAAGGGGGACAGGATTTTGGAGAAGGAAGAAGGAGTAAAAACACTGCTTTTTTGTAATTACTCGCGTCTTGGTTTAGGACTGTCGTTTCTTCTCATCTGCCGGAGACCTCCAGGATTGGAACAAGGAAGCAGGAATCGATTTTAAGGCGACTGAGAATAACAAAAAAAGTAACAGAATATATGACAACGGATGAAAACACCGATTTTTACCTTAACTGTACTGTAATGATTATTTACTGATGTCAATTCCGAGTTATTTGATCTAACGAGGTCTTCGGCAACATAGAAAATAATTTGAGTTCAGTTTATTCGGGTCTTTCCCGCGTTGCTTAATTTTAACGGACAACAGTTTCGCTTACGTTACATCTAGCGTCGTCAGATCCTGAATGAGCTGCAGAGATTCATGTTCCGTTAAATACCTAAAGAGATTCATGTTCCTTTATATACCTAACGCCTGAGCTAGTCAGAGGCACGTTGATTGGCCGGCTGGACCTTTGAATCCAATTGTTGTAAAAGACGTTTGAATGTAGATGAGAGAGGATAACCGTCCTTCCTGTTGAAATTTTCTTGGTGTTTGGCTATTTCAATCGCCTCTCGTATTAGCCGAGGGAAACATTTATTTTCTCTGGCGATGATCTTACATTTTTCAAAGTTAATGTCGTGGCCGGGTTCTGACCAGGCGTGCTCTGCCACCGCTGAATGGCAAAAATTTTTCTTTTTGGTCTCCCTTTGGTGTTCCTCCATTCTACATTTTAGGGATCCCGATGTTTGGTCGATGTATGATTTCCCGCAGCTACACGTACCCTCGTACACACGTTCGTCAATGTCAGGCAGGTGTCGATCTTTTTCGGTTCGAAGGAGGTCAGTGGTCTTTTTATCGCTTTTGAACATGAATCTCTGCAGCTCATTCAGGACCTGACGACGCTAGCTGTAGCGTTAGCGAAGCTGTTGTCCGTTAAAATGAAGCAACGCGGGAAAGACCCGAATAAACTGAACTCAATAAATCACCGCGAAAGCCTCCGTATCAATTCTACAGAAAATAATTTGGCTCTTAGAAATCCTAACGCGGTTAATCCCAAAAGAACTCTTCTTTACGGACGTGAACCACCAGAGTTATAGCAAGAAAAAACTGTCAGTGGGAGGCCATTGGAGAGCGACCTCCTGAGTGTGTGAGCTCGGACGAAGGATGGGATGGGATGGATGGAGAGTAGCACGGCAAGGTGAACTGTGCCTCGTCCCCATATGTGTAGTATACATATATGCACACACGGCCTCGTCTTCACGTGTAGGTTAGTTGTGCGTGCGTGTGTAGGGGTTGAGGCATCGAGAAAGGGTGCCGTGGTTCCGTGGGCTTCGTGGTTTTCCGAGCCCTTCCACGTCTTCCCATTCCGACCCAGCGGAGCGAAGATGACGCTTTAGCAGAGAAGTGGAGTGGGCGGTTGGGGGAAGGGGAGGGCTGGGGTAGGAGGGAGTTCGTGTTCGCGGGGAGGGTGGGACGGGGGTGGGGGGAAAGGGTTGTGGTGAGATATTGGCGGGGAAATGGGCGGCGCCGAGGGAGCGCTGCTGTTGCTGGAGGGTTGAATATGGTCTCGAGGAGGAAATGGCGAGTCCGAGGGATGATGGTATCATGTTAGAGATGGGACAAAATGAACTGAGCAGTTCAAATGGAACAGTTCCGAGAAATGAAGTGATCAGTGCATGAACGGTTCTCACACACTACCTGTTCCGCAGAGTAATAAAGTTCGAGCCAAGTGCTACATTGTATGAATGAGGCAGCGGAGGGCCGTAACTTGTGTCCATCATGTTCCTTCGAGTACGACCAGACGGCGAGACTAGAGGCGTGCCATTTAGGGGAGGGGTGTTGGAGCCACAATCCACCCAACCATTTGATAACGCCCCTCTCAGAGAGCGGGGCTTTCACTCGTCCTTGAGCTCCAAGAAAGAACCTGAACTGCATGCCCAGTAGAGTTCAGCCACGGAATACTGCTCAGAAAGAACAGCATGCTCAATAGAGTTGAGTTACGACTCGCTGTTCAGAAAGAACAGCATGCTCAATAGAGTTCAGCTACGATACAATGTTCAGAAAGAGGCGGTGAACGTGATGTTCGATGGAGTTCAACTGGAGAGCTTCTCGTGAAGATTCATCGAACAGCATATATCCATCTTGGTTTCACTATGAATTAATAAAGAAAATAATAAAGAAAGCAAGACATAGGAAATTGTTTAAGAAAAATGGTTCTATATATCACCAGACATTGTACAATATTTTGCGGTTAGAAGTTACAAAAAGTATCGAGCATAATTTTAATTTGTATTTGGAAAAAGTAAAACTGGATATAGCCCATGGAAATTATGATAGTTTTTGGAAATTTGCTAAAAATAATGAAGCTGTTAAACATACCCCAGACATTATGAAATTAAATGGGCGTGAAATAAATTCTCTGGATAAAATAGCGAGTGCATTCAGAGAGTACTTCATGTCAGTGTATGAAAGTGATACAAGAATCTCTGAAACTGACTTAACTGATTGTAGAGTATCAGATTGCAGTAGTAATATTTATTTAAATTATATTGACGAAGTTCTGATTGCAATAAAAAGTGTAAAAACAAAAAAGTCAATTGGTCCGGACAGTATTCCAGCGTTTATTATTAAAGGTTGTAAAGACATCGTAGCTCCAACTTAATGTCATCTGTTAAATGCTTCCTTAAAAACGGGAGTATTTCCAACCAAATGGAAAATTGCCAAGGTTTGCCCTGTCTTAAAAAAATGGAGAACGAAATGATATAATGAATTACCGTCCTGTGAGTATTCTGTCTATATTTTCCAAAATATTTCAGAGTATAATATGTAAGCATATTAGATTTCAATTCAAAAGTCATATGAGTGAATTTCGGCACGGATTTGTGGTGAATAGATCGGTGACAACAAATTTAGCTGATTTCACAAATTATGTCCCCACCGTTATGGACAGTGGCTCCCAAGTTGATGCTATTTACCTTGACTTTCGAAAAGCATTTGACACCGTTAGTCATAGCATTTTAATGAAAAAACTCCAAAGCATTGGGGTAGCAGGTTCTCTCCTAAAGTTGTTGTGCTCATTTTTGCTTGAAAGAAAGCAATATGTAGCACAAGGAAATTTCTCATCAAGTGAATATCTTGTATCATCGGGAGTACCTCAAGGTTCAAATTTAGGCCCACTCCTATTTTTTTAATATTTATATATGACCTGCCAAGATATGTTCAGCATAGTAACTGTTTGATGTTTGCTGATGATATCAAGATATATAGGAGAGTAAATAACCTTAATGACTGTTCAAAATTACAGAGTGATTTTAACAATCTCATTATTTGGTCACAAAAAAACCAGTTGTACTCTAACGTTGATAAGTGCTGTGTTATTACTTATTCAAAGAAATAAGATGATTTACTGTTTGACTATTCAATGAAAGATCACGTTATCAAAAGGAAAACAGACATAAAAGATTCCTGGGCATTCTTTTTGATTCTAATATGACTTTCGTTGGTCACATTTTACATGCATCAAATGCTGCATGTGAGATTACTTGTTTTTTTATGTCGCATGTCAAAGTATTTCAAAAATGAAATTGTGTTAAAATGTATTATTCTCTTGTAAGAAGCAAATTAGAATATTGTTCGGTGATATTGAACCCATCTACTAAAAAGTATAGTGGAATAATTGAGAGAGTCCAGAAAAGATTTTTGAGATTTCTTTATTACGTTCGATACCATGTTTACCCCACTTTTGAAAATCATGTTTCATATGAAGAATTATTGTCAATGTTTAATTTTTATAAGCTTAGTGATAGAAGAATACTAAATGACTTGTTGCTCCTACATAGTGTAATAGAGAAAGGTGAAAGCTCTAACTTGTTGTACAAACTAAATATGCTTGTTCCAAATAATGAATGTAGACACAAAAGGACATTTTATATAATGAATGTAAGTGGTAACTATTGTAAAAATGCACCCGTAAATAGAATGTGTGCTACATTTAGTACACTGTGTAATGACATGGATTTATTTGAGGATAAGAAAACCTACTACAGAAATGCCTGTAATAAGCTGTTTCAACAAATTGTAAAATCGTAAATTGTAAATGATAATATATATGTATAATGTATTTTATTGGCCAGTTTGACTCCTTGTCTTTATAAATATTGTAAATATTTGAATTTGTTATTGTTCACCCTATAATTATATTTATATGTTCGGTGAACGTTAAATTCAATAAATTCAATTCAATTATATTATGTCGAAATTCCACCAAGTCAACTCTTCAACTATCTTGTATGATGGTGATGGTTTGTTTGCTTTTCACTTCCGATGTATTCGCTCCCAAGGAATGGGGCTCTTCTTACCTCGCCCTCTTCTTCCGGCTTCGCGGTTTTCTAAATGGAATCGCGATGTAATTTTCAGTCGAAAAAGTCGCGACGTATCGCAATTCGTGTGATTGGGTATCGAATGTCGCCCTTTATCTAATTGCATCGCATTTCATCACATATCACAGAGCGTCGGTTTACGTCTCATATTGAATCGAAATATATGGAAAATTTAAACATCGTGTGGCTCGTACAGTTAATGTGCTATCCATACGGCGTGTGGTATGTCGCAGGTAATGCCTATCTGCCTCCTTCCTTTCACCTCTCCATGGAGCATTTTTTTCCTACTTGTTATTCTTCTCCATTTTCATCGCCTTCGCACTCCCTTTCCTTTCGCCGCCGATGTGGTGGTGTAACAGTGAAGAAGAGGGGTGTGCGGGAAGATAAGGGGGTTGGGGGCGGTTTCTCATTTTAGAGGCTGTGAGAGAAGTGGACCAGGCTCTCGGACACCAACTCAAGCTGGGTTAGAAGCACTTCATTGAGGAATACATTTAGAATATTCTTTTATATGGCGGTGAAAGTTGAACATACAATACTTATACGGTATGAAGTTACAAATTTATTGAACAAATTCTGCAACCCGACAATGCCTTCAAAACAATTATGGAAAGAGAGTGGGGAATGATGAGAACAATCGAGGAAGACCAGAGGTCGAATTATAATTAACTCATTGTTCGTCAGATGGCCTTCTGAACCTGATAAGTAATCGCCAAGTACTCTTACGAATATTCTTCCAAGGAGAAAAAAACGATAACTTTTAAAAATGAAACAAATAATCATCTAAAAGACAAAAAATGTACATTTAAATCTCTTGTGGTTGTGCCACAATGATTATATGCCAAGAATAATGTGACAAGAGACCTGCTATTTTATTTTTTCATTTTTCTTAGTTATGGGTCGCCCGATTTTGTTATGTTTATTATCATTGCCATTTAAATCAGGAAAATTAAAAGGAAATTTAGTCCGCAAATTGCTTTGTCGGATTTGCCATAGTTAGCCTCTCTCCTTTAGGTTATTGCTCTCAAGCTAATGCTCTCCAACGGAAGTGTATTGCCTCCTTCATACGTTGGTATTTCGCTTGAAAACTTTTAACAGCAAGTTGTAATGCGGATAATTTAGAAAAACTATTCGCCCTCGTTTCATCTTCTTTTTTAAAACCTGGTTTTGTGTGACATTTTATGGAATGTGACTGGCTACTTTTAAAATCGTTAAATGCCATAAAACATGTATTTAACGAACTTTTAGGAAACTTGCTTAGTGATCAACGGGAATCGAACGCATAATGAATGCCGCTGTTATTCGGGTGACGTGGGCGTGTACTCGAGGCATATTTCTGTCTCAAGTCGGCGAAGCATGAGCGTCAGCAGCTTTGGTTTCCATCCAGCTGCGGCTCTTGGTACTCCTCAAAATAAACGAAGAAGGAATAAATTTCGGGGTTCGCCTGAGCGCGGTGATAAATGTCTCTCATGGCTTCATCGGCTGAACAATGACTCACTCGCACGTGTTCTCCGAGCTTTAATCTGCTCTGGCCTCTCGAGGCATCTCGTATTGGGCAAATCCTTTGGACGCGCTGTATCGCTCACGCGGTCTGAGCGGCCGCCGTCTCCCGTCTCTCTCGTGGAACGCCCTGCCGCGCTTTTGTGCTCCCGGACACGTGGTTGGTCTCCTCGTCATATTTTCCTTGAGCGGTTGAATGCTTCGTGGGAGGACCTTCTTTTGGTGACGCGACTTGTTAATGTTAAACTCGACGATTTTTCTCGTTGGACCCCGTGGAGTACGATAGTGGGTGACAATCCATTGAATCATCATTGGGCTTAGGAAAACTTTTAACCCTTTGAGTGCGGCATGACGTGATATCACGTCATGGGTACCGTGAGTGTGTCAGCTTTCACTAGGGGGCCTAGTGAAAGTTCCCTAATGAAAGCTGGAACACTCGCGATACCCTTGACGTGATATCACGTCATCAGCACTAGCGTAAAGACAACCATGACGTGATTTCACGTCATGAAGCACTCAAAAGGCTAATTTTTCACATTTTGGAACAACTACGGGGACAACCGATGGA
This sequence comes from Ceriagrion tenellum, assembly GCA_963169105.1. NCBI lineage: Eukaryota > Metazoa > Arthropoda > Insecta > Odonata > Coenagrionidae > Ceriagrion > Ceriagrion tenellum. The sequence goes on along the minus strand of OY720634.1, from coordinate 158,032,716 downwards.
CGAGTAGACACGGACAAGACGATGTGAGTGGAACAATCGTACACAAATGGATAAATGTAGAATTGTAATAATCGCTGGAGACAAGACATTACCAGTAGGTGAGAGATCACGAGGCAGGCCTCCAAAAAGATGGAGAGAATCAATCGAAGTGTGGAATAAGCCTCTGCATGCAAAGCGAGGAGAAGAAGACTTTTATGAATGTCCAAGTTTCTCATATTTTTAACGTTCATTCTATGCGTAGATTCTTCGAGGAAAAAAAGCTCATCTTGTCAAATTCCATTCCGTTATTGTATCATATTTAACATTACATTATAGTCAGGCGCTGTGATTAGTACCATTTACTCTGGTTTTCATTGTTCATTTTAAAAAATACCTCTTTTTTTATCTGATGTTGCCCAGTTTTGTAATTTCTTCTTTTGGCCAGCGCGTTAATGTAACTGTGAGAAGAGTTTATTTGAATGCGCTTTCAAATTTTGGATGTAATCTACTTACTATAAGTGTTATCGATTACTGAAAATCATGGTACATATTCTCTTTCCTCGCTCGAGCGAGCCGGTGTATTATGATTCTCCCGGGTACCGAGAGGAAGAGTTAAAAGAGCGGTTACATTTGCTATTGAATCTGTACGTTGCCGTCTTATTTATCCTTTGTCGCACTGAATCGCTGAAATATTCCAGTCTGATGAAGAACCGTCGCGCCCAACCATTAACCGTTCAAACAACCCTCGCTATTGAGCCAAATAAAATCACGTTTAATATGTGGGGACGGGTCGGCTGGCTTTCTGAAGAATCTCCTCTTGTGTGCATTTCCAAGCGATCGTTTGCCTCGTTGGGCGGCGTCGTCGGTTCGTCCTCTCTCGAGGGTAGATGGATCGACCTTGTGAAGGCTGTTCGGGTCGAATAAACGCCCGTGTTCCTCCTCCCCCTCCTCACTCCTCCTCTCCTTTGGAATGTCCGCTCCTCCCGCCTCATCGCCTCTTTTTCATCCACCACTCCTCCCGAGGCTTCCCTCGCATTCTGGTCCACGACGCAAGAAGGGAAAAAGGCTCTCCCTTTTCTTCTTTGTGCGCCTTTGTGAAGTCCCGGACGGAAAGAAAGCGAGCTGGACGGAGTTGGGAAAGGCTCCGCGTGCAATAAAAAGTTGAGGTGTCCCCTCCCGTCCCTTCCAAAACGCATCGCACGACCTTAGCTGTTTTCCTCCGATGGATAGCGTCCGTCCTTGCGATTGCTTCGAGAACTTCTCTTCCATAATATTGTTACGGATGCATTGAGTGTTAATGTTACACCCTTGTTAACATCGGGACGTAGAGATAAGATTGATAACTATCGTCCGATATCAATTTTACCCGTCTTGTGGATCATTTTTGAACGCATTATTCACAATCGCTCGTTACACCACACCCTCCCCTACATTTCAACCTGCCAGCATTGTTTTCTCCCAGGGGGTTCATGCCTAACTATTTTTAGTATCCTGCATAAACACATTACCTCTGCTTTTGAACGTAACTCCCAGCTTGATGAATGCTACATTGATTTCTCCAAGGCCTTTGATTCTGTTAACCACAACCTGCTATTTACAAACTCTAGCACCGTTACAATTTTGACGGTGCTCTATTACCTGTAATTGCTGATTTCCTGAACTCGCGTTTTCAACGTGTAATTGATGGGTGTCCGAATATCTACCCGTCTCATCTGGGGTACCACAGGGCAGTGTTCTTGGTCCCTTGCTGTTTGCCCTCTACGTGGATGACATAATTGATTGTGGCATCCCCAGTGACTGCAATATTTTGCTATACGCCGATGATTGTAAGATTTTTAAGTGTGTTGACGATGCTACCCATTTGCGATGCTTCAAGCGTCATTAACTGTGATTAGTCTTTGGTGTGACAAATGGCAGTTACGCTTGAACCCCTCCAAATCAGCTCCTCTGACTTTTTCATTCAAATGAAACCTTTTCGACAGCATATATGCACCATCAACCCCATCCCCTCGGTTAGAACCCACTCCGATCTGGGAGTAATTTTCGGTTGTAAGCTCACATTTGCTGACCACACATGAAAAATATCCCGAAAGGCAATGACTGTGGTCGGCATCCTTTATCGGCTTACGCATGTAAGCGACCCTCTTGTCTTGCGAACTGTTCTCTTCGGCTGTGTCCTCCCCATCCCAGAATACTGTTCCCCCATCTGGTCAACCGCCTGCCCCTCTACATTGAAACTCCTCTACCAATTTCTTTCTAGCCGTTCTTCGTCACCGTAACCCTCCCCTCAGGAATTTATCCCGTGAAGAAGTTTTTTTCACCCTTGGCATTCGCGACCTACGCCATCTCCGCTTGAATGCAGACATGAAATTATTGTATAATGTGTTTAGTGGTTCTTTTCGGAATAATGACCTTCTTTCATTTTTCTCAATCCGAGTGCCTCTTCGTTCCACCCTTAACACCAACCTCGTACACGTGCCGAAATTCCGTCTCTCTGTATCCCAACGCTCTCTTTTCTACAGCCCACCCTCCGTATTCAATTCCCTTGCAGCGAAAAATCCCTCCCTCGACCTTTTCTCTTCACCTCCCAGCTTTAACTCCGTTGCTTTGTAAATACACTTTGTTCCCTAAGAACCTTATCTGTTTATATTTGTGTGACTTGTTTTTGTTGATATTGCTAATATTAAGTACTCATGTATTATATGAACCTATGTAAAAGGCCATTGTGCTGTTTTAAGGGTTATAATGAATAAATTTACAAGACCTGGTCATTTTGTGCATCAGAGAGTTCCAAAGTAATGAGATGTTCTGAGACAAAAAAGCGAGGCCGGTTATAAAAGTAGGGCAGCACGAACTGGATCAGGTAGAGCAATTTAATTACCAGGGTAGTACGTTGGAGGAGAATGGGCAGTGCCACGTATCTGTAGGTTTAGTGTATTTCTTTTGAAAATGTAATGGAAAGTGAATGAAACTACTGTGATGCAGTGATTCTACTCAGGTCCTTCACCGAGTAAAATGTTCCATAGTGGCCGTCGTTTCGATGTGCAACATTCCACCCAGTGAAGAACCCAAGAAGGAATCCTGCATGAAGTCCGCCAGGAAAGTACCGGTCTTGCAAACTGATGTGATGGTGTTTGGTGCTACACGCTAAAGCTAATGAAGGAATCTATTAAAGAAACTGAAGAAAAATCAATTAATATATGCTTGATTTTGTGTTGCCAATATGGCAGCTCTCATCACCCCCAGCATTTGTATATTCTTAGGACATAGCTCTGTTGTCATTCTTAATACCTGCTTGAGTGTTCTTGTAACAGCCCTTGTTATTTCATCCCAATGTATATTCCATATTGACTTCCATTCGGTTATTTTTTTGTTCTAGTTTTTTTTGTCGATGCTCCTTCTCCGTACTTTTGCCATGAATGTGATAAACAGAATTGGAAAGATTTGTTTTTCTTCACCCGAATGTTATGGAAATGAAATTTTCATCAGATTATATGCCATTTATATATATATTTAAAACAATAGGAATAGAATTGCCATTATTTTTTCACAGAACTAATTACGGACCAAACTTGGTCCGTAAATTTAAAATAAATACGTTAATAATTTGCCTTTTTTTCAGCAATAATTCAGTCTAGAATCAACCGAATGTATTTTGACCGGATGAGTTTCAAAACGTGACATAGTGAGATAATTACTTGTAACTAAATTTCGGATTGATTATATACATTTGACCAATGGTATTTACCCTTTCTTAATACTTCCGGCATCTTTGATTTCTCGCTCTTCGACATGGCCGCTATTGTAACAGAAATCCTTCTCGACTGTTATTTTCCTTAAGTTACTAGTTTACTTGTGGTTTTTCCTGAGCTTAAATTTCTTATTTTTTCATTGCAGGTAGGATACATTGTCCAAATGGTTTGCTGGAAAATAAGCAGTGATTTTCGTGATTTGTGTGGCCTGTTGGTATGTATGCCTACGTTCATTTAAAAAAGCCTACCAGGCCTCTTATTTGGTACCGAACAATTTCAATCTATGATTTTTTAACTTCATGAAAGCTTAGGTCTGCAATGAGAGTCCCTCTATGTAGGCTATCAAGGATACAATATGTTTTAAAATACTCATATTTTAAGAAACTACGTTCTTTATGTTGAAGTTCCTATGTCTGTCATATTCGCATCAATCTCTCTGTAAATAATTCGATGTACCATTAGTCAGTGTCTTAAGTGAATTCATTTATCATTTTTGAACATTAAATTTGGGATACGTTAGCTGAAAGTGGTGTAATGATTAGGATCAAAGTCATTTTCTAGATACTTGGAGACCGATTATTCTTTAATAATGATTTCACTCGTGACGTTCGACTTGCGATTAAATTGTAGGAATTTCTGATTGACGATCTGATCAATCAATTATTTTCTTTAATTCCTTGGCTGCATAAATTTGAAAATCTAGATGCTATTGGAGGTGGTGGAAGTGAGTGCTTCTGTTCCCTTCACTCTCTTTAGCTTGCAATAGTATATAATCTGCCTCTTGATGAAGAGGTCGCTATTCCATGCTGCGTATGATTGAGTTTTCTTGGAGACCATCTTATCCACCCCTCGTTATTTGAAGCTTCGGACAATGGAACAAATCACAATTGTCCTTGTCTTGTTTTTGGCTGTAAATAATGGAAATTATTGGGAAAATTACTTCTCTAATGCTCCTTTCCGTATTGGTGTTCTGAAGGCTACTAGTAAATTAATTACTGGTTGTCTTATAGCTGTTTTTAAAATAATAACTAGCAATTCCTGATCACATCCAATTTCAAAAGAATTTTACCCTGAACATCAGCGGATAACTGTCGGAAGAATAAAATTAACCCCTGATTTAAAAAATTATTTTATATGTGTCAAATGTGTTAGGTTTAAAAAAAAATAAAAAGGACACATTTTACTAAAACCACTAGATTTATTAAAAAACGACCCAGGTTTCGATGTGTATTCACATCATCTTCAGGTAAATGAAGGCCGAAGTGCAGGCCTTATATAGTAAACATTACCAGGTAAGAAGAGGGGGGGGAGGAGAAGACAATACAGGAGGAGGGTGGTCGCGGGAGGGAAGGGGGGGGGGTAAGAGGACGAAGAGGAGGGGATTTAAGCTTTAAGGATGGGGGAATAGGCAGGGAGCATACATTCATCAATCAACTTGGTTTATAAAAATCTCTTGCTGTTCTAAAGCATTCGGCTTGCGTCTGTCATTAGTGGAATGGAGAGGTGTCATGGTAAAATCACTTTTATGTCCGTTTACTTTTTACTATTTTACCAAGACACCTCTCCATTTTATTAATGACGGACGCAAGCTGAATGCTTTAGAACAGCTAGAGATATTTAAAAACCAAGTTGATTGTGATAAATTCCTTGTTAATGAATGTATGCTCCCTGCCTATTCCCCCATTCTCAAAGCTTTAATCCCCTCCTCTTCGTCCTCCTAGCCCCTCCCCCTCCCGCGACCACCCTCCCCTCCTGTATTGTCTTCTCCTCCCCCCCCCTTCTCCTCACCTGGTAATGTTTACTACATACGGCCTGTACTTCGGCCTTCATTTACCTGAAGATGATGTGAATGCACATCGAAACCTGGGTCGTTTTTTCAATAAATCTAGTGGTTTTAGTAAAAGTTGTCCTTATTTTTTAACGATGGAATACAAGTGAGACTGACTAAAGTGAGTGGTGTTAGGTTTCGATAGACTTAGTTTACGCCTTCATCAACATTTTGAGAAGAGAAAGGGCGTCTTACTCATTTATGCCGAATTGCGTTAGTAAAGAGACCATTGCTAAAGAGAATGATTTGTTTTTTGTTCCAAGATTGTGGATGAGTCTTATTTTATGCGCTGATTGGCGAACTTCTCTTGGTTTTTTCCTTCTTGTGTGAATCCGATAGTCGGACGCTCTCCTGGTTATTTTTTTCATTCTCTGACGTTATGTCATCTCTTTCATGTTGATTTTCGCCCTTTTTCGTTACATCATGCGGTGTGAGTTCGTAAAACCTGCAGGGATCAAGCCCATGGTCTGTAAGCTGAGGAGTGAATGTTCGATCGATTTTGTTACGAAAGACAAAAAAAAATGTTGACACCCACAGTAATGAGCAACTACGTCCTGTTTCCTTCTCCATGCAAAAGGAGGAGAGAATGAAAGGGGATCGTCTTAAGAAAGCCTCGCGGATTCTTAAAAATCGTGTTCCTCGTATCTTTCCGGCCTGCGTGTTGCTCTTGCGTGCGACGGAATACGTCAACCTGTCCCGTTCGAGTGCAAATCTTACGCCTAGTTTTTATTTTTTGTGGGAGAGTATAAGGTTTCAGATTTGAATTGACGGGCGTTCACAATCTTCGATGTGACGTGACGGGGAAAGCTGTAATCCTCTATTTTTGCCAACACCTGGATCATAATGTTACACGAGCCGTCATTATTAATTTTTTTCTTGTGCCATTATACCCAAAGTGTTCTTCTGCTATTGACGAAGTCGCCCGCTGCGTCTTGGGCGAGTAACCAGGGTTCGCTGCCATGATTGCCGTGGTTTCACCTTACACTCGGCGTCTTTCGTTATTTCCATGAATTCCAACTTGGCTCTTAAGATGAAAATGCCGTGTCAACATGACATAATGATAGTCGTGTATGCATAATGATTATGTAATGTTTTAACTTGATCGTATATTTGGTACGAGAGGTGATGCTTGGCATTTTCTTTCTTTTAGCTTCTCATTACGCAGTTTAATTATCTATGTCCAGGGTCGATATAAAATTCTAACGCCAGTGATGAAAAACTGGTACTTGATTGTTAGTTATTAGAATTTGTGTGGTACATTGAGTGGATGTCTTACATTATCATCTTTGGTATTCTGTCGATTTAGGTATGCCTTACAACCAAGTTTTCAACAACCAACCGTCTATGAGTTTTCAATGAAAAGCGATGGTGCACTTTCTTCACCCCTTTTCGCGGGGTGAAGGTGATACTAATTTAACTCTTGTTTTATGAGCCTACAATGTTTGGATTGCTAATAATCAAACGTAAAACGGATTAATTTCTAGATCAATTTTCCTCTGTAAAACATCGATTGAACACAAAAAAATGTTAGTACGGGAGACCTTAAAAATTTCAATAACTCGACCGATTTCCCCGCGGTTTACGGTAAGAAGAGCTACCAGGAACTAATGGATCCAGCAGTGGATAAGGAAACATGATGGCCTGCAGTCTTCCGATCTCACGATTGAACGACCAATGACATAAAATGACAGGGGCGATCAATAGGCGTTCGGCCTCTTGATGCTGTCCTCTTCTTCAGTGGTCTTGGCAATCCATCGTGAAAGAAAGGATGCGAATCTTGATTTTAAAATAGGGAAATTATCCTGAAAATATTTACAATTTTTTTGAGGGTGTGTTTGTTGCTGATCAGACAGAATTATATTTTATGTTCTTTTATGTTTATTGTGTATGACTCCATGCAAACATTACAAAGAAAATTATTGAGTACATGAATTTGCGGAGTCACTGTCAATCCATTCTTCTTGCCAGGAATTACCTGCTCCCTTATTTTCTGTTTACCTTTACCTCTGCCAATGGGTTATAATTAATGTTTGTATCAACTTGAAAATAGATGGGATTTATCCACCAGTCATGAGCTTCACCCACTTGCAGATTTTTGGACATTCTTTTCTTTTTACGACCAGGTAACTAGCTGAGAAACATTTGTGTGACAATTCGCAAGGGCAACCTTTTTAACTTTTGTAAGTGAAAAAAATGCTTCCAGTGGCATTGATCAAAGTGGCCGAGAAGTATATTTGAAGTTCTCCTGAGTAATAAAATCGTTGTTCGTTGAGAAGTGTTTTAAGCTGAGCGGGGTTTCTCTTCCCAATATATGCCATGTTTAAATAAGAAGTGGGTGAAGAATTTACATTCTTCTTTTTTAAAGTTGGGAAAATTATGCTTTCCCCCATCGTTTATCGCACCGCATTGTATATCCGCCAAAATTCTATCGCCTAGCTATCGAATTTCATCGAGGACGCTCATATTTTAACGCCGAACGTCGAAGGTGCGAGCGAAAAAAGCGAAAAAGAATGTCGTATCATCATGATTTGTGGCGAAAAATCTCTCTCTTCGACGAAATCGTACGTGATGGTTTACATTTACAATACTAGGCAAGATTGACCGTTGTATGGCTGAGCGAGAGAGGAGGTCTGATTGATGAGCTACGGTCAGACAAATATGGACCGCATCCCTGTATTTCCCAAATGTTTTGCTCAAAAATTTGAAGTCTCGTTCATTGACCGAATTTCACACCGGTCGCTTCATAGAGGCGGACTCGGGACGTTTTAAAGGGAGATTTGAAAGATAGTTAACGCTAATTTTGTGACTTTGCGTATGTTTGTGTGATTGTCGGTTGTATTTTATAGTCGATAGGAAATCGCCAGACTTTCGTGTGCCGTCCATTGTGTTCCTTTCATTCTATGTAGTTTTTTTTCATTATCGAATCCAGCTTCCGTTGTCTACCCGTCTGCGCCGATTGCCACTTTTACATACAATATTTCCCCGTCACACCTTCCGAGTGTGATTGAATCCCGATAATATCGTGCGTTTGTGTGCTTTCTTTTCATCCGTCCTCCCTTGAAGCCAGTTGGTCCCATCCCCCTCCCCCCCCCCTCTCCTGCCCTCCCTCTGATGACAGTGTGCGTCGTTCCGCCCAGTTTCAGTCGCTCCCACGGAGGAGGCGTGAGAATGTCACTCACTCGGCCGTGTCCTCCGCCCCCCTACGCACGCCTCTCCGCCGCTTTGTGACCGAGGGGGCGTGACTGGTTTGTATACATTTGCGGAAGCGGGTGATTGCTGCTCCCTATCACCGTTACGGGTCCTCTCGCGACCGACGAATTGCCGGGGGGTATTAGCCGCTCAGAAATTTTTGATGAGCCCCGTGAATCTCCCGACTCCAACCACCGACATCTTTGTCATTTCCTGTCACAAAGTCAGCGCAGCGCGAGCATCTCGACAATACTGTGGTGACTGCGACTGCCCTCTCACTCAGTGTCCTACATAGCCAGACGACAGAGATGGAAATATAAAGCGTCTCGTGCGTATTACGGTGAATATTGTGGGAGATACCGACTCGGTTACAGGCGAAGATCCTTGCAGTACCAGTCACGTCATTTTATTTGTGCAGTACAGTCGATTTTTTTATCAAAAATGAAGGCATCTGGTGGTATTGAACGTTTTTTTTTATCCTTTTGGACCGAATTGTCTGATTTCATTGTGAGATGATTCCTCGCGTCTGCGCGTTTCCTGCTTCAGTTTCAAATCTTGGAATTTATTTTAAGTCATACTTTATGGTTCTACTTCGAGTAATGTATCCTTTCATCGCATGCAGAGTAGTTACTAATCATTTCCCTCACATCTCGTTCTCTTCTTCATTACCTCCCTCACCGTTATGCTACGCTTCTCTTTTGCAAGATCATCTCTTGCAAATGGATAGTTTGATCCCTTGATCCATTCCAAATATTACCGTTTTCTTCAGTTTAGTACGCCTTGCCTAAGACCCTCGTTGTTTGCTTTCTACTTTATGGTCGCTGCATTCTCTATTCTCTTTCGCTTACCGTTGCTCTGTTTTTCTATTTATTTACTTAATTACGTTGTGTTGTGTTTCTTTTTCTAACGCGTCTCTGTTGGTTTGTTCATTCTGGTGATTTTTCTGGTGCGAGTTTTTGAGAATCTTTTAAAAATAAAAGACTGCCCGGAATGTCAGCGGTCAGGGAATCGTGGTTTAATAGCTTCTCGGTATTGGCGTAAATCTAAACCATTTGTGGCAGTGTTGTCCAATTATTCGTATGCCAGGGCTCCTCCTCTTGAAAAAGAGCAGAATTTCCAACAACTCTACCTGTCTCACAAAACAGAGTAATAGCTCCCAAATATGTCGGATAGAGTTGGGGAAATAATATTCAATCTTTTAATTCTCTGAAAATTATCTTTTGGAACCTGGTGTTCAGGTTTAAGGACTGTAAATGCAAATTAAATTGGGCGTCTTTATTTTTTAAGTTATTTTTTTTTCTTTTTGGTTATCAAAAACTCATTCCTCTCCTTGGAAAAATGTCATCACATTACATTAAATCACACATGATCGTATGGATGGACATATTCGGATCTGAGAGTGGGTCACAGTTAGGCATCGTAGATAGATAGCCTTGATGTCACGGACTTCGAAGGAGTTGCCTTTGAGGAATTTCGCAGCCAACTGAGGAGGACTTCTTACGTCTCCCGCGCACTTCGCCAACCGTGGAGTTGCTAACTTTTGTTACTCGCGTAGGAGATAACGAAACGAATGCTCCTCTAAACAGCACGTTCGGGTGCCATTTATGGCTCGAGTTTATGGCTTTAGACTTGTTTAAGGCTGTGCCCATGAATATATGCGTATATATTCATGGCTGTGCCAATAGTTTTGCATTTCTTGGTAAAAAAGGTAATCCGCTTGTTTGTGCACATTTCAAATTCAGTTAACTCAGCTTTGGAAAATTGCTTGCTAATCTAACTTTTCCTATCATGATTAACGTGCAAGTTGAATTTGGACCTTCAATTGTGTGCAAGGTGATATTGAAACGGTCTCTCGATTATTTCCAGCTTTTGTCGTGTGAGATTTTCTCTCTCATGTGAAGTTACATTTCGTGTTTCATGCAGCTCTTAACTATTTTCATGAATCTCCGTTATTGTCGGATACTGCCGTGGTATTTGTGGTAGTGTTGGAGAAGAATCGCTTGTTCTTCACGTGAGTTGTGAATTGTATGTGAATCCTGTGTTTGTGGAAATTCCAATATTCAGTTTAACAAACTTACATGATAGTTTTTCTGTGCACTATATGTTGAACTTCCATTATTTTCTCCAGTTACAATTTTTTTCGCGTTAATGATGATTATATCAGTGAGTCGATTCTCTTTATATTAATTTTGTAGCGTGTCAGTCATTCTGTATCCGTTTTGTTTCTTTCTCTGTCAGTTATTGAGCTAGAAGAGTGAGGTTTGGTGCGTTGAATGTGAAATCTCTGTATTCATGATTTGGTAGTAGTTTTTGATTTTTATAGCTTGGGCGTGTGGCAGGGGGTGTTAGGTCACCAGCCGTGCAAAGGTGTAAGTTATATTTTTGGGTTGTGGTTGCAACAACCAGATGCAAGGAACAACAAGGGAGAAAGGCCAAAAGGGAGAGTGGAAGAGTGTAAAGGTTTAAACAAAAGAAACCCACAGTGCTCTCCCATTGAAATGTCTTTAAAAACAACAAAGGAGAACAGTGAATAAAAAAAAACATTTTCACCAAGGAGCTATTTTTAGACTAGGACACTTACCCCCTGCGGGTACACACCCCTGCTCACGGAGTGAGCAGGCTAGCTGCCTGCTAGTTCGTGTTAAATACTGTTGCTTATAGCGTAAGAGAACTTGTGTAATGATCTCTTTCATTACTGAATGCAAAATCAGTGGAACTACCCGCGTCAGTTTTTTGTGGAGACTGATCAATTTATCCAATTCAGGGTCTCTGGGGCAACGACAATTTCGGACATGAGTATTTTTATGTTGCGAGTAAAATGTTTTTTAATCTACCAGTGGAAAGACAGAAAAGAGATTTTTAGCGAGGTTTGTTTTAGAATTTTTAGCTATAGAATCTGTCAGGGTAAAAACACCCCTAACCATAGTAAGTTTTTATTGGTAGAAGAAATTTGATCCTAGATCCGCTGCCACAATTCTCATGTAACAATGTTTTTGCATTAATTTACATTTTTTCCTCTGAGAGGTTGAGAATTGGCAGAATCAATTTGTCAATGCTTGCTCACTCCGCTTACGATTTTAGCATTCATTCAACCTTTGAGCATTCATACCCCTTCGTATCTAAAACATACTCATCGTCAGTTGTTTTGTAATGTTTTTTTGTACGTGTTTGTTCAAATATTCGATCTTTCTTCAGATCACTTCCAAAGATCGCGTTGTTCACAGGCTGGATTTTATTCCATCTATCTTTGTTTATCCCGTTGATAAGCGTCTGTGTCTTGTACCATTCCAAGCATTTGTATGTACGTACTTGTACGGCCCCCTACCACTTTCATTACCCTCACGCTACTATCGACTGTCCTCCACCTCTTCCCTATGCTCTTTTCCTATCCGAGTGATTCGTTTGCATTCCAAGGTAGTTCACCCTCTCCTTCGTTCGACGCTACGGCATCCCATTCCCCCCTTCTCCCCCCCCGCCCCCCCGCCATCTCTGTTGCCTTCACGAGGCATCAACGCGATGGAGTCGTGAGCCCTTCTTCGCAGGGTTTATTTGAGTTTGCGTAATCTACGGTCGCTGCCGGCGCCCTGGAGCAGCAAAAAAAAAGCCGAGGAGCTGGTTCCCTTCCCGTTGTGTAGCAGCAGTAGCGCCGGAGGAGAGGACGGAATGTTTTTTTTCTTCTTCTTTTTTTATTTTTTTTATGCGTCGTGGGTGGAAGTGTTGAGGGCTGGGTGGGTGTGTGTTTTGCCGGAGGGAGCCGCTGTTGCTCTCCCACTTCTTTGCTTCGCCACTCACCCACCGTGTCTGCTTTGCGTCCCTCCTCTCTTCTGATTGAGGGAGATGTAGTCAGGGGGCGCCGATGGCGCGATGAAAGCGCTGTGGAAAGTGTTGAACGGAAAATACTGTATTCTTTATGCTCCTCTTCGCAAATCAGCCTCCCTGCCTATCCATCCATTTTCTGGGTTTTCTCTCCCTTTTCTCACCTCTCTCTTCTTTTACTCTTTCCCTCTTGATTTGTATTTTGTTTTGACTCGTGTGCACCTTAAAATATTTTTAAAATCCGAATTCCTTATTAAGCAGTTTTTTCGTCCCAGGTTGTCAATGTGACTCGTGTTTCGGAATTCCTCTCCTCCGCCCCAGTGTCCGTTTGTTCCCTTCATCTGGGAAACGGTTTGCTTCTTGTGACTTATCTTTTATTTTCAGGTGTGGATTGAGAGCTATTCGAACGTATCCAGAGCTCCGAATACTGGAATTCTGTTGGCTATCGTTTGTTGTACTCGAGCTTAAGGTGGTATTTTCATCAGCGTTTTTTATTTATTTTCTTATAAGGTATATTCTCAATGGAAAGAGGATAGGGTGGAACTATCCTCGATTTCAAGGCCGTAGTCATGCACTGTGCTCTCTTACGTTTAATTCCGTAAGTAGTTATCCAACTCGCTAGCTGAGACTGGCGGTGACTCCTTCATTTTAAATAGAAGTTACCTAATTTTATCCGAGGGTTTGTTGAACTTCACCGTGAGATCGGACTCCTCCTTTTTGTCCTCGAGCCAAGAAATCGCGGGAGAGTCATTTTGATTGGCATTCCAGTTTGTGCTAAATTTGTGAATCTCTTTTATGAATGATCATTCTGTTTCACTAAGTGAGTCATTCATTTTTTATTTCGTGCGAATGGTTAAGCAATTACAACGTAATTGTATGCAGTTGTATCATGTTATGTTATTCCTCTGGCTATTTTATATCCTCTCCGATTTTTTTTCTTTGAAACTACAAATAAGATGATTGCCTATGTTGTGCCATTTTTATTTGCTGAACCGCGCTTCTGACCTGATTGGGTAATTCAAATCTTCCTTCGATTCCAAAAACATTACAGATTACGTTCTAGGTTTCCTGATATTCGTTTGATTTTCGAGTTTCGAATAAAGGGTGAGTTGTTTTCTGAGATTCTTTAATAGCTCTGTGGAATTTAAAATTCTCTTGAGAAATATTTAACCTTAAAGATTGTTATTTTGTGACGTAGTGTGCATAGAGTTTTGATAGGTAGACATTCAAAACCCCCTCAGAACTCGTCCTCGATAAGGAGGGTTTTATTTCATGTTATTTGGCCTTCAACTGACTGCAATTGGCTAACAGTATGTCGTTGCGTTCTGTTTCCGACATAGTACTTTCTTAGTCAGCATGGCGCAACGTAATTATTTCTTTTTTCTTAATCTGAAGTGTTTTGCTATCTTGACATCAAGGCTTAAAAACGTTATTTTTTATTACGCCCCGTTGAATCCTTCCATGTTCCCATGTCCCGTTTCTTCCCCTCCTTCTTCCCTTCCCCTCCTTCTCTTCTCCTCCTCGTGTTTGCCGTCATTTCTTTGCGTCATTTTCAGGCTATGAAGAAAGATGAAAACAGACGAGCCCGGAATGCTTTAAATCTGGCGTCTTCGTTGGTGGAATATTGTTTGCGGCGTAGGTGTGGCTGGAATCTTGTTTTTTTGTGTTTTTTTTTTGCCTTAACCTTTCGTATCAAGGGTTTTGACCGATGAATGTCGTACTACACTGATGGTGAATTTGGATACGCTGAACGTTGTGTCATAAACGCAATATCTTAGTTAAGAGGGTCGGCAGTCCCTCTTTTGTTCTGCCCACCCGTTGGAAAAATTTACACACATCGTATGAAAGAGGTCAAATCAATTTATTGAATGTATTGGAAAGGTAAACCCATCATTAATAGATGTATGCTTTTCTTTCCGTCTACCGGCTCTATCGTTTCAGCCTGTTCAGCATTCTCTTAGTTAAATTTTACATTAAAAATTGGTCGGGCTCGCAGTCGTCCCATCCCAGCCCACATTACAGCCTTGGCATTAAAATATGTCGGCCCATGCCGAGCCTGGCCCTTTTGGTCCTTTAATCCAATGAGAACTGTTGCTACGGAGTGAAGTTATGTCTCGTGCTGGAAGTTCCCCGCTATTCGCTGTCATCTGTCTCCTATGATTCTTTCACCGCAGCTCCAGTAAGCGACTGGCCGAATATAAACATTGATGAGGAGACCGCTGCATGGTTTGGACTTGACACGTGGGAATCTTCCTGTCGAGCCCGTTCGCCGGGCCGTGTTGACATATGCTGGGCCGATTAAAACGATGTATACGGTGAAGTGAAATAATGTACTCTTTTATGCTCATATTTAGCATGATGCGGTATCATTTCCTACGTTTCGTATGCCGCGTTCGAAAGATGTTTTTCTTTAATTAATGCCAACGTCCACGCCTGGGCGTGGGGCGGGCAGATCCCGTCATCCGAGAACCGGGTTCGAGTGCCGGCCGATAGGGCCGATTTGACCGTGAAGAGGCCATCTATTCATCACTTCCAGCCGCTCGGACTACTTCTTTTAGTATCATTTTGATAATTTACAATCTCAATTGTGAATCACATTTCTTGTCATTTATTTTACTACGACCGAATACGACCCAGTTAACCTATTTAAATCAGGTAAATACCGACAAAAACGACTTCAGACGAACATATACACCGTTGCCCCGAGAGGTGAGAGTTCTTCCACCCAGTCGAGGCTTAAACTCGCGACCCTCGGTCAAGTTGTCGAAACCTTAACCCCGTCGCCACCGGGAACAGGCGAAGTGCGATAGTCCCTTCATTTTAAATATTTCGTTGCCAGCGGCCCATATGCTTGAGATCACGGCAAAGATAGGTTTAAATGCTTTTGAATTTTTATGTGGTGCCTTGCCTGATATAATATTTACAATCCGGAGGAAAACATCCCCCTTTTAGGAGGTGTCCGAATTTTCAACGCGCCGTGTCTAGTTGTAGCTTCATCGTGATTTTACGTGCTCTGCTCGCCGCGCGACGGAGTTAAATAGGGCTCAGTGACGTCATCCCGCCGGCTTAATCCCCTGATCGAGTAATTTCTGAGGAGTTCCTCTTTTACTCCCCCCCCCCCGCCCTATGTTGGAAGTTTTCAACGCGTAAAAACGCGCATAAATTTAGTGATGGCTGATGCTTAAGCCTCTATTCTTATTTCCTGACTCGTTAACCTCCTTCCTAACTATCTGCCCGGAACCCCTCTATGAGTTTTAGTAAACACCACGTCTACACTTTTTACGGGCTGTTTATCTCCCCTTCGGGAATGTCTCGCAGATACCTTCTCAGGGAGCGCTATACATAGTTTATACATAATTTGGTGTTTCTCGATGGTGGTCTCTAGTTAGAGAAATGGGTGGGAAGTTGGCATAATGTCATTCTGAGAAATGAGCCCTCAAAAGTACTATAATTTAACCTAACTACGTATTAGATGACCATGTATTGATGCGTACAATGTATTAATTGCCTTCCAGATTTCATAATTGAAACAGTCAACTGTTTTTTGGGGAATTTTCACGTGACAATAGTTTCTATAGATTTATTTTTCATATGAAAGCTATCTTTTTAATTATAGATTGGTATTTTTTTCATTTCATCTACTCTCTTTGCTGGAGAAAGTGCCTCCTATTGATGTGTTCGGAAGTTTCTAATCCATATATAGCAGTTAGTCTTGTGTCTTTCGTTGCAGTTTAAATAACGAACGTAATAAAATTAGATGGCTTGGTATTAAAATATGGATATTTATTATCAGTTTTGGTCATAAAAAAGGGATGTCGAGAACTCTTTTGCTTCTGTGAAGGAAGAGAAGAAAATTGGAATGTAGTCCACTTCTAATCATGCGATCCGAAAGAGGATTTGGTGACTTAGGTACTAATAATAATTCTCTTTTATGCTTGAAGTCTGTTGATTTTTATATAATTTTAAGCGACGGTTATGCTAACACCTTATTCAGACGCAATATCAGAGGAAGCTGTTCTGAAGTCTACATTTTGTTCTGTACTTAAGTAATATTAACCGAGGGTAATTAAATTACACTACATTTAAAATGCATTACTACATTATTTATTTTGATGATAGCTTGGAGGAGCTTATTAGGTGGCCTAAATTATTTTTTATCGCCGTAAAATAGACGAGACGTATATCTCCACCGATGAAGGTGGGCATATTCGCTCAGTCTGTACTCATTATGTTTAAAAATCGTTGCCGTTTTAAGCCCACGAATGGAATTATATTAAATATTTTATAGATCGAGTTAGAAAGTAGCTTTGGAGTATCTTCAATTTCATTCCTTCAAATGTTTCTGCTGCCGTTTTTCAGATTACTTTTAAGCGAGAACACTGTTGATTTTATGATGAACTTGATTTCTCCAATTGGACATGGTAAACTATGTATACATTCAATTGAGTCTTCATTGGATTGAAGTGTTCACTATGAGTGCTAAAATCGAACAAAAGCGAATACTATTGTATCAATTATTGAGCTCTCAAGTATTAGACTGAGAAAAATGTATTTTTTTGTTATTTTTACTTGGGATAGAAATTTACTCTTGTGACATGTATTCCAGGCAAATGTCTGGAGTGTTACGCTCCGTCGACAGGCAGGAGATGTTTTTCTCCTAAATATCAAAATCATCCTTTCTCATCTATCGAAGAATCCTTTAGACCATTTTGTTGGTGATGGTTTATATTTTTAAATGGCTGTAAATACTTACCTTAATATTTCGTTTAAGTATTACGCAAAATATTCGGTTCAATATTTCCGAAACATCAGGCGGACTTAAAATATTCCAGCCAAGAATTAAATCATATACACGTAATTATGAACTTTCCGTCATATCTTGTATCTGCATTATAATATGGTCAGAAATTATCTCCTGGATATTATCTTCGTTCTTAATTACATCGCTCCATCACGGTTTCTGCCATCTCAACGTGTTTATTTTACTTTGTTAAGCGAGACGTAACGACGGTTTTGCGTGACTTGTTACTCTTACAATTATACCCATATTTACTGTTAAGTCGTAAGCCGTTTATATAGTTCCTCTGAATGATGAATTCCCCTTTGTCTTCTTTCCTTTTGTCTTACGACCCTAATTTACGAGTGTCGTTTTTCTTGACGTCCTTTTTGTTTTGATTATAGAGGATTGTATTTTTTGGGATTCTCAAAGTATTTCGTGGGAAAAACACATGGAAGCAAGCTTCAGGCCATTTATTTCTTAGACCGTTTTGAATCAGTTTTTAGCCTTGAATATAAAACTTCAACGTGGTGGAAGCTGTAGGTACTTCCTTTTTTCTATCCCCTTGTACTACACCCCTGGACGCACGCTTCATTGAAATATTTGGAGCTCTCTTGTAAGTGTTTTTTCGTTTGTCTCTCTGCGTTTTTTGTCTGCCTCCCCGTAGCATTTTTATATTTATACTTCGTCACTCTAGTGACATATAATTAATATATATATATATATATATATATATATATATATATATATATATATATATATATATATATATATATATATATATATATATAATTAAATTGACGGAGGATCACTTGAGTGACGACGTATGAATAATAAATGCCAGTGGGAGGCAGACAAAAAACATAGAAACACAAAAGAGAAAAACTCACAAAAAAGCTCCTGATATTTCGACGATTAAGCGTTCGTCTTTTTCAGAGTACAGTTGAGGACTAAGGGGGAAGGAAGTAAGGAGGCGGATGGAAATGAAGGAGGAGAGGGATAGAGGGGAGGGGAAGTGAGGACAGTATGGGGAAGTCGGAAAGAAAAGAGAATTTAAAAGAGAGAGGTTAGTAAAATAGGAGGTGATGGAGGAGGTTAGTGTGATTTGTTGAGTCCCGTCGGAGGGAAAGCTTGAAAAAAGTAAATACATGAGGGTTCATGGTCTTTAAGTTGGAGGGGGGAGGAAGAATGGGGAGGGGAAGCGAGAATACCGACCTTAAATTAATCATTGAATGTGGAATTGTGTGAAGAAACGTGGATGGCGACTGGGAGGAAATTCCGTGTTTTTCCTCTTCCTTCCGTCCCCTCACCCTCCTGCATCACAAATAATATTGTCTACATTCTCCTATGCCAACTCTGCCTTAGTTTTTACATCGGCCTCGGTACCTTTCCTCTGAATATACGGATGAATGGCCACCACTCCAGTTGCTACGACCCGCCCTCACTCTCAGTGTCCCTCCCAGTCGCTACATTTCGTGGAATTATGTTATTGATTTATTTTATATGGTTTTTTTGCTGTTTATAATTTGTTAATTTCATTTTGGTGCTTCTGTGTTGTTACATCAGTGCGCTTCAAGTATCGCAGGGAAACGTTTACATGGTTAAGCTTTCTCATCACCAGATGTGTCTGGCCTGCTCTTTTTGCACAAAGATTTCGTTTAAACGGCTCAGTGATAAATTGTTTGATGACCCGATAACATGTCGGCGGCGTTATGGAGGTTATGCACTCTCTCTATGCAATCTCTTTTCCTCTGACAATTTCCTATGCCCTATTTCCTAGGACGGTACAACTGCAGGGACTGTTAGGAATGTGATAGAGTAGGATTCCAAAAACATGCCCCGAACGAGGGAGATAACCATGGGCTATTTCACCGGGAAATATGGACCGCGGCCTGTAGACACGCCGCCGCCGTGCATCCCACGAATCCCATCGACATAATCCAGGAGGTTCCCTTCCCTCTTTATCGGGCTCCCCTTCCATCCGCCTCCGCTTCAAATCCCTCCCGTTATCTTGGATGGGCATTATAATGGAACCGGAGATCATTATCGTCAGCGGAGGTGGGGCAGAGGGAAGATGCGCAGGGAAACGAATGCGACCTGGGGAGAACATGACACTGCAGGACGAATTATCCGGCGCGGGATTCTTTGCTTCGCCGCGTCTCTTTCTTGTCTGATCTTCCCCCTTCCCTCCTTCATCACATTCATTGTTGACTGCAGCACAAGAGCAGCGCAGATCCCGAAATGCAAATATTTGTACAATATATTTTACGTTAAATTAAAAGCATATGGAGTGTCTGTAAAGGGCTTTATTGGATTTGCGTCATGGTTGGAAACTTAGCTGTTACATACTTTCCTTACATTTACGCTGAGCACTCGCTGCAGATTTTTCTGAATTTCAAGTGATGGCATTTCTATTATTGCTTGGTGAACTACAGATGGATATTCTCCTCGACGAAAGTAGTATTTGAAATTGCTTCAGAAGTTTATGGTGGGCTGGTGAAACGGCCCCACTCTTAAGTGTGGAAATACGAATTATTTATTCCTGGAGAACTCTGAGCGCTAGCTCTCAATGACTCAAACTGTTCAATACCCTTGAACATTGCTTCGCTTTTAATTTTAAGTGATACTATGAGAAATAATTGAGTGCGGAAACTTGATGCTCAGTAGAGTTCGTTATATTTTGCCTCTGCTTGCTAAAAAGTGTGCGCTGGAATTGTTGCTAATTGTTGGTGAGAATGTAGGAAAGAAATTGTATAACGTTTGCTCACTCTCTCTATGCTGTTGCGAGATACGAATAATGTGCCCAGATGCATTCTCAAGGCCATCCAACGTTTTCGCATAATACGAATTCCCCGAGTCGCGAATAAAAACGGAATCCAATGGTAAATGTCTCGCTTTATTATTTTACCTCCTTTGTGTCACGCTGGCGCGAATTAAATTCGCATGCGCATGTGACGCGTTCCTTTTTTTTATTCGTGCCATCGCGTGTTCTTTTCTTTCTCGGTCGCGTACTTTTCTCATTCGATGGGTGGAAGATGGAGTTTCCATCAGTAGTAATGGCGGGTGTTTCCATAATTTCCGAAGGAAAAGAAACGGTATCTGTGGGTATTTTTTCCGCGTCCCAGATAGCGGCGTCGCTTTTTCCATTCTTGGGTCTCCCATCACGATGAGATAATGCCCTCGCCCGAAATGTGAGACTCGTTTTTTCCTCCAGAACTGGATATTCGTTCGTCCCGCCAACTCTTTACCTTCACTACTTCTGTCCCTTCTCCTTCAGCGAAGTTTGTCTTCGCCCTGTCGATATAATTATTTTGTCGTTTTCTCTGTACGTGTTGAAGCAAAAGTTAATATTCCATCCGAAAATGATTTCAAGCTTGAACCGATAATTTATAAAATGTTTAAATTTTTTATTTTTTTGAGACATTACTGTATTGAAAAAGTAATTTGATCGTGGAATATCGATAATCTATTTTGTTGTGGATTTCATACCTTCTCCTCCGCATAAGCGGGAATATTTTTGCGATCCTTTGTCGGTCATTTGCCGTTCCTTATGCTCCATTCTCCTCGTTCCGAAGTTCAAGGAAGATGGCCTTCGATTTTGGAAAACGCCTCCTTGACGATTTTTCACATGTAGCCTCGTTTTCCCAGTCCTAGGATGTAGCGCCACGTTCTCGGATTAAGGTACATGGCATTTGAAAGCCTAGAATATAATCCTTAGTGCGTAATATTCCGTTTTTCTCTATTTTTTTAAAGTATAGTTTTATGAGAATATATAATTTGCTGTAAGATCTTTACATTCATTAATACCTTCTTTCATGCTATCTATACTCAACCATTATGGCTATTTTGTCGTTGCTTCTCGTCATGTTTTAATATCATCCGCACTAACATAAAGATTTCAAGGCTATAGAAAAATGGTCTTCTAAAAAAAGGCATTCATGGTTGCGTATCATTTTTCACCTGATTTTCTACATTCTTGGACGTTGTTCGACTCCCATACCTACCGGTTGTGTTTAAAAACACTTCTCACAAAGGGACTCAGGGACTTGCTGCTATGGAAGATAGCGTGGGTATTTTTTCTTTCATTCAAATCTACAGCGATCTATTGATTATCTGTGATAATAATGTAATTGCATACACTACTGTGCACAGTCAACCTCGCCCCTATTTGATCGCTGTGCTAAATGCGGTCTATTATTACTCTGTCACCTCACATTTTTCGTTTAACTTTTATAATAATATTTTATTTGTTTTGAGGGTTTGAAATTTCAGACCTTACCCGGAATGTAGACGACGTAGGTTTGTTTCATTTGTAAAGAGTTACTATCGCTTTGCGTTACTTTTAAAACGGATTACATTTCACCAAAAGTTTGGCATTTGAAAGTTGTGTTGTAAATCGCGAGGGCGTTTCTTTTCCAGGGAAGAAATCCTTTGTGTGTGTGGGGCCAGGAGTTGAATGTTGAATTTCTGGTGGGACTGCGTCATAGGAAAGTGGAGAGGGGCTTAGTTTCAAGAAAAAACGAGAAGATAAAAGATGCCTGTTGTAAATCCTTTCCTAGCGGCTTAATTCCCTCCCATTTGAAATTCCCCGCAGGTTCCTTTTTGGTGCGTGATACGTTATGATTTTTTTCCTCGTTGGAGCCGTTGAAAGGGATTAATGCATTAAATTGTCCAACGTGTGTGGATGGGAGGGGACAAAGCGTCTTGTGCAGGAGAAGAAAGACTTTCCCCCTCTTCCCTTTCAACCCTGCCTCCGCGATCACTTCAGAGCATTCCATTATTTGGGTGAGGACAGCGCTTACGTGCTCCAAAAATAAATTTATAAGTGCGCTTGCTTGTGGGTGAATGCCATTACTCCAGCTTCTTGGCGGAAAATATTCCCGTCCTACTTTCAGTATCCGACGCTAAATCTGAAACCGCGTCAAGGTTGTCGTTTTTTTTTTTGGGTGAATCCTTTCATCTATTCTTCGTGACGGTCCGAATCTGCTTGACCGATTTTGTCCTTGCGTTCTTTTTTATTGCTTCACTTTTCTTAGACCTTTTTGTTTTAGACTTCTTTCACCAGACTTTAGAGTGATATATCATTATTTTAGGGTGAAATTCATGTGAATAATCTGATTTTCTTCGGCGAAACTTGCGGAGGAAAACATTTCGGGTATTCATGAGGGTTTAGGGCTCCATATCTGCCCACGTTTCGAAGACCGACTCTCTCTTCAACTTCTTTCTTTAGATGGGTACAGTGCCGTCATAAGATATTAAGGAGGAAACAGTCGATAATAACTTAACGGCGAGCAGAATAGCATAAGAAAATAGACGGCAGGAAGATAGATTCAAGTTTCCTATGATTCCCGCATGACTCTTGTATCGCTGTCGTTTATGTAGCTACAAAATTCATTTATACTAATGGTTTCTACAGTACTTGTTGCATACCTATAGTGTGGTGCATGTTGGTGAAATTTACTAGTAAAAACTAGTGAATGTTGGTAATAACTCATTATCCCCTTACAATTTCCCTTGAGGTGGCTTGCAGGGTAACATCTACATCTACAAAATACCGTGAAAGCCACCTCTATGGTGTGCGTCTCAGGGTGTGTCCAGGGTACTACACACCAGTATAACAACAACGCGCGGTCAGACCAGAAAATTAGAGAGTGCTTCGTGTACGAACATGCTCCCATGCAGTGCCCTAGTTAAGATGCAACAGGGATTGAGGGAGGGAGTGTTGCATTATTCCAAGCAACTCTAAGGGCGTCTAATCTCCCCACGCATTTTTCGAAATCGGGGATTTTCAGCTCAAAACTTCCGTAATTATTGTTTTCCCAGATGTTTTTCGCCAACCACCTTTTAAATTTTACATTTGTTCTGTAAATGGGTTACCGTAACGAGAATAGTTTACTTCTACATTTACATGAGCGAAATATCGTGCAAGCCACCACTTGAGGGTGTGGCACGGATTGATTCCACACCAGAAATATAGCACTTAGTTGTATTTCTAGTTGTAAAGCTAATTAGTAAGTTGGTTTTACTTGCACGGAGGTAAACTAATGATCTGTCGTGGAGCAAACATATTCGGAAAATAACTGGTCAAGCTAATTGTTATTTGGGATTTGTTGAAAGAGTAATTGGAAAGTGCGACGATAAAATCAGAGAAATCAGCAGGAGCCCCGTTCTCCCGTGCCAGACCCTACTAGGAATACGTCGCCAGTGTTTGGAATCCACATGAGATAGGCTTAAAAACAGATTTCGATCGCGTGCAGAGAAAATCAGCAAGACAAATAAAAGGCCGTAACTATAGTCTTGTTAGTGTTTCTGACCTCTTGCAACAACTTGGATGGGAATTGCTTTCAGACCGCCGATTAAAAATTAGATTTAATGTTTTATGAAAATTCAAAACTACATAATTCACTTTCCGACGAAGTTTTTAACATCTAACTAACTCCAACATGCTACAGTAGATCAGATGATGAGAATAAAATAAGGGAAATAGACTGCAAGACTGACTGAAAGAGAGGTTTAGAATGCTTTTTTTTCGCGCGATCGATGCGAGACCATAATTTCGACCTATAAGACTTTGAAGTAGGTTAGTCGACAGGTAGTGTACCTGATAAGTTCATTTGTTTCTCAATCCTCCACGTAGTACTAACATCACTTTTCGCACGGTCCCTGCTTGTCCCTTCGGTATATGAAGATGAAACCTTAGAATGCCCAGGGAAGTCTTTTTCACTATTATTGATCTTTATTTTTTCTCATATTCATATCTTTCATTTCAGACAAAAATTTTTTTACACATCTATCGTTTCAAGAGTGCTTTTAAAAGTTGCGGACCAGTCGTTAGCGGAATGGTTACCGACTAGCCGGCTGCGCCGAATCGTCCCGCGCCGAAACGCTCTGCGCCGAAATGTCCCTGCGCCGTTTCCCTCAGCCACCTCCCCATTCTACTTTCAATTTTGTGCTAACCCTTTCGTCTCTTTCCAGCAATCCTGTATTGCACCGAAAACCCTCCCCCATTCCCACCACGCTGTCTTTCACTGTAGCTCGCTCCGACGGTCCACACCCACATTCTCCCCCTCGAGGACCCCCGACCCCCTGTTTTCCCCCCCTGTTTTCCCCCCCTGTTTTCAAAGACCCGCGAAATGCGGGCGTTGAGAGGGTGGGGCCGGGCGGAGTTCGGGAGATAGGAGAGGTGGGAGGGATGTTGGGGAAGATTGAGAGGAAGTTTCTCGTGCAGTGGAGGAGTTAATAGTTTCACTCTCGTGTGAGCTTTGTGTATCCACGAGACTCCGCTTTCTAAGTCCAAATGTTTTTATTTTGCAAATCGTATCAAGTGGACCTCTCCATTCTTGGGAGATCTTAGTCTTCTCCCACCCCCCTTTCCTCATTCCGCCAACTAACACTCCTCGCAAATTACCTACATCTTCATAATACCCTGCGAGTCGCCGCATGGGCGTGTGGCAGGGGATGTTAGGTCACCAGCCGTGTGAATTATAGGAGTGTATTTAGTCGAGCTCAATTTTTATTGTGATCGCTTATTGTTCGCGAAGAGAACGAGTTTTTGTACCTCTCTGTTCGGCAGTGTATCTCTCTAATTTTATCGCATATGCCAGACCTAGAGAGGTAGTGAGATGTAGTGAGGAGTCATGATAATATTCTCTATGTCGCTCTGCAAAATATCAGTTCTGAATTTATCAAGCAAACTAAGCCTAGCGTTTAGCCTCCGAGTCTCTAGGGGCTCCCACCTTAATCCCTCTCACAGTTGTGTAACCCTATATGTACGCTCGTAGCAGTTTTTAACGAAGCGTGCTGCGTTTCTTTGTATTTTGTTAATTTTTTTGGTTAAATATTTATGACCAGGGTCCCAAATGCTCGCGGCGTATTTGAGGTGTGGCCTGACCAGAGCGAAGTATAGCATCTCTCTTTCACTTTTCCATCCGAGGACCTTCCTACCATACGCTTAACAAAACCTAGTTTCTTTAATACTACGCCACATATGTTCTGTATGTGTAATCCCCACGATATATCAGATGTTAAGGTAATTCCAAGGTATGAAGTGGACCTGTCCATTCTTGGGAGACCCTTGTCTTCTCTTACCCCCCCCTTGTCCCATTCCGCCCAGTAAGTCAAATTCAGGCATGTTTTTGACCCAATCTGTTAATGCACTCCTTTTCACGCTCCAAGATTGTGTAACTATGAGGAGTTCCACTTTCAGGATACCCTTAGACCTCTCATCTGCCTTATTAGGTATGTGTGCTTACATTCGATTTCTTGGACTAGCGATTATCGGAAAAACCCTTCCACCCCCTCCTATCTTTGATTTCTTTCCCAAATGTATTTAAACTTACCGTTTCAGTTTAAAGTAGGGGTTTGGATCATTTCATCATATAATGCATTCATTGAGAGCTCTAATCCATGTGAACTCTGTTTTCCTAAAACTTACGGTACTAAATTTTTTTTTATAACTTTCGAAATGAGTGGATGAATATCCTCAAGCTGTAATACTAAGTTCTTCGTTTTGTATATTTATTTGTAATGTCTGTATCTTGGTTAGCGCGTAGATTATTCCCAATAGAGCCGTGTTCTGTGCAGAAGTATTTTCTTCTCTCTTATTCTCGTACTTTTTCCAGTTTCCGATCCTCTCTTTTGACCTGAGGACATCCTTTCCGTGGAGTTGAGTCGCTGCTAAAAAAATTGCGAACATTTAGGGAACAAGCCATGCTCGTATGAATGAATGACCATAGTTTGCCACTCGTTCCTTCCCCGACTCCGTTAATATCCACAGTTCTTTTTTTTTATTACTTTGGCTCGTCGCCTTATTTTGTCTGAAATTTCCATATTCCTCCGTCACCCTCTGCCATGTGACCCTCCGTCCTTCATTCGTATTCAGCTCCCTATGCGAGATTTTATTTCCCTCGTCGAGCTCCGCGGCCCCTTCTTTCAGGGGCCCTGCCCACTTTTTCACTATCCCATTTTCGTATTTTCGCCATTATATTCCACGACGTCCTTTCAATGGTCGTGAGTTAAAGCGAAAAACGCCCGAGAAACGGCTTTATTACCGTCAATTTTATCGCGTCGTTAAACTCTCACGTTCCGCATTTAAAAGTCGTTAATTTCCCTCCCCCTTCGTGTAAATAGTTTCCTCCCATCGTGCACAACTTCCTCGGTTTTGTTTCGTTCCTCTGCGGAATATTGTCCCTGGATCTACGACCCGGGATCCGTTTATCCGGAAGGCCTAGCGTAGAGGGGAGAGAGTGTGTGTGTGTGTGTTTCGTTTTCAACGCACTCTGGAATTATTGGGTTCCACATGCGGTGTTTTTACACCTGAAGCCGAGTAAATAATTCCGTTCGAATTTTTCGCGGTGTCCTTGGTCGTTTTGTGAGATTTGTTTCGCGTTTCCATCCGTTTCCACGTCTCTACGGAGCTTTGAAAACATTAAAGAGCGGCCGGTCATTGTCCTTTTTTCAGCGTTGTCCCGTCTTCGTGCTAAAATGTTATCCATTGTGACTTCGTTTGTTCGTTATCCAGTTGTGCACTCCAGGTGGGTGGAGCGGTTTTTGCTCATACAAAATACGCTTGAAACTCTGCGAACGTGCACTTGCATATTACTTGTGTAGATAAAAGTGAAAAATTGTTTGTGACCTATTTGGTTTCTTGGCCATTTAATGGTTTTTCAACGCGTGACCATATGGCGTCTGAGGTATACTTTGAACTGATTCGATTACTACATGTGTACAGTTTTTGTCCTAAACGAGAACTGGTACGACGTTTCGCTGCTCTAAAATGGTTGCCAGCAAATATCAAGTATTCATTCCGAGTGAGAAAAGTCGTAAGTATTTATTTATGGTTTTCGCTGAAATTTCGAATACCCAAGTGCCGTAAACCCAAGTTTGAACAAGACATGTTTTAATTAAGATGAAAATTTTGTAATGTAATCCTTGCTTCATTTATACTACTTCCTTTTTGTTTCTTTCATTTGTACTAACAGAGGAACTCAAGTAAAATGTTATCCAAAATTTTCGCTCGATTTACGTGAAATGTTACGAAAATGTGCGCTGCATAGCTCTCGATTGTCGCTGCAGCCACTTGTATCCTATACTGTGTATCCTACTAAGTAATAATCCTAAACTATGTATCCTACAAAGTAACGTTACCGGGGTGCCAGAACGAAGCCTTCTCAACGTGAAATAGTGAAGCCAGCACTAGTGCCCATATTCTTGGAAATAGTAAAAGGGTAAGATCATAAAAAGTTATAACTCTACATGAGTTATCTGAGGAGTGTATGCGACAAAAGTACGATGGATAGGGCCAGGAATGAGTGGGTTAGATGCTCCAGTAATGGACGTGTATGAAAGGAGTGTGCTTCGTTGGTTTGCTCATGTTTAGAGAATGGGTGAAAGTCGAATAACGAAACAGATATATAAGAGTGAAATGAATGGTGTGAGAGGTTGAGGTAGGCCGAGAAAGTTATGGTTAAATGTGGTTGAGGAAATTCTTAGGAGGAGGAATATTAGGAGTCTTAAAAACAGGAGGGCGTGTATGAAACAGTGCATGGGGGTAAATGAGGCAAAAGAGGTTTGCAAGGATAGGTCAGTATGGAGGAAATTATTGAAGCAGATTTAGGTGAGCAAATTTGCATTTGACTGAGTGAAATTGAGTGAAACTTTTTTCCGCTACTTAATGTTTTTGTCGTAATTTTTCATCTTTATATCTGCCCATGAATTGATTACGTCAGCATCCCGAAAATGTTCTTTAACTCTTCGCTTTTTCTCCGGTCCTCGTCCTTCTCCGAATACGAGGAGCATACCTTTAGTCTATCGGGTTAGTTGCGATATTGTACCGGTGGAGAATTATAGGCACATTCTGATCATGATCTGGAGTTGAATCTTTCATTTTCAAACGTTGAGTCTGAGAGACTTTTCTCGTTGCAAAATATTGGTTTTGATAGTCGTTTTAGCGACGTTTAATTTGTAAATAAATTATTCAGCCATTATTTTTACGTTAAATTATCATCCAAACGGTCTGTTATTTAGATGTAGCTTTGACATGAGCACACTCGAGATCGCTTCGATTATCGACGTACGCGAAGTTTCAAGGACAAGCAATCCGCAATTCAAATAGCGATTTTGCCAATTACCATAGTCGCTGTCGCAGCGGTTTGCCATGCAGCTTCAAATTGTATCCCCCGATATTTTTTGTCAATTTTTTTGCATCTGTTTTATTTTACACTCTGTGTGTGTGTGAACGCGGAATATTTTTTTGTTTGACCTTTAAATTCATTGTAAGTACAGTATCCGAATGGCATGCTGCCGTCGACTTGTCGTCGCCCCGAAATCCAAATAGGATTGGTATTCGATTGCCTGATGTTCAATGCTTCTCGCAGCTGCCTCGGTATCGCTGAAGTAAACATTTATATTACCGGTATAGAAGGAAGGAACATTTTAGTAGCTGTGAACCAAAGGATTTGACACAAATATTTTATCCCTCCGAAAAGCGGTGTTTCTACAGATATTTTTTTTGCATCCTCACGAGAGGCTGTGATATACCGAAGTAATTAATATAAAAAACTTAAAATAGTGGCTGAGGCTGCTTCAATCTTTTCAGCTGACTTCTAGCGAATGATTTCCCTGCTTTGGTGATGTTCTTTTGTCTTTCATAGATTTGGAAAGGGTACTGCTTGTTATTTGGCAATGTTATTTTTTTTGTTTCAAGTCAAATGGTTGGGTCGAAGAGTAAATAAATGTGCTCAATTGGTGCTTATTTGTTGCAAAAAATGTTCCTTTGCCTGGGCTGTGGAGAATTGTTGTTAACTGCTGATTCGATACATTAATACTGATCTATTTTAAAAAGGGTCGCATTGAATTTGAAACGTCTTGTTCCTCTACAGTGAAACATAGCGTTGGGCGTAGAGTATGACGAACTTTTGGCGTGCAATGGTAAGTTGGTGGTTGAGTCTTTGATCTTGTCGGAATTTGAACCCGCGACCCAAAGTTTTTGAGTTACCTCCCTCCCCGGGGAGGCCAAGTTCCCATGCGGTCCTGCGACGCAATGCATGTTTTGTACCCTTTGTTTGGTTCCGCGTTGTCATGAGTTCCTGAAGGCAAATGAAGGGCGAAGTAATGCAAGTCTTTGTTGTTTATTCTGGTCGACTCTCGAAGCCCAAAAGCTCTCCAAGACCATACCACCCCCCAATTTTATGTTTTAATCTAGATTGTTTTGGCATAATAATGAAATACGCGCTTCTTGGCTCGTAGCGGTATTAAGATAAATCTCTACTGAAGTGAAATTCGTGTACTTATTGAAGACCTGGCGTTCCATACCTGTGGCTTAAGTGAGGAGAAGTTTATTAATCATGTTTGAGCTGAACGTGCCATCGACGATTTTTCGTTGTTTATTTCCTGTATTCTGTATTTGTGTACCTCTTTTGTTGCTGTAAGCGAAGATATTTTTTGGAAACAGGGATTAGTCTCCTTGGTGTAAATGATGGGCACCGATTTTACATTCGTACCATCGAAGAATTATTTCTCCAAAAAATTAATACGGATAGGTTCCATATCATTCTTAGCATTTACTGTTGATGACATTTCGCCTGTTGGCGTGGTATTTTCAGTTTTTTAATACAATACACTTGCAGAGCCACCCGGCTTTTCAATGGCAAAAGTTAAATTTGTAATGAAGTTTTATTGAAGAGTCGGGTTAAAGTTGTGAGCCATAAAATTCCCGAATGCGAATTTCCACGTTCATAGCCAATCTTCGGTTTGCCAAGGAATGATGCAATTTTGGAAGTGGTTTATAGATTGATAGCAATTGAGTTTAAAACTTGATATCCAAGCAAAAGCGATCACCAAAATAAACTAGCAAACTTTGATCAAAATAATTTGCAGTACATACTTAAATATTTCCCGTAAAAGTAACGTCTGCTCTGATTCAGATTCTGGTCTCATGCGAGTAATTAGGCTTCGTGAGGGTGGTGGCGAATCGGTGGTTTAATTCCATTCATAATGTTATTAGAATATGGTTGACTATATTATGGGCTACATAAATGTTCCAACGTTACATTATTTGTAATAATAATTACCAGAATCCATTTTTCGAATGGTGAATTCAATAGTGCTATTTGATTTTTTGAATACACACTTCTGTCTTATATTATGGTAAAATTGGTATGGTGAGGAACATGAGGAAGCCCGATGAATTTCAGAGGGTGGGAGAAAAACAAATTTTCGCACAACGTGATGAGAAGCGATGTGACGTGCTAAATGCATTTACTATGACAAAGGCATTCAACGCACATGGAAATGATTGGTTCAAGCTAAAATCTCTCTAAAATTCGCTAATATTTACAATATAATTCAATGTAAGATATAAAAATGTCCCGGGCGAAAGGAGGCACTCTTTAATAACCATAGCCATAGCGGCGATTTCAGGCATTACAGCCCAATGGAATCCGAAAATATGCTCATCTCGGTGCGAAAATTGGCACACGTGCAAGATTTGAAGTCAGTCTCGTTCCGGAGGTAAAGGAAGGTCGTTCCGGAGCGTAAAAAGAATATTTTCACTCACATACATACCCACCAACTCCCATTTTGATACACTTAGGCTAATTGTCATTGTTACATTAGTAATTGTGGGCTATTGTGGCTGACCTAATGCTGGGCCTCATGTCAGTGAAAACCCACCCCTTGCCTCCGACCCTCAAGGTGGATTTCAGGGTACTTATTAGGTGTAGAAACTGTATCGCTTTTTGTATTATTTAACACTTTCCCCGCGAATAATATTAGTGTGATTCTCTCGGGCTCGCCACCGGATAAGAAATTTATAGTCAGCCGACGTTTCGGGTTCCGACTCGTTACCCATTCTCAAGGCTCATTGTTTTTGTTTTTAATCATACAAACATTTATGTAAATTGAAATCCCTCCGCTTTTCTTCAGCTGCATGATAATATCTGGTTTGGACTTCAATTGCTTCTTCACGGCCATGGTCCGGACTTCTTCGTCTTCCTGTCTCCCCACCACACATTTAAGATTCCTTCCCAGACATCTGTTGACAGAAACTTGCAAACGTCTTGTTATGTCCTTGGTTGTCAGCCACGTTTCACAGCGTTAGAGGATACTGATCTTCACATTTGTATTGAATATTCTTAGTTTGGTTCTCCTTGAAATATGCTTTCATTCAATATTTTGTACAGCTGTGTAAAGGCAGCATTTGCCTTTTGACTTCTCCTGCCACCCCTCCTGTTGTGGTGATTGTATATACTAACGAGGTACTGAAAGGAATCCAACTATCAACAATACTGTCGTTGAACTTATAATTCTCTCTCAAGCACGCTTTTATGCGTATTGGTTTTTTTTTTTTTTTAATTTTCACTTATTTTCAGGCCAACCTGTGCTGATTCTATTTCTAGGTCCAGAAGTTTTCCTTTCATGTGGTCGTGGTTTTGAGACAATAAACAAATGTCTGACAATGCCAGGAATTCCAAAGTCATCATCAAATTCCAGTTAAGCCCTTGTCTTTTACTTGCATAGTTTTATTTCAGAACATCATCCATTACCATCAGGAAAACTGTAGGCGATAAAATACACCCTAGGCTTACACCTGAGATGTCGGGAAAGGTTTCAGAGATTCCCCGGTGAATAGCGGAAGAGATTCACAGCCTTCCACTGTGGATACCTATTCACGTGTAATCTTTGTATGTTCCTTCAACTAGATTTACTATCTTTGCTGGGAAATCATCGTTTTCCATTGCCTACCACATACATAGCATATTTGTTGAGCCAAAGGCGTTTTTGTAATAAATGAAAACAGCATAAACCTTGGCTCTCCATTCTACACACTGCCCTGTAATATATCTTAATGGATTCATCATTACAAGACTGCACTCTTGGAGCCCAGCCTGCTCGTTGCCTACGTTTCGCCCAATTGCTTCGGTACCTTAACTGATTTTTCCCGGAAAATTTTTATTGATCTATGGCACGATGAGCGAAAAATTCGAGTGCTTTTTTACGCTGCTCTTTCGAGTCTTTTGAGAATTCGGTACTCGAGACAGCTTGCGGTTGAAGAAAATTCGCTCTCTTCCTCACCAGATTCTTCTTCGAAGACTTGAGACAGTATAAAAATAAGCATCGGAAGAATCGCATTCCTTCCCGAGAATACAACATTTTGCACTCTTTCCCCCCCTCGTCCTGGATACCCCCGTCGATTCTCCCTCTTTCCCGCCCCCCTTTCGGTTCGTTCCCATTCCCAAGTTCCTCTGGGTGGATTTTTCTCTCATTCCTTCTCTCCCCCCACTCCTTGTCTCTTGCATCCACTCCCCCTTCCTCTCATTGGAATCGTCCGAGCGACAGCGACGCCTTTAATTGTGCGACTGCGTCCGCTCGCATTCGCGCGCTGGAATGTATCCCGCGTGTCCGTCGGGGTGATATCCTCAACAGACGACTCTCATTCCCCCCTTCCGTCTCTCCTCCCCGCCCGTTTAAACCCCCTACCCACACCCCCAACCTCCTATGAGGTCACATATGTGGCACAGCATTAAAGAAACTAGGTTTTGTTAAACGTATGGTAGGAAGGTCCTCGGATGGAAAAGTGAAAGAGGATGCTATACTTCGTTCTGGTTAGGCCACATCTCGAATACGCCGCGAGCATTTGGGACCCTGGTCATAAAGATTTAACCAAAAAAATTAATAAAATACAAAGGAAAGTAGCCTGCTTCGTTAAAAACTGCTACGAGCGTACATTAGTGTCTCACAACTTTTAGAGGGATTAAAGTGGGAGCCCCTAGAGAGACTCGGAGGCTACGCGCTAGGCTTAGGTTGCTTGAGAAATTCAGAACTGATATTTTTTAGAGCGACACAGAGAATATTATCATGACGCCTCACTACATTTCTAGGTCTGACAGATGCGACAAAATAAGAGAGATACTCTGCCGGACAGATAGGTACAAAAACTCTTTCTTTCCGCGCACAATAAGCGACCACAATAGAAACTGAGCTCCTCCAAACACACTCTCAAGGGGCATGTCACCATTTCATCTCCAAAATACTTACACCTTTACACGGCTGGTCACCTAACACTCCCTGCCATACGCCCGTGCGGCGGCTCGCGGGGT
The DNA here is from genome assembly GCA_963169105.1 of Ceriagrion tenellum. NCBI lineage: Eukaryota > Metazoa > Arthropoda > Insecta > Odonata > Coenagrionidae > Ceriagrion > Ceriagrion tenellum. The sequence continues at coordinate 157,999,278 of OY720634.1, read as the reverse complement.
ATTATGTAGATGTAGACCTCCAGAGAATGGCGATGAGGAGGAGGAGGAGGACGACGACGCCTCCCCTTTGAAACGGGCAAAAAAAAACAAACAGAACCGGCAAAGCGATTAAGGGGAGGTGGATGTGTGGGTGAGGGGGGCGTGGCCAGGGGAGGGGGGAGTTCACATGTGGGGGTGGGGAAGGGAGGCGAAGGAGGGAAGGAGGCTGTGGGGGAGGGGTTGCATCACCACCCCTTCGGCGATGAGAGGAGCGTTTTGGGGAGTCACGGCTTCGGAATGGTGTGTGAGAGAGAAATGTAATTTTTTGCTCAAATCACTTTATTCCTTTGAGCCTCCTCCTCCTTACACACCCTGTCTGTCGCTTCCCCACTCCCTTCTCGCAGTTCGTGAATACCTCTCGATACACACCCGCAGATACAGCCGAACGATGTTCGAATTTCCATTCCTCAGTGCGATGTGACTTATGTATTTCGGGAGACGCGATGTTTCGATTAACGCATAACATTGCAGGATTTTACATTACGGGATTTGTGGGCGTGGCAGGACGTTCAAAATAATTTATGGATTTTCGTATTCATTGAAACCCGTATGAAGCGTTCAAATTCAGACCCATGAGATAATGGTCGCCTAAAGAGGTGACCACTAGGAAATTAGACGTTGCTTTTACTTATGTATGGGGAAGTTTATTCCATTACCGAATGAATCGGCCGCGTAGAGCGGTGACCGCTTAAGGGAGGTGGTCGCGGAGACAGGTTTCACTGTTTGTGATATTGTCGCTAATCGAATGTTGAGGCGTTTTGCACATTGCAGCTGATCGCTTAAGGTCTCATATCGTTGGAATTTCTGCATCGAAAATTATTGTGTATCAATTGCTTTTAACAGTTTGATGGAGCAAGTAAGTTTTGACACATCTCGAGGAGCATCCAGTATTTCATGATATGCATATCGAAATATGCCGCTTATCACATTCAAGCGACTTCATAGTACGCTAACCTACCACGCTCATGCGGCGGCTCGTAGGGTAGGATGTAGATAGTACTGCTTCAAATAAAAGTCATCTTTCGTGTTTCAAAGTAGCTCAAATAGTTCACATCGAATTACATCACCTATCGAATGGCCTGACGAACCTGGCGAATATGAACGTCACCAGGCAATGCATCGAATTGCCAAATGGTTCAGTTCTGCCTTGAAATATCTGATTCTTCTTCTTCTTGATGCCGTACACTATTCACTGCGTTGGCTGCTCAAGCATCGCTCTCTTGCCTCTTGAAACAGGTCCCCAGTATCTCTAATCGCTGTCCACTCTTTGATGTTTTGTGTCCATGAACTTTATCTTCTCCCTCTTGGGCGCTTCCCTTCAACTCTCCCTTCCAAGATCAGACTGAGGATTTCTTACTTTTTCCCTCTCAGGATGTGCCCAAGATATGATATTTTCCTATTCTCAATTAACTTCCTCAGTGAACGATCTAGGCCTGCTCTTCGCAGGACCTCAGTGTTTGAAACTCTCTTGATCCATGAAATTTTGAGGAGCCGTCTTAGAACCACATTTCAGTTGCCTCCAGTCTTTTCATTGATGTTTTCTTAATCGTCCAAGCTTCCACTCCATACAATTAGAAGGGTATTACGTAGCACTGCACCACTTTTATTCTGAGAGCCAAGGGAGTGTCTTTATGGATCAATATATTATTTAGCTGCCGATTGTTGTTTTAGCTGTACCACATCGAATTTTGATTTCTCTGTCACAATCAAGTGATGAATTAATCATAGTATCTTTAGAATCATAGAATTAATCAAATATCTGCTGCAAGTCGCTAATTCCTAATCGATTCATCGAAATATCATGCGACAGAAGAGCACACTGTACTTCTCCTCTTCCGTCTCTCGATTCCCGTCTCCCTTCCCCCCCCACCCCACTCTCCTCTTCCTCTCCCTCCCTCCAACTTTTTCCTTTCTGTCTCCTCCACGTGAATCAGAATCTTCGTGGTCTCCGCGCGTCGTCGCTAACGATGCTTTCCGAGCGCACACAGAGAAAGAGGGCGGGAGTGTGGGGATTAAAAGACTTAGAGAGGACTCGTGATTTATGGGTCGTGTCTGAAGGAGATGCGTCCGTCCCCCTCTCGTGTGCGGTTTTCAACCCCCGACTCTTCTTCAATCGCCCCTTTCCATCTCCCCCCCCCTCTCTCTCTCTGTCTCTTTCCTTTCTCTCTCTCTAATTTGCATTGGGTTTCCCTTGTCTTGTCTCACAGGTCTTTTTATTCCCCCATAACTATAGGAAGACTTCTTTTTAATACAAAAGACAAAATTGAGACTTCGGACAAATGTGGTGTTTATGCTTTAAATTGTGACTCATATGACGCTAGATACATAGGCCAAACTGGACGGAAATTTGAAATTAGGATTAAGGAGCATAGAGAATGTTTTTTTAACCGGTGACGTTTCTTCTATATTTGCCAAAAATTTATTAGATTTTAATCATTCAAGTGACTTTAAACCTGAAATTTTACATACACAGGATAAGGGCAAAAAATTAGATTTCCTCGAGCAATATGAAATTGTTAATGCCCTCAAACGAAATTCAAATTTGGTAAATGACGTCAGACGTGCATTCGCCACTGGTATCAATCAGCTTTTAATGTTTGTTTACGTCATATGCTCAACCTTGCCATCGTGTGTTGTTTATCCCCTACCCATCCTCATTGACGTCATTCTCCTTTCAACCAACCTTTTCTTTCCCTCCCCCCTTCTTTTCTTCTTCCCCCTCCCTCCCTGATCTCCCACACCCATCCTCTGTTTGGTACATATGGACAACGAAAATGTTAATTTGTACCTTGATAATGACATAACTTTGTCGCAACCATGGTCGGAGAGAATAAAACAGTGTGGAAAGTACAAAGCGAGTTCTCTTTTCATGTGTCGCTTTTCCTCAAAGTGAAGCCTGAAACTTTAACTTGTGTTCCCTTTCTTCTCCTTCCCTCTTGATTTTCTCTCGATCCGCACAGCTTTTTCTTCGTCTTTTTCTCCCTTCCCTTCCCTCTGTCGCTAAGTTGTGGACCGTCCTCCGTCTTCTCAGGTCTGACGACCCTTTCAGAGCCTGTGTTCCTTCTTCTCACCCCCGGGGACCGCAAGGAGCCGGTGAAGGAGTCCTTCGAGAATGCGATCCCGGAATTGATGAATTGAATATATGTGACCATTCACGGGCGGCTTGCGGCAGATAGTCACCGTAGTTCGCGTCGGTTCGCCGGATTCTTGCTGAGGGAGAAGTATGAGAACTCGGTGCAGATTTAGGAATTCAGTGTCAAGTTACAATATTATATTTCTTAACCGATATGGTGGTCTATGGAGCGGATATTATAACGTCCTAATACACTTTCTCGTTTAGGTTAATGTCTTTTACATTAAGGTGTAAACTGTATGCATGCACCGGAAAATAAAAATTCAATAAAATAACTGTACTTGAAATGTATATGAATAATTTTGTACCTTATGTTTATAAATACGTGAGTGCACATCTACATGTGTAATTAGAAAAGCATCTTCTTTCCACACGTATGTCTTACTAATCAATGAATGGGAGGCTGTATTTATATTATTTAGTACTGTGCGAATTAGGGATTTTCATTTCGACTCGAATCGAAACGAACTTTTATTAAATTTTGGTAGCGAATCGAATCATCCTAAAAAAGAATCCTAATCTAAATAAAATGCAAAAGCTTATGCGAAGTTAAAGTATTAAAGATTTTCACGATATTTCAGGGGCTTATATTATCTTATATATCCATAGTGTCACAAAGAATAGCACAGAATAACATGTGGTCGTTTAAATTTTCGTTTCGCGTGAGGAAAACATCGTCTGAACGGACGGCGCTCCATTTTTAGAATGAGCGTCATGTTTGAATTCACGCAACGATTCGAAGACGAATCTATCAGATTCGAATATTTCGAATCATTCGGTTCCGAAGCATTCGCACAGCTCTAATATTATTGTATTTATGTGATGGGCTCTCTTGAATCGACCGAGGCTGAATAATTTTCAGAATACGAGACATATTTGGGGAAATGAAACTCAGCGCTACACACGAGAAAATAACTGCACATCCCCCACTCTACATTGGCGACTTTGAAATAGAGCTAATTTCTCTTAACAATGCTGCTTCGATGCCCTTCTTCGAGTAGGAATTCTTAGGAAATATATTTGACAGACCCACTCATCAACAACTTTCTCCGTTCTTCAACGTCGGTGTGATAAATGAGTGCCTACCGTCATCATTTTTACCCTTGTTAAGGTTCTTGAGAACCTGAGTGGGACAATGTAGATTTTTATGCTGGCATCAATACGAATTAGTGTTTTTCCGTTGTTCTTAATGAATGCGATGTCTAAGGCTGTGTCGACGGTGGTATTGTTAAGGCATGTTGGACAGTGAGAACCGCCTTCAATTACACTACTTTTTCTACCATCTTCTGTCGCTTAATTACGCTTTTCAGGAATAAGTATCAATTATTTTCAATATCCTTTGAACCAGAAGCATATAACTTCATCGATTAGTTTCATTATACTTGCGGTGACTGCACTCCCCCGTCAATACTGGGGAGACCTTTTCCCCAGGTCTCTGGAAGAGGATATTCATAATCATTACGGTGAAATATACACAGTTTTAATACCTTCCATTTATTCAATGTTATTTGTGTATCTGATTTCAATCTTCTTCCGTCTGCGCGTGCGCGCTCAGGTGTCTCGTTCCTGGCTCGCGTTCTATTTGTCTTTTTTCCCACTCCCCGCCCTTATTACGCGATAACATCGTGAGAAAGCTCTCGTTCCAGTTTCTGGAGTGAATTAATATTGTAGCTCATCCATTCATTACCTCTAAATTTCGGTCTCCAAATTCTGCCCTATATTTTCTCAATTCAAGACAGGAACCGTTATGGTCTCTGTAAGGTCAGTACTGTTGGTAACAATGGTGCCTCGTCGCGGTTTTGTGAACATTTATTATTGCTCGTCAGTTAAAGTTAGTTTCTTTATGTCTTGAGTTTGGTGTGTGTAAAATTGGCAGTGGTTATGAACGGCCTTAATTCGTGTTGAAGTGGAATGCATTGCTTTCGTTGATAAATCTGAAGTGTTTCAGCTTAGAGTTCAATAAAATATAATTGCAAATTTCTCCAGTTTTCAAAGTATCCTGGTGAAGTTAGGTTATGTTTTATGATTTCCAAGTAACTTGTTGTTTTCTGTGAGAAAATTTTGCCCATAGCGTAAATTATGTGTGCTGTTAAGTGTAATTCGGCTAATCAAGAGGATCTTGGAACACACTTGTACCTGCAATCGTTCGGGGCTTATTTGACGGTCCTTACTGTTAATGGCCTTATCAGAGTCATTCAAGTATGAATATGTATTGTATTCGTTAATATTGGACATTCCATTCTCACAATTAAACACTCAGCAGTAGTAGGAGAATCAAAAGCTATTTTGGATGTGGCCCTAGAATTGCTGCTATGTGAAGTTGTTATTCAACGATGCCACCGTGGTGACAAGAGGAAAGAAAGATTGAACTTCTCCATTAATGTTTTCAATTTTGTGTGGAATGACTTCTTAAGGGGGGTTCACATGCTAACGTTCTACGTAAAACTAAGCGAAGCGTGTCGCGCGCAGCCAATCTGGTGTAACGCCCCTACGCGTGGATTCGCGCGAGCGAAGTTGAATTTTGCTCCACCTTCTACGCGCGCGACGCGCCAGTTCGCGTGAAACAAATGGCGGACATGTGGAGTCGTTTTTATCTACTTTGACGATTTGCTAGGATATATTAGCATGCACGCGAGATATGTACATTTCTGTCTACCATTGCTACAGTGCTTGATACGTACCAATTGTATTGAGTGGCATATTAAGAACTTTATGGACTAATTTCGATGCATAAATATCCCAGGCGACTTTGGTACACCGTCCAAATATTCATCATAACTCACGATTCCCGGGCCATCCACCGCCCAGGGCATGAAGTCGGGTCGGAAATGAGCAATTTATAATTCTCTTTAGTGCAAATCTTACGTACAAGGAATGTTTACCGAGCAATCTGCGCCAAAGACTCTTCAAGACGGTGACAAACATCCAGCAATACTCGAAGTACAAGGTGTAATATAATGTTTTGTGGCCGTAGGAATGAGACGAGTTTTGCTCGGCGGGTAGCGCGCTCGCTTCCGGCGTCCGAGTTCGTTGGTTCAATTCCTGGGTCGCTGGTTCAGGTGTAGGGAATATTTAATCTTGTGAAATATTTTGGTATCTGCGATGATTTTTTTAAGAGCAACAGTTTCGCCGTGCTATTCTGCCGGCTTCGTCTGGCTTATTGTTCTAATAATAATAACAAAAATAAGCCTGACGAAGCCGGAAGAATAGCATGGCGAAACTGTTGCTCTTAAAAAAAATCATCGCACATACCAAAAAATTTCACAAGTTTAAATCATGAGCTGCGAAAATTTACGAAAAAATGTAGGGAATATTTTTTCTGATTTTCCTGACCCTGCTGTAGTGATATGCACAATAAGAGCTAAATATTTTTGAGGCGAAACTTTTTGAGGAAAATTTTTCTACCTCAATTTTCGAATTAATTTCTTAACCATCTTCCTGTCAGCGAGGTAAGTAGAGATAGGGCATGAGAGGTAAGTTCCAAACTGAGGGGAGGGATGGATCTCGACGCTTGGTTAGAAAAATTAAATTAACGCGGTGGTCGCCAATCGTCTGCATTGTAACTTATATTTCTTCATTTTGAGAATGATACGCAGCTCTCCACTCGTGTCCGTGAAATAGCTACATTGCAAGCCTTACGTACTCGGATTTCTACCTTTTTCTACTTCTATATTCATTTGCCGACAAATGTCAGGACGTGGAGTGGTTGCGACTAACGACGACGTCGCCTACGCTTCCATATGAACCTTTCGCGCGAAACTGGGCGCGCTCTTCGCACGAAACGCATACATGTGAACGGGACTTGGTACTATCTTTCAGAAACATCGTTTTGTGTAAAATATTTGCGTTCTAGTTTCTGTGGATATGAAATAGTTATTAAAAATATAATGCTACCACTTTTTTGTCCTTGCACTGTACGCTTTGTTGATCGGGTTTTTCAGATTGTGTTATTATATATAATGCCGTTAATATAGAATGAACACAGAAATTATGATTTCATGGCTATTGAATCTTTTTTCCGACGCGTCGTTATTTAACTGTTGAGACTGTTTCTCACGTGGTAAATAATCATTATTTGTTGAACTGGCTGCTGATCTGAAGATATTTTTCGTTGACGTGAAGGGTTTTTTAAATTCTCATTTGCCTTCGCTCTGTATGTGATTTATCTCCGTCCGCAGAAGATAAAACGGTGGAATAATGACATGTAACAGCAATTCCATTTACAATTGAGGAATTATCGTGAATCACCTCATTTTCCTCTGAAAACTTCTCTGAAAATAGCATTCGAATTGAGGCTTAGACATCGTGAGAAACGAGAAGATGGCGTCATCATTTCTCCTATAAGCAGGATGTCGTTTCGTAACCAGTGTTTCTACAGTCCTAAATTTGCGGTGGCGTCATACTGAAATTTTTTCTGGTAATTTAAGCACGAATGATCTCTGTCCCTGTGGAATGTTTTGGAGGCCGAGTCATGGTCGTCGCGGTAAACTCACGTTTAGATTACTCTGCTAATGCCAAATGCTTTTGCGATTAGCGGTTAGTTTGTGATACCCCTGAGTCTCTCCACTCAGTCACTTAAATTCTCAGGGGACCACCGGACCTATTTTGGATGGAATAAATGATATTTTTCACCTACTAAAGTTATCTCAATAATGCTAGCAATTACATAATACGCACGACTATGGAATGCAGATGTAGAACTAAGAACATGTTTCATTGATTACATGTCAAATGTATTCATCGTAGTGTATATTTTAAAAATAGGCTCCCGATATGATATCTAAATGCTCTTAAAATCTCATTTTTAAGGGCATTTAGAATTCATTTACATGCATTTATGCAAATGCTTTTTTTTTACGTCAGCTGATGAGCGCAGGAGTGCTCAAAGAGCCTGATGAACGAACTAAGTGCGTAGTGAGATCAGAAAGCGGTTCCGCGCACATTTAATAGCGCGGAGTGCGCTATAAACCCGAATTGCCTTGTGAGGTACTGCGTTGAATTCCCATTTCGAGGTCTGGGTTCAAGTACTCAAGTCGATGTATTTCCTGGATCGTCTCTTGTGTTCCACTTAAAACACTTCAAGCTCAGATACTCCCCTTCGTTCAATTTGTCTTATTGGACCCGTGGAACAGTCGGCGCAAGCGACGGGATTTCTTCACTCGCTTCTTTCATACCTTTCCTTTCATGCCTATACTTACATTTTGATGCGATATCGACTTGTGTGGGATGGATTTCGAAAGTATATTTTGGTATTCCTTTGTATACTTCTAACTCTCCTCATGACAGTATGACAAGTTCACCTGGATTTCAAATAGGATCTCGCGAGAAATATTTCCCTGTGATATAGTGATGAAACATCTGCAGAATTTCTTGACTTCTGGGCAGTTATTTGCGAAAAGTCTCGTAAAGGATGCAGTGGGAGATGCAATAACCTGGTGCTAGATATAACTTATAACCGATGCTACATCGGATACAGTTGCAAGAACAATCGTTTGCAGCTTTTGAAAATATATATTTTATTAGCATTGACGAGCTGTGAGTTATCACTTCTTTGTTTGTTATACGTATACCAGTGGTGAAATTTTATTTACGGAGATAGGGGTATAATCCTGGCGCCTCTCTTAGTATGCCGTTAATTTAACAAAAAAGAGAGGTTGACTCTCAAGCAGATTCGTTTCAGAATTATTAATTTTTCGATGTGTGGGTCGCGTTATCAACGTAAACAGAGCGGAAAACTAATAATCATTAAAATATCTCACTTAGTCATTGCTATTGACCTTTCTTCTCTTAAGCCCTCCTTCATTTGCGGCGTTTTGCATGTTTTTATGTTCATTTATCCCTGGAATAGATGATACCCGAGAAGTGTTGAGTTAGTTGGGAATTAAGAGTAGGAAAAATAGGGAGATGTGTTCCCAAAGGATTTCGTAGAAGATCACCACATAGGTCGACCATGTGAACAAAAAATGTCTCAATGGGGGCTTCATCATCTGCAGTCATCGATAGGACGATTGGTTTGCTGCAGCTCTCCTCTCTCTCTCTTTCTCTCTCTCTCTCCCACTCTTCCTCACCTCACCTCAAATAACCGCTTCATTATAACAAACATTTTTTTCCATTGTTTTGTCTGATACTAATTTATTGGAGTCGCATTATTTCTATTTAAATCTTCGCATTCACATTTCCTGTAATGATTGTCCTTCAAAAGTAAGGATGAGTCAAATCCAAATGTCGATTCTCAATTCCACCGATTCTCAGGATTAGAATCGGTGTCTAGAATCGATCGCCTAAAGTCGATTCCGATTCCATCGATTTCAGATAGATAAATATTCAAATCAAATTTCATTTATCACATCATATTTGTCTCAGTAATTTTGGGCGTAGGCTATCAATTTGTACTTTTTATCCACCTCAGTAAGCTGAGGATATATTTGCTATTTGTCAATGAATATACTTTTTGAGCGGATTAATCGTCTTTGCTATTTTATTTCAGCCAATACTTGAATTTAAGTAATAGTCGTACACTACTGGTATATCCCACCCATTATTAGGGATAAGAATCGATGGAAACGGAATCGATTTGATAGAATCGGAATCGGGATCGGAATCGAAAAAAAGTGGAATCGTCTCATCCCTATTAAAAAGCTATTGCGTCGTAAAATAAGTCCAATTAGTTTGTCTCTTCTTAAAGTTTACGTTACGCAAGCCTTTTCTACCTTTCTCCTCTCGGGACTTACTCATTGCCTTTTCTTTCAGTTCATTTGAACGTCGTACTTCTGTGAGAAATTCACACGTTTTCATTGCTTTCTCTCTGTTACTCTGCCGCTGAGCTATAATGGTATCCATTAAAATCAGATCTTGTAGAAAGGTAGGCCCGTAGACTTCGCATCATCTCGTTGGAATACGCCTGCTGCTGTACTTACGCTATCTGATAATTTGTGTGTGCTGTTGTAACCGCAACTAAGTCAAATTCTAGGCAAGCAGTTTTATAACACCAACGCTGAAAAACTGCCATGTTTACGATGCTCTGATTCCTCCCTCTCCATTTTCTGGAAAAAGATAGCGTTCGATAGGTCTAGTTTTGTTGGCTTCACTACATCCACTCCAGAAGGCAGACTGATCGTAAAAATTTGTGTTGAAGGCCGACTTCCATTGAAATTTTCCTTCCACCCTCCGACGTCACCAGACGTGTCTACCAGTCGTTTTAGGAGACTCAATGCAAGCGCACACATTCCGGATTGGAGGGATGATATTGCTTTATTTTTTCTTTTTTTCGTTTAGAAAGGTCGACGTGGGGAACCGTTAATTTTTTTCATTGACTGGTCGACCCCCGCGGAGCGTAGCATGTGACGCGTAGGGATGTGGTCCAAAAGTTTGTCAACCTCCCCCCTCTCTCTCCTCGCCCCGACTACGTCCTGTTCCCTGTTTGGAAGGAAGTGTGGGTAAGGTCGCTTTCTTCCTCGCTTCCTATTTTCCCCGGGGCTCAGAACTGGCGGGGACTGCACATTGGCCAGGGGTTTTGGTGGGATGGGCGTGGGAAAGTTCCCTCGACATTCAAGCGCATTGTGCTCTTCTCTTTTTTAATATCCTTGCCTGTGCGTGCAGTTCTGAGCGTCTCTTCCAATTCTTCTGTGTGCGACCTCTCTCTGCTTCGCTTGCCCCTCCTCCATCTCGAATCGTTTGCCCACAGTCGTTGTTCCTCCTTCCCGTCTGATCCTCGCCCCATTCCGCCCCAACCCCTTCTCTCCTAGCCTCGTCCTAGAAAACCCGTCTTTTTCCCGGCCAATGCCTCCTCTCCTCCCCCCAATCCAATTGTATCCTCGCCCTCGCATCTCCTCCCCTCTGGTGAGGGATGGTAACGAAAAGTCAGACGGACATTCCATCACGTGTATACTAAAACAGTTTTCGCTGGATTCTCTTTTGTGGTCAGTTCTTTTTTCGTCTCTTGGTCAATCTTCGGGCACGTGGGAGTCAATTTTGTCCTCGGCGCTGACAGAACTCAAAAAGCGAAGTCCACGGATTTGATCCAAGTGTGTTTGTTGCATCCACGTTTGAGTTTGCTCAATGAATGTCAGCTAGTCAGCGTATTCTCAGTGAGAGCAGCAGAAATCTGTGTTATTGAACTAGAAGAGTAATAGATTTACTTTTTTGCATTTGTCTTGCGCCTAATATTCCTTCGAGTCTTTTGAGTCAACCCTTGCCTTTTTTACAATTAGAGTATCGAAATTTGCTGCGTCATTGCCTCTGTACACGGGTAGACGGGGAGTATTGAGATGACGGGACCCACACTTTGTAATAATTGGTCCGAATTGACCATCCATTGGTCCGGCGGGTCCCAGATTTGATGACGTACTCCGGCAGACCACACGACGTCTACCCAGAAAGGGAGTCGGCGGATACTCTATCCCAAGAATTTGGGCAATGGGCTTCGCCGGTTCTCAACAGATGTGTGGTGTTTCGCGTAAGCGAGACTGGCGAGGACTCGTCTAACGTTGTTGGGGGAACCCAACAGCTACATGGACTGTGGGGAGGCGGGGGCCTATTGTTGTCCTTTTGACGTCAATCCGCCTCATGGTGTCGGCATCACAGTGGTTGTGTTTCGCTAACCCTTCCCTTTCCTTTACCATTTCCCACTACTTCCCATCCTCGGTAATAAGCGAGAGCTTGAGGCCGAGAGGAAGGTTTTTAGCCCGGCGGGGAGACTCGAAACACCCGCCTATGTACATTTGCTTATGTAGTACATCCAAGCTCGCGTCATATCTATCATAGCTCCTCTATTATTAATTCGCTTGAAATTAAAAGCCATATCTCTTCTTTCAGCGTTGATTGATGGTAAAATGAGTGTTTACCTATTTTACGCCCCATATCCTATCCGCATGTAAAATATATTTATTCAAATTCAGCGGTAGCTTTATTGTTTGAAGACTTAATGCTAATCTGACTGAATTTTTAAACTTAATTTCAGTAATGTTATGGCAATATTCTTGAAATATATTCCGTCTTTTGCAAATAACAATGTAAGGAGACCTTTTTAGGAAAAGAGCGAGACCATGGACGAACACATCAAAAAAATTACGAGGGGTGGTGTTGAAGTGAAAACTCGTTAAATGAAACTGAAATGGCTAACAGGAGAATGTAAAGCCGCGGCAAACCAATCTTCGGATTTAAGACCTCTGATGATGTTGCCCGCCTTTGTCGTGAGGAAACAGGGTACGAGAATTTTATCTCAGCCGTTGGATGCATAACTGTGTGTGGCGTGGTGTGTTTTCCGTCGAGTTTAAGGTAGTCCAAGCGAAATATCATTTTACTTAGATATCAATGAATTTGGTCTCATTTTAAAGAAACATATCTCACCTATACAATGACACCAAAAACTTTACCCCTTACTAAATAACTTTTGGAGATGATTCGCCAATGACCAGCCATTTTACATGGGAAATGGTACGTGAATGCACTCTAGAGAGATATTATTTACAAAGTTAATTATTTCTAACACTTTGATGCCGTAAAAAAAACTAACAGCGTGTAGTTTGTATGTTTTCTCAACTATATTTGAAAATTAATCATATTGTCACTACAGTAAATTCTTCAGGATCACAAAAAATCTTCCGTTTTGATGGAGCTTCTAACGTACCGCGTGAAAAAATTAGTCAGATTGAAGACTTATTTATATATTTTCATTTAATTACTATTTCTGTTATATAAAACTATATTATTGCACCTTTAATAATGCAATAGTTATTTGGTATTTCCTACAGCTGGTGAAATTAAAACGTATGTTTCGAATATGGTCTCTAGTATGACTAGGGAACTATATCGCTCGGACTACCTTAAGGGAACAAATCGTCACAGAATGGGGAATGGTTGTGACCCTAATAGGGCTCGTGTCTCCGCCTTGGCTGTCCCAGTCTCTTCTCCCTCGCCGTCCGTTGGTGGCGGCTTATCTATTGGGTTCAGATGCTGTGCATCCCATAAGGATCCGAAGGACTCGTACGCTTGGGGCTTCTCCGCTCCTCTCTCAGTCAGTCTTCGCCCTTCCTTCCCTACCATCTCCCTCTCCCGGCTTCTCATCGTACCGCAGCGGTCTCTTCCCCCGCCCTTTCCCTTATGTACGATAGTGCTGCCGGCAGTTCTCTCCCGTTCCATCTTATTCTCTCTCCTCCCTTCCCTCCTGCGTTTGACGTGTCCCAAATGATCTCGTCTCTGCCGTCTTGGTCGCAGCGACGAAAGCCCTCCTACTAATTCACTCTCCAAGGCCTCCTTCCATCTAACTCCTCCCCCCGTTGGAGGAGATGGATTCCCCTCCCCCTATCTCTCCTTTCCCTCCCACTGACGCCTCCCTCTCACCCCATGTCGTCGTCGCCGAGTTTCCCCCTGCATCCCCCGACTTAGCGGTCCCGGGCGAAAGGGGAATATCGTCCCCCAAAATTCTCGTCTCGTCGTTAGCGAACTTTCTCCTTATCTCGCCGCGCGCTAAGTGCTGGTCGTATGCTTAATTAATGGCTCCGGAGATGGGGTTCTTGGTTGCATTCTCCTGAGAATATTTTTTTTTTTTGCCTTGGCTCCTCGGGAAACAAATTCTAGAGCTGCATGCGTAATAACGAGCTGTGATAGACATTAGGGAAACCTGTGGTGGAGTGAAGCAATGGCCCCCACCTAATTTCATTCCTGCGATTTGATCACGAGGGACCACATTTTAATTAAAGAGAATCTCTATAATTTCTGTATGTCCTTTTACTTAGATAGCATTAATATTTGTTGAACGATAGATTCCCATCCAAAACCAATTAAAGCCAATACTTAATATTAAGATAAATATAAGGAGAAATGCGTGATAGAGCAGTTTTGTTCCATGAAAAGAGAACTCGCTTTGTTCTTTCCACACTGTTTTATTCTCTGTGACCATGGTTTCGACAAAGTTATCATGGTCCTTGATAGAATCCTTGATAGTCAAGGTCCTTGATAGATAGAGGTCGGAGAGAATAAAACAGTGTGGAAAGTAAAAAGCGAGTTCTCCTTTCGTGTGTCGCTGTTCCACAAAGTGAAGCCTGAAACTGCAACTTGAGTTTTGTTCCAGTTGTTAAAAACTAATGCGGGAGTATACGCGAAGCGGGTTAAATGAAAAGAAAAATTGAGTATGGCGTTGTCTATATCGTCTAGTTAAGTCGTATTTAAGATATTCCATAGCGATCAATTACTAGAGTATATCATTTTTTTTATTTCATTCAGATGTGTTATAAGATTGAAAATTCTGATAGGGTCAAGAAGGTTCCCTGTGCTAAGTACTAATCAGTACGTGAATTCGTCCATTAGCGCATCTTATACAACTTGTTTGTGGCTCTTTGACCGAATGTACTTAAAAACTTAATTTTTTCGCATGTAAAAAGCTGTTCATTCAGTAATATCCTTGTCGCACCTTGGTTATTTCATTCTTGGCTGTTTTATTATGCCTTAGTTTGATCAAGTTTTCCTACCTCTACCTCTTTAAGTATCTTTCTGTTTGTTTTAATTGCTTTTTTTTCCTCTTTTCAGGTGAGCTTGTCCATACCAGGACATCGCCCCATGATGTTTTCATTGCTTCATGACGATTCGATTTCCACTGTAAGTTGCTAATTTTTTTGTAACAGTTAAGTGAGACTTGGTGTTTAAAGACGTCTGCGTTAACTTTTATGCTCCCACTCAGAATATTTAATGTTGTTAAATCGAAAAGAAAAGTCGTATGATGACGCAACTGATGTTTTCTTCTCTCCTCACGTAGTGTATTCGATGTGGAGTGTAACATTGATAGATAACTTTACTTATTAGTCAAACAGTTTTCGCGTCAAAGACCAGAAAATATTGTTCCTGATTTCCTTGTTATTATTTTTGCTTTAATTCTTACGTGTGCATATTTTTCGGAAGCTAATTCAATTCAATTTTTGGCTTACAAAACTGAAACATCGTCTTTGACTTGAAGTGTATGATTCTGAAATGACAAGTAGCAAATGTGGATTCATGAGCACCGACCCATTATTCAAAATATACTTCGTTGCTCATGTGCTTTGTTTCCTGTTTGCTTATTTCTGTCCATCCACTTGTATTCAAGACTTTCGTGAATGGGCTCTCCTTTTTGGAGGACTCCTCATCTGCCATTTTATTGCCCTGCTAAAAGTTCCACCTGGAATAAAAACTCTTGCCAATTCCTCTTGCGTCGGTCGAGGGGGGAAAAAAACAGTTACACGTTTCAGTACGAGGAGTCCAAATTTCCATTTCTGTTCGCTTCCCCCCTTGCGAGGTTGTGTGGGAAAAAATGGAGCATCGGAAAGAGTGAAAAAAATCACGAGCGTATTGTTGGGTGTGTCGGACCGGAATGAAAGCACTCCTCGCGAGTCGTTTCCTCTTTCGAGGGTTTGTTGAGGTGGAGCAGCGACCGAGTGACTTCGGTTCTTCTGCGAATTTCCTTTCGCCGGATGGGAACCTCTCTTTCTCTCTCACCCTCCACGCAACGGGGGGGAGGGAGGCGGGGGAAGAGTTTCTTTCTTTCTTCCGATCCACACCGCCATTCCTTCGGATCCATTGTACGCTTCCGGGCGGCGAAACATATTGGCCGAGTGCCTGTGGGCCCTTCCCTCAATTCCCCTTCTCAATCATTCGACCACTCTCTCTCCTCGACCGATCACTCTCCCTCTCTACGCCCCTCATCCAATGTCGTGCCCAGGACGGAAAACTCCCATCTCGACTCTGTTGCCAATGGAAGCGAAAGAATTGCAGTTCCACTTATGGCCGCAGGCTGCGCTGTTTGAGTAATTGATCCTTATAGCAGACGTCTCTGGGCTAACTATACGTGTTTTTACGTCTCCTTTTTCTCCGCCAGTACAATGATTTATACTGCAAGTAATACGTTAAAGCATTGGATAGTAGATTTATGTATCTAAGGCACCGAGCCATCGGCGAGAAAACTCTCGAGAGCGTCGCGAAATAAATAAATTACACCGAAGGCGTACCAGGCGTACTGCATTAGGTGATGTGATCGGTGGATTCGTATACCGAATTCCACCCTATAATTTGTAATTTATGATGTAAGATAAGGGAACAGAGTGCGTTGAAATAATAATTAATTCAATTAATACGAAAGCTAGTTCATTTCCGATTATTCGATGCTAATTTACGCCTTTCGAAACCTCCGATAGCGAAATCAGCTGATGTGGTTGGTCAAATTTGCGAATAGAATTTTCGCAAGTTTGTGCTTCCGGCGGGATAGATATGTAAACAAGGCTATTGTATTTCCTCGGGAGGAAAATGTAGCTTACACAGCCGATCCTCCTTCCCTAGAACTTTATCCTTTCGAGGAATAGCCTTCCTCCATTTTTGAAGCTGAGACTCCGGCTGATGAATAATGTCGAATAAATAGAAAATCATCGCGATTGAAATACGTTCATGAAATTAATAGTGCTATAAATTCCCAATTCCATGTGACCGTAATGGCTGCCATGCGGTAAGGGCAACAGCCGCCACCCAAGTCAACTTACCTTAGCCTTAAACAAGCTTTTGTTCTTTACGCCGAGAATCTTGTTCCTCCTCCCTGTATTCCCGTGCCCTGTAGAGCACCCTGGCACAAAACAACACCGTAAACCCATTTTTAACCAAATTTTCGTCGTTTTTCCGCACGTATACACTACGGACTCCCTTCGCTACAGTGCACTACTCGTCAACAAGGATCCATTTGGTAACTGAGCCACCTATCGGAGGGTTCTGGAACGCTATTAACCTGCGACAGTAATTTAGGCAAATGACGGTCGAAAGCGCATCATCCTTATGCAGTTATGCAGTGTTCTAGGTCGTGCCCATCGGTTCGCTTTGCGGACGCACCTCTCTCATTCTCCCTCTTCTGGATGCTCTTTCAGTCGTCAATGGTTTCTGTCTCCATCACGCTTGCCGCTTTTTTGCTGGTTTGTTTGCCTGTGAATCTCCTACTTAGTAATAGATGTATATTCTGTTCTACGTCTTCCTCATGTCCCCTGTGTTTTCTTTAACGTTGAGTTGTGGGGGGGCTGTAGATAATGGTCTGTTTGAGTGAAATTATCCTTGTCATTTGGTCCCATTTGAGTGTCGTAAGCGTCCGTGACGAATGATCAATCAAAATTCTATTTCATCGCTAATTATAAATAGCTCATAATTTAATTTGCCGGTTGTGACACTGTGTGTGGGCGTATTAATACACCATTTGAAAATATTGCCACAAAAGGAGTCTGGCCCGGGCCCTTCCCGGGAGTTGGTGTTGGCTCAAAGGGGATATAAATATATATTGCTAGTTTGTAAAAGAAATAAATAATTGATCGTTGTAAAAACTGATGCAAAAACCCACGATCCTGAGGAAATCGACTCGAGATGAAAACCAAGGCAGACAGACGTCTAGCTTGCTGAGGTTGGCGATCGCGTGGCGGATTGCCGTCGCGTTGGTGTTCTTCGGCATCTGATGGGCGCTCCGCTTGCTCCGGTGGTCCATCGCTCTCCCGGAAGCATTTGACGGCCTCCCTGGGTCGATTCAAGCGCCGCTTATGCTCCTCTCGGCTCACCTCATCCGGGGACGCATACGCAGTATTAATTTCCCCCACGGAGGCGAATATGCGCTTCCTAGGCGCCATGACACCTCTGGGGAAGACGGCAAGATACGATATGGCTCTGGAAGGCTCTGCAGGCAATTATAACAACAGAAACCTCTCGGGACCGATGTTCAAGTCAAATGGTTTTTCATGGCAACGCTTGGTGTATAAGCACCCTTGCGAGTGACTTGATACCACCTCATTTGTCAATGAAATGGTCGTTAATTCGTCGTTATATTAACGACAATGTTGGGTTTATTTACCGCGACAGTGTTGGTTTCTCCACCGCAACAGTGGCTTTGTAATCACGACTATCGTCTCATGTGCTACAGTGTAGACCTGAGGAGTGAGCATCTAGAATCCTTTTGAAACATCCACGGAGCCAGCCGAGTCTCCTGCCATTCTCAATGAGCCTCGTGGTTGCTTGTGGAATGTTACAAAGAGGCAGTCTTTCGTTTCCATTCGCATACGAAGTCTAAAGGTAGTTCGAGCGAAAAATCACTTTACTTAGAAATCAATGAATTTGGTCTCATTTTAAAGAAAAATATCTCACCCTTCTAATGACACCAAAAATTCTACCCCTTACCACATTACTTTTGGAGACATTTTCCAAAATATACCAGCCCCTTTACATGGGAAATGGTACGTGTATACACTCCAGAGAGACTTTATTTACAAAATGAGGTATTTATAACACTGAGATGTCGTAAAAAAACTAACAGCGTGTAGTTGGTATGTTTTCTCAACTATATTTGAAAATTAATCATATTGTCAACGCAATAGGTTCTTGGGTGTCATAAAATACCTTCCGTTTTGAAGGAGTTTCAAACGCACCGCGCGAGAAAAATGAGTCAAGTTGAAAACTTATTTAGATATTTAATTTAATTACTTACAATTTATTTCATATAAAACTATATTATTCCACCATTAATAATGTAACATTTAATTGATGTGTTCTACAGCTGTTGAAATTAAAACGTATAATTCGAATATGGTCTCTATTATGACTAGGGAACTATCTCGCTTGGACTACCTTAAGAGAAAATATGGCATCGTCCACTTCTCTCTCTCTCTCTTTTTCCCCACCCCACCCCCTCCCTTTGTGTCCAAGGCCCCCCACCTCCAGCCATGACGCCGCCCGTCACACAATGAAATCGTCCGAACAGCGTGACATATGAAATGGACGGACATACTACGGAAGGACAGAGCACTTAATATATTGGATTTTATTAATATTTTTCCTTTTAATTGTTTTCTTAACAGTTACAATATTAATTTGACCAATTGCAAGAACATTTAGTTATGTAATCAATAATTATGAGATCCATGAAGTTAGAGATCTCATAAAAATACTCGGGTAGCAGGAAAATATCTCCTAGTTACTGTACTTATTTACCAATAGTTAATAGCATCGAATATTTGATATGATCTTCGACCACCGGATAAAATTTATTTTATTTTTGCCTATGAGTAATTGCTAATGTGCGTAATAATTAGTCATTTAAAGTAAACAAAGTGGTCCTTTGTCTCAAAACAACTGTTGCATCTGGTAATTAAGTCTCCTAGCGGTTCATTGCGCATCCGCCAATCTTGCCCACTTATGGAACTTATAACTCCATACCATTAGTTATGAAACCAATATTTCTGCAACTCTTATTGAGTGATTGCCATGGCTTATGGGTCCCATAAATTTATAGAATACATGTGTGTCCTGGTGTGCTGGGATGCTGTCTCATGCCCTCAAGTTCTCTCGAAACGGAGGGCTTTCCTTCCTCGCCGTCATTTCCATCTAGGCCTTTGCATTTTGCCGACGCAAGGGGAAGACAAAGTCGCCTTGATCCACCCTACATGTATGTGGTGGCCAATCGAAAATATGTGCAGAAATCGATGGATTGCCTGCTCATTTGTTTCCCTGTCCCCCTGAGTCTTTTTTGTCTTCTCTTTGATGTCGGAGATATGTCAAAGTTACCGTTTCTGCCCCTTGTACGAGTCAAATAAATGACAAAGATAGATAAGATATTCTGTGTATTGCATGAAATGTGACCTCCGTGGTTATCAAACTCAATGAAATAAAAGCATATAACAAAAATTTATCTTCTTCATCTGGCTGCAAGCCTTGGGTATTACGACCTTCGACTATGTCTTGCGACCCTCTCTAGCCCTTGTCTTTCCATCTCTTTTGTGCGTCTCTTTCATATTTCCATCTCGCTCCGTATTCCCAAATACGGAGTGAGTACAAAGATACTAGAAGAATAAGAAGACTAGACACGAAGGGGTTTTTATACTCTTCATTCACTCATTCTAAGTGTTTTATCCATCTATTTCTGTAGACTTGTTTCGTCGATATTTTTAACGCCGTAATTCCGTATTTTGTTTTCTACTGTTCGTGTATCGCCAGCTGTACTTCTCTGGAAATTCGTTTCAGATGTTTGCATTTTGCTCTCTCACTTTTGTAATTGCAGAGTTCTCCGTTCACCGACGTACATTCCCCGAGCAATTTCCATTTCTTGGTAAAATTTCATAGTGGTGTCTCCTCCTACTTTATTTTTTCAAGTTCGTTGTGTTGTACAGGTTTTTTTTTAGTTATTTGATTTTACATAGAATTAATCCTATATTTGGTTAAATATTATTGATTGATGCTTTTGAAGCTGGTAGGAATAGATAGAAATAAAAATTTTATATGGTGTTATTGGCAGTGCTTAATTTTTGTTATTATCTCTTTTATTCATCACTCATATCAGTGACCTAAGTTCTCGAGTTAGCAGTAAATTAAGATTCTTTGTAAAGGATACAGTTTATCTACCGTGAAATAAGTGAAGTCGCGGACTTAAAAGTTCTGTCATCGGACCTTAGAAACGTTCATTCATGGTGCCAGGAGTGGGGTTAGAATTAAATATTAGTAAATGCGCCACAGTTTACTTCCTGCGAAAGTCATCACCCAAATTGCATACCTATACTGTGGGTGGAGTAAACATATAATCTTCAGATACAGTAAAATATCTTGGAATAACTTTAGATTCTGATTAATCGTGGGGATTACGCGTACAAAACATATGTGGTATACAGCATTAAAAAAACAAGGTTTTGTTAAACGTGTAATAGGAAGGTCCTCGGATGAAAAAGTCAAAGAGTGATGCTACTTCGTTCTGGTTAGGCCACACCTCGAATACGCCCCGAGCATTTGGGACCCTGGTCATAAAAATTTAACCAAAAAAATTAATAAAATACAAAGGAAAGCAGGCGTTTCATCAAAAACTGCTTCTAGCGTACATATAGTGTGTCACAACTTTTTGAGGGATTAACATGGGAGCCCCTAGAGACTCAGAGGCTATACGCTAGGCTTAGGTTGTTGAGAAATTCAGAGCTGATATTTTTCAGAGCGACACACAGAATGCTATCATGATGCCATACTATATCTCAAGGTGTGACAGAAGCGATAAAATAAGAGAGATACATTTCTAAATAGGTGGGTACAAAAACTCGTTCTTTCCGCACACAAAAATCGACCACAATAAAACCTGAGCTCCACTAAATATACTCCCTTAATAGACGTCACCATTTCTCCTCGCAAAAAAGTTAAATCTTTACCCGGTTGGTGACCTATCACCCCCTGCCAATCGCCCATGCGGCGGCTCGGAGGGTAGTATGTGGTTGTATAATAAATGTGCCCCTTAGTTCGTTAGTGAGTTTGGTAAATATCTCTGCAATCGCTTCGGGAAAGCATTTGAAAAAAAACTAATAGGTGAGGTAAAATACGTTTGATGGTCGCAAATTCGTGCTCTCTCGTATAACAGGGCGTGGAATGTTTCCATTTTTTCAATTTTTATGGGATAATTTCTCTATCTTCTGTTGTTTGAGGGAGATTGTAGTTCTACAGAGTCATATCATTGTCTTCTGCTTCTCAAGAGATGTTTTTCTTCACTTTGGTCAGGCTACAGTGCAAAGGAAATATTTTAACTCGGATGTGCGCTTTCAAGGTTTTAAGCTCGCCATCAGATGTAAGATAGAGAGGAATCACTTGCCAAATTACACGGTTTGTGAGAAAGTCTGAAATTAATGTGCCTCATCAATTGCTCACTAGCCTTTATGCATGGTATAGATTACTTTTCCGTCACAACAAACTCTCTGCTTGAGTGATTCCTCGCTCTACTTGAGCGTTCTCATGGTATCTAGCTAGCCAGCTTGTCCACTTAACCCTCCGTTTCTTGTCGGCTGTACTCTCATGCCTCCACCCTATCAGTTGCTTTCCGCCCTCCTTTGCTGAGTTAATTCTCATCTTTTCCATTTCAATCGTATCTTGTCCTCTCTTTGCTCCCTTCTGCTGCCTCAGTTTTCTCTTCGCCTCAACTCTCGGAAACGCTCGTTCATTTCTCATCTTGAGCTATGCGAGGGAGACGAAGTGAAGGAATATCAGTTGTAGTGCACATGGCTATTGGAATTTTAATTTGCCGATATTTTCTCTTCTTATCGTCCATGAACTTTGCTATAAATGCCTTCCGTAACACAATATCTCCGGGGGATCGGGTTGGTGTGGTGGCTAGAGTACTGTCTAACCATACGCCCGTAGGCCAGGGTTCAAATCCCTGCAGAGGAGGATGTTTTTCAGAGGAAACTCGATCCCTACTTGAGTGTCTTGTGGAGGGCACTTCAAGTGCAGTACTCCGTCTGTCGATTGACGCGTTAAACCATGGTCCCCTTGGCGCCTTTCGTTAAGAGTAGGCTAATGCTGACGCCGGGTTTCCATCCACCGTTCCTCCCTTACCTATCCCCTATGTCGCTAAAGACCTTAGCTGTCGGTCGCCTCCCCAAAATCCAGTCCAATTCATAATATCTCGGCATACCGGATCGAACTCACATGCTTCAGGTTAGCTTACAATTGCACTCCAAGTAAGCTGATTTTGTTAGATCCGGCGACCCAATTGAAAAATGTCATTTTCAATTGGCTCCCTGGAATGTCTATTTCGTCGTCTCAGTTTAGGAGTAACTCTTCCAATACATTCCCTCCACGTGTTGTTCATTCCTCCCTCTTTTCTCTCCTCTTGTATTCTCTTCTTCATTTCCCTCTCGAAGGGGTTAACAGCCTCAAACGAGTCAAAAGAGTTGCGAAGGGCGAACGAATTATGCGTCCGCACTTGGGGACACGGGCGTCGTTCATGTTTCCTCATGACGTCTAGGCTTACCAAATTTTTATTGATCATAAATGTTTTTATTCGTCCTGGTATTAACTTTGAATGCGGAGACCGATTACTATTGAGTCTCGAAGGTACGTTTCATGCGAGGAATATTACGTCGGCTACGGTTGAAATGATTAACTTTGTAAATTTCCAATAGGTGACTTTAATAACGACCAGTTTCGTCGCTGTGCAACATCAACGGGACCTGATGATGTCGCACAGCGACGAAATTGGTCGTTATTAAAGTCACCTATGTGAAATTTACAAAGTTATTCATTTCAAAATGAAGCAATTCCACCAAGTCACGCCGCAAACCATACAGTCGGCTACGGTAGTAAGTCGCCTCTAATATTTCTGTGTTGAGCTTGGAAACAGGGTGCTCAATACGGTGGACGGATGCGAAATCATTTCTTGGAAAGTAGATGTGTATCAAATACCTGCAGTCGCACGTCCTATTTGTGTGATTATGAAATTGTCATCCCCTTGTGGTTATTTGTACAGAACTTGTTAGTTATAAAATTTGCAATCGGAACGCGAATGCGGGTTGAGTGAAAAGTAACCAAGATGTGAAGTTGGAGCGAAACGAATGAAAAATAAACCTTAACCTACTTCTCCGTTTCCCTCCCTTTATCACTCGTTTCTCTTCTGCGTTCATCCGTCGGACGGATCTCTTTATTCTCCGCTCCACTTCTCCACCCTACGGGGTTTCTAGTTCCCCTCCCACCCCTCGTATCGCAGTATACATATCTCGCCCCCCCCCCACCCACCTCCCCCGTTCGTCCCCTCTTCCCCCTCCCCCCTTCCTCCTCGTGTGCCACATGCGACCCTTCTCCGATGACCCCTCGCCTCTCCCTATCAGCGCTAGTTTATCGCCAGTGGATTATGATCGGCGCTACCAACCCCACGGTGTGCGCTCCTCTGTGTAGGTACAGCTAAGGAATGACTATATACTACCAGCATTCAGGTAATACCGAATGGGAATTTGAAATCCGGGCGTGGCTTTTCTACTCGGACATCCAGCTTTTCGATCTCCACTTACTTATTTCTAGTTTGTGTTGCATTATGGGAATGAATTAGCTTTAATAGTACGAAACGCAACTAATTTGTTATACCGTTGATTCGTACAATATCAAGGAAACTAAGTAAAAGAGCGGAATTGGTTACGGGATGAATATGTTTTATATTTCATCAATATCTTCATCTCTTAATTGTGTGTGCGATGGATAATTTATGCATGACACTAATTCGTAGAAATATTAGATATTTTTAAAAGAAAAAAATCAAGTTGGTGGTTTCCGGCGATACTTCGTGGAATTTGCTGAACATTTTGGATGAATAGGGAACACTTTGTTTTTCCACAATGAATTTAATGACTTACGTCCATGGTTTCGACGATTAACGTCATCATCAGGGTAACATCATCCCCTCCCCACCCTCTCTAGTATACAAGTTGTTGCACCAAAATGTATCTTCACCTGATGATGACGTTAATCGTCGAAACCTTGGCCGTAAGTCATTTAATTCATTGTGGAATAACAAAGTGTTCCCTATTCATTTAAAAAAAGAAGAAATCAATTGAAGGCAATGACCGTCCTAATATAGGCGTGGCCTCCGTTTACGAACCCGTCCTTCGGGGATTTAGAATCATTTCTGAACACTCTTGATTTGTCGCACTCTTTGGGCTTCCGAGTTTTGCCAGGTTTTTTTTATCCTTACCCGGTTACCCAGGTTCAACCGGGTACCCGGATAGATCAAGGTCCGGTTTTCGACATTGCTATCGAGATCTCCCTCTTTCGGCTGCTGCAGTCGCCTCCGTCCGGCATCTGCCTCCTCCTTCCCACTACACCCCCGTCCTCTTCCTCTTCCTCTCTCTCCCGCTCTCGAGGAATGCGCTTTAAAAACCTCTCTCACTGCCGTGAAGTCGAGAGCCGACGACTGGCGGCTTCAAGTGCGACGCGCGCGGGAGCGGAAAATTCTGGACCAATAGTCTCCGGCTGCGCTCGGCGGCGCCTCGACGGAAAAAAACTAGACGAAAATAATAAACAGAAGAAGAAATAAAAGGGGACGCCGAAATCTCTTCACGGGTTTTTGGACGCGATCAATCTTTCCTAATTAAGCGGGTGACTGCGTGCGTTTTATCTCTCTTCTTTTATTTGTTTATTTGTTTTCGTGCCGGAGGTAGTTTTCAGAGGAGTGGTTTTCGTGTGAGTTTTTTAATGCTTGTGCTTTTTTTTGTGAGTTGGTGCGCGGGGAGTGATGAAGAAAGTGAACTGTGGTGTTGTGTGTGCGTGAGTGAGTGGATGTTTTTAGGTCTGTGGTGTGCCTGCTTGCGCGTCACTGAAGAGAAAAGGCAATAATGTGGTTTACGGTCCGTGGGATGCCGTGCAATGCTGCGGAGTTCGTTCCCGTTGGTATGGATATGGAATTCTCGCTGTCCCCGGAGATCTCTGGAGTACAGACTGAGGTACTACATACAATACCACGTAATTGAGTCCAAGTAGAAGTCCGTAGGAACGAAAGCAATGCTCCATTTGCTTTTCTATCTCACAAAACACTTAATTCAATACCATAGAATACTATTATTTTTAATACTAGAATGTTATTGACTGCAAGAATAACGAATGCTTCTGTCTTTGTTCACTAAAGTTTATACCTTGCGTTGTGGTAAAATGCTTTATTTAGAGGCATTTTCTTTGCATGCTTGCTGTTTCATTCTGAAATGACGCATTCCTCGCGAGGCACCCATCGTGTTGGAGGGTCCATTATTCCACTTAATTAAGGCCCTCTGCTTAAAAAAATCAGGGAAATTTTTTGTCCTGGAAAACTGGGATTTTTTGCATTTTACCGGAAACCCTGTAAATTGCACGGTAGCCGATTTGTATTGGGGAAGATAGAGAGTGAGAGGTTAAAACTGGGCTTTAGCTTGTCTTCACCTCGGTTCAATGTAGAGCAGTTGTCACCGTTCGTGGCATGTTGTGCTTGGTGCTCTGCTCCTGCTCGCCATCTATGATTCGTATTTTAAGTGGAGAGGGTTGAGAAGGGACTGAGGGAGGTGGAAAATAAAGCGAAGCTCACCGCACCCTTTTCCTCGATTAACAATCTCAATTCGTTCCGGGAACTTCAAGTGCTAATTGAAACAGCGCTATTCGAAATATAAAACTGCTCAAGGAATAATATTCGATGATAAACGATGCGGCCCCAAGATTCTGTTGGACAACTTGTTACTTCCAGTACTATTATAAAAGACAATATTGAGGATTTCTGCCATTCAAAAGTATATTGTTGTAGTAGTAATATTACTACATTTACTTCGTGCTTCCTACAGCAGCTGAAATTAAAACATAGGAGGTATTTGAATATGTTGCCCATTACGATTAGTGAACTTTCTCGCTCAAACTAACTTAAACGGTCGAGGACCGGAGTCGTATTAGTTTGCAGACCGTTTACCTTAAAAAATTTCCCCTCATGATGGTTGTCGATCGATTTTATCTCCAAACTGTTTGAAATTTGGATGCATTAATAAAAATACACTATTTGGGTGCCCTGGGAATATTTTAAGTCCTCTCATTCGTTGTAGAATTGTTAGATAGCCAGTTGTCACTGGACATTTCTTTGAAATGTTGGCTATCTTGCCCATCTCTACTCAGGAGGTGAATCGAATTTGGGAGTTGGGGAAGTGTCGTCGCGAGACGAGGGATCGAGTGAGAAGGGAGGAGAGCGTAGATGAGAAGGGCGGAAAAGAGACGATCCAGACGGTCGCGACAGGGTCAGAAGATGAAAAGAAAGAAGACGCCACGGAATAAATCCCCGGACGAGTCAAATCCCGAAC
The DNA here is from genome assembly GCA_963169105.1 of Ceriagrion tenellum. Classification (NCBI taxonomy): domain Eukaryota; kingdom Metazoa; phylum Arthropoda; class Insecta; order Odonata; family Coenagrionidae; genus Ceriagrion; species Ceriagrion tenellum. The sequence goes on along the minus strand of OY720634.1, from coordinate 157,972,527 downwards.
GGATGCGATCAAGCACAGACACACTCCGAGAACGCATAAACCCTGGGAGTATAACACGCCTCTCGGAAGAATCGACCGAGATGCGCCTTCATGAAAAAAATACGACAAAAACAAGACATAAATTCCCCCTCGTCCCTACAAGATGGTAGGGTGGAGTATTAAAGAGCCAGGCGTTCTTTCGATCTTAAGGAAAGGAGAGATATTGATATAGGCTGGGAGAGGATGAGGTGGACCAAAGAGAGATGTCTCACACACACACACACACACACACACACCGCTTAGCTGAACGGACGTGCATTTTTGACGCTCCCGATTCAACAGTTATTTCTGTGTTTCTCGTGTTGTTAGTGCTCGCTTATATAGTGCTATTTTGCGTGTGGAGTCTTGCATTACCCAGTGCATCTATCTAGTGATCACTAAGTTTACCACTCAACGAGCAATTAGTGTTTATTAGAGGTCTCTTCCGATAATGCGAGGAGATAATTTTTTTGTTTTCTCTTGCGGGAAAGTTTTTGGTTATTGACGATGGTGACGTAAAATGGTATTCTGTGGAGTACGAAATGTTTTGGCTTGAAATCTGTTATTATTGAAGTTCAGGTATTATTTCTCAGTTGCCAATCGACCCTGATGGTGGTATGTTGGCGGTGGACGGGCTTTCAGGCGATCCTGATCTCGCATTGCACCATGGGCGGGTAGAACTTCGCTGGTCACGTGACCGCTCTATTTGTGATTAAATGAACGAATGGTTGATACTTTAGTTCCATTTTCTGTTAATTTCCATTAAAAAAAGGCTCTCGATATGCTCCTTAGATACCTTTTCCAGCCACGTCAGTTGAGTCCACATGTTATGAATCACAACTTAGCTCACGTGATCTCTTTTGCTTCTGATCTGCCGCTATAATAATCACTCTCGGTGTTATTGGTCTCCATTTGTTCAGGAAAGTAATTTCTCGCCTCGCATATGTTCTCGATATCATGAGCTCCTCCACGGGATCTCCGAATGATGCCCGGAGGAAATTGTGAAAATAGTTAAATGCTTTAATGTGGGGTTGATGCCTAAAAGTTGGCTTTTTGTTGAGTTTAAATCTCTTAAGTGACTGTCTGCGATCCTCAGCACTGAGCCAAATTTGAAAAATTAACCAACGCTAAAGTAGAAAACCATTTTCAATGTTAAAAAAAGTACTTTGGTGAAATAACAATGAAGTAAAGATGCATTAGGATTCTCCTCCTGTCTACCCTCTTCCCATCAATTTTTTTTTCTGGAAACTGGCTGCAATATATATTCATTTAATGGGCTTTTATCATCTTTTAACGAAGTGACTCATTTAACGTGTTTGAATGATGCGATATGGAACTTAGACGTCTGGTTTGATGCGCATGAGCGAATATAAAGATTAAATTATTGTTGGCTGACGTGGAGCTTAATCCTTCCTCGATGCATTCCTCATGAACTGAAGTCACCCAACTGCGAACTGCGCCCAAGAAATATTGGATGGACAGACGATCCTTGAGTGGTTGGCACGATCAAGTAAAGTTGTCTCCTATTGTGGGTTACTGCATGTAAAAATATGTTCGAGTCAGTGTTCTTATTAGTTTTCTTGGAAATCCATCATGTGTCACTCGAGGATGAATATTTTAATAATTTATTCGGAACATCGACGAAATAACATCAATGTGTACGAAAATTTTTTAAAGTTTAGTTTTACACGGGAGGAGCTACGTGAAATATATTGTGAACGACTTTTTGATCAAAGAATCCTTTTCAGAAATAAAGTAAAGTTTCTTGTAAAATAGTGGAGGTGACAATGTCTCGGGTGAGGCAACGGTATTCTTTATTATTCCCATCGTAATTTCAACTTCAAAACGGCTGCATTTTAATTGTTGCAATTGAGTTTAATACTTGTAAGTTTCTGTCAATTTCTAAGATTAGAAATTTCCCTGCTTATGTGTGTTCCAGAGGTTAACTCTTTTAATGCAGTCACTCGTTTAATTAGGAAAACTTCTAATGCTGACCGTGCCATGCTTTTCTATCTCCCGAGGCGAACAAGTGCTTGACGTCACTCCTCCGCTATGAAATGAAAGTATGCCCACTTCAATACATATAACTCGCATCACTATCCGAGGACTCCATTCGTATTCGAGTTATAAGTGTGTTATTCTTTTGACTTATTCTTGGAATCGAATGAATAGAGCAGTATTTGGGAACCGTTTAAGAACTTCAATTGTTCAAATACTTCAGTCGACCATGAAGGTCATCCCTGGAAATGATTGTTGATTTCGTCGAAATAGGTCATCCTCTGTGAAAATTTTTTCGGTGTACAAAATGTTTGTTATTATTATATAATATAAGTTTTATACTGGGTTATAATATAATGTTTGCCCTGGGTTATGTACCGCCCCCTCATCCCCAAACCCTGTTTCCATAATCACCCATGTCTTGAGTGGAGAAGTATTCCACCCGGGCGAGACTCGAACCTTAGATCCTCGGACTAGCAGACGAGGACTTTACCCCGTCGATACCGGGGCAAATATAGTCTGCCATACGCAATGGTGACTAGACACTCATTGATGATGTTGATTGATGTTAATAATTGCTATTTGGTTACTGATATTGCTATTAATAATAATTATTATTGTATTAATTTTATAAAACCTTAATGTTTTAATTGTGTTGCAATAAAATTATAGTCATAAATTTAAATACTCATAATCTTTTTAGGATTCGTTACTCATTATTTCCTCATGAACTATTGGAGTTGAGTCACTTATTCCTTCCACATTTTCAGTTTGACTTAACATTATAATTTCTTTGGAATTTTGGGAGCATTTCGAAATGTTATCGCGCGGCACTAATCATTAAACAACTGATTGATTAATTTACTCTCTCTATTGTGCTATTTAGGAGATTATTTTGTTCCCCGTTCGAACCGTAACCCGTTGATTTTTTTCCTAAAGATTTGGGAAATGTGACATTTTTCAGTCATTAATTTTGCCGAATGTCTTGCAATGTGGCAGTCACATTTTTCGAAAACTTGCACCTTTTTTTTGCTGTATCCATCCTCGCTCCCATATCGTTCAAACAGCTTTTAGCGAATCTTCCCTCGACCCATATATTCAGTTATTCACGCTCATACCTAATCGTTTGATTAAACTAGCTTGGGTGTGCACCGCTCTGGAAAACAAGCTGCGGCACCCGGGAAAGCAGTCACATATCCCGTGTTCGGCTCGACCTATTTAAGCCGGGAAGAGATAAGTTCACCCCTCTCTCCACAATTACCGCGCTGTACTTCTTTTCTCCACAATTCATGTAAGCGCCTAACCTCTCTCTAAAATAATACTCGTGCCTTTTCCGCTCTCTGCTTGCTTTTTTCCCCTTTTTTCGTGTTTGTTGAAAGTTACTCGTGTCGCTGCTCGGACCATTGCTCTCAGTGTCGTTGGTCCGCCGAGCGGCTGGGGGGGACTGAACGCAAACCTCCCCCCTCTCTCCCCGGGAAGCCCTGTGGTCAGTCGCGGTCCGCAGGAGCATAAAGCGGAGGGGGGAGGGGATGGTCAGGGAGACTGAAGGCAGGGAGTGGGAACGACTCTTAAATATGATGGAGTGCGTGGTCGACGTTTCCTTGTTCAGAGAGTTGCCGGCATTTCGCGGAGATGATCCGTCCGAATCGATGGCCAATAGTCGAGGAGAAAACGTCGTCTTCCTATGAATGCTTTGAATCGAACCCATTATCGTTTTCGCTGTCTTAGCTTATTCCTTTACCAGACTCCCTTACCATTCAAACTCATTTTCAAACTAGAAAGAGTGGAAAAAATTAGCATTGCCAGGAATATGTAACTTTTTTGCGTTAGTTAATAAAATGTGTAATTATTTTTCTTATCTTGTTGAAAATGTTCCATGTTCCGTGAACGATTTTATTTGAATTTTCAGCGGAAGGTTTTCATATGACATTCAAATGAAAATTTTACATTTTAGGTGCTTGTTCTTAATTGCTAAATAAGAAATAACTAAACTAAAAGGTAGTCGTTGAAGATTTTCTAGAATATTTTGCTTTTGGAACGTCCCTAATGAGAGTGAAACGGTAGTCTGCTAACAATTTTCTCTCCTCCTTCCCTGATTCCTTTTTCCGCGCTAGAAAAGTTTTGGTGGAAGCGTTCACCATGTTATTCTGTGTTGTTCCCAAGTTTCCCGGATAAAAATCCAAATGGGAATATAGGAAGTCAGTTTATGAGAGATGTTACAGCCTTAATTTTTTATAAGCTGTCGCCAAATGTTTCACATTAACCTAACAGTTGTCAGCTTTCTTGTTGCCGAAGAAATATTTCTCCATAATTTTAAAAGAAATCGAAATTTACAAAACATCTGATTTTTCTTCAAAGTTGTCCTCTCGTGTTAGTTCTCTTACCTGGGTACCTAAATAGATGCCTTCTTAAATTTTGCGTCGCTAATTTTGGGAGTTTTTATAACTTTTCTTTCCAATCTATTAATCCTTGTCCATATCTATCCGTTGATTTGGCGAAGTCCTTCATCTAGCGTAGTTTAATGTGAAGGGTTGGCAAATAGGGTCAACCAAGGGAGGTTTGCTACGTTTTTTTCGCTAAGCTTAAGGGAATTACGTGCAGGTCATACCTTTTGCTTGCAATGATTCTCACGGTCATGGTTGTCCGGGAGACAAAGAAATCGGCAAAATTTTGTGAAACCACCCTGTAAACCTAGTGGCATAGCGATAAATTTAAGATCTCCACTAAAGTTCCATTTGATCTTTTCCTACTGAATTTCTTCTGGAATGAGCATCACATTATAAATGTATTTCATATTTGCAACATCTGCTCAAGGACTTGCTCAAGAAGTCCCTAGCACTTTTTATAAAAGGTGTAGAGTCTCTCCTTTGAGATTTGCAAGTCAATTTACCGGTAACGCGACAAGAGGTATCTGGATGGTTAAAGTACTTGCGTGGCATTGTTACTAGGTTCACCAAAAATGTAGACACGAATTAAAAATAACAGCACTGCGAATAGGGTGGAAGCTTTGTGTGAACTGACTGAAATGAGTTAGCTACATTTGCTCTTGTTCGAACTGTAGGAATCTAAATGTCTGTAAAGAAAAGGATATCAAGAATAGAGTTGTATTTTTTATTTTTTAGTTATACGTTTTCCCCTTCTCCATTCGAAATAATATTTTGCATACTACATTCGGAACCAACGACAGAAATTCAGGGCGAGTCGCAAAAGAAATTCGAATTTCTGAAAAATTAGGACCACCCCATCGCCACAACCTAAGGGAATGGGGTAGACTCGGGGCGTCTTCAGCCCAATCAGGTCTTTTGCTCGAGCGACCAAGTCCCTGATTTTGGTCACGAGCTTATTAGTCCAGTAAAATTAGTTGAATTTGACCGCAAACCTGACAAAAATGATTACCGAGTGAGACCTTTTCCATTGTCTTCGGGAACTTCCCAGGATGACTCTCAAAAAAGTGTTTTAAGAGCTCCAGACTGGGATAGCGAAGTTAAATGCAGAAATAAATTCAGTTTCTGACACAAATTTTAGTATGTGTTCATCCTTTCCGCTTAACACTGATAACAGCGAATCTTTCCTTCTTAGAAAAACACTGGTTAAGACAATCAAATTCCAGGTGTATTCCAGGGGAATCCAGGCATCCTGTAATCTGGACACGGTGGAGTGACAACCTGAATGTGCCTAGCTTCATTCGCAATGCCATTCGCAATCCCATTGAAATCACAGAGTACAGTGAAACCGGCGATACATTTAGCATGATGAATTAATTTCAAGGAAATTCCAAGTTTTTCTGGATTATATATTTTTCAGTGGGTCAATAGTGAAATTTAAGACTTCGGTTGCCTTTGTCATTAAATTCCTGACAAAGTGATATAAAAACCATCGCTACAACTGAATTTTTAACTAATTTAGGATTTTTCCAGGAAATCTCCAGGTTTTTCCAGGTTTTCCTGGATAACTCCGCTATCCCAGTCAGGAGCTCTTGGGACTTTTTTGAGAGTCATCCTGGGAAGTTCCCGAAGACATTGGAAAAGGTTTCACTCGGTAATTATTTTTTTCTGGGTCATAACCTAATTTTACCGGACCATATGTGTAGTCGTGATATCGTGACGCTTCAGTATTCTGGACATTCTACGTGAGATTGTTGAGACGTCAGGCTAGCAGTTATTCTTTTTCCTTCCATCCTTGGGGATCAAAGGCTCAAGGAAATTTTTTTTTCGTATCCATTACGATGGAAGGCCTCCTTAAAATGCTTTAGTTCAGACGGCAGGCTTTCCTCGTCCGATATCTCGCGGAACGGAGGGAGAGGGTTGACAAGAGTGTAGCGTTGTGAGGGATGGCTTCGGCTGTGCGGGTGCATGATTTGGGTGAGTCGGTTCCCGAAACACTGTAGCCGAGCCTTCCATTGGCCTACTATGATGTCCAAGAAGGGTAGATGGTGGTTTTTCTCCACTTCCAGAGTGAACATTATATTCGGATTCCGGCTGTCCATGTGGTTTATAAATTGACCGAGTGTCACCTTTTCAATGGACCAAATGATGACAGTATCGTCGACGTACCTGTAGAAAATCTTTTGGCGGAAATGAGCTGAATTTAGGACTTTCTCCTCAAAGTCCTCCATTAAAAAATTCTGCACTGCAGGGGATAGAAGCGAGCCCATGGCTACTCCGTCAACTTATTCAATGAAACTCCATGCGAGAATTTCATCAGCGGCATCGACTACTAAAAAAATGGCTGTGACTTTAAGCACTCCGAGTATTTCTTTTTTGTAAATGCTCATGTTGTTTTACTCCTGTGCCATTACTCTCCGTCCGTAGAATCTGCCAAACGTGAATTTATTATGCTGTCATTTCCCACCTCCTTCCTCTGTCACCTCACTCGTCCGCCATTTAGATTAAACCGCGGTCAGTTTCGCGTAACGTCCTCTGCTTTGCCTAATAACCTGTCCATTTACGGTCTCCTCACCTCTCCTCCCTTTGAAGTTGTTCATCAAGGGGTGCACTTACAGGGTCTCAGGGACTTTTGGGCCTTTATAATTTAGGCCATTGATCTTTCTGGGTCGTAAGGAACACGTGTTTCATATTTTATTGGAATCCACCGTGAGTTTTGATAGTCTAGAGCGTTTTAATAAAATGAATTTCAGTTTTATTGATATAGATTAATTATTAGTGTGCGATGCATACATATGAATGGATAGAAACTTAATGCCTTTTGGTGGATGAAGAATGTAATTTGCAGTCATAAGTTTTGTATATGTGAACGTGTGTGGTATTCTGCTTTTACTGAAGTTTCCGAATTCATCCCTGCATTGTATTTTATTTTCCGCTGTTAGAATGTATGAAGTTTGCAGATAACTCATTGTCAAAGTAGGCTCGATCCAACTATACAATTTCTTTGTGATTTTCCCGCAAATGTGTATCGTTCTTTATTTATTATTAATTTTTCCTTGCTCAAGTTATGTCTCTTCAAATGATACGTGAAACGATTTTGAGTGTTTTCTCCTTTCTCTTCTATCTCCTTGAAGAAATTTGCGTAGATACTCCTGATATACGCGTTATTTTTAAATTCGCTACTAGGGATTTTTGAACCAAAGTTGCTTATGTATAATTTCCTATATAAACTATGGTATTATCGCATTAATCCATAAAATGTATAATAGCTTAATTAGTAGGTACTCGAAAAAGTTTCCTCTGTTACTGTTCGGTTATCCCCAAAAAATAATTTGCTTTTACAAATTAGGGCATGTCCCTTACGAGGCGAGTTTTTACGTTAAATCCCATTCTATTGGCTAAACATCAATCCTGTAATCCATTTGGTCTTCAACTTATCAGGTAAATAGGTTTTTCACTTGTTAGTTCACTTGTGATGGCGAAGTTTAGAAAAGGAGCCACTAGCCATTCGCAATCGCAGAATCACTGGACTATACGGTCGATTTCTCCATAAAGAAACTGGCTAGAAAGAAAATTAATTTCATATTACCCTACAGAAATTGGCAACAGGGATTCTTTTGCTATACTTCATCCGCAGGGGTTACGTTTACTAGGGACCGGGGCTAACTCCCAACTCCAGAATATCTCGCCAGACCGTAAGTCGTGCTAGGTTTTAATCGTCGTTAATGAGGGACGTCAATATAAACGGCATCTTCCCCGAAAAAGCCGATGTATTATATTCATCTCAGCGTCATAAATCTTGTCCTGTTTATAAATTTTCCCTCACGGAGAGATGACGGATCTATATAGCCTGGCCAAAAACGTTAAAGCGTCCTTTTTGATCCCTCTCTCGAGCCAATGGCGAGAGGCCCTTCTTAGGCCTCTTATATGAGCTCACGAGCGTTTATAACACTCGTCGTTAAGATGGAAATGATCGATCAATCAAGGTCCCTTTCTCCTTAACCTCCCCACCTCTATTCCCTCTCGTTCCTCCTCCTCCTCCTTCCGTGATCCTTCTTACCCACTCTCCTTTCCCTCCCCCCGTCCCCTCAACCTCTCATTTATCTCCCCTCTTTGCCTCCTGCACAGCCTCATGGGATTAGGCAGTGGTATAACATTGTTATAGTGGTGCCACCCACTCTCTCCCTCTCTCTCTCTCTCTCTGATACCCTTGATAAGGATCCGCCCACTCTCTCCTCAGAATCTCGTACGACGCCCACCGTTCGCTTCCTCGCCCCAAGGAAGATGGAGCAGAGAGAGAGAGTGCCGTGTGCTTTCTCCCAATGCGACGACGTCGAGGGTTTCATCGTCTCCCTGGCGACGGGAAAGAATGGAAGCAAAAGTGGTGTTTTACCGAGTTCTCTCTTTTGCCCACGTCTAGTGCTTACAAACTCGAGAAACCGAAAGAAGTAAAGCCGGGCAATTTGATGACTCGAAACAAACAAAAGTGCTTACTGATGAATCGGCATAGCTTTTAAAAATAAATTTAAAAACTTCTTTTAAAAATTTTAACTTCGCGGGCTTTCCGCTCTCGTGTGTTATTGTATTCCTTTTTGTATGAATGCTATTGCTTTGTCTCCAGCACGCTACTCACATCGCGTGTCGGACTGTAAGCGCACTCGGCAGCGGTCTTCAAAATGTTTTGGGACCGGAGTTACGTTGCGTCAGGAGGGCGTTTGAGGAGAAAACAACTTGCGAGAGTCACATCCACCACTGTTTTTCCGAACTAGGTTAATAACTTAAAACATTCGGCCGTGACTATTTTGTACCAACATAATGCTGAAGACCTACGGTTTAGCAAATGTTTCTCCAGCACACATTGTTCCATTCATCGTCGTTCGTGAGTGCACTGATTTTTTTCCGATTTGCGCCCTGATTTCAGGAACATGAATAAGCACGTACTTAAGGTAGTCCGTGATAAATAGTTCCCTAGTTATAATGGAGAAAATATTCAAATCATACGCTTTAATTTCACCAGCAGTAGGACAGCTGAATTAAACATCGCATTATTAATGGTGGAATAATATAGTTTTATATGACAGAAATGGTAAGTAATTGAATGAAAATATCTCAGTAAGTCTTTGACTCGACTCATTTTTTTTGCGCGGTGCGTTTGAAACTCCTTCAAAACGGAAGGTTTTTTGTGATACCCAAGAACTTATTGCGGTGACAGTATGATTAATTTTCATAAATAGTTGAGAAAACATACAAATTACACGCTGTTAGTTTTTTACGACATCTAAATGGTAGAAATTCCTCATTTTGTAAATAATGTCTCTCTGGAGTGTATACACGTACCATTTCCCTTGTAAAAGGACTGGTATTTCTTGGCAAATAACTCCGAATGTAATGTGGTAAGGGGTAGAATTTTGGCTGTCGTTAAAAGGGTGAGATGTTTATCTTTGAAATGAGACCAAATTCATTGATTTCTAACTAAAATGACATTTCGCGCAGACTATCTTTATGTGATAGGGAAGACTTCGATTTAAGCGCCTTGCTACGCCGCCGCGCCTTTATTCATCGGCTAATTCTGCTGAGGGCATCGGAGTGAACAAGGTGCTCCAGGTGTGGTGCGGGTGCATTTCGATTGGTTTACTGCGTGGGACGGTGGTGCGAATGGGGTGTGTCTTATTCGTGGGAAGCGAGGAATGGAAAGCGTCGTGTGTTGGCTGTTCAGAGGGCACAGTAGAAGGTGAGAGGGGGGGAGAGGAGGGGTAATTTCCCGAGCCTACGGTGTGAAGCTAAAAAGTCGTGGCCGAAAGAGAGCACTGGGGTGTGCAATTGGTTCCGGGTGCAGGCGGCGGAGGGCGTTAATGGCTCCGGGAGGATCGCACGTAGATGGCAGCGGTGTACTTCTAAAGTTCTACCGGGACGACGGCGCGCCGTACGGTTTCCTACGCCGCGGCGTAGGAAACCGTAGTTTATGAGAACCCTGTGTTGTGATACGAAGAGTCGGACATTTCAAATTTTACGATGTTTCGATATTGTACTCTGCGAGCTTTGATAATCGTGAGTTGGATTCTATTTGAATGAGTCTCATCCGAAGTTATGTGCGATAAGCTGAACGGTTAGTATTTCATCTATACATGCGTTGACTCTGTGATGGTGTTGGCATATTTATTATTCAAACTTGTTCGATGTTTTCCAATGCTTCCGTTGCTAGTGGCCTAAATAAATGACTATTTTTGACCACTACTTTTTTAAGTTTTTGTTGGCCTCTTTCGTGACGTATGTAAGTGCATCTGACGTCGAAATGTTACAGAAATTCTTTGTGTTACCAATGCGGGCGTGCGTGTGTCAGTGAGGCTGCCGTCATTATTCCCCTTCTTTCGTTTTGTTAATAGACGTTTATTTTAGATAATATTTTAGTCATGGTACATTTTAGTGCTTGTTTGCAAATAAGCGCGAAGTAGAGACTTTTTTAGCCTTTTGACTCAATGTAAAGTGTTTTTTCCAGCGAAAATTATATTTGAAAAACTTTTATCTTGGATTAATTATTTTGCGCGGACAATGTTTTTAATTATTCTGCCTTTAAGACCTAACCGAATTAGTCTCATAGCTCCTCTCCTCTATATTTAGAACTGGTGTGAAGGAATTTTTAAATTGTAATCAATGAATGACGAATGAATATATTGACATTAGTTTTAATGATGCTAATTGTAATGTTACACTACCGTCGCTGTGAACGATAGAAATTCCGGATGTTGAGAGAGCGTACCGTCGAACCGTTGCGTCCTCGTGGGATTCCTAAGATAAGCACCGTTGACTTACGTAAAGCTTTTGTGGAGTCTAACTATTGTTAGACGCTTGGCTTCTTGCTCGAGAAAAAACTAGCCCCTCCCCTCTCGTCGCCATAGTATAATTTTAATTCCTTGAAGTTTTGCGAATGAGCGACAAAGAAATGTTATAGTACTTTCGGACTCGTTGGAGGTTTCTTTGATGAGGCAGGCAAGTTACAGTGGCGTGTAATCAAATCTATATAGCGTGTCAAATGCGTGGGCCCAGCAATTGAATTGAAGCAATGGAAAGCGATATCCGCGGGGCTTAATACGCGTGCGGGAGGGTTTGGGAGACGAGCTATATGTTACACCGTGTTTCAATCCGTCCAATCAACCAAAGAAAAGGTTCTGTTATCTTTAGGGATTCCCCCGATTTTATTTTGCCGGGGTGGCCAGTCGCCTGGGCCCTGAGCGGGGACAGAGTGGAGCAAGAGAATGGAGCGTATCTGAACGGAGAGACAGGCCTGAGGCATTGAATTCATTCCTTGGAATGTGGCGAATGAGGAGAGAATGCAGGAATGAATGGTTGATAATTGAGTTATCGCTCTAGGCAGCGTTGATATTCGCATTTTGGGAATTACTATAACTCTAACCTACAACAGGGCTTGATATCGAATCCAGCGTATATCAACATACTTTTTATTCCTATTCCATTATCTAGAATTTTTATTTTTTCTCTTTTACCCTGTACCTGACAGCCCTATCAGAATGTGTTCGAACGGGTGGGGAAATGGAAATTTCTCGGTATAATCTTGTTTGACGATCGTATATCCTAAATTCTAAGTATTTTTCGTATCTCCAGAAATAGATTGGTGTCTTTCCTATCAATTTTTCATCTTGAATATCATGGCAGGATATCGGTACGATAATGTCGACTCTGTTGAAGAATAAGGTTTATTGGTTATTCTTTAAGTGACCATTTCTCATGGTAGGGCACTAATAGCTAGAGTTTTTATATATTTCAGCAATTGACAGCCGTGCTCAAAATAATGGTTTGTGATGGGCATTCTCGTACTCGACGCCGCGGAAAAAAGGTCATGGAAAGAAATAGTAATAATGACGTTTATTTAGCCATAAGCTATTCCAATGTGTAAATACGTTTATGTTACATTAAGAGAAAATTTTCAATTTTCCCTGACCAAATTATGAAATATTTACTACATTCCCATTTGCACTTTTTCAGTTCGCGTTCCCTGTTACGAAATCCTGATTCCTCCTCTCAAGCATAATACTCAGTGTAATTGTAAATGGTATTAGTATTTTTTATCCCCCTTCACGGGTTTTTAGAGTTTGGTCAGTAATTCAAATAATTAGATGATTTAACTGTGTTCTTTAATGCCAACGTTTCGCTTTATATTGAAAGCAACTTTAAACGAATTTCTGAAGGTAAATATTTTTGCATAAATTGTTTCATCATCTCTTCATTGGAAAAAATTATTTTGCATCTATGTGCTTGTCATGTTCTCTATGTTTCTGTTAATTGTGTATTATAAATTATCGTCCGGGGGATGGGAAAAAGAAAAATTGCTGATTTAATGGTCCGTTGACAATTTCGCTTATAGCCCTGATGTTGCTTTAAATATAAAGCGAAACGGTGGCATTAAAGAAAAAAAGTTTAATCATCTAATTATTTAAATTACTGACCAAACTCTGAAACCCCGTGAAGGGGTATAAAAAACATATAATTAAGGTGGTCAAGAAAACAACATCAAGCAAGGTATTAGTATTTTTCAAGTACCATTCCGTATCCTACCTTTCTATACAACTACATCTTATCACTATTTGATTAGGTGGAATTTTAGTTTTATGACACTAATTCCATGTAAAAGTGTGACAAAGCTTCTTTCTCATCGGAAGGCGGATATTACTAATGACTCTTGAGTTGTAATTGTGTTGAATATTAGTATATTATCGAGGTATCTAGGCATCAAACCCAATTGAATTTTATGAATGAGTATTATTCCATATAGTATTCCAGAGCTTTCCATATGCCTAACCATTGCAGCATTTTCAACTTACAGTTAATTGTTGCATACCTATCACATTTTAGTGTCAGCCTAATGCCTCTATTCTGTTGTTCTTGAATTCTATTTCTGTTTAAATAATTGGATAGAAACATGACTTTGGCAGGTAATGCCAGTCAAGTAGCAAAAGATATGACAGTAATCAAAGAGAGTTAGAATATTGCTGGTATGTCTTAACTTGGTTTAGCTGTGGAACTTGCCTATAACTTTTTTGCATAAGAAACTCAACTTTTCTGCAATAATTGTATATATATATATGGTAAAATGTATAATCATGGTTTAATCATTATTGTCACTCAATTTCGATTTCGTAGATGTGATCTCTCCCAATTATATTTTGTGCATTCTACTAACTTTACCTCACAATTAACAATGGTAATGGACATTTACATGGCGATGTGGTCTTTACAGCGCTTAAATATCGAGTCCTTGTGCCAAGTATCATTGCTTTGCGTCATACTTGTCTCAATTTTCATTTGTTTACTCTAAGCTAGTCGTATAGCAAATTTGCACAATCTGATATATTATTATTTAAGTGATAATTTTACCATTCTATGTCGAATTTCCGGTTGGATTTGTCGCATCCATTATTTACTGCGCACGATCCTGTCACATTTGGGAGTTCACATTAGTTGTCGTTCGCCGGACAGTCCGTCGCATGGAAGGTTACGTATGATTTAACGCACAACTGTGTGCATTGTTTATTAATTTGCTGGCAATTAATATTGGCGGTATTCTGACGGAAAAACATGAGGATAGCTATAGTTTCGAATCAGGTTTACATATTGGTTCCCCTGTAACTTCGAAGCCCTCGTTGACCCACCTTTCAACCTGAATAAGTTTCGACCTCCCGAGAGCAGCAATAGTTCCCTTTGCTTTCTTTCATAGTCTTAGATGCTGATACCCCTGGGTGGTGTTAACTTCTACATCGTGTAATCACTAGAGGTCGAAGTCTCAACGCACCACTCAAGCGGACTACTTTACTTCCAAGGAATATCTTCAAATATATACGTGTCTTAACGCAGCGTTTCGAGCAATCTTGCTCCGGCGAGTCTCGGGTCGACCTTAACGACTTTCTTACTCGTCCTCTCAATTGAGCACAAAATTATATTTAAAAAAATCAAAGTGGCGAGCTAAAAGAAGGCCCTTCAGAATTATTTATTTTCCTCATTAAGGAATTAAAATATATTATTCTTTCAATAGTGCTCTAATACGAATGAAGTGGAAGTAGAGTCTCGTAGCCAAAATCCTAATCCTTGAAACTCATGCGCAACGATAGGTGCGTAATGCGAGATAGATGAATTCCTTTCCTTTTATTGCGTCGCTTTATGATCAAGCATTAGATTCCTACGAATACCCACACGAATTCCCCAGAATCCTACGAATCTGTCTCTGCGTAATTGATCCAACACTATTATAATTACAGTCACAATCTGTCACCATTTCATCATAGTCGTCACCTTACGTCCCATCATCCCTCCATCCTTTCGTAATTTATTGCAGATTTTGTTCCTTTGGCATAAAACGCCCTCTACTATGTATTTTGATGCCGAATTCAGTGATTGTCTCTCTTGAAGTTGAATGACTATCTCTAGCGCGGCCTTGGAAGATTGTAATTTAGATCTGATCGTCCGGGAGAAAGGCTTTAATTGCCTCTCGGTCTCGTGTGCCTGTGTGCGACTCTTTCCCTCAGTGTCGTTTCTTGTGAGACTTGGTCTCGAATCCGCGGAGGCAATCATGCGGCAATCCGGAGACAAGATCCTGTCGCACGCGAGCTATGAATCTGCGAGCTCGAGAGACCCGATCTCAACGTGGCGCCTCTGTGTTCAGCGATCAATCGAGATACTTTTCTTCAAACTGTGTTATTTTTCAGTCCTAAATTCATTTTTTTCCAGGGTATTAATGTGGTCAATGGAAAGTTTTCTTAGAAATGAGTCAGTAAACTTGTTTAAATGTCTTAGCATGAGCGTGGAAAAGAGATTTTTTCTTGGTGGAAAAAGGACAAACTTTGCAAATTTCACTAGTCAGTTTTATTCACGACCCGGGTTTCGACAGTTTATGTCATCTTTACCTGAACGCAATATGAGGTGAAATCTGAAGGCAGCATGAGGTGACATCTGAAGATGATATAAATTGTCGAAACCCGGGTCGTGAATTAAACTTACTAGTGAAATTTGCAAAGTTTGTCCTTTTTCCATCATGGAGAAATTTCACAAAGTTACCCCTGACATTGTTAGATTTTCTCTTATCTGAAACTGGTGCCTTAATTTAAATTCATATCTTATTTACGAGATCAGACGAGGGTGTTGAATCCTTATTCGTCTCTGTTTTTGCGCTAAGTGAAATGTCACATTTAAGCATTACACCTTTCATTCATTCATTTTCATTCATTGCATTCAGCAATAGTGCTGTTGTCGTGCTTAGATAGTCGTACTTGAACGGCATTTTCTGTTAAGTTTCTATCATTCGTATTATATCCTGCCTGCCGTGCCGTGGCAAATGACAAATTTTCAATTCAAAGTATAATTTATGGCTTTCTTGACGGATGGCAATATTTAATATTATAGGTGTGTTGATTCTTATTGTTCAATTTTCGAATGCACTGATTACTGCGTAAAGTACTATTTAATTACCCTTATTTAATGTGCTGTTCCAAACAAGTGATTTCTAGGATGAGCTAAATTGCCGATTTTGAATTTCGTTTGTATATGCGCTTATGATAATGCTTCCGTTTATGTTACTACCTCCTAAAATGTTTCTCGCATGCCTCTTTACTTCCGGCCTAATTCGTTCATTGCCGCTCACTCATGCGCACATGTAGTTGTTGCTGGATGCGGGCGATATCGTTTTCGATCACTAAGGAAAGGTCTCTCGGAGGTAGGTAAGTGGTAGAATTATTCGGGGAGGAAGAGCGTTGAGTGATCCGACATCGTCATTGGCCTACAACAATCAAGGGGCGGTGCCTGCCGAGGGAGAATGTTTTTTTCCCTATCCAGTGGATGGAAAGCTGTACTTAAACTAGAGATGCAGGTTGAACCTTCAGATGGGAACGGTATTCCATTGATGGGGCTCCGTCCCTCCTGTAATTAATCTTGTGTCTTTGTCTTTGACAAAGATAACTCCTGACACCACGCCAATCCCGTCTAACATCATCAAATCCTCCCCAATTTGCGTCATGTGCATCAGAGAAGCATTCAAGCGAATTCCTCATTGTTTACGTAATTAATGTGCGTATATATTAATGCCAGTTTTATCTGCCAGTATCCAATTAATGCCAGAATTAATAGTTGCTCTGCTCCAGTTGACTATAAGTACTCAAATGAACTATATTATAAAACGCACCCTCACCATATCTAATATTTCGTCTCACGAAAGTCGGTCTAGGTGACATTCGCTTTTGCGCTGACCACTGCTTTTTCTCTTTATTTTCATGCATCCCTTTGATTGCGTTTAGTTACCTATTTACAAGTAAATGTATATTTATTTTTACTATGTTCAAATAGCTTGCAAAATGCTAACTTTAATGCGCCAAGTGTTTCGGCCTTCTGCATGCATTGCGAAATTGTCGTTCTTCGTTTCTGCCGAAATGTTTGGTTGTCTATGATTGTTTTAGATGCCAGATTTCAGCGGTTTGCAATCCTCTTTTGTGGTAATGTGTTTTGCCGTGTACCGTTGCGTCATCCCTCGCCATTCCCTCGTCTGTGTCGACTTTATATTGGGAAGAAAGTAGGTGCGACATTTCAAATCTCCAGGAACCATGCGTGTCAAGCGGGGCTCCTTGATATGCATGCCATAGTTTCCCCGTCTCTTTGTGTCTCAGTACTCTTTTCGCATTGAAGATTCGGAGAAAGTACGGTTTACCGCAAGAGCTAGCGACATGCCAATGTATTTTCCGTGCCCGAGGTCTTTTTTGTTTCGCTTTTCGTTTAGAATGGCGACCACCCCGAGCACGCTATTTCGAGCAGGATTACCGTCCGTTATCGGTTCGTGCTGCATGAGGTTGAATTTCGTTTTGTGTCGTGAAAATATTATAAATTCTGGGTATCTGATACCCTATGTTCTGGAGCGGTAAATTATTTTCTATCGCGATTATACGTACACACTTGCTTTCTGGGCGCGCGCAGAAAATACGAACTCATACGTACGTGCTCTGAATTTTTCTCTCACATGTGCGAGTGGAGCTATTCGTTCTCCTTTTTATATACTTTTCTTTAACTCGCTTTTCCATGGATCCATGGTTACCACTTCATTTTACCCTACGTAGTTACCACTTCATTCGATCATATTTATGAATCGAGTTAGAATAGTGGTGAAGCATCCGACTCTCGCTCCGTGTGTCTATCAGGGTCATCGCATCCAGTCCACAACTTGGTGACTTTTTTAAATAAACAGTCCTAGTATTTTTACTCCTAGTTAATAAAATTTTTAAAAAACAACAAGTTGTTTTAGGAATAGAAAGTAAAAAAAATGAAAAAATTGAAAAAAAAATGTAAGCATGCTTTTCTAAAATAATTATTTAAAAATCTAAAAAAAGAAATATCTGAACATTGTACTAACAAAGATAAAATAGTATTCTCTCAAGTGAATGAAAATTTATCCTAGTACTGGAAATAATTAAATTCAATTCAAGGAAATTAGCCACACAATGATAAGACCACAACGAATAGCATGGGGCGCCACCTCATTTATATTTTGCACCTTAAGTTCATTCGAAGATTTGCTAGAAATTGTATATTGAAGCTCTCTATTCCATTGAATACCAAAATCTTCATGTTTAATTAATTTATATTGATATCTAATATGAAAGAGTTCCCCTAAACGTAACTTCTTACATAGTAGTCAGCACGGCTTCCGTAAGGACAGGTCCTGTGAAACATAGCTTGCGCTCTTCCTTCATGACATCCTAAAATCAGGTGAATCGAAAATGCAAGTCGACGCGATATTCCTTGATTTCAAGAAGGCATTCGACAAGGCTCCAAGCAAAAACTCCTATGTAAATTAAAATCATGCGAAGTTAATATAAAATCGTGAATAGGATAAGTGACTTTCTCAGTGATCGAAAACAAAAAGTAGTTATTGATGCTTTTACCTGGGATATGGTCGAAGACACATCCAGTGTTCCTCAAGGAAGTGTGATCGGTCCTCTTTTATTCATTATTTATATTAATGACCTAAGTTCCAGAGTTAGCAGTAAATTAAGATTATATGCAGACGATACAGTTATCTACCGTGAAATAAGCGAAGACGCGGACTTTGAGGTTACGTCATCGGACCTTAACAACGTTCATTCGTGGTACCAGGAGTGGGGGTTAGAATTAAATATCAGCAAAAGCACCACAGATCACTTCCTGCGAAAGTCATCACAAAAATGCTATACCTATACTGTGGGTGGAGTAAATATAAAATCTTCAGACACAGTAAATTATCTTGGAATTACCTTAACGTCTGATATATCTAGGGATTACACATACAAACATATGCGGTCCAGCATTGAAGAAACTAGGTTTTATTAAGCGTATAATAGGAAGGTCCTCGAATGAAAAAGTAAAAGAGAGATGCTACTTCGCTCTGGTTAGGCTACACCTCGAATATGCTGCGAGAATTTGGGACCCTGGTCATAAAGATTTAACCAAAAAAATTAATAAAATACAAAGGAAAGCAGCGCGCTTCGTTTAAAACTGCCACAAGCGTACATATAGTGTCGCAACTTTTAGAGGGATTAAGTTGGGAGCCCCTAGAGACTCGGAGGCTACACGCTAGGCTTAGGGGTCTTGAGAAATTCAGAACTGATATTTTTCTGAGCGACACACAGGATATTATCATAACTCCTCTCTACATTTCTAAGTCTGACAGAAGCGATAAAATGAGAGAGATACGTTGCCGAGCAGATAGGTACAAAAACTCGTTCTTTACGCGCACAATATGCGACCACAATAAAAACTGAACTCCACTAAACAAACTCCTATAATACGTAACACCATTTCACCTCCCGAAAACTTACATCTTGACATGGCTGGTGACCTAACACCCCCTACCACACACCCATGGGGCGGCTCGCAGGGTATTATGTAGATGCAGATCCATTAGTAAATTTCCTGCACGTCGCTTCGTCAAATGTCCCTCGCAAGAAGAGCCTGTCCTCAGCCGCACAGCCCCTCCCTCAAAGTATCATTCTCATCATCAGTACACAATCAATCATATCAAATAAAATTTACAGTCATATGAAATAATTTGACGGCTTTGAGTTTCAATTTCAAGCATAAATACATTCCTCATTGCTTATATATCACCAAGAAATGTTAACGAAAACAACTTTACACGGCTGGTGACCTAACAGCCCCTGTCACCCGCCCATGCGGCGGCTCACAGGGTATCATGTAGATGTGCCCTCAGTGGATTCTCCAAAAATGTCCATAGAATATTACAAACTTTCATTCATATTTCATTTTTCAAGTTAAATGCATAGTGAGTTGTTGGACTCTGTGGTACACGTAGCAATAATTTCTTTGCGTAATGCCGTCCCACCTTTTTTGTGGGCCATCATTGACTTACTGGAACAGTGGAGACCAGCAGACATAATGCTAAGCTTCCAATCTTAGACAGTCATGTGGCTATCGGAAGTTAAAAATAATTGGTGAAAGGCTTATGTTACCCAAAGTATTTTAATTGATTTTTATCTACTATTGGATTAAAATTTTTTTCCTAAACGCCATCGAAATACTAAGTTTACATTGCTACAGAATTCTAGGTCTATTCGTTCCTGATTGTAATATTCACTATGCATGGGTTGGTCTTATTTTTTTAGACGCCATCATATTTTCGCTTTCGTTATAAACAGCTGTTATCGAGTAAACGTGTGTCGCTCAATGACACATTTAGGACCGGTTTTACAATATCTGGTTAAACTTCACTTTAGCGTTTACCGTTAAGCTCAAAATTCGGTTATATGTATAATCGATGGTTAATTGAAATGTGGACGTTAAAGTTCTCGTTTTGACAACGAAGGACTTCCAAAGGTTAGCCGAGTTAACGTGATGATTAACGCGTTCCATGACGGTATTGTGAGTTCCATCATGGCGGATTTTATGATTGACTTGACCAAGGACACTGGAAATCTGTAGAATCTCTGTAGAAGCCTTGGACTTGACAAACCATATTGTGAATATGATTGCTAGGTGCAGGTACTGTTCAATTTAATATTTGTCAGAGCCACTTCAAAACATGCAGTGAAGAATTAATTCTTTTACAGATTATTTCGGAGAAAAAGAAGCGTCGAAAAATCGCCAGATACGCATATCCTTAGTAAAGAGCCCCACGAGATATTCTTTATCTTGAAGCCATTTCTTGAGTCCTCTGTAGTTATATGCCATTTCTCACGAATTCGAAGAGCCATTGGTAGCATAGATTGTACTGATGTAAAGACACAATGCCCAGTGGCATAAGGCCCCCGCACATACTAGTGCACGACTTGACTAGAGTGAGTGTTACGTGTTTGTGAGCTGAGGAATTCATAAATGTCGCTGTAGCCTTTTATGCTATGCCCCTGTAGTTTTCTGTAGTTATATGCCATTTCTCACGAATTCGAAGAGCCATTTGTTGCATAGATTGCACTGATGTAAAGACAATGTCCAGTGGCATAAGGCCCCACACATATTAGTGCACAACTTAACTCGAGTGAGTGTTACGTTTTTGTGAGCTGAAGGACTCAAAATTTTCGTGGTAGCCTTGTATGCTATGCCCCTGGAAACTTAGAGGTTAGGCAAATTTGGTGATCGATGTGAGTAGTCGGGGCTTAAAAGTTGTTTGTTTACTTAAATCTCGCCCGTGGTGCAATAGCAAGGCAGTGCAGGAGATTACTAATATTTCTTAAATTTTAATAGAAGAGCAAGAACAAGGCAGTGCAGGAGATTACTAATATTTCTTAAATTTTAATAGAAGAAGACGATTGGCAATGGCACTATCGCGTAATGTCTCGATATTAATGTCTCCAGCATTTTCATATTTGAAAACAATAATCTTGACATTCCATGTTGTCACATAAAGCAGTTGAAATTGCTTCAGTTGATAGTTTGGTTGCATTTATTGTATTAGTTTTGGTCAAGTCTCGTATACGTTTCCTCCTAGCCCACAATGCTTGATAGGAACTATTTATCTGCCAGATTAGGCATCAATTACACTTAAGTGTATGTAAGTAGTGCGTGTGATTTCTTTTGTGTATTTTGATTCCTGGAAGTGTTTTGGAATTATTTGTTTGGTGCTAAATATCTTCTAAGTCACCGATGGCCTTCATATTCTACCGGATTTAAGTGTGACCCTCAGTGTCGCATCATGTGATCACATTCGAATGTTCACGCGCATTTTTTTTGTCCATTTAAGGAAGTTAATTATAGTCTGTTCACGCGTGCTTCTCCTATTTTAAACCACCTTGGATAGATGTGGTGATGAAAACAATTGTATTTCATGCAATTCTTAAAATCTGGACATTGAGAAAAGAATGAGAAATTAATGGCAGCGTTTAAAATACGCATTTGGAGACACGTAGATATAAAAACCGGCGTTGAAGGGAGATAAGAATAAGTAGATCTGCGCATTGTAAGGGAGGAAATTTTTTTCATTGGGGAAATTTGGGGGAGACGTAGCTGGTGGTTGGACCAGGTTATTAAAACCCACGGAGTGCTGAAAGCTGCGGTGAATCAGTAAATGCTGCGTAAAGAGGTGAAACGGGGTAAAGTCTGGCCATTTCCAATGGAATGAATGAAACCGTGGAGGGAACAGGTGCAATCCGCGTGCGTGAATGGTTCGGGAGTGTTATACGATTCAAATGTATTACCAAGACGTCTTTATGTCTAGTACTTACTCAGCTTGCACTTCTGATTCAATTATTAATCTCTATTTTCGTTTTGGTGTCTCACGAGATGCAGAATTATCGGCTATTATCTACATCTACATAATACCCCGCGAGCCGCCGCATGGGCGTGTGGCAAGTTAGGTCACTAACCGTGTAAGGGTGTAAGTTTTTGGAGATGAAATGGTGACATATATTATAGGAGTGTATTTAGTGGAGCTAAGTTTTATTGTGATCGCTTATAGAGCGCGGAAAGAACGACTTTTTGTACCTATCTGTTCGGCAGCGTATCTCTCTTATTTTATCGCATCTGTCAGACCTAGAGATGTAGTGAGGAGTCATGATAATATTCTCTATGTCGCTCTGAAAAATATCAGTTCTGAATTTATCCAGCAACCTAAGCCTAGCTTGTAGCCTCCGAGTCTCTAGGGGCTCCCACCTTAATCCCTCTAAAAGTTGTGAGACACTATATGTACGCTCGTAGCAGTTTTAAACGAAGCGCGCTGCTTTCCTTTGTATTTTGTTAATTTTTTTGGTTAAATCTATTTGACCAGGGTCCCAAATGCTCGCGGCGTATCCGAGGTGTGGCCTAACCAGAGCGAAGTAGCATCTCTCTTTGACTTTTTCATCCGAACCGAATCCGATTTTTACTATGAGAGAACGCATGAAACACAGTACACATTCACCTGGGTTCATTCAGTTTTCTATGTGTAATATTCGTTGTGGCGTATTATTGAGCAATATTAACGTCTAACGTCGCTTCGAAGGAAACTGGATATTACTGAAGAATTAATGATGTCTTTGAAAGGAGCACAATGTTAACGAATTAGAATTGTTATGATAATTGTATCATTGCCTATGATGTTGTGGTTATCAGAAATTTATCATAATGAAAAGCAGCGAAATGATAATTGTTTCTTTTTCATCGTGCAACGACCTTGAAAATCGGCTGATGCACATTGAATTTTGAGGTCAAGTTACTGAAACGCTTTCCAATTTACCGATGGACACTAGACCTCAGATTCGGCTGTCGAAACCCTTTCACTGCAAATCCCTGCGTATAATTTTGCTTTGGTCATTTGTTTGTGTGGTTCTTTGGGAAGGCGACTGACTTCTGGGGCAATTTTCGCCGTGATTAAATAGTTCTCCGTCGTCGCTGGGATTCGAACCATATTCCCGATGGGCAGGTTGGGAAGCCAATCCTCATAATTTCGATCCCTTTATTCATTGCTTTTCCCGCAAAAATATAAAACTTCATTCTCGACGAAGCGTTTTAATTTTAAAATTTTGCGCTAATCCCCTGTTCCGGCGTTATTATTAGCCACTGAATCTATCGGACACTGCACCCATTGGCTATGTACTCGTTCCAATTACTCGAGAGGATATCCGGCTGTGATAAAGCGCTTTAATTTGCCCCTCGCCGGTGGCTAATCGACCGCGTGGTGGCGAGGTGGTGGAACGGGGATTTTAAGGGTTTTGGGGGCGTTACTCATTCCAGGTCGCCCAGTTTTGGTCACCGCGTAATAACCTCTCTCGCCCCGTGGCTCAACCATATTTTCCATCGTACGGGATAAGCTGTCTCATTCTCCGGCGCTTATCGCTTCCTTTCTCTCTCTCCCCCGTGTAGCCATTCCACCGCGAAATGTCCCAATTCTCAACCCTTGTACGACACTTTTTTGCTTTCCGCCTATTGTTATGAACATATGATGGATCTTAACTGAAAAGTTGCAAGGCTTTCTACAGAATATTTTTAGCTGGATGTAATGGAGCGGAGCCATGGATTTTTTATCCAAGCCTTCCTTAGTCCAAATTAGTTTTTGAATTGAATTGGAGAGGTGAATGTCTTTAGCAGAAACGTATTCCCCTCAATTCCGTCAACGCGCCCCTAAACGACGGTCCAGTTCTTGTCCTGAGAGAAGGTAATTTATCCGGCGAATGCGATAGGAATAAATAAATACTGTGTAGTTTAGTCAATGAATGTGCCATAATCTAATAGAGTTTTCCTGTGAGGCAGAAATAAACATTTGACCAAATGTTTGCTTTTTTATTATTATTCAAGGCAGTATTACTATATTGGAAAATTCACAGAACCATTGTGTCGCACCAGAGTTTAAATAAATTTCGGTAAAAGTAATGATAACTAATGCCTGGTTTTATGTCTGGCTAACATTTTATGCCCATTAAGAGGTATTTGACGCTTAGTTAATACGAAAATAGGGCAAGGTTTAATGAGGGGTTAAGAGTGACGACAAGAGAAAAGTATTCCTTTGTTAGCTACGCCAGACTACATCAGACAACATTCTTATGTTGACGTTTTCAGCGTTAATATTGCTCACAATTTCCAATCGATAATTTGACGAATTTATTTTCAGGTCTTATTTTCTGTGTTGAGGTGAGATTCCAGTTCGTTTCCATTTTATACTGACTATCAAAATGTTATAATAATTCCAAAGTTTATTTAATATTTTTCATTGCTTTTGACGGGGTAAAAATGGTATTTTTTGCAAAAATTTTCTGTTTTTTTGGTTGTATGTAACCGTCTATCATTGATATAAGTCCTTTAATTTTTCTTCACAGTAGAATGCGCATTGAATGTGGAACTAGTTGCTGAGGTTTTATTTCTCGGCTTATACTTCGTTGCTCCGAAGTTGGCAGTTAATCGTTTGAGGAGAGATCGTGAATGGTACTTATCTCTGATCGTAATTTCCGTTCGATTTTTCCCTCTCCATTCCTGTAGAGTCGGCCCGAGTTTTTTTTTTTTGCCAACTTCCCGACGAATTAATTAGACCCGAGCGCTTAGGATTCCGGAATTTGCACTGGAACCCGATTTTCTCAAAAGAGGCTTCATCCGAGATGTGAACTCCTTTAGCCGTCTTCTCGGGCTTACGTACCACATATTTCTGTTCCTCTCGAGCGTGTTTTTCTCGCTCAATTAGGCTTGCTCGAAAGTATGAGCGGAACGCTGAAGATAGACGTTTTTAATGGCGATGCCACTGAGCGTGCAACCACTAATCGAATAATGCCATCTAGCGCTACGGTGGGCATTGCTTTAGCAAATAATAGCTGTAGCGTAAGCTTGGATACGTCAATGAATTACTGTCTGCTTCCTCGAGCCGTTTTCAATTTTGGGTTTTTACCCTCCTAGATTGAAATTTCTCCTGGTCCCCATCCTGACTGGGTTCATTACAGCCTTTGCCAAACTTGTTTTTATGAATATAAAAAGAGAAGTTTCAGGCATGATGTGGTGGAAGGATTCCATCATAAAGACTGAAAGGAATGCAAATTTCCACTTGGATGAATTGTAATCGACCTACGTTTCGATGTACTACACCATCATCAGGCCAGATGATGATGTAGTACTTCGAAACCTAGGTCGAGTAAAATTTATCTAAGTGAAAATTTACATTACTTTCATTCTTTATGATTGTTTTAATGAAGTATTTCAATCGCCTACTACTCAGAAGTGGTGATGGAGCTTAATCTGTTTCGAAAGTTAAATATTTGCTTTTATTATTCCCTGGAGTGAACTCATGGTCTTATTAAGAATTCAATAGTGGCGGAAAACGAAGAAAAAATCATTTCTGTGAATACTTTTTTAATTTGGATCCTATGCATTCCTAAATTTACTAAACTTCCCGAATAAAATGTGAGGGAATGCAGGAAATTTGTAAAATGCTGTTTCAGCCGTCTTACAGTGTCGTTTTTATGTTCGGTTATCTACGGCATTTTTACTTCTAATTCTCATGACTGGATTTTTTCTTGACATATAGTCAGCAAGTTTCTCACTTAAGGTAAGCTTCGTATTTATTCCTTTCCGTTCACCGAAATTCTTCGTTTTTAGGACCGTTTGATTTCTTCAATTACTTCTAATTTGTTTCTTTTGATATGCTGTTCGATTGCGCAATTTCCCCATCTCTTCCGATGCCCTCTTCATTTATAATTGAAATGCGAAGAAGTAAAAATGCTAACGTCACTCATAGTATTAAAGCCAAAACGGTGAATTCAAGCGCTGTTCCTTATTTGATTTACGGTATTGGCCATAAATGTTTTCCATTGTTTTAAGAACGGGGAATATTTATCATATTTTTTATCCCTACTCGTCAGTTTCCGTCCCTGCGTTGCACCAATAAATGCTGGGTCCTCCGTCCCAAGTAACATAGATACCACCCAGGAGTGAATAAATGAACGAATCATAGAATTAGCTCATACGTTGCAGTGATTCAGTTCTTCATTTGCATTAAGTGTGTCCCTTCCCTCAATGAGTATCTCTGCTAATCATCCTCCGAAGGGTTGGAAATCTGGAAACCTAACTTCCCGCCTGCAATCCGTTCGATCATTTCCGTGCTCGATTCCTTGTTTCCAGCTTGATCCCCTTGATCCTCTTGATTCTTTCTGAGGACAGGTCTAGTGGTTTTGCGATGGAGGGAGTTTTCCACCGGTGGAAATTCAGGAATTTGTATAAGGGCCAGTCTCGATTTTTTTCTTTTTCCCTCATTTCTCATTCCCCTCTAATTGCTTCGTTTTTTTTTATTGCGGAACATTTCGACACAAAACTTTCCAGATCTTTGCATAATTCCTTTTTCTCCGTTCCCATATTCTTTTTTCTCTTCGGTTTTTTCTTTTTTTGATTACTCCGTCAAGATTCGCCAAGCATTCATTGGTCACAATCGGTCTCGTTTTATATTTGAATCTTTCGTTTCCCCAACTTTAATTTACTTGATGCATTAATTTTTTTCTTTCTTTGTCAAGAACTCTTTTGTGACCCTTCATTCTTTGCGCATTGCGCACCTGTCCGCATTAGGCGCTGTCGATGGTGTCTGGCGATAAAATTCGATATCAGACCCCCGAATTTAAATTTGGAGGCGTTGGCTTTTTGAATTAATCTAAAAAGCGAATGAAATACCATTCTCCATTATAGAGAACTTGAGGGATATAAAAGTAACTCAATTTCCTTGACTTGAACATTTGCTATTCCTTTTTAGTAACTGATGGAATTGCTTTGGTACGATAATTTGTGTCATTTTTATCGCGAAATGAGAACATCACTTTCTTATTTCAACACACTAGTGTCATATTGTAGTCACACACAGTAGTGACCATACATGGAATTTTGTGCTCAAGTCCCTGGAACAGTTAATATGCCTTTTAGGAGGCTAGCACAGCTGCTTTGCTCGAATATGTTTTTTTTAATGTGTTTATTGACTTTCCCAGTTTTCGGTGGGCCTAGGCATAGGATTTCCTGAATGGAAATTATGAAATATCGCCTGTCTCTTCCACAATTCATGTACATAACTTGGTTAATGTATTTATGTTACCTTTATATTTTACTGGTTGCGCTAGGCAAAGTTATTTCGTCATCGTCGAATTCCAATATTTGCGTCCGTCAAATTCTATTTTTCATTTCTTTTCTCCTCTGAACCCGTAAATTGCTCGTCTGTCGTGTGCCCCTGTCGCTTCCTCCCTAGTTTCTTTCCATTCGTATTCCCTTCAGGAAACAAGAACAAGACGTGAGGTGTTTTGAGTGGTAAGTAGTGGTGGTAACAAATAAAGTGAGGTGGTAAGCAGACACGGGACGAGAGTAGAGCTGGTTCTAGGAGGAGAAGCACTAGAGACGGTGGACGAGTTTATTTGGGAAGCAAAATAACATCAGGTAGGCGGAGCAAGAAGTAAATAGTAAGCCGCATTAACCAGGCCAAGTTAGCCTTCAACAAGAAAAACAAACTCTGTACCGCCAGAAACATTAATTTAAGGATTAGGAAATTGCTATTGAGGACTTTCGTATGGAGCGTTCTGCTCTATGGTAGTGAGACCTGGACAATTGGAAAGAGAGAGAAGGAAAGAATGGAGGCATTTGGAGTGTGGTGCTATAGGAAAATGCTGAAAATACCCTGGGTGGCAAGAGTCACGAACGAGGAGATGTATAAGAGGATAGGGGAAAGACGGTGTATACTCAAAATGCTAAATAAGAGAAGGAACACCTGGATTGGCCATATTCTCCGACACGAAAGCTTGGTTAAGACCATACTAGAAGGTACAGTAGAGGGAAAAAACCAGAGGGGCAGACCTAGACTGGACTATATGGGACAGTTGATGAAGGAACAAGTTTGCTAATCGTACAGTGAAGTGATAAGGTTGGCCCAAGTACGGATGAAGTGGAAGGCTGTTGCAGACCAATCTTAGGATTGTAACCAGGGAAGATGTATTCCCTTGCCTTGTCTTCTCTTCTTCGCTTTTACCTTTTCGCCTTTTGATTCCACAGAGCTTCCTCTGCGCGTGCGCTGTAACCTCACGAGTGATTGTCACGTGCACTGTAACCTCACCGTTGTCCATGATCGATAAAGTGTGTGCACGAAGGCATCCTCTCGC
This sequence comes from Ceriagrion tenellum, assembly GCA_963169105.1. Taxonomy (NCBI): domain Eukaryota; kingdom Metazoa; phylum Arthropoda; class Insecta; order Odonata; family Coenagrionidae; genus Ceriagrion; species Ceriagrion tenellum. The sequence goes on along the minus strand of OY720634.1, from coordinate 157,944,074 downwards.
GAGATGAAGCTGAGTGAGTGAAGGGAGAATTGAAGCCGCCACGGCTCTCCGAAGGATTCGCCGGTACGGGCATACTGCATTCGCGGGCGGGCAGGGAGGGATGATGGTTGGTTGGAAGCGAGGGGTATGCAACTCTGAGAAATGGTGTACGCTTGTTGAGAAATGGTTGCGAAATGGACAGAAATGGACGGAAATGAACAGAAACGGTTAGAAATGGTTAGAAATGGACAAATTATTAGAAATGGATAGATGTGGTTATAAATGAATAGAAATGGACAGAAATGGTTTGAAATGGACAAATTATTAGAAATGGATAGAAATGGTTATAAATGAATAGAAATGGACAGAAATGGATAGAAATGGACATAAATTGTTAGAAATGGACAAATTATTAGAAATGGACAGAAATGGTTATAAATGGATTGAAATGGTCGGAAATAGATAATAATAGACAGAAATAGATAATAATAGACAGAAATGGATAGAAATGGTCGGAAATGGAGAGAAATGGATAGAAATGGCTGAAATGGAAATGCGGTGTACACTTGTTTTTGAAGTTGCGTTGAACCCCTCGGTTGGAAGGTTTCAGGGGTGTTTCCCGCGATGACTGTCGTGGAGAGGGAGAGAAGAATAGTGAGCGGAGCGGAGTGGGTGACGGGAGTGGGATGTCGAAATGCGATGGAAGAGGCTGCTCCCCGTGGAATATAATATAATGTGCATATGCGTTATGGATGGAAGGGCGTAATTCCGATTCCGATTCATCGAAATCGATTCTCGATTCCGATTCCATCGATTCTTATTCCTAATAACAGGTGGGACATTGATATACCAGTAGCGTACGACTAGTACTTATCAAGTATTGGCTGAAATAAAATAACAAAGACAATTAAGTCGCTCAAAAAATATATTGATTATCAAATAGCAAAGATATCCTCAGCTTATTGAGGTAGATAGAAAGTGCAAATTGATAGCCTACACCCAAAATTACAAATGAGACGTGATAAATGAGATTTGATTTGAATATTTATCCATCTGGGATCTATGGAATCGGAATGGACTTTAGGCAATCGATTCTAGATACCGATTCTAATCCTGAGAATCGGTGGAATCGAGAATCGACATTTGGATTTGACTCATCCTTAAATGAAAGCCATAGTGGGTTACATGCTCGCAGGTGTGGTGCGTGGGATTGAATTAAGCGCGTTTATCATCGGAGGGGCGCGGCCATGTTCTACGAATTTGTCAGTTGAATATGCGTCGGCTAACGTACTCGTCAGCTGTCATCAGCTGACGAAATCAACCTGAACATTACCGCAATTAAAACCCCTCACATATGGAGCTTCTTAATTTTTTTATAATTCTTTGTCTTCTGTTGTCAAACGCAGTAAGGTTGTTTTCAGTTTATCCATGAAATCTAAAAATTTTTTAATATTAAAAGAAATATGAAATGCTTTCTGTAAATGAGCTAACCCAAATGAACTAAAAATGTAGGTAAACGATCGTTTTTAGACGTTATTTTTAGGTACATAGAAGGAGCAATTTTTCGGTGTATGTAAAGCTTTGTGATTTCAGATATATGACCTTTTTTATTTATAGACTATGGAAATATATGTTTATTGAAAAAATTATTTTTTTTGTTTATGACAAAAACATTGGGTTCAATCTTTTCCGTGAAACTGACACTCGATGACAAACGGAGATGCACCCTAATGACCACCGTTTTTCTCCTGTATTTTACAATTTTTTTAATTTTAGGTAAATCTATTTTAACACGCTGAGAAAGTATACTTGTATACAACTCAAAGGGTAGAGCGCCGTGATTTTTCTTGCTTAACAAAAAAATACGGAATTGTTACCCTATAAAACCGGAGGACCACTTGAAACCATTTCCTTTGTACTTTATTGTCTTTAGGATCAAACAAATCCTTATTTAAACGTTTTTATCGATGCTTAAGGAATGATACACCATTAATACATCGTCTTTTAATGTCTTTCAGCGTATCGAAATATTTTTCGGGCCATCAAAATGTTGTTATATTGCTGATTCACTCGACCTGACGACCCAAACTACGGTTGCGGCGATATGGTATTGCCTTAACTTTCCAACTAACACGAGGGAAGGCATTTTCAGCGCAACGTAAAATATTACTTCTTTTAAGGGGTTCTTAAGCAAATATACCGACCGTAAAAATTTTAAGTGATATTGCCAATATTTATTTTTTAGCCTAAGCTTTCGAATTCGCAGATGAGAAAGTGCCCGTAAATAACTGCATGTTCCATTAACTCTTCAAGTTTTTTTTTAAATCCTACCTTGCGATTTTGTTTTAATTTTAAGGAAAGTATCTATCTATCTATCCGTAAGGAAAACTGGATTCGCTTCGCGCGAAATGCATCGGAGGACAGCGTATGAAACCGACGGACCATATCGAAGGATGGCTTAGTTAGATGTGTGTGCAGTCCACGCGCGTCTTGAGAGAGCCAAGGGCAATAAAGAAGCGAGAAAGGGTGTGAACGGGGGAGGATACGCTCGGGGGAAGGCGGGCGGAGGGGGATGAGGGGGATGGGAGATGTCTCTGCGAATATCGGAGGAGGAGAATGATGGTCGTAGAACGCTCGGGAAGTTTTCGGAGAGCGGGAAGTAGAGGGATGAGCTTGTGTCAGCGGAGATAGGGGATGGGGGAGTTGATGATAACCATTGGGGATATATATGGGAGTGGATTGGGGAGGCAGTCGGGCGCCAAGAGGGGAGGGGTCGGTGGTGTTGATGGATAATTTACGCGCCTGCACGAGAAGTTATCTCCCCCTGAGAGTCTAATGCGTGCATGTTTAGCGGATGGGAATACGCCGGCGGCTGCGTGCCCGGCCGGGAATGATAGGGGACCCGAGGGAGTAACTCGACGCTCTTCGTTCCTCCTTTTCTTCGCTCTTCCTCTGTTCCGCGTATACTCCTTGCGTTATTTTTGACGTTTGTTATAACTGAAGGCCTATATGCTCCTTGAACTTCGAGGTGAATAAACTTGAGAGAGGTTTATTTGGTTATGCGCTCAGTGGGTCCTTGCTACTTTCTGCAATATTTTCATGTTTCGTGTAAAAAAATGATAATTTCGCAAACAATTTTCTGCAATACAATTCCTTAATGATCATTTTTTATTTTTAAGGGAGCGATTTATTATTTCTTTATCCGGGGGTAACGTTTGCGATGAATTTTAATTTATAAATAACCTCTCTGACATGTCCCTCTGCAGCCATCTCATTCTGCATTTTAACCTATTGTGAGACTGTTTTCGTTTACCATTATTCTTTGTGTGGATATTTTGTCTTCGCCTTTCGAGTCTTCTAGGAAACGTGTCATCTATGCGTAATGGATGCAGGTCCGTAATATTCATGTTATCTACTATTTGTCTGACCTCTCCTCGCTCCTGCTTCGTTCTCGCTCACTGCTCTAATTATAAGTAACGGCTGTTCGGGGTGGAATAGGGCAGAACATTGGATGCTAGCGGTCGTCCAATTAAAGAAAGAAGGGCTCATGAATTTATTGACAAAAAAGGTGCTTCTTTGATGGAACGTGGATCGAGTCTAATCCAGCGAATGCGGAACGTATTGCGATTCCATATCTTGATAGTTTAGGTGGATATTCCAGGAAATAAAAAAATGAGAACAAAATAATGCGTTCACGGTGATACTTAAATCATTATATTTCTCTTTTGGTGCTTCATTTGACGCATTGATCATATTCACATGGTGAGTCGAATTACGATTTAGATTTCTGCTGGTGCTGGAATATACAAAATTCATTAATGATTAAAAATTTGCTTCTTCTTTTAACGCTTTCTCGTGAAAGGGAATTGAAATGTTTCAAATTCATTTATTGAATGTAGACTTTGATGGGATCTATTTTGTTTTCAATTTTTCTTGGAGCCAGAATATTCCTTAACCGTTTTATTCCACATGCTCCTGATTTGGGCATTTTATTTCTCTTATCATCTCCAGAAATTATTAATTAACAAAGTCATATTGAAAGATGATATTCTTAAGGAAGACTGCAGTGGTTAATATATATTGTGTATTCGAATGGCTTACCTAATGTTATATTTTTTATAGTACTTATTTGGCCTGAACTGAACTTCTTATCACTTCTAGAATAATCAATAATTGCAGAAGATATCGGACAAAGTTAACGTGAAATTACGCTGATGGGGTGTTTTTTCTCTTTCATTTCTGTCTCTCTTTTCAGGTCTTTTCATCATCCACCTGCCTCCGCTTCTATCCCTTATCCTTTAAACATTGTCCGTTTTATTTTTCCGTCTTTTTAGTAGTTCCCTTTAAGATATTCACCATTTCTCTTTCATCGGTTCCTAATTAAGCATTCTACTTCCTTCCATTTTCATTACATGTCCTAATCGTCTCAAGGTATTTATCTTGAATATATCTTCTACCGGCTCCCACCATAGTCTTTCAGTTATGTTTTCATTTTGTAACTCTTTATGGAGCTACTGGAAAGTCAAGTGTGAAAGAAACACATCCTCCAACGAAGTTCACAGCTCATGTCGATATATTTCTTAAATGCATGTTTATCTTCGATGGAGTGAAGGGCGCGTAAATTCTATCGCTTTGTTGGCCGAAAGCTGACGGATCCGGTCACAGTTGCTTTACGGAAAAAATTCGATTCATCCGACAGTAATGCCACAGTGTCTAAACCATCTGGTGTCTTCTCAGGTGACGGAGGTCTTACTTTCATTGGGGAAGTTTTCATTTCCGCTTTCTTTTCTCATCGGTGAAGAATAGGCGCGCATGCGTCTTCTCGTCAGGCTTTGATTGTTCCGCCGTCGCTGTTGTCGTTCTGAGGGTTGAAACCGAACGCTCGAACGCGGAAATTTCCGCCCACAATTTTGCGTCCGCCCAATCCCCTCTCGTTCAAAACGTCTTCCTCCTCGATCTTCCCAGGAAGCAATCAATCAAGGGGCCCCCAATCTAGTATCCCACCCCCTCTCTTCCTTCCCACCCCCCTCCCTCCCGTGCCACTTATCCATCTCTCTCATCCCCTCTTTCTGCTTCCCCTTGGCATTGAAGTGGACGCCTCCCCAGCGAATCCCCCCACCCCACCTGTAACGTCGTGCGTCCTACTTCTGCCCTGAATGAGGGGTTTGATTTTGTTTAATGTTTGAGTTGTTTTATTTTTAATAATGTTTAATGTTTGAGTTGTTTTATTATTACTTTTACCGTGGGTTGTTTTGTTTGAATTGTTTAAGTGGTTTAAATTGCAGTGGAGCGTCGATAATCCGGATCAATTGTCCGGATTATCGACCGGACCGGACCCAGTCCGGATTATCAAGAATTTTTGAAAAATATGTACACTGAATTCACTTCATCTTATTTACTTCGACGATCCGGATTTTTGACGTCCGGATTATTGACGCCCTACCGTATAATTTTTTTTCCTTTTTTGGAATGGACTGTTTTCTTAATTGTTGGTTTTGTTTTGGAGTGGTTGTTAAGGAGTTGTTGATAAAGAGAAGGGAAGATTGTTGATTGGAAAGATAAGAGAAGGTGTATGATGATTTGAGTGAGAAATAAAAAAGAGCAACGACGTCACACACCCCACTCTTTCCTCCCCTTGTCCCCGTATCGTTCTTTCCCCCTCATAAAAAGCGATATCATCCCCCTCCACCAGCGGCGAATCTCCTCGCCCTGCGTGCGTGCTTGGGTCGCCCATCGTCATCTCCTTCCTCGGGAGACCCTTTTTACCCTTTCACTCCCCTATGCCACCATCCGATCCTCCTCCTCCTCCTCCATCGTCCGTCGTCCGCCCTTCACGGAGGGGGCATTGGCCAATGGATCATGCGGCGGCGCGGCGGTCCCTCGTTGGCGGGGGAGTCTCTCCTCCCGTAATGGAATTATTTCCCCGGCGCGCTTTCGACTGCGGTGCGTGCAGTCGCGTCCGACAATGGCCGCTGAGGAGGATTTTTAATTGGCTCGGAAGGGGAGGAGAATCTGTCTATCGTTGAGTAATGCGGCACAGGGGGAGGGAGTAAGTTGAAAAAAAGATAAGTAACCACCCATTCTCGAGGCCGTTGCATCGCCCATTCTGCATTAGTTAGTACCCACTGCGACCATTTATCGAACGCTAAGGGGTGGGTGTCCTTGAGCCATGCTCATTTTCTTCTCAAGCGATGCGCTGTGGGTCGATCCTGGGTGGCAGAGCAGTTGAGAACATATGAAAGATTTTGAAATAACGTACGAGATGGTCGTGTCCTTTTTCATTTTATACGTGACACCATTGTGCACTTTTTTTCCAGTTCCTATGTCATCGGTGCTTTTAAATCTTCATAATGGTAAGAATTAAGGATGAGTCGAATCCAAATGTCGATTATCGGTTCCACCGATTCTCAGGATTATAATCGGTATCGAGAATCGATCGCCTAGGGTCGATTCCGATTCCATCGATTCTAGATAGATAAATATTCTAATCAAATCTCATTTATCACATCATATTTGTCTCAGTAATTTTGGATGTAGGCTATCAATTTGTAATTTTTATCTACCTCAATAAGCTGAAGATATATTCGCTATTTGTTAATAGATATACTTTTTGAGCGACTTAATTGTCTTTGTTATCTTATTTCAGCCAATGCTTGAATTTAAATAATAGTCGTAAGCTACTGGTATATCCATATCCCACCTGTTATTAGGAAGAAGAATCGATGGAATTGGAATCGAGAATCGGGAATCGATTTGAAACAATCAGAATCGAAAACAAGTGGAATCGACTCATCCCTAGTAAGAATAAACCTCTGTGGTTAATTTCCTCACATTTTATTTTGACTGCCCATTGTTTCTGCACTTGGTGTCATTTTCAAGGTGACCTTTCAATTGTCCATTTCAGACCTTGAAAATTACAGCGAGTGTTGAAACCATGGTCGGTCAAAATGAAATGTATTTGGAAACGTACTATTGAGTCCTATATTTGCAATTATTAAGCTCGAGCATTTCCACCAATTTTCTCCTGGAACGCATTGTTTCGGTGCTTTTAGAGTCCTTCCAAAATAATAGTGGAGTTGAAATATACTAATCTAGCTTAGAAAGAAATTAAAGGTAAACATGTTTTTTGCGATCGTATGATGCGAGCAAAGGCCACCATCTTGGATTCTTCGATCACGTGATTCCCTTCCCCAAACGGCGTTGGAAGTGTCAACTGATTGGCTGCGTTTATATCCACTGTCATATTGCCTTGGAAAGGAATACACGGCCAAAACACTTCTTCGCATTATTCAAATTTTCATGACGCTTGCTTTGATTTCTACTTATTTATTTTACGATAATTTTTTCCGTGACTTTTCGAACTTCTTAAGCAATATGGTTTTCAAACGTGATCAACTGCTGGAATTAGGTGGGCCACTTGAAATCATTGAAAGGTTGGAAAACCTTTTAAAATTAATGTGTCTGTGAAAAACTAGGTAATAATCCTGGATTTCCACAGCATTTGTAAATTTCTCGTTGATTTTCCCGCATTTTGTAACGGACTGGATGGCTTTCCCGGAAGTTATTTTTAAAACCATGAGCCCTGGCTGCCTGAGTGTAGTTTAAGAGGACGTCAGGTTTCTGTTGTCAGGCATAGGAACCTTTATTCTGACCGATATCTGATCATATTCTTTTATCATATTTATTTTTAATTTCACCCTAATTTAGTTAATTTTTATGGCGTCTTCATTATTTTGCTGCTTTTTTATTTTTGTTTAAATTTCCAATTCTGAGGCAACCATAAGTCACATTACCGTGTAGTTACCAATTCTTGATTATCTTGAAATAGTACTTCAATTTTCGGAGTAGAGATTTGCTGAGTATTTATCTCTTGCTTAAATACCTTTACAACCTTTTAAATTAAAACAGAAATGAATAAAACTGAATAACAATCAGTAATTTCCACTGGATTTTATTCAGTTTTACTCATTTGATTAATAATGTTCCTCAGCATCTCGCCGGATTTCGTTGAATTTATTATTAAAACTGAACGCTGTTCCAAGAAAGCATTAGGAGGACAGTTAAAATCGTAAGAAAAGAGCATGATTTATATATGCTGACGGATAAGTCCGGAATTCATTACATATTTGAGATACATGATTTTTTCCCCGGAAAACCTGAAATATTTATTTTTTTAAAATATGAATGCAGTGGTCAACTTGCTATCGTTCTGCCGCATCGATCTGGTGAACACGCATTGGTCCTCGAATCTTTCCCTCATGTCCAAGCTCTTGGGTTTAAAAAGCAAGCACTTCTTTTCGCGCTTACTTCTTCCGTCGCACGTGGCTAACTTTTATTGATCTCACAGTCACGACCCGGTCACTCCGCAACCATTTCCAGTAGGTACGATCGTGATCTCTCGCCACGAGGAGGTCGGTGACCTATTTATACGTGTTTGTAAGGTGAGTAACAAAACCGGTCGACTTCTATAATATCTTTTGCATCGGAAACGCGCGGAAGGGAATGACCATGTCTTAGCAAATCAGTTCTGAGGCTCGATCGTCAAAAGAAATAACGCGTGAAATCCCGCTCTGAATAGCAAAGGTGTTGTCTCACGCGGTGAATTAGCTCACGGCCTTTCGCTTATGCGTGGCGTAATGTGCTTCTATTAAAGCGTTCATAGCCTGGAAGCCAGTCGAAAATATAGAGTTGTGGAGGGGGAAAATGCAAACAAAGGATCATATTTATGATATGCAGTGGAAGTGAATTGCTTCAAGATTTCCTCGTTTGTGTTGCGTGTCGTTTCCAGGTTCAAGAAATTTTGGAGCTCAAAAAATCTGGCACATTTCTCTAATTTTTTATGATTTCGGCTCGATTGGCGGATGAAAACGGAACTGTCGAGTGTCAGATATCGTTGCGATTGGGAACCTTCCTGTTTTAAAATGTGTAATATTATAATATCATGACTGCAAGTTCAAACTTTCGAACGGTGTTTTTCGGAATCAAATACTATTTTAGGAAAAGACTGCATTTTCAAACATTTGAACGGTATTTCTCGGAAGTACACGGATTATATACCTCTGACATGATATTTCCATCAATGGTTATATTGTGCATGGTAGTATAATATATGGTAGCGAAATGTGGATATGTCAGGATAGACATAAGAGTAGATTTAATGCCGTGGTTATGAGTTATCTGAGAAGTGTTTGCGGCAAAAGTAGGATGATAGGGTCAGGAATGAGTGGGTAATTAATGAATGTGGGTTAGATGCTCCGATGATGGACAAATATGAAAAGAGTATGCTTCGTTGGTTTGGCCATGTTGAAAGAATGGATGAGAGTCGAATAACGAAACAGATATATATGAGAGTAGAATGAATGGTGTGAAAGGTAGAGGTAGACCGAGAAAGTTGTGGTTGAGGAAATTCTTAGCAGGAGGAATATTAGGATTCTTAAAAACAGGAGGGCGTTAATGAAGCAGTGTATGGGGGTAAATGAAGCAAAAGAGGTTTGCAAGGATAGGTCATTATGGACGAAATTATTGAAGCAGAGTTAGGTGTACAAATATGTATTTATGAGTGAAACTTAGTGACTCTGCCTACCCCGGAAGGGAACGGCGCGCCGTTCGGCGTGACTGGTATGTATGTATGTATGATATAATTCAATTGCGTTAAGTATTTTCTCTTGTCATTTCAGTCAATGGTCTGAAACCAGTTCGGTAGCACTGATAATTGTTTGTCGCTCTTTATACGGGAAAGTGAGTTCGTTTTTCCGACTGAAGATAGGTGAAAACTGACGGTTCAGGATGGGAAATATGGGAAAAGTGGAGAGAAACCTGACGTCAGTAGGAGCCAACTCCGAGCGCCAAGCGGGCCGCAATTTTACCTTCCATCCAATGAACCGAATGCTTCCCATCGTCTCTGCGTAATCCTCAAGTGTTCAGGGATCCATATCCTGCGTGTGTCTACTCCACTGTTTTGAGTTCGAACTCGGGCTCTTGAGTTGCGGAGTCAACAGCGGCAGCAGCGTCGTCGTCAACAGCCCTCAATGTCTCAAAGTTCCAGAAGAGTCTCAATTATGGTCGTATCAAGTCATTCGAAAGAAGAATCTATAGAGTGTCTCAATGAAAATTTTGGAAACTCTTGTTCGTTGTGAAATCTGGAGCTTTCCCGGAGAACGTCATACGTCGAACTCGCTCATCGTAATGTCGCACAGCGGGCCTAAATCGAAAAAAGCTGGCGAAAACCCACCGTAGCCGTCCTTGTCGGCAATTGATTACCAATGTTTCGGAATTATGTATTTTAAGACGTTATAAAACATTTAGAGGGTCTTTTAGAGCACAAGGCCATAATGGGGGGCAACGAGAACTGAAAATTTGGAAACAGTGATGCGGGTTTCATACACCCAGGAGTAAGTTAAAATTATAATGTAAGGATGCCAGTGAAAAGAAACGATTGTTTAGCTCTACGAAAATATTTACTGCAAAAACTAATTATGAATAAGTCAATCACATTTTTTAAACAAGTGTATCGAGCTTGAATATTACATTTTGGCGCATTTTAGCCTCAGAAAATGAGAGATATAATATAGCCAAAAAGGCTTTGATGATCAAATCGCTACATCATCTCATTCACCCTGTTTTTCGGAGTCAGAATCATCTGAGGACGTAATTTCTCCATCTCGTTCACTTGTTAGCTCTCACACGAGAAGATTATTATTTCCTCCGGTATGTTCCCGGTCGTCCTGCAAATTAGTCCGGAAGAGCTAGACAGTAGGGGATCTGATGGTAGGAGCAATCGATGGGAAATGTCATGATTCGTGGCCAATCATGGATATTTTCTTTGTGTTGCTTCCAATAACTTCTTTTGCCCTTGTTTCGTGCCTCAAAGGTCTCCTCAATTCCACGGAAGAATTGAATGTTTGACTATGTCTGCTCCATGAAATACTTCTTTATGCACAGATGGTAGCAAATAATACCGCGAATAAAGGTGAAAGTACAAGTTTTACTGCATCTTGGCAATATTTTGAGAAAACTTCATCATTGATTTGCAGCCCACTTGATGTAACTTTCAAAATCATCGAGAAACTGTTAATGAGTTCTTCGGAAGTTCCTGAAAAACAAAGTAACATAAGATATATTTGCGATAGATGACACAGTGATACAAGATGACTTTAATGAAATTACAGAAAAGAAGGTAAAATGTTATGTCCCAGTTAATGCAAATGATATGGACATTAATTGGAAATAAATACTATTTTAGGAAAAGATTGCAATTTAAAACTTTTGAACGGTATTTCTCGGAAATACGCGCATTATTTACCTCTGACATGATATTTCCATCAATGGTTATATTGAGCACTTCGGAAATTTCAGTGGAGAGTTCTGGGTTAGAGAAATTACATCTCGCTGTGTTCCCGTCATTGATCGTTCCAAATCCTGTTTCAAGCAAGTCCACATTCTGGAATGGAAAGGTTGTTGTAGATCCTTTTTTCTCTTTTCAATTGATAATTTGTTTCTGGATGCTGACTTTTTCCATGTTATGTTTGTACTCACATAGGGCAGATGTACTCTGGGGATATTTTAACAATGCTGGAGGCATTTTTGTTTCCAGTTTCAACCAATATATGTCTTTTTCGAAATCTGTTGTCCATTCTAGAGCACTGATTCCACTTCCGGAAATATTGGTGAAAAAAACAGTTTCTGCATGAAGGCCGCAAGCAAAGATTTTACTTTTTCCTCTCACTCAAAGTCGAGTTTCTTGCACAATTACTCTGAAATGGACAATTTCTTTTGATCCATTGACTTTCCTCTTCTTTTTGTGGGAACACTGTATAAATCTGGGTGGGTCACTGAAGTGGTATCCATAATACAGTACAGAATCGACGTTCTTCAACACTTACCTCGATCAAAGAATACTGAAGGGAGAGTGATGCATGACGCAGAGCCATAAATAAACGGCAGAATTCAACCCACTAGCAGACCGGCAGTATTTTTGGTACACCCAATATTTAGAATTGTCGCAGGGGTTCTTTGCACGTCTTTCAAGTAAGAAAAATAAATCTGGGTGCAGAGAGAAGCCGCCTTAGGTAGAGGGTTCATGAGGACTCCGCGTACCGTTAGGTTTACCTATTACCGTCTCGGTGTCTCGTGGTATGGTCTTTGCTCCTGGGATTAGAGCAAAGATTTCAAACCTTGGGGCAAGGTAAATATCAGAAGGCCATAGAAAAAATGCGTTGGAAACACTACGTTGTACACTACGAAAAAAAGGTGTTGGAGAAATTCTGGGTTTTCAAGCAGAAACAGACACCCCGATTTTCCTACTGTACGCGTCACGCTGGGCGTTGGCGAGAATCACCCTACTGCGTTTTATGTTATCGTATGAAAAGGGAAAGGGTGCAAGTAGGTGCAAGATTTTTCTTATCCATCATATAGTATGTATTTTAACCTAACTCCTGGTGAAAATATCTCAGGAGCGGCAAGCGGCGGTAAGTACTTTTATCTCTACTACAGCTAAAATTTGAGCCATAAATAGCAATATATTAAATAAAGTGTTAAGTTAAATTAAAACATTTATCAAAATATTTACCTCCTTTCCATTTAAGAAGATGATAGTATTAAAAAATCTCAAAAAGTTTTATTTTTGCTCTGTATTCCATCGCCATTAGTCCAGTGGAACAAACTTAGAAAAGTTTCATTAAAATGCCAGATTCCTGGTTTAATAAATTTTTATTCATTTTCGACGAGCTGTAAAAATTTAACGCACCGCTATGATAGGTAATAATCTGCCATTTTATGTAGCCTGATTATTCTAAAATATGGGCATTTCGTTCCTGGCTGGAAATTAAAAAGTCGAAAATTGAAATTTTGGCCAGCGTTTTTCGATTTCAGCCCACTCGAGCGTCGGTCAGTATGGACGGCCTAATCCAGTGGAGAATACTAGAAGTATTTCTGCACAATCCATCTTGGCCTTTGCGAGGTTCATGTGTTCAGGAGGCAACAACCTAGTGCAGTGGAAACATCGGTTCCCGCATGATCCCAGGTGTGGAGTATCTTTGGGGACTCGGTTCGAATTTTGTTGGGTGATTATCCGATTCGTCTCGGGTGTTTTGGGTCATATCCGCAAGAGGTCGAATGGCCGACATGTCCTTAGCTGAACCTCATGGCGTAGGCAGTGCATGAAAATGAACAAGCGCTGCTAAATATCGTGTGCAATGTCTTTGGCAATGTCTTTACAGTGGAGGAGTACGGTTCGAAGAATGCAATAAACCCGGAAATAGGAAATTAAGAAATAAAAGTTCAGTATATAGGGATAGAAGAGAGATAAAGATAAATAAGAAGTAAATATTCATAGAAATAGGATGCAGTAAATAAACGGGAAATTGTTGTTGCCAATTATATATTTTGAGTTTATTAGCTTACTGTGTGACTCGTTCGCCGTAGAGTAATAGTATCTGTCTCTTGTGCGATTGTTCCGATGCTAATTTCTTAATGGACATCACCAGTGAGTGAGGGTACGGCTCCAGTACTGACTGATTTTGTAGCCGCGACCTGTAAAGAGGATTTATCCATCTTTTTAAGATTTATTCATAGCTCTCCAATTGTTCGAATTTTATGAAGATAAATTATATATTCACCTTCAATTTTGGATACTCTTGTCGGTATCTCTGAAATGGGTTACTGCAATGTTGGTTTTAACTTCTGTGATCTTATTTACATTTACACTGGCCTTTGAATCCTCCATACATAATATATGGCGAGACTTAAGTGGTCTCGACAGCCTTCTGGTATGTTTATCGGCTCGTCTTGTCGAAATTTCATGGTTCGATAATCAGACAGAATTTTACCGTGGTAACTTACGCGAGAGACTCTCCTTCAGTGATGTGAATTGTGCAAATTCATTGGCCATTAATCCAGTAAATGTTGTCAACTTGCATTGCTATTGTCTTGGTGGGTGATCTGATGAGGGGCGCAAATGGAGAACTAGCTCGTGTCGCGGTTAAAGTGCTGAAATGTGCCACAAGTGGATGGACGCCGTATCACTACGCTGAATTACACTTTACGCGACACTTCTTGGGACATAGGATGCATTAGCAGATTGCATGCCTGGAACGGGCCAAGCTTTTTTGAAGAGCGCGAATTTTTTTATACGTTCCCGACGCGGACAGTGATGGATGAGGTGCAATCACTCAGATACGATACAACGCAGAGGAAACTGTGATACGTACTAGACGAAAGAGTGCGCGATGCGTAGCAACGAGGGAGCTGATTGTGTATTGTGCATTAGGCTGAGGTGGCTCCACCATCAATCAACTAAACGCAAATCCTTGCTACTCAACTACCACTTGGAAACATAACTACTGCTACTTTGGAAAACGTGTCTTTTGTTTTAGATGAACAACTGAATCTTTGCTCGAATGAGAGAAAACCTTCCCCTGCTGTTTTGTTTCGCTCGAACTGAGCATGACATTTCTTAATGCGAATTGGGAGAATGGGTGAAACACGTGAAAATTTTATTTTTTACTTAATATTTATGCTATATACGTCCGAAAAGGTTTACAAGAAGCAAATAATCCGTAGGTATGGAAGGGCATTGAACTGTGTACACCTTCCCAACACATTTTTGAGGTAATGACTAAGAACTAAAATGATTGAACTCTAAATACGCGAATTGGAGAGGAGTGTCGCAGCAGTTTGCTTGATTGACTGGAAAAAGTGTTCTCTGAATATTTTTTCGTGGAATAAACTTCATGGTCTGTATCCTAATTTTACTTTCTGATAGCGCAGGCATTCCACTAGTCAAAGCAGTATTTTTATACGACGCTGATGGAAAGGAATTTAGCATATGTGTATTCGATTCAGACAGTTGCGGTGTCACCTCATTAAGAAGTGTGATTCTGTCCCGAGGGAGTAACATCAGGGCCGAGGGGACGCATAATGGTGGCGGTGTTGGTGATGTGCCGGCATCAAATGTGAGTGCGTATGTTCGCGAGGGGACGGAGATAACGAGGACTCAGTGTCGAGGAGGTGAGTGACGGTGGTAAGCAAGGGTGAAGGGGACCAAGATGGATGTCTCTTTTTTTTGCGAGTTTGATTTGAAAATAATTGCCGTGGATTCGAGATGGCGTTAAAGGGATCCGGATCGAGAAGCGAGTGGGTGGAAGAACGATTGGGGGGGAGGGGTGTTGTATGGAGGAGGAGGGGCAGGAGAAGTTGGGGGGTGGAGGGGGGCGAGGGTGGGAGAGATGTCGTAGTCGCCCATGGCCTTCGGCGGTCGGATGAGTGGACAGAGAGGAGAGTGGAGGAGCACCGAGGAGCGACAGTGAACGCGGAGAAAGTGAAGAAAAAGCATGAAAAGAGAGAGAGACTGAAGAAGGGCGATTGTTGTCGGGCAGGTAGTCTGTCGAGGAGAAGGTGTGAATGGGTCACCCTCTTAAGTGCTGACTTCTGCCAGCGGTACTAGCGAGAAATGCGGAGGGTAATTTAATGCTATGTATCATTTTAGGAAAATGAATATTAGGAGGTTATTGTTTATAAAATTCGTATACAGTGTTTGTTTTTGTGTATAAAATGAATCTGGTATTAATCATAAAGGCTTTTTAATCATCTAAAAAATAATTGTAATTTTATAGTGTACTGAAGTTAAAAGATTTTGGCGCATGAGCCGTTATATCGGCCCGCCGCAACAAGAGGGTTAAGTTTGTTGGGTCATCAAAGAAAAAGAAATGCCATGGGAGGGAGATTCGATTTAACTCTTCCTTTATGAATGGCTACTTTAGGAAGATTTACAACGGAATGTACAAGATCGTCGCGTGCAAATGAAAGTGCTTACCTAGATGCCTTTTCCGTATTATCACACGAATAGACTCATGTGAATGTACTTTGTCTCGTTGTCATTTCATGACTCAAAGTGACGCTTTGAGAAGGAAGTTCTTTTTAGTGTTTCATACTGTAATACAACCAATGGGACATCACCCTTCATCACCCATTCTTCATCACCCATCTGCTTCAAGGACTTCAAGGAAGCCAAAGCATAAGCATTCTCACTTGCGTTGTCATCTTTGATGGACCGCTAGGGCTTAACACGCACTTCATACGTATCCTTCTAAATTGTACGGTATAGGTATAGGTCCGGGCCCAACGTTGCTTAACTTCGGTGATCTGACGGGAACCGGTGTGTCGACGTGGCTAGGCCCTTGCCCATGCCATGAGGAGTAAGAAGGCTGGATAGCGTAGTGGTCTGCGCATTGGCCCGGAAAGCCAAAGGTCCGTGGTTCATTTCCCGGTGCAGGCAGATTCTTATCCCACGGCAATTTCATTGTATTTCACCGCCGTATTCGCGGCAGGCTAGAATACCTAGTTATACTCTTTTCACATGTCATAGTATCACAACAGTGAATTTTTCTGGTTTTTCCTTTTCTTCTGTGCAGTGTCCTAAAATCTTGTCTTGAAAAGAGAAAAGGAGAGTAGTAAGGAAGATGTTGACGTGGAGTGAAGGCGATGAGGAAAACTCTCGTTTCGCACTGCTTTGGCTGCGAAAATGGCTCGGCAGGTGGATGGTGGTGGGGGTTGGGAGTTCCTTCCCTCTCTATCTCCTCCCCCCCCCCTATTGCTGAGAGAGAATAGACGAGCAGACGGGGTGGGGCGGGGGGTGTATGGCGGTGGGTGGACGGTGAAGAAAATGCGTGGGCGGAAGGAAATGGAGGAGTGAGTGAGCTGATGGAAAGACGTCATTAAGAGAGTTTTTGTAAAGTTTGATAGTATCCTAGACTGAAAATGTAAGGCAATGAATACCTAGCGGTGTACATCTTGGGAGTATTATGAGATGCTAATAGATAATTAGCTCTTCTCCTGTGATTCTGTTGGTTGTTTAGTCTCATAGTCATGTTTGTCCTTTCCCTCAAATTCGGACTGTTCCGGTCGCAAACATTTTTCTGTACATTTTATAGTAGCGAGATAGTTTCAAATTTGGTTGATTTTTTTTGGGTAGGTGACCGACAACTAAAGTTATTCGCGCCATTGACCAGTGGTTACGCTGGTAAGGAAAGGATAATGTCGAGGAATAACGAAAGGTTGAGAGAAACCTGAGCCTCCATTGGACTACTCATGACGAATGCACAATGTCCACAGATCAATGTCTCATCCGACGGACCGATTACGTATAAGCTCTCTCAAATGCTGCTCTCCACAAACTACCCGAGTTGGGTTCGGAATTCCTTTGAAAAATCTCTACCACTGCCAGGAATCGAACCCGAGCCCCGGGTATGGGAAACATGAAATCCGGCCACCGCACCAACTTAAACACCGTACGTATCCGACTGCGAGGAATAAATGGCACCTGGTTTAAACCCGATTCAAAGGGTCTCCCGCTGAATATCACATTCGATGGACGGCGTTCTGCCCCGGAAGTGTTGTCCACACACCACACAAGTAGGCATCGGTATTCCACGGTAAAAAATATCTGACACATTCGGGATTGAAACAGGGACCTCGAGGTGAGAATCTCTCGCCAACCCTCGCCCTGAAAGTTTTAGTGTGGTAAATTACACGAACTGGTTCGAGGAAATGCTAATACTCCTATGCAAGAGTCAAGCGCGATTCCACGATTTACGTCTGTCTACGATGAACTCTTTCTCAATTTTACGTCGATTCTGAATCCATTAGTTTTACGCTGCTCCTTTCTTGAAATGGAAAAATTCATCGATGCCTTAAGCTGTGATGAAAACACGCATTGCCTGATGAATATTTTGTTGTTATTAATCCGTTTTAAACGAAATGATAATGTTTCAGTTGAGGTCTAAAATGATAATCTCTCCAGGGGACATCGGGCAATGGAGTGAGCCCATTAGCGTGCGTTTGAATATTTCCCGTTGTAATAATGTTACCGATTAATTCAATTCTCCCGAGGTCCACATTTTCGCTACAGATGCCTATATTTTCCGACATTTGTTTTAATGCGCGAAACAACTAATTAGACTGTACGTTTCTGTCGAATTTCTCATTAATGGAAACATTTTCAAATTAAGGACAAAATTTTCGCTCATAGAAGGCATTTTTCATATATGAGATGCAATGAACCCTTACCTCATTCACGCATTGGTTTTTATTCACTAATCAGCGCGTAAATATTTATCTTTTGAACAGAATTTGACCAGCTAATGTGATTAACCAAATCTCAGTGTGGAAACTAGAACTAAGAAAATGCGCTGAAAAATATTTTACCCTTCATTACTTGTGTAATTTCTCAATACTTTATGAAACCTGTTTTGATAATTAGTATCCATTGGCTTGATTCTACTTCCGAGCGAACTCATCGTGAGTATTTTATCTGAAAAATACTCGTTTTACGTGGTATTTGTTTTATTTTTTTATTCTTAAACAAATCACTTATTAACATTGTTTTATAGTTTATCTTTAACGTAATTTGAGAATTTAACCAACTCTTTGGCATTAAGGGCTACGCTTTCGCTATCGAAAAAATTATGAGCGGTGCAAATCCATTGGAGCATTGTATTATTTCACTTGAGCAGTGGGTTGTTATCGTTTATTTGACTTCTAAGCAGGGTTGTTAAAAAAAACCCGGGTTTTTTTTTTTAAACCCTGCCCACCTGGATTTTATTGGACTTTTTTGGGTTTATTGGGTTTTATGAGGTTATATCGGATTATAGTATTCAGTTAAATTATCATTTATATATTTGAAATGGATTTAATGTATCTAAGCCATTCAATTGTTTTTTTCTGGAAGTTATTTATTCTTGAAAGTTATATTCCATTTTATTTTGCTGCATGCATAGCTTTTTTAGCTTATTTCTACTTCTTTTGCATTTTTGAAGGCATATAGGTCACTCTTAAAATTGATGAATTTGCTGAATGTTATCGGATTTTATTTTATATGCTGTAATTATATTTTTTATGAATAATATTAGGTAAAATAATATACTCGGCATATATTTTTTCTCTTGATATGCTCTGCCTGAAATGTATTTGTCTTATAAAAAAACTGTTACGATTTGACAGAATTTCCCTCGCATACTGCTGTACGAAAATCACCATTCAGATGAGGGAATTGAATCAACTGTGATAGGGTTTTGAACTCTCGTCATATTTATCCTACTTTCCTTTCCTTCACAGTTATTTTGACCTAAGAGACCATGCCGCTGATGTAGTTACACTTATGTATTTTCACATAAGAATAATTTTCTGATCGAGCCTGTTCCAAAACTCGTGTAATCCGGGTAAAATATGGCCTGGATATCTTTAGATAATGAGGATCCACCAAAGGTGATAGACTACTATCTAAAATTTTAACCACCTTGGGTTCCACCTGCTTTACTTTGAAATGGATGGAGAAAGAGACTTATTCTATACTTGTAAGCGTAACTGGAAAGAGTGAGGTAGGAGGGAGAGGAGAAACAACACACATGTGTTACAAAATGTCTTTCTTTGTTGGAACTCTATCTGCCCTTAGGCAGGGTAACATGCCACTTATAAAATGTATGGCGTATGCCGAGATTGACTGATAATTATGTCAATGTACATACATAGTGTCTCATTTGGAATTACTACTTGCCACTACTTTAGAATAAAACATTATTTTTAAAAGCAATATGCGAAGAACTGCTGCTACAGAATATTGTCCAGGCAGACACCACCAATATTGCACAAGCTGTGGAATTGTGGTTGGATATTTTAGTAAATCCAGACTTGGAGCAATACAAGCATGCAATCAAGAGGAGGATGGATCAAGCTTTAGAGCCATTTCATTACTTTGCTAACATTATGGATCCAAGATTCAGAGGTGCGAGACTTTTCGCGGAGCAGGAAGAGGAAGTTGACAGTTGGCTTTAAGAAAACTACCATGACTGGATTACTACTGTAATGGCTTTTAGATTAGCAGATCCAGAGTATTTTCCTTCATCCATGTATTTGAACGATGTCTTAAAGCAATTTACTCCAGTAAAATCGTGGAAGGTAATGAACATGAAAACTGAAAAAAGAGGGAATATACCTCAAGGATTCATTTCATTCATGATGAACATCAGCAGTTGCCCAGTCAGCTGCGCATCTATAGAAAGGATTTTCTCTAGCTTTGGCTTTGTTTGGTCAAAACTTAGGAATCAATTAGGGAAGAATAAAGCTGAGAAACTTGTTAAGATATACAAATATCTTCATTCAAATTACAATGAGTAAATGACTCTGGCAACACTAAAATTATTTACTTTCTTATCTTATTTATCTTGCTCTCTTTGATCTCCCTGGTATTATGGCATAGTGGTCATGCCAACGATGTAAATTTATTTATTTTCAAGAAAAAAAATGTTCTCATTAATCCTGTTCAAAAACTTGGGCATTGCGGGGAAAAACGGTCATGGATAGGATTTGGTAATGATGTTCCATATGCGTTACTTTCAAATGCATGTGGAATGAGACCTGATTCTTGACACCTACTTCATCTGGAGAGTTGGAAAGAGAGAGATGGGAGAGGGAGGAAAAACCAATTCATATGTGTTGAAAAGTGACTTTCTATACTTGAACTATACCTGCATAAGGCATGGTACATTGCAACGCATTATTGAAATTTATGGCCCATGCCGGTATCTAATATTGGTGTGAATGTATGTACATAGTGTCTATTTTGGTATTTATCCTAGCAGCCACTTTAACATGAAATGAGATGAGTAAAAACAAAATGTGAAGAGCCACTACAACAATTGCGGGGGAGGCTTTGAGGCGATAGTGAAAGTATGACTGCTGTTGATAATATCAGCTGAAATCAGTTGGAATTCATATATGTCCTTCCTTAAATCATTGCAAAACAAACTAATCCAAAACAATTCAATTAACTGATGGTTTAATTGTCAAAAATAAACAATGTTTAAAAAACCCAATGAAACCCAGTTTTTTCTGGGTTTTATTGGGTTGTTTGAATGGGTTTTTTTACAACAACCCTGCTTTAAGTCGTACCCCAAGAGTTATGTATCATCTCTTAAATTGCGGACTTTTGTATATAGATTGTGAATTTGTGTCGGAAGTTAATGGCTCTTTTTCCATTTGCTTTCTTGTTGGACCATTTGTATGCATATATATAAATTATAAATGTCTACGTAATTATTTAAATTTTACTGTCTTGATTTTAAGAGACTCGTCAATTATCTTTCGGGGGATCTTGATTGGCTGACTATTAGTCATTCCTCTGGAACGAAAAACTGTGAGAGACAAACTAGTAAGTTGAAGTGGGAACCGGATAAATATTTGAAATGTTTTCCAATATTATGCTTGACGCAGTGGAAAAAATAGGCATAGGATTAAAAAAAAGGCCTGATATAAACCCAGGCGGCAGGCAGGCCATTTCATCGATAAAGACTTCAGGTCAGTATCGCTTTTTTAATTTGCATATGAGGTGCGCCTTTATGGTTACCATAGATATGATATTGCTGTTTACGTGTAATGCCAGAATACACAGCTTGAAAGTTGGCGATACGCTCCGACTATATTAATGCTTCGAGTGATTAAATTGAAACGTTTTTGGGAGCGTTGGTAATGGTTTTCAGTCGTGTTTTTCGGACGGTAGTGTTTGCAGACTAGGGGACGTTGGGAGGAGGGGAGGGAGGTATCTCTCTCTCTCTCTCTCTCGCCTCCGCGACCCCCTCCTCGCCCCCGACCACGCCTCCCTCATCCCCCAAATCCCGAGTTTCGCGTGTTAGGGGAAGGGGCAAGGTGAGGAAAGGGATTAATTAATATCCCGTGCGTGAAATTCCCGTCGCGGCGCCACCCAGTCCTGTGGGAAATAATGAGATGAGCGAAGGGACGGTGGGGGATGGTGGAAGAGTAGAAAGTGGTGGGGGTGGGAGAGGAGGTGGCGGAATGGGACGTCTACTTCCCCGCACCCCCCTACCACCATCGCAGAGGTGAGGGGCAGGGAGTGAGTGCTATTGGAGAAGGGCATAAAATGGATCGGATGAAGGGGCGAAGAGGACGGAGGTGATCTGATTCTTTACGGTGTATCTTAAGGTTTCTGGAGCGGTAATCTCGCGAGTTATTGAGTGCAGTGTCCTCTGGAGTGCCATAAAATTGCTAAAAAGTGAGGGATTATTGCTGGTAGTGCAATCCAGAGGGCTCTGATTGAGTACTCATTTTGATAATTTTTAAACGAAAGAAAAAAAAATCCATGGACCACATTTCACTTGAATTAGTCCGTTTAAGTGTTTGAACCCATCATAGGGGCAGTAATGGGAATTATACAAGCATTATTTTCCAAGTTAGGTGATGTTATGGCGAGTTTTCGACGCAATATTCGAAAATTATACGAAATTCTTGTAAAATACATTTGTTGTTCTCCATTAGACTGTGTGTGACGTATTTGTTATCAACATTTATTATGATAAAAAATATTATTTGGTGTTTTGAAGAAAGCCTGTACATATGGGATCGAATTAATACGAAATATATTCCTTGTTCCACGAGGCCAAGTGGTTAAGTGCAATTGAATTGCAAAAAAACAACCAAATCGGTGTTGATGCAATTTTTTCGCTTTAGATTAGATGTCACCAATGTATTCTACGTTTCAGCCCATGAACAGAGATCGCTCAAATCGCCATAAGGGAAAGTGATGTTTTGTCGGCGGTTCGGTTGCCGTGGTGAATTTTGTCTCCGGCCTTCCGCTCGTTCTTATCTGAGAACCCTCCCCCCCCCTCGTTCGAAATTCCCCTCTTGCCCACCCTGGTTTACGTACGCTCTTTGCCCTTTGCGTTAGTATGTGACCCGAAACGAATTAACGTGATGGAAATTTTTGCGCGAAAATGTTTTCTGCTTTCGTTTCCGTTGACGCATTCAAACCTGTGGGCGTTTCGTGCTCGGGCGACGGAAGTCCATTTGCGTTCATAATTAAAAAAAAAAAAAACAAATCTTTCTCGCATCTGGAGGTGGAGTTTCTCTTTGCAATTAAGGCAGACTTAATGAGGAAATGCGTGGGCAAAGCCACCGTCGTAACTTCGAGTTAAACGGGGATTTTCGCCTCTTAAAACCGCGTCGTCCATTTAAAAGATTCCGGCGCTTATCGTCGCGTGGTTGTGTTCGAGAATGAGTTGGTATCGTCCTCCGATGTACTCGTTTTCCTTCCAGATAACTTTACCTCTGGAAGTTGAACTAAAACTTTAATTTGAACGCTGTTGTCGGCTTTGTGGTGATTGGAGTCCATACCTCCTAACGATGACTGACTGCCAAGATCTCGGAGCGATGTGGTCTGGCAGGAAAGCATAATTTTTTGGGGCTAAATTCAGTCTGGTTTCATAAATCGTATAAAAGGGTTTAGTATGTTGTAAAAGGTTTTTTGTTAGTCGTATAAGGTCTTTTTAATCACCTGCTTCCCAGTCCCCTTTGAAACGTGCTTTGTTCCATTGTATTTGTTGCGTAGAAAGCATGAGGGTGGAGGAAGGAAAGAAAAGAATGCCTTCGTCTTATCCGGGCCGTTGCTATAGCTGGTCTCTGCGGCCGAAATTTGGACTCGTTCCGATAATTGTGAATTACAGTGCCTTGTCTTGTGCGTAGAGAGTGGTTGCCTATTCGAGGTATATACATTGATGTATTCAAGGAATTGCATGGGTGTGTGTATTCTGGAATACTGATTAAGGTACCTATTCCAGTGATCTAAAAGCATATGCTTTTGTTAATTGTCTATAGTAATATCTTTCCTTTTCTTTGCAGGTGAGTCCCGTGCTGAAAGAAATATGGAAACTCGTGAAATAGTTTGTCATCGGCCACTGTCAAACCAACGGTATGTTTTTCTTGAATCTTGTGATTATATGTGAAAAATCTGAGTGATGTCCTTTGTACTTTTCGATCCGTTAAAATACATATCCTTATTTTAGGGTTGCGCACCACTCATTAATATGCCCGTAGCAACGGTCTTAAATTAAAGTCTGGAGATTAAATACATCATAAAACCGAATTTAAAATACGAAAATCATTTTCTATGATCGATGAACACCTCAGAATAATGAAGAAAATTGCATCGCCACTAAAACGGGTGGCCAGGTTTGGAAACTCACTGTGACGTCACTAAGCAGAATGGTATCTCGGACGAGCATTTCCCCATTTATACGCATTCTAAAACTGTTCGGTTACCGGCATGTATGACCTTTCAATGCTTTCAAGTAACTTCCTTCGCACATGCAAGGGAAATGTCTCCTTTGATCATATGAGTGCATTTGTATGTCACAGTATTATATTTATTAAACGGATCGCTACACTAATGTTGAGGCCAATAAAGTAATGACTCCATTAAAACTTTTTTTTAAGTTCGCGAATACTTTGAAACCTTTGCTTACCAGGTTATGGTTGCCAGGAGTATATCTTCCCGCATGCAGCATAAACTATTGATAATATTTTTACCAAACTCGAGGTAAAATAAGACCAATATCTGTGAGATGTCGTCTGCTGCAGACGCTCTTCTTCTGTTCTTAGAGGCACGCTGCGCTCTCCACGAATTTAATTGTTTTTAAGTAGCGATTGCTGCTGAGAATGGGGTAAAACTTGGAACAAGTAGAAATAACTTAAGGAAAAGTTAACATTGACTCATATTTGAATTAATCATTAATGGCTCCATCATAATGAAATAGTAGAGTTTTTGACTGGTCAGTCATGCTTTTGGAGACTCATATGTGGAGCGTGTAAGTGAAGGGAGAATGTAAAGAATAATCGTCATCGCGGCGTAGGTTTCAAACTTATCGTTTCGTGGGCGAGTGTCAGCAGATATGATTCAACTCAGGCTCATTGATCAACACCGGGTACTAAATTAATGGAGGAATTGTGTTCGTTCAACGGCTACTTGGAGTTGTACTGGAAGGCATTAATATTGTTGTGGCTTTGTGGACCCCAGCTAAGTATTATTAAAAGCAGTGTGTCATGGAATAGTGCGGCGTTTTTTGATGTTGACGTTTTTCAATATTTCAAAAGCAAACCCAGACAAGGAGACAAGGAGTAGTTATTTTAAATTCTATTTTGTTGGACACGTAGAGAAACAAATATAGAGACACGTGGAGGGGGGGACGCTGACCAAGCGCCTATTGTTGTGATTTGCAGTTATTTCCATATTTTCGTGCCTGGTCATCACCCTACTGTGAATTCCTGTTAACCCATAATCTTGAACCTCAATAAACGTAGATAAGGTAGTTTAAAATCAAGAATTAAAGTAATAGAAGTATAAAATTTATTTATTTATTTGTACAGCATAATTATTAAGCATAAATATAAATGATAAAATTGTTAATTATCAATTATTAAGAGCATAATTATAAGTAATGTAGATAATTGCTGTTGTTATGTACATACGTAGAAATAATTTCCAATAATTCATAGTGCGGAGGGTGAGGAGCTAGTGGAGAGGAGCGGCTGACAGATGTTCTAATTGAAAAGTTATCGACATATTATGCCACGGCGAACAGAAGAAATGGAGATTCGTTTTCAGCCATGAAGAAATCTTTGATGGTTACATGGGGACAATTATGTTCAATTGACAGTACGCCAATATAGGATGGTTGTGCTGAGGGCGCCGATAGTTGGAGGGAGCAGCACATATGGTGTGATAACAATAAGGCTATTTAACATATTTAAAAAAATATTAAAAGCCTTCTGTAAATACTAAAAGTAAAAAGATAACTCAAATGAACTAAAAATATTGGTTAAAGAGACTTTTTAATTGACATTATTTATAGGTACGTTGAAGGAGCGATTTAAAGTTTCATTAAAAACTTCCTCGTGGTTTCACATATCTGGCCTTTTTTTCATCGATAATAGAAATATATTTTTATCTAATGAAAGTAGATGTTTGTTTAAGACACAAACATTAAATGCAATCTTTCCCGTCAAACTGACACACTATGACAAACGGTGATGCACCCTAATGACCACCGTTTTTCTCCTGTATTTTACAATTTTTTTATAGGCAAATGATTTATTTATATTCCCTGAAAAAGTACACTTATAAATAACTCAAAGGATAGAGAGCTGTAATTTTTCTTGTTTAGCAAAAAAAAAGTCTTTGTATCGCTAGAAAACCGGAGGACCACCTGAAACCATTTCTGTTGTACTTTATTGGCTTTAGGAACAAAAATCTCCTCATTTAAACGTTTGTATCAATGTTTTAGGAATAATACACCATATATACCTCGTCTTTTAATAGATTTCAGCGTATCGAAACATTTTTTGGACCATCAAAATAATGTTAAATCGCTGATTTACTCAACCTGGCGACCCAAACTACGGTAGTGGCGATATGGCACTGCCTTGTGACGTCACCATCCAGCCAACGTAACAGCTGGGTGCCACGTATAGTTTTGCCACTCTTAGGGGCTTTTAAGCATATGTACTGGCCCTAAAATATTGAAGTGTGATCTCTCTATGGGCTGCTATATGGGTGAAGGATCTAAAGGCTATGTAAATAGACCTCGGGAATTCAAGGGCCCCAGTACCCCAGAAAACGGACCCTGAAATAAGTGAAGAGGTTCCTTCTTTTGCTTTTTTAAATTATTTTGAATGAATATATTGGTTTGAAATTTTCATTATCGGAAGGCCACAAGTATGCAGAAGTTAATTGTTTCAATCGATTTTGTTGTTCGCTTCGTATTTGTTTAAAAATCTTGTCTTTTGACCGAAAATTCTCATTGTTTTTTTTAGCTAAATTTCAGTTCAAATAGATTGCTGAAATTATTATTATTATTGGATAGGTGATAATATTTATTATAATCAGAATCTTGCCATCGCTTTTCATTTACGTTTAGTATTTGCTTAAAAACAATGATCTTAGTGTAAACATTTTTCACTTTTCTCCTATTTCAACAATGGCACCTTCCTTGCCAACCTAAGGAATAACTTTGAACAGCATATATACATATATGCGCCAAGGCGTGTTATGGTGTATCATCTCTATGTAAACAGATGGAGTGTTTCTTCTATGTTCGTCACTCTTCTCCTCAAAAACTGCGGACCCTATGGACCTGAAATTTTGCATGATTATCGCAGATGAGCTAACTTGAGCAGTAGGCCTCTTTTAAAAATATCTCAGTCCGTCAAGGACCCTAAAATGGGACCATTTCAAGCACGAGAATCAGGAAGAAGGTTTTCTTTTTTGCCTTTTATAATCAATTGCAATCAATATATTGGGTTGAAAATTTCATTACCAGATGTATGAAAATTGTAAAATTTTATTTTTTCAATGGAATGAATTTTTTCAATTATGTTATCAGTGACGTATTAGCATAAAATAACGTTTTCAGTAGATACCTTAAATGTCTGTTTATCCCGATTTCAATGACAGAATATTTTCTTGACAACCAGAATAATGGCCTTTGACAAAAAATTTCATCCGGGCCTTTTATGAGCTCCATTAATTTAAATGATCACAATCAAATTCCAACGTGATTACGGTTGGTATAATTTGTTTGCCAAACTCTCTTATGTGTCCCAAACTGATTTTTAAAAGTATCCTCTTGAAGTACGTCACGTTGCTTCTTCTAATCATCACCATCACTATTAGGTAGTATTTTGTATGTGCACCGGTGTGCTTTGAATATTGATCACTACGTATATTGTCACTCACTGCTAGGATCCCAAGGTGCTAAACCTATTAAACCTTACCTCAATCCTAGAGCACATGAGGAATGGTCGGGGTTCCAATGGGCTCTGAGTCCCCAAATACTGCTTTCTATTGATTTCCCGGATAAATGAACCAATCAACCCTTTATTTAGAAATGTAGCGCGTTGTTACATGATAACTCTTACCCTTTAGCCCTAAAAAAATCACTCTCATAAGAAAAGGTTCGGTAGTTTTCGAGGAAATTCTTCCATACCCATGCGCCCATGAAAACACGCACATATACCTACACATACAAACAATTATTGCTCGCTAAAAATGATAAGCCGTATAACCCCAAGAGTGAAATTTCCCGTTCATTACCATTGGTCAGGTTGCTAAGGACATATTGTATTGTTTAACGCGGAGAAAATTGAAAATTTTGTCATTGAAGATGTAATTTTCAAGCGAAAACGAAGTGTAACAAAATTTATTGCAAGTATTAACTACTTCATTCTTTCTTCCATCCGACTATAAAATTTTAACTCCATATCTTAATTGCAAGTAATAAAAAAATGCAAAAACTGAATCCTCTGCACTCTTTATGATGAAAAAATCTATTGATGTAATTTTGGACAGTCAATTTCTTTTTCTGAACGGTGGAATCATTGGCATGGTCTTCTTGTTATAGAAGCACCAGATTTGCAGAGTGTCCAAAAATGTCCTAAACCATGGAGTTTATAAGTTATTTTAATTCCATCCGTTAAAAAACTAATTAATTAATAATATAATTCCCTGTGGTACGGGACTTTTCGAACGCCCTTTACATTTCCTTTATAC
The DNA here is from genome assembly GCA_963169105.1 of Ceriagrion tenellum. Lineage (NCBI taxonomy): Eukaryota > Metazoa > Arthropoda > Insecta > Odonata > Coenagrionidae > Ceriagrion > Ceriagrion tenellum. The sequence goes on along the minus strand of OY720634.1, from coordinate 157,915,708 downwards.
CGCAAATTCCGTACTGTCGTGAGGGTAGCGTCTCATTTTTGAGTGTGCCCTACTGTGTATACTTGTGCGTTGCCAGTTATTTCATCGAGTTAAATTTTGACTCATGTTTACTGCTTTAAGTCCGCTAACCAGGGCGCCAAAATGTTCGTTTAGACGGAACCGACGGAGCAGATCAGTCACTCTCTTCACTCCTCTGTTACCTCTCTCCTCCACCGCCAGAGGGCATGAATGCATGGAGCTCTGTCGTTCAACCCTTCGCCGCTAGAGTGCAGCCTACTTCATCGCTCCTCGCGACTCGTCGTCTTTTGAATTCTTACCGCTCTCTGCTGGACATTGAGTTGCGGTTGAGAAGTGAAGTTTGGAATGATGATTTTCCGTGAGAAATGCGGTTTACTCTGCGATTGAAAGTTATGATTTGCAATCATTGCATTTTAGAATAATCGTTGGCGCAAAGAATGTAGTTCTTTCAATGGAGGGGCCCAGGACGGTGTTTCATCGATTATTTAGTGAGGAGTGGAATATTTCAACGTCCATCTTTCGCCGTATCATGTTTTGTTTTATGTCTTTTTCGCAGGAATTGTGCTGCTCACTCTACAAGTACAAAGTTTAAACAGTCTCTTTGTGCAGCAATGAAGTCATTTGGGGGCAGATCATAATTCTAAAGCCATATAAACGCCGATGTTCTAATGCTTCTTCTTTTAATGGTTGAATCCTAGTTAATCTAACCGTGAAAGTTAAGCCGGCCCCGGTGGCGGCGGGGTAAAGTCCTCGTCTGCTAATCCGAGGGTCGCGGGTTCGAGTCCCGCCTGGGTGGGTTTTTCACCATCCAGAGCATGAATGTGTGTCAAGTTCTGTTGGTCCGGTCCCTGGAAAACCTGATGACAGGCTCATCAGCCTATCGGGATTCCGGGGACATACGGGCCAACAGAATCGTCCGGCAAGCAAAAAAAAAAATCTCACATGAGCGCTCTAATTTGATCAGATTCTGCCAAGCTTTATGTGAGTCCTGGGTCGTAAGTCATTTAGAATTTTCTCCTCGTGAGAAACTTAAGTCCTGTTGGGCATTTCAAGAGAGTCTCGACATATTACTTCGTCGGATTTTTTTTACTATTTTTTAAAGAGGGCTTGATTCGTAATTTTTCATTTGGGATCTGTTAATCTGAGAACAGATGATCGTTTGAGGAAAGGTGGTTGTTTGTTTGTTTTGAGGGGTCATGTGGTCGCCCGCCGCACCTGTTTCCCCTTTCTCGGGGATCTTCACTTCGCGGCTGCCTGCGAACGACAGCCATTATACATTTCAGCGAACGCAATGCTTGCATTTCTCAGTATCGGGCTAAACGTGGTAATTGAACATGTATCATATAAGAATCAGTTACGCACCAACTGGCGAAAGAACACCATCCCCATTATGTGCTTCTCTTTGGCCGTGTTCTGTTTCAGTTTTCGTTGCAACACTACAACTGCAACTTACCTATCATCCAACGTCGCCATTTCAGTGGTCGTGAAAAAGCACTTGAAGCATGAAGATCAAATCAGTTGCATGTTAACCCATATTAATTTTTGGCAGTTTAAAATGAAAATATCTCTGATGTACTGATTTAAAACGTGTTGCAGCATGCTCGGAATGGGCGTTTTAGGTATACATTGTGACATTTCAGAAAAAAATTACCCCTGCTAAAACATTCATTAGAATCTGTTCTGTAGAACGTAAGGAATTCTGTAGAAATTGACTTTTTCTTCAGAACCAGTTCCTTTTCCAAGCAACTCTACGGAAATACGGAAACTCTGCAGAACGTCGTGGGGAATTCTGCAGAATGTCGTAGGGAATCCCACAGAACGTCCTAAGGAATACTGCAGAATGTCCTAAGATATTCTGCAGAACATCCTAATGTAGGGAATTCCGTAAGAAGGCGTTTCAATACTTTAAGGAATATCTACAGAACTTTTAAGAAATTCTGTGGAAGTATTTATGGGGAAACTATACAGAATTTTTTAGCAGGGACTATAAAATTATTTTAGCATTATTACTGATTTAAATTTTCAAGTGTTCGAATTTTCACTTAAAATTATCTTATTGTTAGACGAGCAAAAAATGTATGTATATTTGCATGTAAACATGTAAATAGTTTCTCGAAAACTATCGAACCGTTTCTCTTGAGATCCGGTATCAAGGGTTTTAGGGTGCAATAAATCTATTGGACAGAGAGCCTCAGGGTCGCAGGGGTCCAGAGCCCCCAAACTGGCCCCTGTTTTACACCCATAATAAAATCATAGTAGTCAGTGCAGAGGAATCAGTTTTTGCTTTTTTAATTAATTGCAATTAAGATACGGAGTTAAAATTTTTACAGTCGGATGGCAGAAAGAACAAAGTAGTAAATTCTTGCAATACATTTTGTTAAACTTCGTTTTCGCTTGAAAATTACATTTTCTATGACAAAATTTTCAATTTTCTCCGCGTTCAACAATAGCACATGTCCTTAGCAACCTGACCAATGGTAATGAACGAGAAATTTCATCCTTGGGGTTATACGGCTTATCATTTTTAGCGAGCAATAATTGTTTGTATGTGTAGGTATATGTGCGTGTTTTCATGGGCGCATGGGCATGGAAGAATTTCCTCGAAAACTACCGAACCTTTTCTTATGAGGGTGATTTTTTTACGGCTACAGGGTAAGAGAAATCCATTGGCCCAATTTTCCGTAAAAGTGCATAGTTGACTTTAAAATTAACGAATAAGCAAAGATTCATGGCGACGAATATAGGAGCTATTTTTATGAAAACACAACTGTAATCACAATAAGACTTTCATGACAACGGGCTGTTATGTAAACAACTAATAATGAAACCTCCATGTAGCACGCTTTAGTCTTAAGAACGTGGGGTTTATTTCTATTGCACTATAAAGCGAGCTGTAATTGTATGCGCTATGTAATGATTTTATCGAAACTGGTTTCCCTATCTTCCTGAATGTTAGCATTTAAGGATTTTTCAGAAGGAGATATCGATAGAGATACTCCAGTATCCGTGAAAAAGCTGTTTTATGCAGGAATAATAGAGCCAAACTTCCCATTAGACATGCTTAGACGGTGGCTCATTCCGGTACTATCGTTTGACTCCGCAGCCACGCTTTATTTATTCATTCTTTAATTTTACTGGTTCGCATTAACCATGGAAGACTTCCGAAACGACGCGAGTATTATTTTAGCAGACGATCACAATTAAATAATAATTCAATTACTTTTTACTTTCGAATAAACCTATTTAGGTTCAACGCGAGGGGAACTTAGAAAGCTAAGTATGCGCCGAATTAACTCAACAACAGAGAAGCTTCAAGAATTACAATACAAAGACTCTTTGGACAAGGTTGTGGCTATTTTACTCTTTGGACGTGCGGCATTTAATTGAATGTCTTCGTGTACCGCTCGCCTGCTATTCTCCTCCCCATTCCAACGCATTTCCTTCTTTCAGTGGATTCGCTGCCGCGACAAATCTCTCCGCTCCATCCCCAACATGTTTCCCTTCAGCCAGTCAGTCCTCCTCCAATTATTGACCTTTTTCCTCCCTGACCTTTCCGCCCTTCGACCGCTCCACCATTCTCCCTCTCTTCACTCTCCTGAACAGCGTTTAATCTCCTCCCTGGGGTATTTATTTCCTCTTCGGCCGGATTGATGTCACCTTCGAATGTCAATACCTTATTTTTCTCGCCCCAATATCCTCTTGTCGTCTGCGTGTCGCCCAAAGGGGAGTTAGTTTTATGTATTTGGTTTCCGTCCCTCGAATTCGGATGTGTTTGCACTTCTTCCACAACAAACGTCTCGTCCTGCGTTTCTTCTTGGCCTCATCTCTCCTCCTCCTCGGCCCTCGCCGTCATGATCGAATTCTCCGGGCAATATCTTCCAGCGGTTCCCTGACTATGGTGAACGTAACTCTGACGGGTACGCAGTTGGTGGTTTTAGAAGTTCGCCAAATAATCTGAGTAACGGCATATGCGCAGACTCTTCCTTGAGCTCCATGGAGCCTGAACCGAATGCTTTTCAGAGTTCAGCTGCGGTAGGGCTCAGAAAGAGTCGCTGAGCAGCTTGTTCAAATGATTTCAGCTGCTGAGCTCCTTGTAAATATTCGTTGAACAGCATGGCGTTCGGCCATTACTTTCAATTTTGAAGTTCCATCGTCTATTAAAAATGACTGGTAGATAAAGAATACATATTTAAAGGAATTGGAGATGCTGTTCATGAAATAGTATTTTACAATACACACCAGTATTATAAAAATGTTGATATAATTACCGTTATTTTAAATTGCATGCTATGTGTGATCACATTGGACTAGGGGCTGAAAGAGTGGATTTAAGTCTCCATTAAGCTTCATTTTAGCAAAATATGTGTATGATTTTAATATACCATTCTGATCGCTAAAACGTCATAAATTCCCCCCTCCACATTTGAATACTTGACTGTTCTTTTGAACTGCTCTCTTCTCTGAAATGGATCAATATGAACTGTTCTACGAAACGAACAGTACAGCACACCTCCACTATACGTATTGATCTCATTTTGTCCTGTGCTGCCTCCCCTAGAATCGGTGAATTTTCTGTTGCTTTCCTTTCGAATGTATATATTTGTAAAAAAAAAAGGTTCGATCGACTTTTGGAATCATCGTGGAGGTTAGTGGGGTATTCGCTTCTAAAACCATACTTCCATGATAGGTCTTGTGATAGCCTTAACCCACAATTTTTTCACTGATCTGGTGATTGTTAAAACATAGAGTTTATGAATCTTTTGGTTTTATTTTGCATCTTTAAAGCGCTGACTAGTTAGTGCGATTGCATTTTTTTGTTTTTTTTAATATCTGCTGCTTTGAGATTGAACTCAAAATAATGGGACGACATTTCTTGATTGAGTCTCTTTATCCTATTCATCTAGATCTCAATTGTGGTTGTGAGCGGAGTCCCCATCAACATATTCGTTCGATGGACTCTCTAATTTTGCTGTGCATTTTACATTCGCCAAAGGTATTAATATCGCCTCAAAACGTATTCTTCTCTTCTAAAGGTTATCCTTGTTGTTACAGCCACGACTTCCAACAATCTCTTTTTCAGCCTTCCTCTTCCTTTCATTGTACGAGGTGCATCCCATTTCCATCGCCAATACTGTTAGGTATGAAGTTCTCGGTCGTCCTCTCTGTCTTTTGCCTAGAATTTTTCCTTCCATAATATTTTGTATGAAGTTGTCGTGCCTGAGTAAGTGTCCGATGAGCTTTGTTTTTCTTGTTTTAATTGTTTCCAATAGTTCTCTTTCTGTATGGTCTTCATTTAGTACTTAATCATTAGTTTTTCTCTCGGTCCACCTAGTTTTTGTAACCCTCCTCCAAAGCCTCATTTCTACAGCTTCAAGTTTGGCCATTTCACTCTTCCTTAGTGTCCATGTCTCGCATCCATGTGTCAGCACACTCCATACAAAGCTTTTCAGGAATTTCTTCCTAGTCTCAGCACTAATGCTCAAAATGTATATGCTTGGTAAACGTCTCTTGATTCAAGATTCGACCCGCGACTTTCAAGGCTATCGAGCCGTCAGCTTGCTTTCAATTGTGACGTCGGTCAGTGTGTGGGTGGCGGTGGCGCCTCTTTGATTTGCATGGCATTGGTTGGATGCATTCGCCGATATTAGATCGGCCGATAAGGCACCGTGATTGCTTAATGATTGTATTTTTGCGCCTAACGAAAGATCACGTTTGATATTTTGGATCGGAGAATTGCAATTATGAGATATAGAGCTATTTCTGCCCGAGTAGTTTTTTTTTCATTCTCGATACCCGGAGTTTATGTTAATAAAGATCAACCTCTCAAATTTTAATGCGACGTGTGTTATTCTAAACTGTGTGTGTGTTCCAAGTAACAACATTCTGTGATGGCCGAATCGTATTAAATATTTTTATCTTGTCTTATTGAGCGTCTCATTGGCCGCTGCTGTTATTTTTCAACTATCAAACCAGGCTTGAGCGATATTCAAAAATATCCAAGGCCCTTTGGGTATTTTTGAAAGCTACATTTCCGATGAGACTTCAAAGGTAATAATAGCACTGATACAGAAATGCCAGCAGTAACATACCGAGTATTATCATTAATATCATATCAATAGTGAGCTGATACTTGGAAATTAAGTTGTAAAAGGTTTTTAATTCCAGGTTTGCTGGGAGGCTCTTTCTATGCTGTTAGTTTTTTGAATGCAAAAATGAATTTGGAATGGGTATTTACTTATTGGTCATGATGTGGTGTGAATTACATTTCGGTTTTTGGTATTTGGAGTTGATAGGCATTTGTCTTTCTTGCAAAATGTGTTTCCTGACTTAATTCCTGTTCGATGTTAATTTGTTTAATTGAACTAATGGATACGACGAACTGTCGTAACACATTCTTATCAAGACCTGGAAAGTTGTACAATTAATGCTCGAGAAGCTCCACGCTTAAAAAAATCTTCCTGTTTCCGTACGAGTGTTTTGGGTTTTAAAGAGAATTTGGGTGGACTCATTTTCTGCTTTGATACGCCAGAACATTGTACGCAGTTTATCAGCATCCTTAACAATACCTATTTCAACTATGACTGTAGAATTTCATTTTTATCCTCGATAGTTAATTTGTGATTTTTCAGGACTCGACGATGTTTACTGCTGTTGAATTCATTCTAGAATGTGACTTGACAATAATTCTATCGCTATGTAGTTTAAATGTGTTACTAAACGTGAAAAATAGTCAGTTTGCTCTAATGCTCGACTTAATACGCAAGATTTCTACCTGATGTAGTTGTTTTGCAATGAAAATACGCTCGCGAGCCATAAAATATGAGAAATTCATTGTTATAAAATTCACTTTCTATGATGAGAGTTACGCCTGAGACTGACAACCACGTCCAGAGGTTATCAGGGTAAAAATTTGGCTATTTACTGCATTTACTTGAAATAATACGACCATTTGTCAGTGCAGTTTAGTTTTGTTTCGCATTTTGAACAGCACTGAACAGCCTTGTGTGCATTCACTAGCTCACTCTCGTGTGCACTCATTCATAGCTAACGTGCGTCAGCTCTGACGTTTACCAGTCAAAGGCAAGTATATTTTTTCCCTCTGCTCAGACCAATCTCCCTCCCCCTCCTGCCCTCTCTTTAAAAACATTCAAAGGTCCCCATGGAATGGAGCTCTTATCTCTCTCCCTTCCCCTTTTATTTCCTCTCCTTCCCTTCCCTTCCATCCCCCTCCATCCCCTTCTTTTTTGAGCTCACTATTCCCACGGCGCCGCTCTCACGGTGACGTACTCGTCTCATTATATCCACTTCGTCCCGCCACATTCTCTCTCTCTTTCGAAGTGATGACGCAACAGACATCTCAGTCTTCGTCATAGTTCTGAATGCCACCCGAATGTCGCTCGAAGACGGATCAATGGACGCTTCAGTTGGCGCAAGTTCGCTCCTCATCTCTCATGTGCTCCGGTTAGAGCTGTGCGAATGCTTCGAAATCGATTCGAATCGACTCGAATCAGATTTAATTCGATTCGATTCGCCAGCAAATCAGGATGCTTTGAAACCGAATGATTCGAAAAATTCGAATCTGATATATTATTCTTCGAATCGTTGCATGCATTCAAACATGGCGATCATTCCTAAAATGGTGCGCCGTCCGTTTAGATGTTTTCCACACGCGAAACGAAAATTTAAACGACCATATGTTATTCTGTGCTATTCTTTGTGCCACTATAGATATACATATAATCTAATGTAAGGCCCTGAAATATTGTGAAAATCTTTATTACTTTAACTGCGCATAAGCTTTTGCATTTTAGTTAGATTAGAATTCGATTTGCTAGCGAATTTTTTAGGGTGATTCGATTCGCTAACGAATATTTAAAATAAAGTTCGATTCGATTCGAAATATCTTTTGGGAGATTCGATTAGAAATGAAAATCCCTTATTCGCACAGCACTAGCTCAGGTGTATGTCGTTTGGGTATCGTTGCCGTTCTTGGTCAGTGGACTGATCGCAGCGTGTTCATGCAAGACGGATATGCTGGGGTCGAATAATGTGTTATTGGATATTTTGCGTGTCTGCCTGTATATACGCACGTACATACATTTAAATCCACGAGTTGTGGTGGTGACAAATAGAAAACATATAAGGAAAACTCACACGAGGATTTTTCGAATTTTCGACATCCTCTGTGGTCTTCCTCGGCTGTGGAGAGGTATGTCCGACTGCCGCCAGAAGGGTTTTGACAGGAGGAGAGGAAAGGAGGGAGCAGTGGGAGAATGATAGGGAGGGGTGGAGACGGGAAAGTAGGGGTAAGGGAAGTGCTCGGTTGATTCCCGGAAAGGACAGAGCGTCGAGGAGCAGAATGCACGCCTTTTCTATGTGTTTAATATCAAGTGGGAGTGCAGTGGGGTGAAGGAGGCTAGGATGCTCAAGTTAAAACATTTGTGGAACATACGGTAGTTCGAGCGAAATATCATTTTACCTAGAATTCAATGAATTCGGTCGCAAAGAAAAATATATCACCCTTCCATTGACACGAAAAATTCAACCCCTTACCACATTACTTTTCGAGATATTTGCCAAAAAATACCAGCCCTTTTATATGGGAAATGGTACGTGTATGCACTCCAGAGAGACATTAGATACAAAATGAGGAATTTCTAACACATAGATGTCGTAAAAAAACTAACAGTGTGTAGTTTGTATGTTTTCTCAACTATCTTTGAAAATTAATCATATTGTCACCGCCGTCGGTTCTTGGGTATCACAATAAACCTTCCGTTTTGACGGAGTTTCAAACGTACCGTGTGAAAGAAATGAGTCAAGTTAAAGACTTATTTGAATATTTTCAATTGATTACTTACAATTTCTGTCTTATAGAACTATATTATTGTACCATTAATAATGCTATATTTAATTCATGCGTCTCACAGCTAGTGAAATTAAAACGTTTATATCGAATATGGTATCTAATATGACTAGGGAACTATCTCGCTCGGACAACCTTAAGGTTGCGGAAGGAGGTGTGGGTGGGGACAGGGAGAGAGGCATGTTGGGAGGAGGGGTTGCAAAAGGATCTCTGGCTGTTTAAATGGAGATTTTGGGGTCCGGAAATCAATCCAATATAGAATGCATCACAGATATTGCATTAAAGAATGTACACCACGTTGGTTGTGGTGCACGAGGGAGGGAAAATTGAGGGGAGAGGTAAGGCGCGGAATCTGGGAGGGAGGGGTTTAGAAATGAGGAGGGGTCTAGGTCTTGCATCTGGGGCGACCGCAGGGTAAATGGAAGGAAGGTTAGAAAAAATGAGAGGGTTTGGATTTAGAGAAAGGGTTAGTAGTTTTGAGGATGCTGGGAGGATTGGGGGGTGCGTCGGAAGGTGAGAGATGGGCACTTGGGGAAGATTTGGATAGTAGTTACGTTATTGGAGAGGAAGGCTTTTGAGCTATTGGAGAAAAAGGCTTTTGGGAATACGTTTGATGGAATGAACGCCTGGGAAGCAGGTGGTACAGAGGGAGAGGTTGGAATTGTTTGTACCAGGAGGTGAGTTGGGGTGATAGGAATGTTTAGGATTTTTTCCTCGAGGAGTGATTCGGTAGCATAGCCTTTTCGGCGAAGGGATAGGTGTAAGTCAGTGAGGAATTTATCGAGGGAGTCGGGATAGCTGCTTGGATTTTCCAAAGGAGCAAAAGCGGTGTGCTCTTGGCGCTTGAGCAAGGGGAAACGAAGAGTGAGAGAATAGGATCTTCATCCCCGATACCTTGAAACAGGTGCAAATTTTCCGGTGGGAGCTTCATTTAAGGCGTTTATGGTGGGGAAATTATTTGTTTTTCATGCTTTTATGATGTTTGTCATCCAAAAACATGCAATTCAACGCCATGAAAGAAATATAAAATTTCTGAAGTTGAAATAAACATGATTTGGGAAAAGGAAAACTCTTTTTTTATTACCCTCTAATTTTCCTTTACTGGAATGGAATTTATTTCTCTTCCCCCGGTTCGCTTCATTGAATACTTCGTTCCATATTAGCTCTTCTCAAGCCTCTTAGCCATACTTTTGATACCTGTTTTCATCTCTTTCCTGGCAGTAAACTCTTCGCAATTGAAGGAAAGTTTCAGTAGAAAATAATCGCCTTGGAGCACGATTGCTAGTGAGTGAAAAGTAATCACATCGCTTTACGATAAATGTCGATATCTTTGTCTGACGTTTACGGCCTCCAGAAAGTCCCACGACCGATCGGTGATCTGCCTTCCCCGAAAAAGTATCAGAAAAGTATCAGTATTGTATTTGAAAATAAAAAAATATTCTGCCAACGACGCTCCTTCCTCCCGCTAGTCTCTTTCCGAGCAAAGGATGGAATTCCACACTGTCTACAACACTCAGGGCAGTTGAAAATCCAGGAAATAGGTTTGAAACGAAATAAAAGCTGTAGTTACTGTCGTACACGTTCGGGGTCAGACATCTTCCGTGGTTTCCGAAAAATATTCGACCGAAAAAAAAGTTGCCTACCGTGAGCCGCGAACACGCGCCGTAAAATTCATAACTCTGTTGGAACGAGGGCCATATCGCCCACGATCACTGCGCCTTCTGATAGAGAGGGCTTAAAGATAAGCATTTGGATGGGACGAAATAGTGTAATGGTAATTTTCTCATGAACCCGGGATTCTGGGGCGGAAATCCGTGACGCATTTCCGGAATTTTTACTCCAGTTTCATTTAAAAATTGTTTCGTCTGTATTCTTAACATCCGTTACGCGATGTCTTCATTTTAGCCCTGAAGACGACGGCCGAGTCAGCCGTTGACGCGTTGGTACCTAATGGTGCAACGCGGTGCGAAATCCGTGAAATCTGGGTTCAAGTTGAGCGATATTTCATCTCCAATTGTCGTTTTTTCGTTTGAAAAATCAGCCGGTTGTCGTAGTGACGGTGGTGACGTCACACGTGCCCCTCGGTATGCGGCGTCACAAAGTCGCGTGACCTTCTTCCTCCTTGCGGACGGCGGCGGTATTTTCGGCCTCCTCTGCTCCCCACGACCCTCCTCGAGTCCTTATCATCGTCCCCCAACGCCTCCCCCAACTCCTCTGTGCCCTTTTAATGGCGTATTATGCCTAGGGTTCTTTCTCTCCGTCCCGTTTCTCTTCCTTTCTCTCTCTCTCTCACTCTCTCTCTTCTCAATCACCGTGGATGGATCTGGAATCCACCACCACCCAACTTTGATGACGTAATAAATTGGCGACCTTCCTCCCTGAACTTCTTTCAACTCTTTTATTCCTCTTGCGTCATCGTCCTTTTAATCCAAACTCTCTTCCCTTCTTCCAAGCGTAATTCACGTAACGTTTACATCTCCTCTCTCCTTAACTTCCTTCAATCATAATGGATAACGAATTCACGATGAAGAAATAAATGAATGTAAAATTTATCGTCGACAGGCTTACTCTGTGGAATTTTTCCATGGTTTTAAATGAAATTACTAAGTTATTTCATTCCAAACCATAAATGAATGTTCTTTCTCTCTGCCGGGTCTACGGGGAATAACGTAAAAGAAAAATCCATGAAGCGAGCTGAGTGACCAAATTATTCAATGCCGCTGTTTGTATTACCGGAAGGTGTAACCTGTCCATTTAAAACCATAGAAGTATATAAAATAGATATTTCACGTCATCTGTGACAGTAATAATTTAAAATAAATAATTCATGTGACGTTGATCAGATGAAAGTTATTCATGAAAAACGTTACAGCCTGAACAATAATGAGGTGATGTGGGAGAGGAAAAGATAACGAGGAAAACCGATTGTGGAATTATTGAATCCAAATGTGAAAAATGTTTAAGTTAGTGATTATGAGGGCAGAACCAATCTTCTGATCGTTAAGTGTTTATGATGGTGAAGAAATGATCAATGAGCTCAACTCACGTTTGAGAAGGATTCCGAATGAATATTCCAACCTGCATTTTGGAAACTTTTACTTGAGTCGTGGTTTGGTGGAGTATACTATACATGATTATGGAAATAAAACTATATTTCCATATTACCCTGCGAATTGCCTCATACGCGTATGGAAGGTGTTGTTAGGACACCAGCCATGAATGAATCGCACAGTTAGTAGGTATTGGTTGAACAGAAGTGAAGTTTTGTAGGAGTGCCTTGGTGTACCGCTCTGTTTTTTGGTGATGAATGATATGGAGGGAGAAGGAATTTTAAACCTACCAGCTCGACTGTGTGTCTCTTTTTTTTATAACTTCAGACGGATCTTGAGATATAGCGCGGGATTAAACTTTCTACGTGTTACTATCAAATTCTTGTGCACTGAACTTATTTAGAAATCCCATGCTAAGCTTAAATATTCCTCCAGAACTTTATCGTCGAATCGGAATGCAACATAACCCGGATTTTTTACCATAAAGACGACGAACACGTCTTAAATGACTTTTTTCACGTAATCATTACGTTTTTAGCTTTTTATTAACCTGCTTGCGTCGGACCACGTGATCCCCGCACCATTGCCTCCGCCTACTCGACCTCCCCGCCCTCCTCGAAGGGAAAGAAAGCGAACATAAATCCCCCCAGGCCACCCTCTGCCACCCCCTGCCACCCCCTGCCACCTCCCCTCCACACCCACTTCATCCCCCGCAATCCCGCCTATCCCACCCACCCCTCCCCCATCCATCTCTCCTCCCATGATGCATCACTCTCCTCCTCGCCCACGTCTCTCCGGCCCCCCATGCCTCCCCCCTCCTATGCGTCCATCCAACCCCCTCCCCTCTGCCGATATATCTCCCGTAAAGGGTTCAGTGACCTTTTCCGTCCAGAAAGGAAGTTTTGACCTTAAGGGAGGATGTCCCATTAGGGAGGTTGCCATTTTGGATGAGGGGAAGAGATTTCTGGGGGTGGGGAAGAGGTGGAAGGGAAAGGGGGGGGGGAGGAAGTAAGCATTGTTCGGGTGTTGTCGATTCGATTTGAGTTTTTTTTGTGGCGCACTCGGCGTGCGGGAGGAGTATCGATAATAATAGTCAGTGTGCGAGTTTGTCTGGAATAAGACGGGGAAGACTTGACTACTATAGTATTTGATACGGGGGATCTTGGGTTGAATGAGTGTCGAATAACGATCATTAGGCGGTATGCGTGTCTGAATGGAAGCAATAGTTGTATGAATTTAGTCGGTTGCAAGCGAAGGAAGAAAGGCGGTGCTTTACTTTGTGGAAATCGTGTACGGCGCTCATTAAGTTCGTAATTTGTATTTTCCATCCCTGTCACTTGCGATCGTAGTTTCGACTTTGAAGTAATTTCCATGATGATGATGGTCACTGTTGGTTACTTCGAATCTTATGGACCAAAACGGTACGGTTGCACCCTTTAGGATAGGTTAGTATTAGGGATAAGTCGATTCCACTTTTTTTCGATTCCGATTCCAATTTTTTCAAATCGATTCCCGATTCCGATTCCATCGATTCTTATTCCTAATAACAGGTGGAACATTGATATACCAATACCGTACGACTATTATTTAAATTCTAGTATTGGGAGACATGAAATAACAAAGACAATTAAGTCGCTCAAAAAGTACATTTATTGACAAATAGCAAAGGTATCCTCAGATTATTGAGGTAGATAAATAGTACAAATTGATAGCCTACACCAAAAATTACCGAGAGAAATATGACGTGATAAATGAAAGTTAATTTGAATATTTATCCATCTGGAATCGATGGAATTGGAATCGACGCTAGGCGATCGATTCTTGATACCGATTCTATTCCTGAGAATCGGTGGAATCGAGACTCGACATTTGGATTCGACTCATCCTTAGTTAGTATTTTTGTAGGCGATTTGCATAATTAAGAAATAGAGGTTTGGTCAGAAACGAGTCGTCGCGTCGGATTTAGCCTAACTCCATTGCGAAGGTGAAACATTATTCGGAATCCGGGATTATTTGCAAATAACCCTCGACCAACAAAGCAATTCATTTGAGTTGCTCTCAAAATAGCACCCAAATTGAATTCGCGATTCCGCGGAAACATTTCTAGCCGATGCATGAGTTGGTTCGAATTCATGCATTCGGTTCGGGTAGCCATTGTCCCCCCCACCACATTAGGCATATCCTACGTGTCACTGTGTCTCTCTACGAAGAGTTTCCAATTCGTAAAACAAACTTACTACTCCTTTGAGTTTAACCTCGGGTAACGAGGATAATAACAGAGCATCCATGCCACGAAATGTTTTTCGCAGTACTTTTATCATCATGAAGGGTGAGTAATTAATTTCTTATGTAACCCTTACTCTGTCGCGGAGCGGTCGCAGTGATATCCACTTGTCTGACATTTGCCTCTTCATTCGGTGGAGACTGGTCCTCTCTGCTGTTGTCGGTATCGTACAAGACTGATGCGTCATCGGAAATTGTGGACACTTGCTGAAAATCGCGGAAACCAGTGTGGATATAAGCTTACTCGAATCGAATCGAATGATATTCACGGTTTAACGTATTTATGTTCTAACTGATGGGCGATTGATTGTACTGGAAGTGTTATATGTGCTCACGTTAAACAAATTTTTACATTATGTCGAATAAAAAGGTTTCCTATATGAGCCAAATGGAATTTATTTCTCTAGCGAGCTGTATCTAAGAGAAAAAGAAAAAGTATAGAATTATAAACTAGTTTTAGCTATGTTAAAAAATGCTGTTTAAAGCTATTGAATAAACTGCAAAATCAACCCCGCAAGTTGAGAAGCAACTGATCCGGAGTCTATTTCCGCGCGCACATCCACAGTTTCTGTACCGTGCGTAGCGCAACTGCACTGTAGTTATTTCTGCCCAATGACACGCCGCGTGGCGGCCGAAAGTTAGGTCAAGCAAGATCTCCACAAGCTTCACAGCACCAGCGCTATAATGCAAATGAGGTGGTGGTTAATAAAACCTCGACCAAAGCCGGTCCTAACCAAATTATATCCTATCTAGGTACGACACGGAATTTCAATTGTTTATTTTGGCCTCCGCTGCGGCCGCGGGCGAGCTCTGCGAGACCACTCTGGTTCCACTATCAAGAAAAAAGAAAGCTCAGCTAATTTGACCTCTAGCACACGCCAATAAATTTTCCGGGTCTCATAAAGAACATTTTATCTCATAAAGATGTGTGCAACAATTGTTATAGAAGATAAAATACTGGAACAGGTATCCCACTTCCAATATTTAGGATGTGATATAACGTATGAATATGATAAAGATATCACAAATAAAATAAACAATTTTCAGATGATAAGTGGGACAATAAGAAGAACTTTAAAAGGCAAAACAAGAAAAGAAACCCAAATTAAGCTCTATAAGGTGATGGCAGTCCTTACAATGTTGTATGGGTCAGAATGTTGGACAACAAGACAAAAAGAGCTTATACAAATAAAGTCATCTGAAATGAAATTTCTTCGAGCAGTGAAGGGGTGTGCAAGAAGAGATAAATTAAGGAGTACATCTTAAAGAGAGGAAACTAGGTGTTCGGGCAACATCAGATAGGTTGGTGGAGTACAAAAATAAGTGGAAAGAGTATGTAGAGCGAATGCTTAAAAAGAGGTTTCCAAAGCAGGCTTTGGAATATAAGCCATAAGGATGAAGAGTGTTGGGAGGCCAAGGTTGAGAAAGTTATGTGAAGCCGGAACAGGCTGAAAGCCTAACCCTGGAAGGAAGAAGAAAGAAAGATATGTGCGAATGAGAGAAAGGAAAGACGAACGGAAAGGAAGGAGAAGACCGAAAGGAACGGTCGTTCCATAGAAGTCGGTCCTCGGTTGTTCCGTTCAATCCATGGACCCGTTCCTTCGGACACGTTCGTTCGCGAACGACCCACATCTATTAGGGAGGGGTGTTCGATTGGAGAGAGCCCATGGAGTAGGCGAGATCTAGCCTGAGAGATGCGGGTGGCCAACTGGTGGCGTATCATGTGATTGCTGTGCGCGGAGACGACGCCCGTTGGAAGGCGACGACGACGAAAGCGGTAGTCTCCGAAAGAGTGGGTTCTTGCAATTGGTGTCGAGGATCGAATAATCACAAAAAGGTTTTGAAAGAAAAATGACAGCTAATTTAAATGGAGTATTTGATTGAATAAGTAAATGGTGCGTCTCGAATAGCCAAACAAGAGTATTGCCGTGTCTCGGGAAGGAGAGAAGTTGCGGGCAAAGGCACGCGCTGCGGCTACTGCCCCGCTAAAAAATTCTGTATAGTTTCCTTCAAAATTTCTTTAAAAGTTCTGTAGATATTCCTTAAAGTATTGAAAGGTCATTTTACGAAATTCCCTACGACGTTCTGCAGAATACCTTATGATGTTCTGCAGAAAACCTTAGGACGTTCTGCAGAATTCCTTTGGACGTTCTGTGGAATTCCCCTACGACTCTCCCCATAGGTCACTAGAAAAGGCACTGGGTCAACGGAAACCTCACATATTTCCGTAGAGTTGCTGAAGTTCTTCGGAACAGCTTGTAAGGAGTTATTTTGCTCTGCAAAAAATAACTCTTGAGAACATCTTTTCTGTAGAGTCAGGCTCTCCTGTTCCGTACAGATCCTTAGAAAAGATCTAGTTCTGAAGAAAAAGAGGCAATTTCTGTAGAATTCCTTACGTTCTACAAAACAGCTTCTAAGGATTTTTTTAGCAGGGTGGTGCACGGGGACCATGGCCCGCGCCTCCACTCCTCGGTACAGGGTACATGACTCGCTGGATTATGGCGATGAACCGAAAAGATCCGACTGACCCGACAGGGCCATACTGACCACTGGCCATCTCCTCGTGCGATTATGTAGGGAAACCATGGCGGATGTTTTCGGCCAGGTGACAATTGACGTCAAGGAAAGTGAAAGGTCGCACTTCCGCAAATCCAGCGAATGCATACGTAACCCTCATCTGCTATCGTCGGGTCTTTTTTGGCCCGATGTAATTTTTTATATTTTTGTAATGGTAAAATCGGGCGCTCGCAGCAACCATGGCTTTAATGTAATCCTAGAGGGGAGACGGGGGAGCGACCCAGTTGAACTTGAGACAGGGCGGATGACGTTTTTTGTTTACGAGCAATCCGAAAATAGGGATATAAAAGGCCCGAGCATAGTGTGTACGTGGCCAAAAACGACAATAGTAGTTAAGGGTTAAGACTGTAGGAAAAACACTCGTTTCCATCTTGAAGAGATAGGATCTTGACCACCAATATCGAGGTCACAACGGGATCATATATTGTGATAAACCCTATTTTTTAAGTAGATTGCAATGCTATTTTGGCGTTTTTTTGCTATTCTAGAAGCAAAAAACTTTAGGGCCTCTGAGTACGTGGAATGCAGGCTAATAACACCCTTCTTAGCTACTTTGTTTTCGATCAAGCACATGTGTATCGCCGCATTGCGCTGAGCCTTTTGAAATATTCACTCAAAAACGTCACCGATGAAGTGGAAAAATAACTAATCGGTTGATGTGCTAAAACAATTTAAAATAAATTAACAATCTTCGTGAGAAGGGCGTACTTTATAAATGAATAAATTATTCTTTTGACTTTGTCGTTAGACCTAGATTAGAAATATTTCTTTATGCTTAACAATGAAAAATCATTCACTGGGTGCGTTGAGGTTTATTGATTCACTGTATGTAAATGGTCGTAATTAGGGTATTCCAAAAAATCTGTGATGCATCAATCCTTTTTCCTTGTAAATAGCATAAAAAATGGTTGGTGAGATCGTTATATAGATGGAAGTTGGTTTTGACGCAAAATCTCTTTACCTCTGTGTGCTTTGTTGTTAAGTGAAATTAATGCGCTCTTTCGTACATACGCTATCATTTGAAACCTGTCGATTCATTTCCTTTAATTTTACATACCCTTCTATAGCTGGCTGTGTGGTTATGTTTTTCACCTTCCTAGATACGTATAAAAGATACTATTCTTGCTCTGAAATATTTCCTTGGAGTTAACTTTCAGAACAACCTTTCTTCTTATCCAGCCAAGGACGAGAGAACCGTGGAAAAAAATAGCTACCGAGGGTTGGGTGGGGAAGTGGATACATATTATGCGTGAAAGGTAGACTGTAGGGTTTTTGTATTGACGAAGAGGGAAGGGGTTACTAATATTTTCGTGAAAGGGAAGCAGAATGTCTGCCACTTTGGCACTGGCATTTAACCCTTCTCCGGCCCATCCGCCCGCAACCCCCTTCTAAATGTCGCGCGCTACATGGCATTTCACCCCCTCCCCTTCCTCGCAAGTGGAATCCCTTGTTGTCTCCAATGCGCGGAGGAAGAGCGGAAAAATAAGTCTGTTGGTTGCCCGGCAAAGGGGCATCATTTAGTCAGTCATCATTTTTTGGGGAAATTTGGAGACTTAACCTCACCATTTACTGAAATCTGGAATATTTCTCACAAATTAACAGATGAGTACCCGTCAGTAAGTGAAAATATATTTGCATGCCCATTTGATAGAGCATGTTTTTTAGAAAATGATCAATTTATTCTGAGATAAAAGTATTGTGGCATTTTTATCGGCCTCTTGCTAATAATGTAGTTTTAATCTTTTCTCTGTCGCTTAGTGCCTAGTTGCATGCCTAGTTGCATGTCAATAGTGCATGTTTGGTACACCCTCGTGGTGGCTAGCAGGGTATTACGTAGATGTGGTGGTGGGATTTTTTAAGTTTTACAGTATTATTTATTGTTTCATGCTGGAACGCGCGTGATGTGTTAGCTATTGTATAACGTAAGTTCAACCAAAATCATGGACGATTATATCATGCTTTAGATGTTCAGTTAAATAGTGTAGCTCATGCTGAAATGCATGTTTCGTGATTTCCTCTCGTAACTCACGTCTGTAGCTGTGATACTACTAAAAACGCCAAACAATTCTTATGTGTACACCCCTTTTGAAGGATTTTGTGGTCATTTGCGATTGGTATCTTTACTTATCATGATTTTTGAGGCATGCTTTTCTTCAAAGGCCATTTGCGTGCGACATAGTTGCTCATCTAACTTCTCCTTCCTCTATGTTATTTGTATAAGTCGTCTGGTAAGAAAGGATTAAGAAAATTTATGAGTTTGCCGGCAACATTTGTTTTAATTTTCTGAAATTATCGGCTTACGTGCTGAGTTTATGACGTAGCTGTTTGGAATTTGTTAAAATTGTATGTAGCTCCAATCCTTATGCACGTGTCACCGGTCTTTTTTTTCTCGTGACAACCCTTTGATTCCCATAATCTCATTTTCCGAAGGTATTTCGCTGCCAACTTCAACTTCAGCCCACCGCGCTTCATCTCACGAATGCACTTCTTCATCTCTCTTCGCCTGCTCATCCCATTTGATTCGAAGTTGTCCAAAATGATTATAGTCTCTCAGGTTTTACTCATTTCGACATCGTAATGTTTTTTAAATTTTTGCGGATTTTAGTCGTTTGCTTGTACACACGTGCAGATTTACATCTACATCTACATTATACCCGGCGAGCCGTTGCATGGGCGTGTGGCAGGGGGTGTTGGGTCACCAGCCGTGTAAAGGTGTAAAATTTTTGGAGATGTAATGGTGACATGAATTATAGGAGTGTGTTTAGTGAGCTTAATTTTTATTGTGATCGCTTATTGTTCGCGGAAATAACGAGTTTTTGTACCTAGATATTCGGCAGTCTAGTCGGCATATCTCTCTTATTTTATCGCGCCTGTCAGACCTAGAGATGTAGTGAGGAGTCATGATAATATTCTCTATGTCGCTCTGAAAAATATCAGTTCTGAATTTCACGAGCAACCTAAGCCTAGCGTGTAGCCTCTAGGGGCTCCCACCTTCATCCCTCTTAAAGTTGTGAGACACTATATTTACGCTCGTAGCAGTTTTTAACGAAGCGCACTGCTTTCCATTGTATTGTATTAATTTTTTTGGTCAAATCTATTTGACCAGGGTTCCAAATGCTCGCGGCGTATTCGAGGTGTGGCCTAACCAGAGCGAAGTAGTATCTCTCTTTGACTTTTTCATCCGAGGACCTTCCTATTATACGTTTAACAAAACCTAGTTTCTTTAATGCTGCGCTACATATGTTCTGTATGTGTAATCCCCACGATATATCATATGTCAAGATACGTACTTCCAAGATATTTTACTGTACCTGAAGATTTTATGTTTACTCCATCCACAGTATAGGTATGGCATTTTTGTGACGACTTTCGCAGGAAGTGAACTGTGGTACATTTGCTGATGTTTAATTCTAACTCCTGGACCACGAATGAACGTTGTTAAGGTCTGATGACAGAGCTTGAAAGTCCGCGTCTTCCCTCGCGCTAGATAGCTGTATCATCGTGTGTGCATGTGCCAATCGATGACATTACAATAATTTCACAGTGCATCTGCTATAAACTTCCCCTTTTCCCTAAGAAGCGTCCCTGTGTAAGGCTCGTAAAAATTGCCAAAGTCATTTATTGTATGTTTTTCGTTCCGTTTTTTGCGAGGAGGAACCTCACTGAGGAGAAGTGCTGGGCAAATGACAGAATGAGTGTGTCCTAGAATCTATTCGGCTTTCGTAAGTAATCTAGTTGTTTTCTCTTTTTTAAATCAACACTTGATAAATTATTGGACGGATGGCTATTTGAATGAACTTGAGCTTCGAACAGAGAAGACAACTCTTGTGCTACGGGTGTGGGACAGGAGAAGGAAAGTTGGCGTGGCGGATTGCGGTTTTGAAGCTATACATTACTATATACATCTACGTGATACCCTGCGAGCCACCACGAGGGTGTGTGGCAGGGGGTGTAATGCTTGTAAAGCACGTCAAGATTTTTGGGGTGGTACTACTTTACTGATCCATTTAGCACAAAACCTTAATAATCCTACTGTAGATCTACCTTGTGTACATTTGAATGGAAAAACAGACGCTTAAAACAGCCTCTCGGTTGACCCGCATTCAGTCTCACTCGAGTCCATTTTTATGCAATTTTTTGAGATTTGACATCGACTACAACCTTTGACACACATCGACTTAGAGTAATTTTTGGAAATAAATGATGGGCATGGGGTTTAGTAAAACGCTTTTGAAGTATAGAGCGTACTTACGATCCATAGAAAAACGGTGTTGAGGATGACCTTTCAATAGCCTCCCAAGAGTTTCTGGCTATGTGGTATTATGTGACATAAATCTTCTATCGAGGTAACAACGAGCTCTTTGAGGAGGAAACCGAAGCCTTTTGAGGCGAAAATATCCACCGAAACAGACATCGACTGAGTGTAACCGCGAGTAATAAACTTCTGTATTGAAATAATTAAATAAAACCTGCGAATTTTGGACCGGTACATTTCTGCCGCGATCTCTGCGTCATTACCTCGTAGTTTTGATAATATTTTCCTCGAGTGCTCGTCCGCACCACATCCCATCTGATACACGTCTCCAATCTTTCGTCAAATATCTCATCTACATCTACGAAATACCATGCAAGCCACCACTGGGGTGTGTGGCACGGGGTGATTCCACACCAGGCATGCAGCACTAATCCTAGTTCATATAAGAACCGCGCACGTTCCCCCGGATGCCAGGCGCAGGCCAAAAGCTATTATGACAATATTGGTATTACAGTCTATTTCCTTAATCTTATGCCTGTAATCGTTTCTACCATAATAGTTTGGCTCTAGCAAAATATGTTGAACGTCCGGCAAAAAATAGTCTACATCAATCTTTCGTAAAAGATTTAACGTATATTTTTCCCTTTGTTCGGATAGAGGTTACCACCCTGTTTTCCCTCGACAATTTAGTAACACTGCTATGTTTATCGTAACAATCGTTAACGAATCTAGCTGCCCTCCGCTGTATTCGATCTATATCTGAAACTAGTCCTACTTCGTAAGGGTCCCATATACTATATAGCGGCGTACTCCAAGTGGGGTCTCACGAGAGAAAAATAACATCGCTCCTTTACTTTCTCGTCACACTTTCCTTGTATTCTTTTAATAAATCCTAATTTTCGACTTGACTGTCCATAAATTTCTTGTTTATTCTTTCCCCACGACAAGTCCTGAGTAAGGGTCACTCCTAAGTACTTAACTGACTCTACATTTATTATTTCGGCTTGATTACTTGTGTACGTCTCGATGGTTAAGCTACTCTTCCTCCAAAAATTCATAACAACGCACGTATTAAAATTTAATTTTATCTGCCAAGTGTCGCACCATCCGCTTATACCTTCTAGGTCTTTCTTCAACGCAATTCTATCACTCTGTGTTAATATCCCTATACAATACTGCGTCGTCCGCTAAAAGACGAATTTTACTCGTAACGACGGTTGTGATATCATTAATATACAAAAGGAATAATAAGGGACCAATGACACTTCCCTGGGATACACCGGATATGACTTTAACTGTATCTGAACTAACGCCATCTAGAACTACTCTCTGTTCGCGGTTACTTAAGAAATCTTCAATCTAGCCTATTTTGGTGTCTTGTGAGTGGTGAAATCTTATTTATCATTGTGATGGCAAATTCATGGAATTTTACACGTGTGATATCTCACTCCAACTGCCCTTAAATTTCGCGTGTTTTGAGCGGTGAATGAGGGTGGAGGGGCGAGCGCCACGGCCGTGTCCCTTCCTTCCCTCCCCCTTCCCTCTTCCTCCCCCTTCCATCCCCCGTGTCTTCCTCATGGCGTCGCTTCGCGTGCCTCTCTCCCTCCTCGCCTTACTCGATTTCTCCCCCTTTTCGCCCCTCCATTGTTTTTCGCCCACACCTGAAAGTAAAAACGCACAACCTCTCCCTTTCCTCGCTGCTCTCCTCCCAAACCAGTCGCAGCCAAATCCTACGTGCACGTGATGAAACCTTAGTAGCTTCTTTTTTTTTACAAAGTAGCAGCAGCGTCATCGTATCCCGATTCCAACTGTCTGCGCCCCCCGTCCCCCCACCCCTCACCTTACCCCGTTTTTCCTGTCTGCAAACCTTATCCGATCCCCCCCCCCCACCTCCTTCTCTCTTATACTTCCACCGCTTCTCTTCTTCTGCTGCATGTTGTGGTTGTTGTTGTTGTGGACTTACGTATACAGTGTCTCATGTTTGGTTTTCATTATTTCCGCAATTTTTAAGATAAATGCTAGTATGAGAATATATCCTTTAAGGTAGTTTGAGCGGGATATCATTTTACCTAGAAATCAACGAATCTGGCCTCATTTTAAAGAAAAGTATATCACCATTCCATTGACCCCAAACATTCAACCCCTACCACATTACTTTCCGAGGTATTTGCCGGAAAATACCAGCCATTATCCATGGGAAATGGTACGTTTATGCACTCCAGAGAGACCTTATATTAAAAATGGGGCATTCCCTACACATAGATCTCGTCAAAAAATCAAAAGTGTGTAGTTTGCGTGTTTTCTCGACTATTTTTGAAAAATAATAACACTGTCACCGCAGTAAATTCTTCGGGATTACAATATACCTTCCGTTTTGATGGATTTTCAAACGTACCGCGTGAAAAAAATGAGTCAAGTTAAAGACTTATTTAGATATTTTCATTTGATTACTTATAATTTCTGTCTTATAGAACTATATTATTGCACCATTAATAATGCAATATTTATTTAATTCTTGTGTCTCACAGTTGGTGAAATTAAAACGTATATATCGAATATGGTCTCTATTATGATTAGGGAACCATCTTGCTCTCACTACCTTAATTACACCTATTCATGAAAGATAGGGAAAAGAGGTTTTCCAGGGCGTAGAACACTTTTTCCTCAATGAAATGATGTTCACGAGTGTTAATTCATCTTTTACCCATTAATCGAAAATAAATATATCGGTGTGGATTAAATGTACGATTTGCTGGAATGAGTGTTCTATTAGTAATATTGATATTAGAGATACTACGATGGCTGTTTTCATTTTGCGCATGAATTTCCGATGAGGTGCTTTCGCCATGAAGCCTCTTCGTATGCAGAAAATGAGACCAGAAATCCTGCTTGTCTGGTCGTGGATTGATCATCGGGGACTCGCGTGTTAGTCGTTGCTTGAGGCCATGGTGCACAACAAAGTACGAGACGACGTACACCAAAAAATTCCCGATGGAAGAAATGAGAAGGGGCTCTATGTGATAACTTCGTTGCCAAGAAATAGCTATAAGGCGATTTGATAAAAATCAATGCTTCAATATTCTTGCTGATGCCACTGGTTTTCTTTTGTATATTAAATGTATATCAAAGGAATACAACGGCGAGAAATTTATTATTTTCTCCTCCCTTCTCATCTGGTCGTCGTGGCAACTAACCCCTTCTGGAAGCTGGTTCCAGGTCCCACCCCCCCGCATGCACGTGGAATACCATTTAGATATGCCACGCAACTTGAGTGAATTCATTCCCTATCACTTCTCCCATCGATTTGCTAATCCCCACTAATGATTGCTGTTCCCCTCGGAATAAGCCCGAGCCAGTTCTTTTCTGGCACGCGTCGAAGTTCAGGTAGGTGACGTCTCTCCGCGTCAGTCACTGGATGTTGGTCCTTACGTTGTTCCCTTGACTGGACTGATGTCCAAATGCCCAAATTTGGCTGGCTCCAACTTTTATTAAATATTTGCATGATAATAGTCTAATTTTTCTTTTGGCGGAGCATTACCGGACTGCCATTATCAGAAACTTGATCGAATGGCAAATATTATGGTTTATGCTTTAGTGCGTGCAGAAGTGACACAGCCTCTGGTTTATGCCTTCCACTCGGCTCCAAACCAGAGGTCCACGATCGATCCTCGGGACTAAACTTTGGATTGCGAGCGTCATGTCAACCCCCTGAGATCCGCGTCCCGTGTCATAGTGATGCCGACATGGACCACAAACTGCAGTCTAGAGCACTTGGTGCCCCAGACCGCCGCACCACCCACCTGTGTCACCTGAGGAACACTGCCACTCGGAATGCACCATGATGTAACTTGGTGGCTTACACCCTCACGACTTGCCCTTTCTCGTAGAGGGACCATCACACGGAGGACGTTGCGTCTACCTATCACTACAACCCCTGACGATTCATCCTAGGCGCCTGTCTCGGAGTGGGAGTCAGATATCTCGGGGCTTACATCAGACAGCAACTGGTATCTGCTAGAAACGGGAAGTGGAGACGCCGAAGCATTTCCCGAACCACGCTTCAGAGTGACCTTACCTCCACTCCTCGTAGACTCCTGCAGACCTCCGGTTTACGGAGTGTCACTGCTCCTTCAATGGTAGAAGGACCTTCTGGTGAACTCTCGATCGCTGTTTGCTATCGAGCAAACCCGTTCAATCTATGGATCACGGCGAACTTTCAAGGAGCTGCCCGAATTCCATCCTCCTTAGGGACGCGTACCTCTCTTTTGGCCTTGGACTGGAGTTCGCGCAGGATTCTCTCCAACTCGGCGTTCGGGTTCAGAGAGCCGCACACTCGCCGGCGTTCTTGATCACCTACCGGGTGTAGATGCTGACCGGGATGCTTCGAATAGATCACCCATCGGGTGACCTATTCGAAGGTATCCTAACACTACTCGCAATGATCTTCTCTAGAGGGAAGCTAAAACTGCAAAAAGATGGTTATACTCTGAAGAACTGAAAGCTCTTTAACTCAATAACAATGAACTAGTCCTAAACGTAAGGGAATAAACTCACGGAGAAAAGAGAAAGCTACGATGAATGATGGCTAAGGTATAATAAGTTTAACAAAGCTCTGGCTTTAACAACCTAGACTATAATTTACTGCTATGATCTAGTTGCTACAATGTAAATTCGAATAAAACAAGGAGTTAAAACTAATACGAAATAACTATCTAAAACACAGAACTCACACCTGGCAAAGCGCTTTAAAAACTGCAGGATAAATAAGAACACAGTCTAGCACAACAAAAATGTAATCAAAATAAATGAGTCCACTTATCACAACACAGAACTTAGGTTACGGAAAAGTAAGTACACAGCGCAGGTAGAAAAAGGGGTCTGCCTCGCTGGGGGGGGGGGGGGGTAAACCGGTTCCATGGAGAAGTCTGAATCGGATCGGTGCGAGTGGAAGGTTCTCAGCCCATAAGCACAAAGTATACTCTGTGCCATAAGTCTTCACAAATCTTTTGCTTACTAGTGATCCCTTCATTTTGAGCTCCGTCAGCTCAGCTTTTCTTAAGGTGTGGACTAATGATTATCTTTTAACGATTACAGTAGTAGCTCTTCTAACGGAGGGAACGAAATTTTATGGGTAGTTTTCTGTCCGTTCAGTTACGCTATATGAGAGGTCATGGGTGACAGTACATCTACATCTACGTCATACCCTGCAAGCCACCCAAATGGTGTGCATGCAAATGGCATGCATGAATTAAACGGTATATCACCGAAACTACATTGAAACCAGCGTACCACACATGCAACGCGCCAATTAAAAATCTAATAACCAAGAAACATTCCATCGTCAATCGTTCCAACATGCAAGGGATACAAAGACTACTACTACGTATTCAAAATACCATGCATAAATAAGAACATCAATATTTACATCATGCATAAATAAGAACGTATAGAATATAAAGAGAAAGATCTACTGTCTAGCTATTGTCACTATTCTACGTAACATCTACGTAATACCCTGCGAGCCACCACGAGGGTGTGTGGCAGGGGGTGAAGATCACCAAACATGCACTATTGCCATGTAAGTAGGATATATAATGTAGACATGCTAGAAAATAGGGTCATAGTTTATTAGTTACTACAGTAGATTATTAGTTATTGCAAGTAATTGCAGTAGTTATTACAATAGAATATTAGTTACTACGGTATAGTACAGGTTAAAATCTACATAATAAGGAAGGGATTATTGGTAGTTATTACATGCATCATGCACTACAGACTATTCTAACTATGTTTCACCTACCTATCCCTTTTGCTACGTTGCCTATTGTTCTCTCTTATGGTACGCGGGAAAAATGACATTTTAAATCTATCGGTACGACAATCTATCTCTCTAATTTTGTTAATATGGTCAAACCTAGCATAATACGCAGGGGTTCTTAATATATATCTAACGTCATCTGTGAACAAATCGGTTTCGAATTTCGCACTATTCATGACGACGATCACAGCTGTTAAGGTCCCGAATGGTACGCGGAAAAAAATGACATTTTATACATATCGGTTCTGCAATCTATCTCCTTAATTTTATTGGCGCGATCTAATCTGCCGTAGTACGAGGGGGTTAATAGTATGTCCCTATTCTGTCTTAATCCTACCGCGAGGCCAAACTGGAGATTAACTGAATTAAAAAAAGAGTCAGATGGGTCATATTCCTTGCCAAGTAACGGTAATATCACTTTTTTATCCCGCCTCAGACACGATTGTTTTATTTGTATTAGGACGGTGTGAATCAATTTTAGCATTTGGAGCACCCACAAAGCAAGTCAGTTGCTTCCGTGAGCTGGCTCCTTTTCCCTTACCGATGTAATGGATATGTTCTTTTAGCGATGTAATGGATATTGATTTAACAGTAAGTCTTCAAAATTATTTCGTGTGCGTAAATGTTTTCATAGCAAAGAAAATTACTCTTTACTGGATCGTCAATACTTTTCCAACCATATGTTAGCCAAACAGGAACTCGGTAGCGTTTCAAAACTCTTGCTTGCAGACGCGAGTTTGCCTCCACGCTGGTGGGTAAACATGTGACGCTCAGAGGTCACGACGGAGCTCGGGAGTATTTAAATGCATCCTGCCCAAGATAATGGGGAAATCTCGATGATGCCGCTCACATCTTTCGTGTTTCGTGCTATCTGTGCGTTTTCATTTTTCAGGTTCTCTCCGGGTCTTTTAGCATTATTTATTATGTATTGTAATCTGGTCGGGGGAGACGGTTTTGAGGAATAGATGTTTGGTGATACTTTATCGTGAGTGGCATTCCAACGATTTGAATTCATTTTTATGGAGATAAAAGTGGCTCTAAACCACATTATAATTCACAGAGAAAAGTTAATTATGTGTGGAATAATGCCACTTACCTTTTAAACATTGGTTTTGATCCTGAGTGATTAAACAAAGTCATCTTGCTGCATGTCGCCTTCGTTAAAGTATTTCCTGAAGTATACCACCATCCCTCTCGAGTTGTAACGACAAAAGAAGGAACAGCACCTTAGGGAGTGGATGACTTCTTTTCTCATGACCAAGCGAGCGTCGTGGGTGAGTGAGTGAGCGGCAAAAGAAGGAACGTTGCTTAATGTCTACAGCCCCGACCCTATGTTCTAAAGAAAAAAATCCGTTTTGCTCCGTTCGAAGAACTGACGAATTTGAAATTGATACAGATTCCTTTTCTGTCCCTTTACTTTAATATACATGACGCCAAGAATCACGCGTCTTGCTTCTGTTTCATTGTAAAGAAATTTGTTATCAATATTATGGATTTCCATGAATTGCTCACTCTCAAGAGTCATTAATTCTTCAAGTTCTAGCTCATATAATGTGAGAATTGTGTGTTTTTGACTTCCCTGAATTTTCCATGCTTGTTTAATAACCCTGTGTTGTGGAAAAAATATGTGAGCGATTCCAAGAGCGTCGCCACTTCATTAAATTTTTCATTTATGTCGATGTCTCCTTGACCCCGCACTCACATGCCAGCGTAGGTTGTCCTTTACCTGCAGACATATGACACTCCGATCTCGCTGGCGCAATTTTCTGGTGATAGGTCGGCGATGCTCGCTTGATCAAGAGGAAAGAAGTCATCCACTCCCTACGGCGTTCGCCATTCGTGCCGCAATTGATGGAGTCGATCTCCTTCCTCGTCCACAGGGAAACGACTGCATCTCCTCACCCTCCGTCTGTCAGTTACTTTTCTCCTGCCTCTCTTTGTGGTCCTCTTAACGCTCCATCCGCCCATCGCAGGTCATCCGAGGAGGGTCGCCGCGGACTGAGCTGCTCTTAGGGGGAGACGCTTGACCCAGCGACGCTCCTTCCCAGGCAACCGGAGGCATTCGCGAGACATTTTATCAGCGCGCCGAATTGCCATTCTCTAAGTCGTGAAGACGTGATATAATATATTTCACGGTCGTTATTCTCAACGAGTTATTCGCAAAAATAACCGCACTCTACATACATCTACGAAATACCGTGCAAGCCACCACTAGGGTGTGTGGCGTAAGGTGATTCCACACCAGGCATGCATCACTCATCCAAGTTCATATCAGAACCGCGCACGTTCCCCTGAATGCCAGGCGCAGGCCAAAAGCAGTCAGGGCAACGGTACGCAGTCAGACCAGAAACCCGGAGAGTGATACCTACGTAAATGAACAAGACATATTCGTAAAAGTCATATTTGACGGCAGCATATTCGTAAAAGTCATATTTGACGACGTTCATCGATGTAGTGGTCGGTAGGAAGAGCCAGTTTTACAGTGACCGTTGTTGGAAATGTGGAAAAACTGCTTCCCTCTTTTTTATCTTGGCTTAAAAATTTTCTGGTCCGTGGAAAATCATGGATTTCTCCGTATAAAATTATGTAGTGCTTCGTTCCCAAGAACTGAATTTTCGTAGCAGCAAATGTGGTACCTTTGTTGGTTGGTGATGTTTGTTACGTGCAAAGTTTTTTGTTGTCGACGTGTTCTCAACTAGTTCTTAATAAGTAATCACTCGGGAGGTGGTATGTATACCCTAATACCCAAATGGCTCTTTCCTCGCTCGATGTGGCTGTTAGGCTGTTTCCCTCACTCCCTCTCACTAAGTGCCGGATTTTAAGCTCAGTCCAAATGTTAATTACATTTATCATGGTCATTAAAGTATTGATTACGGTGACAGTAAAAAAATAATTTGCTTTACCGTAAACTAAATTACTTTTTGGGGCTACTTTCCGAAAGTTTTTTCTGTCTTGTTAAATTTCTAGACTAACGAATGAATATTTTTTAAATGTATGTTATTGGTCATTATCATCTCATATTTTAACTACCGGCGAGTCTTACAACTAATACTATTTGGACTGATAAGTTTCACAAAATAACTGTCACAAAGTAACCTTTTCTTTTAGTACAACTTTTTGGCATTAGATTTCCATGTATTTTAGTCTATACTTCGACATATACGACAAATTTGAACATCCATGTGATTACTTTTGGACTCTGAAAGACAAAAGAAAGAAAATATTGAATGATTTAGGCAGAATTTGGGTTTCATTTCCCTCTTTGATTAGAAGCACACCGCTCACTCTGTCGTTTAGCGCGTGACATCTTCGTCTCGGTGGCAGATTTTGTCCTTCTTACTTAGCCATCTCCACTGTTTGCCAGATCGCTCCATCACATTCACTGAAATACCTTGTTTTCCAATTTTGGCGATCACTCCTTAATATTTACTCGCAAAACTGCAAAAACGTGACGATGAATCAAATAAAAGTTGGAGTGACGTAAACCCCTATCTTTTATTTTCCTCCGTGATCGCAAGAATGACGTTGACTTCTGAATGGATGACATGATGATGATGATGAATGACATTCCAACTTTTATCTGATTAATCGTATACAGCAGGCTCTGCTTCAATTTCACGTGAAGAATAAGGTTTTTGAGTCTTCCGACGAGAGTTCTTTTTATCCTCTGTAACGCTAGATACATAGGTAATCGCAATATGGGGGCAATACAATCTTCCTCTTATGTATTCTAGGCATTCTCGACTTTATCATTTAAAAAAAAGATGACAGGTATCATGGGACGGCTTTGTGATTGTGACTTACAGTGCCACAATGTGAAACCACTCTTCTGCATGTCTCGCATATTTTGGTGAAAACTGAAACCAAATGATTTCTCACCGAAACACCCCTTTCCATGGATGTGTATAACAAATTGTGTACTCAAATAAATTAACTCTGAGTCAAAGCTGCTCTATATTTCGTTCACTTGCACGAAGTGCTTATACCTTTCCTGTTAATCTCTCAGAGGTCATATCGTGAAGTAGCTTAAAGGACTGTTCCCGCCCCTGTGCTTGTAACTCTAGGAGTTGCCAATAAATGGCTGATACTTTTGGGCACACAGTGCCGAAATATTTTCTACCTCAAACAATTTTGAAATTCCGGTTTACGTTGTAAAGCAGTGGGATATTTTGGGATTACTCTCGTCAGGATTTTTGGAAACCAGCGCTCTTGCTTTTTAAAGATCCTGACGCGGGTAATCCCGTAAAAAACAATGTTTAACGAACATGGACCGCGGTCGTTTTAATTATAAAATTATATTTTACCTTTTTGTTTCCTTTCTTACATTGTTACGTTTAAAAAATATATTTATCTGTCCCATGTTTTCTTTAAGAGAGATGTGCGCTCTGGTTGTTTACGCGTTAACCATGTTATGTTCATTTCGTTATAAATTTTATGCCTGATATCACTTTTGGAACATTGTCTGTTAACCCTTAATTCAACCGGGCGAAACATTTTTTTAAAAGTCACTGATTTTTGGGCAATATTTTACTTGCAGGCTTAGTTAATTGTTTTCCTTATGCTTTCTAGTAGTAGGCATTCGTGCTATCCTCGTCCAATTTTGGCGAGAACCTCTGCCAAAATTGCAGAAGCCCTAATGAAACGAACAGCAAGGCGGTTGCTGTTAATAAGGAGTGAAAGTAACGGTTTGTGTCTCTACCCCCGTGAACCAGAGCAGCATTAACAGAGCGCACCATCCGTCTAATTCTTCGTCGCAACCCTGACTGTTTCGACACCCAACCCTCCCCTTTGCCCACGGAGTAGGCTCTTGGCAGTCAAAATCGACACAGTTCCGAATTCACCTCCTTTCTCCACCACGCTAACTTCAGGAAAGAGAGACCAAGAGAGACTTCCGTGCACTTACAGCGCCTCTATCGGAAAGTTGAAAACCTCTTCCCTTGCTTACCATCCGGGCTCTTTTCCTCCCCTTTTCCCCTATCCCGATCGTACTCCTTATCCTACTCCGTGCCTTTGCCATTGCCCTGTCATGCGATTGTGGGCTCCTCGAGATTTCCGCACCTAGCGGCTGGAAGCCATCGCACCGGAGGCTTCGTTATGAAGTCACGGCGGGCGTTGGATGCCATATCCGACTTTTATTTCTCTCCTTCTCAACACACTCTCAAAACTAGGCTTGTGCGATGAACAAATTTGCCCATCGAGGGTCGATGAAAAAAATCATCGAGATGATTCTGTTTCGATGATTGTCATCGACGACGATGAGTCGATGAATTCATCGCCATCGATGAGTCGATGGACTCACCGACCTCGATAAGTCGTTGAATCCATTATTCGCCGACGGAGAAGTAGGGATAGGCACGTGCGGGCGACGCAACACACATAATTATCATCTAATGGAGATGGATTCATTGACTCTTCTACATCGGTGAATTCATCGACTCATTGACGTCAGTTTATTTATCAACTCATCGACGTCCGTTAATTGATCGACTCATCGACGTCGATGATCGATGACATTCATTATCATCGACGCGGTTCATCGCAACGCGATGACTAAAATCATTGTCGATGAATTCGATGAATCGACTCATCGCACAAGCCTACTCTAAACACAACACGTACTCTGCAGTGTCGAATCGCAGCCAAGGTCACCCTTTGAACGGAGATGCGAGAGGGGGAGGCGAGAGAGAATCGTAAGGGGGAGGGAGAACACCGTCGCGTCATAGCTCAGGCGTTCTTCTCCTTTTCCTCTCCTGTTCATTTCTTCTTCTCTCCACTCCCTTTTCCCCTCAACCTAGCTCCTTTACGCCCCCATCCCCAGCCTTTTCACTCTCCATCTTATCTGTTGACTTTCGAATTTTACGAGGGATATTTGTGCCGGGAGGCGCAACTCACTGCGTCTCTTGGGAAGAAACCCGTTCCGCGCGAAGGATGGAAAAATACGCATTAAGTGATTCCCCGCGCGGCTATTTTTCTGCCGATACATTCGTTGCGGCTTATTATATTGTGAAAGAGGCGAGAGCGAAGAGGAGCTAGGTTTGTGAAACGATGCTACGATAAGTTTGCTAGTGTGTCTGGATTATTAGAGGAATTGGGATGGGAATCTCTACCACAGCGTAGATGAAATTATAGGCTTAACCTCCTAACTAAATTACAGGAAAAACAATTCTCCGACGACCTAAAAAACATACTATTAACCCCCTCGTCCTACGGCAGATTAGACCGCGCCGATAAAATTAGAGAGATAGATTGTAGAACCGATAGGTATAAAATGTCATTTTTTCCGCGTACCATTCGGGACCATAACAGCTGTGATCGTCGTCATGAATAGTGCGAATAGTGACAATAGCTAGACAGTAGATCTTTCTCTTTATATTCTATACGTTCTTATTTATGCATGATGTAAATATTGATGTTCTTATTTATGCATGATATTTTGAATATGTAGTAGTAGTCTTTGTATCCCTTGCATGTTGGAACGATTGACGATGGAATGTTTCTTGGTTATTAGATTTTTAATTGGCGCGTTGCATGTGTGGTACGCTGGTTTCAATGTAGTTTCGGTGATATACCGTTTAATTCATGCATGCCTGGTGTGGAAGCACCCCCTGCCACGCACCTTTTGGGTGGCTTGCAGGGTATGACGTAGATGTAGATGAAAGGACTTATTTCTTTGTGTAGTGGCTAAGCTCTGCTATAGTCTGAACGATCCTTTTTCGTGGGCTACGTGCGTGAGACTTAAGGCGACGCATCACACCCGCTCGACAGGTCGGATTTGTGATGATTTCCGACCCCAGATTTTTTGTTTAAGTCTTACGTCATCAACTTGAAATTTTTATAATATAAATAATAGACCTTTGCCAAGGGAGACTCGTATCTGAAACATGAAAATTTTATCCCGGAGCATAATTAAACCATCCGGAAAACGGCAAGATGTAGGGTATATTTTTATAAAAACTATTATTATTATTGACATATCTAAAACTAATGGAGATGTATCAATCCCTCCTCTATCGAAATGCTAAGTAACAGACGTCACGGTTGTAAGACATAATCTGTAATTGGTATATTTCGACAAGCTACCTGAATGGTTTTCGGCCATGATGTGCTCGGACGGTGATGCAATTAGTTCAGTCTTCTTTCACAGATCTTATATAAGCGCTGCCTGTACTTACGCGCCAGAGACTGGGCTACAACTTACCGACGACTGTTGCCTTGTGCGAGAGTTATCCTGGAGTAAGAGACTCCTGACGCCAAAACGCCTCGATCGGGTGCGAGTAACGCCATCTTGTGGATTTTCGACAGAACTTTTCCTTACCGAAGGGTATGATGCGTCCTCACGTTCCCTTCAGTGTCGAAATTGCTTTTTTGTTTAAATATTACTGCGCTCCCGTCGGTATTCATCTGTGAGTTGCACTTCTTCGTGGAGTTTTGTCCTTGAAAGATATTCTCCAAGCGGTCGGGAAGATCATGTGCCGGACATTTTGGAACTTTTAAAACGTTATGTTGTTCCCAAGTTTATAAAACTGCATTATCCTCCCTAGACTTACCGCCAAAGACTTTTTATTGATTTTATGCTCTTGCAACCGTGGCGAATTAATTGGAGAATAGACCAATCATCTCATGGGAAAGTCAATATGGGCATAAAAATTAGTTGAATATATTAAGTGTGATGGGGTCATTTCCTAAGGCTCCGATTTCAATTTAAACTATTTTATATCATTAAAGGCATATAAAAAACCGTATTCCACAAATATTTCTTACGTAGACAAAACAGACAGTGATTTTTATAGTCAAAGTTCGCCGAAAAATTTGAATTCGATCAAGAAATGTAAACGTTCGCTGATTGGTGGACGTGATTGTGACGTCACTGCTCTTTTGCGGGAGCTAGCTAAGCGACTGAATTGCTGTGACGTACCCATACA
Organism: Ceriagrion tenellum; assembly: GCA_963169105.1. Lineage (NCBI taxonomy): Eukaryota > Metazoa > Arthropoda > Insecta > Odonata > Coenagrionidae > Ceriagrion > Ceriagrion tenellum. Next base: position 157,880,919 of record OY720634.1, on the reverse strand, counting down.
GCACAAGCTTAGGCAACCATAATGTATTACGATGTGTATTGGTTTATCGTTAACGTTGTGTAAGTCTTCCGTAATATTGCTGCATACAGCTGTATTACGGCGGGATGATACACTATGTATTTCCATGTAACCATACAGCAGATATACGGCACCAATATGTTGTCAAGTTATTTCTTATCTATCTAAGTACTTCTTATCAAGTTTGGAGATGTTTATTTTTATTTAATCGTGATCAAATCGCGTTTCAGAAAGGAATAATCGAAGACTTATGAGGTCCACAAGAGGTATATAGCTATTAGGTATGCCTCAAAACCCTGAGTGAGGGAAATCTCGCCCTGAGTGAGGGAAATTTTACATAATAATATGGGGAACGACTCCACAGTGCGTATATCATGCATGCTCATGTTACGCCAGAGGAAAAGTAAGTACAATAGTTTTATGGGATGTAAATTATTGGTTTTGTATTATTGGTATTTACAGCTGGATTTTTTTATTTACTCAGGAGCTCCGACATGTAACGCTACGAACAAAGGCTTCTCTCAGCAATACTACACAGTAAAAAGTAAATCTGATTTTCAATGCGATCTGAATTTAAATGCAGTGCGATATTACGGTAATGGTCTACATTTACGGCGCAGCTCGCGTGAGAATCACACACCTACATTGATTTTCAAGGACTCGATGCTGAAAATCAGCGCGCTTAGGTGAGGAAAGCAAGGTCCTTATCACGGAGTAGGATATCCTACTCCGTGGTCCTTATGAAGACCTTGGAGGAAAGCAGGCAGCGCTGTCGGCATCTAGCGGTAAAAATAGGGAAATGACTCTGCCTGTCTTATTCAAGCCGTTTCTAGTTTCGTATTAGCGTGTTAGCGTGGTTCGCCATCAAAGTTTGTGTGCCCATAACATCGCTCGCCATCATCGCCAATTCGTGGCACTGCGAGAAAGTTTATCACCTCCCTTATTTTTAATAAAATTGTTGGTTATAACTAAAAGTGGCAAGTAAGTTCAAGTTGACGTTACGGTGCATCTGCTGACGATATCGGAGTGTGGTTTTAAGTGTTTTAAGTTTTAAGTAAGTTTAAGACTACTCTAACTATATTTCACCTACCTATCCCTTTGCTACGCTGCCTATTGTTCTCTCTAATGGTACGCGGGAAAAATGACATTTTAAATCAATCGGTAAGACAATCTATCTCTCCAACTTTGTTAATCTGATCAAACCTAGCATAATACGCAGGGGTTCTTAATATATATCTAACGTCATCTGTGAACAAATCGGTTTCGAATTTACTTAAAAGGTTTAACCTAAATTTTAACCTGCGTTCTGATAGTAATTCCCATCCGAGTTCTTCTATTAAATTCGTAACACTTATACAATTATCATAACGGCCTTTAACAAATCTAGCGGATCTCCTTTGCACACGCTCTAATTCTTTTATCATACCTTCCTTGTACGGATCCCATATACTAGCGGCATATTCTAAACGAGGCCTGACAAGTGTAAAATAGCTTCTCTCTCGTACTCTCTCATCGCATTTGCCTAGAACCCTTTTACGAATCCTAATCTACGGTTTGCTACACTAGTTATTTCCCTGATGTGTTTCCCCCATGACATGTCTTCAGTGATGGTGACGCCTAAGTATTTAATAGATTCTATGTTAGATATTTTCTTTTCTTTGGTGCAATAATTATTCCGGGGAAAGCTATTCTTTTTCCAAATGTTCATTATCGAGCATTTCTTCTAATGCCTTTTACCCAAAAATAGTATCCATATTAATTTGACTTAGATTACTGGTTATCGCCGTTATCTTTCACCCTTCGTTGTTCTTAGTAGAGGTCATAAAGGGTTTAAAATATGTGTAATATGTGACGGGTATTTCACAGAATCCCTTGGCCAATTTCGCTCAGCACATACATCTAGCACGCTTTTAGAAGTTTCGGGGAAATGAGTTATCTTTTACCTCTTTTTTTCAAATCTGGTGAAATTAATTTGATTTTTATCGCTATTATATTGTCCTTCCTCGTCCTGTGCCAGTAGATTCCGTCATCTGTAGTGGTTTATGCACGGCGTGGTCGATGATATGTGCTGGCTGTTACGCGGCGAGTCTTTTGTCTTCGCTTTCCATCTTTCTTTTTTTGCCCGATATTCAACACTTCTCAAATCGCAGGCTTCCATGAGCCAAGTTTCTTCATCTACGTGCAATACATTTCGGGCGATGAATTAATCGTGTGTGAATGTGAAAACCTTCGCTAATTTTACCAGCAGAAGAACACAAATAAGTAAGATCCATTGTGTGCGAGAGCGAGAACAGGATGGCGGTGAAATTGTTGATAATGTTGTTGAGGGAATTGTGCCTAATGAAGGACCTGCTTATGTACGAGAGGGTTCAGTGGAACAGGAACAACGAGACAATTTGTGAAAATGACAACAGGCTGAAGCTCAATTTTTGCAAGCACTCCGTGCGCAAAATGTTACTGCTCCAATTGTAAAATGTGTCATTGACAATTGTAAAAATCTTGTGAATGCTAATTTGAGAAAAAAAAATGTCTTGTATCTATGTGAATTTTTTAGTTGCCAAATACTCTAATGCGTGTAGTTTCTAAAACTTTGGTAGCATAACCATAGCTAGTGAATGTTGATGGAAAATGATAACTGTCAGACCAGAGCTGTCTTAAATTCAACATAGGTCTCCCTCACTGTCAGACCAGGGCTGTCTTAAAATCAAAATGGGTCAACCGCACTGTTTGACAAGGGCTGTCTTAAATTCAACGTGGGTCTACTTTACAACCAGTACCACTTGGTTTGACCATCATCTCTGAATCTAGCTTATTTTTAGACTAGGAAATGGCTGTGAAATTCAACTGACACTGCCTTAAAAATGTTGCCTCTGAAAATCAGTTCTCTTTTCTGTCTTAAAATCAGATCGACTTTTTACTGCGTAAAAGCACAAACTTTGAGGAATTTGAAATTTTTGGTGATTGAGCTATGGACACTATTGTAACATCATCACAGTAAATACTTTCTAAATTTTAGTGTCAGTGGCAGGGTGGCGTTCTCGTATTTCGGAACGAAAGTTGTGGGTTCAAATCCCGTCTGATTGACTATTTTCCATAGATACACGCTGTTATAATTTTTTTAAATTCGTAGTCATTGGAGGAGGCTATTGCCTATGGAATAATAATAATTATTACTATGGTTATGATGCGTGTAAATGTTAGTTTTCAAATTACTGCTGTAGAGTTCATGTGGAATATTTCTTATTATGGCATATGCATTTTCCTAATATAATGCGAATATCCATAAAATACTAATCTGACAAAAAACCTAATCAAGAGAAGGAGATGAACTGATGGTAGCAAAAAAATTATGGAGCGAAACCAGACAGAGAAAATAAGCATTTGCCAAATGAGCGCTCAAATTGATGTGATAGCCTATCCCCACGCACCCATCTCTGGAATAAAAAGGCTTTTAAAACTGTCACTAGACTTCCAGTGTGACCTTTTCTTTTCCCCTGGCTATTACCCTTATGAAGATTTTTATTCCCTATACCCCGAGAAAATCAAGATCTTAGCGCAGGACTCAGACGGAAAGGATGGTTAACGAAGTTGGCAATCGAAGACTTGAGGGACAACGTTTTCCTTCATTATCACAGGTCTCCTCGTCATTTCGGCGAAATCCATCACTAGCTTTTCGCGGCATTGTTCAATATTTTCCGGGTATTCCATTCAGTCACTCCTCATTGCTCGATTCCTGTCTTCTTTTTCTGGGCAATCCTCATGTTTTCGGAAAGAAAAGACAAAAAAACTTGAACTCCCAGAAAGATTTCATGTGAGATGGCCTATTTTCTTTTTTTTTGACTGCGATCCATGAGGGGTTTGGGAAAACGGAGACTTTACTTTGATCCGTTTATTTTTGCGCCTTCCCTCAGGACCGATCCATCATTAGAACTTTTGGAATTTTCACCTTTGGTTTTTCATTTGTTTTTGTTTTTGCATCAAATTTGTTCTGCATTTGGCTTCAAATATATCAGCTATTGGTAATTTTTGGAGGAATTTCATGTAAACACTTTGAGCAACAAGATGGAGCCATGTGTCGTATGCGTTCTTTGTATCAGGTTTGTATAGTGCTTTGCATTTTTTAATTTATTAACGTAAAGCGATTTGATTGATTTACACCTATAAGGGGCTCGTGACGATTACATCCTTATTATAAGTTTCCGTCATGTCCCTAGATGTAAAACAATTTTCATCGATATATGTTTTTCAGGTTTTTTCGCCTATTTCAATTTTATGTTGCATGAGTAAATGGGACTTTTAACTGCCATGTTCGCCATCGGCTCTTGGTTGTTTCTATTACATCTACACTTGCTTCTTTTTTCTTCAGCAGGGCTTAATAACTCATTTGGAGTTGGTACAGCTTTGATTACGTAGTGGAGAGATATGCTTTCATCGCTAAGCTCCGTACAATTACATCTGGTTTTAACGGACGATTTCGTCATTAATGCAGAGACATTTGTTTTTATTTAAACGCTGCATATTTATTCACACGTGTAGTGTGCTTCGTGTCTCAATTATGGTGAGGAATTTGGAATTTTTATTGCCGCCGCTTCGTTTATTCTCCGCTGAATTATTTGAAGAGATTGTCATCGTTAAATGTTAAAATTACCTGCCTGGATGCATGAAATTTCGTTAGCTCTTCGTCGCTCCTAATAATCCCCTCAAGTGACCGCCAATGGCTGGGGAACGGGGTGGATTTGGCCACCATCCAATTCCCTCGCCCGACGAAAACTGCGTTTCATTACGTTAACTTAACTAACCACACTTTTCGGTTTTCATTATTTTTTGTGCCCCGCTTCGTCCCCCTCTCCGTCTCTTCTTTTTCTTCTCGAATCCTTCGTATTCCCGCACCGACCGCATTCAGACTACGCGCAGGTCGCCATTTCACTTTCCGCCTTTCCGTTCAGCGATAGAAAAATAAAATCCCGTCGGTCTTGGTCACGGTCGAGTTGGTTTCGTGGTCTGCAGAGGCGCGGGGGTCGTCCTCTTCCAGATTCCCCCCCCCTCTCTCTCTCTCTCTCTGGGACGGGACGAATCTATTATTGTTTTTAGTACCATACCAGTGGAAAGTACGCGCTGAAATTCAACGGGTGTGAAAAACATAGAACTTATTTTATACTATCGGTAGGAATCGAATTAAATCGATATATATATCGCGCACAATGTATTCATTGTGGATTCTCCTATTTCAATTTATGCGTTCTGGGCCTATATTCACCATATATCCATATGAGGTTCGGCTTCAACAATGCTATCGGTCGTCAAGGGGACGGCGTACCAAAAACGCCGAATTTTGAGCAATTTTATCATTGTTTTTCCAAAATTTAAAGTAAATCAGTTGAAAAAGAAAACTCGATTGCAAAAATAAAAATGTTTATTCAATTTTCTTTCAAATGGTCTTTGTCTCAACTTTGTACGACCATTATTTCTAATTTAAAGATGCTAAATTAAAAAATGTCTTCATGCCAGAAAAACGAAATTTACATGTATTTCTTATGAAAACGCTTTTACTCATCTGGAGACGAACCGTAGACCATTAGGTGAACAAAAGTAGCCATAAACCTTCCGAGTGACATGAGGAATCATGTCACAAAGTTTGACGTCCTTCAGTTTGGTTTGGTAGTTATAAGTGACCGCACATTCATACTTTCCTTTTTTATATATGTGATATTTTGACGTGTTTGTTTGCTCGCTATATTTCCTATTAAGAGTATGTGTTTTCATAAACTCAATTTATTTTATTAATTTATTTTTGAAAATATACTTTTAATGTTGATTAAATTTTTTTTTGTTAAATGTAAGTTTTTCTCATTTTATTTCGTTTATGGAGACTCACTTTTTAATTTTCGATTTGCTGTTCATGATTCATTTGTATTTATTTATTGATATTTACTTTATTTGTTCATTTACATATATTTATTTATTTATTTTTACCTTATAATTTATTTATTTTTATTCTCTTATTACCTATTTAGTTATTTTTAACTTTGTAGTTATGCATAAATTACCCTTTCTATTACTATTATCATGCATGTATATTTCATGGATTATTTTTTTTGTGTTACATTATCTTAATCTGTCTGTAGGTTTTCGCAGGTTTTTCACACTCCCCTATATGTGTGTGGGTGTTTCCCTGCAGTGGGTTTTTTTCGTCAAGGATGTTCTCTTCCTTACTTACGTTTTTCCCACAAATGTATATATCTTTCTTCACACTTATTTCATGTATTTATCTGACGAAGGGTTAGGTGGAAGAAAGGGACTGATTTTGTCTCAATCTCTCCCCAATAAAGACGCCTTATTTATTAATATTTCTTTCTCACTCTCTCTTCTCGTCGGCTAGCATCGTCTGCTCTCTACCTCTTCATTCTATTGCCCACTCATTTCCTACGCTTTGGTGCTCCATTCATTTGTTTCACATTCCCTGTTCCCGTGATCAGCCTGTGCTTCATGAGGTTTTGTTGCGATTGTATGCATCGAGACAAATGCTGGATTCTATGTACAGTTTCATTTGTATTTTATAACTGGGGCTTTTCTTTTTCTTTTAGAAAACTAAATTTAGGCAAAGATATGCGGATTTTTCGACGGATGTTTGTTTTAGAGAGCATTTTTTCCGGTCTTTGTAGCCATTCCCATTGACATGGCTTATTTTTAATCCAGTTATTGCAGTCATTTTCCAACATCTTGAAACTTGTGACGTGCAGGTGTCTTTAATTAATTATCATTCGATTCCCTGAGATAATTCGCTTCCTATGAGGAGTTTTTCTCGAAAATCAAATTCATGCTGGATTGAAAAACACTATTTTTCGTCCATGATAAAATATAACACAACATTAGTAAATATATCGCATTTCCACCAAGTTAAGCCTGAAACGATTTCATACTATTTTTCGTGTTTCAACCAACTTGCGAATTAATTATTCATTGATCAAATCAGTAATGAAAATGACTTATTAACTTTTCACAGGTATTTTTATTTGTACGACCGGTTTCGTTGCATAGCCAACGTCTTCACGTAGCATTTGAAGACGTTGCCTATGCAACGAAACCGGTCGTACAAATAGAAATACCTGTGAAAAGTTAATAAGTCATTTTCCTTATTGATTTCATATTGGATTTTCACAAAGTTAAGCCCGAAACCATCGGATTTATTCATTGATCGTTCAATTCTAAGATTGACTGTAGTCCTCCATCTTTCCCAATCAAATGCCAGTTCTTTTACTTCTTGGTGTCTCTTCTTATGTATATATTTTCCTTTTTATTTGGTATGTGTATCATTTCATGAGTCCTCCTCTGGGTTTTCCCTTTATTTTCCTTCAGTTATGTTCTTCATATAGCCTTTGTGCCTCAGATTGTGCCCAATCCATTTGGTTCTTCTTTTCTGAATGGTGTTCCATATGATCCTTTCCTCTTCTACTCTTCTCTAAACCTCATCATTTCTTATCTTGTCCGTCCGTTTTATCTTCAGCATCCTCCTACAGCACCAGGTTTCGAAAGCGTATAGTCTGTTTTGCTCTAGTTTTCCGATGGCCTATGATTCCGCTCCATTGAGTGCCAATCTCCACGCAAATGTTTTCACATACTATTTCCCTAGTTCGTAGTCCTATCTCCTTTGAGCATAGTAGTGGTCTTTTTCCCATGAAAGCTTTCTTAGCTTGGGCTATTCTCCGCTTGATTTCCGTTGTACTTCTTCAGTCCCACGTGATGGTACTTCCGAGATAATTGAGGGAATCCTCGTCCTCTCATTTCCCTCCTATTAGTGTGACTTCTCATTATTTTTCGTGTTACTGTCATTTATTTCCATATTATATTCTTAAATGACTTGGTCCATTGCGTTTAGTGACCCTGATGATCATCGCAGCTTACCACTGTAACTGCGATATCGATTTTCAATATGCAGAAATACACAAATTGCAATTATCCACAGAAATGAATTTTACTGCGACCTCTCTTTCGATTATTTTACATCATCATCAGATCGTGAAAACATCTAAACCAAGGTCGCAGTAAATTTCATTTCTGTGATATTTCCATATTTTTTATTTCTGAACCATGTATAAATTCCACTCAATGTCGCAAGAATCTTCGGATTTAATACTTTTTTTCAATAGTTTTGTTTCGATTTAGATTTTTGAAAAAACTAACCCAATTATTGAGTAGATGTATTATTAAAATTATTCCCATGAAACATATCCATTGAAGGAGTAACTTTCTATTCCCTTTACTGCTTCACAGTGATTCATAACATAATGGTTTGTTGCTGCGAGTGCGACCCTCCGTATAGAAATACGTTACTCTTTGGAATTCCTGAGGAAACACCAATTCCTCTTTTCGAAGTGGTATAAACATATGTTTCGATCTCTCATTCTTTCTTCTTAATGCTTCCCTCTTCATACGTTTGTTGTGTTATGATCGTACGCCAGCGAAAGGTAATTGGTTGTTGCCGAAGTGAGTGATGGAATTAAACTTGGTACATGTCCTCCTCTATGGTTAAACTAATTCCATCATAATTTTGCCTCTTAACATTCACATTGAGTTAAGCTCGTCGCTTCCACTAATCGGTACCGGTCTGTGATGACATATTCTCTGTAAAAAAAGGCCTCCCTCGGGGAATTGATGTTGTTTACTTAGTCTAGTGTTGAATGGCGAATCAGCTTCTATGTCGATTGCTCCTTCCGCGTGTTTAAGTATTTTTAGAACATCGCCCGTACGATGTATGCTTTAAATCAATCAATGCCCTCGTACTACGGCAGATTAGATATTGCCAATAAGATTAGAGAAATAGATTGTAGAACCGATAGGTATAAAATGTCATTTTTCCGCGTACCATTCGGGACCATAACAGCTATGATCATCGTCATGAATAGTGAGATTAGTTAGACCGTAGATCTTTTTCTTTATATTCTCTACGTTCTTATTTGTGCATGATGTAAATATTGATGTTCGTATTTATGCATGATATTTTGAATCTGTTTTAGTAGAGTTTGTATCCTTTGCATGTTGGAACGATTGACGATAGAATGTTTCTTGGTTAGTAGATTGTTGATTGGCGCGTTGCATGTGTGGTACGCTGGTTTCAATGTAGTTTCGGTGTTCTGCCGTATAATTCATGCATGCCTGGTGTGGAAGCACCCCCTGCCACACACCCTTTGGGTGGCTTGCAGGGTATGACGTAGATGTAAAGTTGAAGGCTGCGTCGTAGTTAGTTGTCGAGGTTTATTGGTATGGGTCAGTTACTGGATTTAGACAACAGTAGCTGACGACATAGAAGTAGCCCATTTGGAGCAGAGCGATTATACCTCGCGGCTCCGGGAGTGAAGTGGTGAGTGCGCCCTCTTCAAAGTCACCGCTTTAATATCGCTCCACCGCCCGCCGCTGCCGCCGCCAGCTCGGCATCTGTTCCTCTTCCCCAGAAGGCACTCGTCCTGCATTCTTGTTCTGCCAGATGGAGTGACCGCTCTCATTATCGAGATGCATCATCCGCTGTCATCCAGGCGCACTTGTCCATTTGAGTCATCCTCCGCCTGCCCACCATGCAAAGAATGTAAATTATCCTCTTTGTCATGGATTCGTAGCTTAAATTATCTACCCAAAGCTCTATGCAATAGTTCCCGTTCTTTTACTGTTTTTACGTCATCTGTTCACCTTTTACGCCTATTCCTCATCAAGGGATATCCTCTTTTCGATTCTCTTGGGTAGGTAAATAAATTGAGTTGTGTAAATAAACGGACCCTATGAACTACTGTTTCGTGTATTTTCTGGTTGCTCGTTCGATATGCAGATACCTTATAACTATGTCTCGCGAAGAATAAAATTCAAATGCTTTTGCCCCTACGATGGGAACTGGATGAGATTTTAGCTTGTTTCTTAATTTTTCCAGACGCTTAAAATGACGGGTACTCAGATGTTGCCTCCTTATTAATATCATCGGCATCCATTGGGGAAGGCACCATTTACTTTTCCTTAGACCATTATTACATGTGAATGCGTGTTTATTCATTTTCAAGTTGTAGCCGCGCATTATGTTGAGACGGTAGTAGCCTTCAGGGCAGGCTTTCAGCAATTGGGCAGGGCTTCAGTCAATAGTTGTCCATGTTGCAAGCGTTTCGACGGCTTTGTTCATTTCGCCGATAATGTGTGCCACTTGCACTTAAGGACGAATTGGACCCCTCACCAAAATTCGAGCCGAGCCCAACGATGCTTAAGTTGGGTGACTGATCGGGAATGGGTGTTTCCATCATGGCGGACCGTTCGTCTAGGACGTCGAGCAACTAGCGATTCCCTACCCTTACGATGCATACGTTTTGAACCACCGCTGGAATTGGTACTCGGAGGGCTTCCCTCGCCGATTCAACTGACCTTAGGGTTAAAGCGTGGTAGACTACCTAGCACCATCGTAATTCTGTCAAAATGCGTTGAGAACCGGGACGGATAGAATATCGATAAATATATATAAATAAAATGCTTTGGGCTCAAGGTAAATCTTTGCTTGAATTAAAACATTCAATTTAATTATTCCTCACGTCCTACGGGATTTTAGTGCGTATTAGTCATTTTCGAATTTTCTTACACTGTGATTAAAACCTCAAATAGTTATTAAATATCCATTTTCGCTACATTTTCGTCCCATTCGCCATAATCCGTGGGCTTTAGAACATCCTATGTACAGTAGCTTGTTTCTTGAGCAATTGAGTATGTTAGGATACGACGTTTGGACGTTTCATTACATCTAAACTTGCATTTCCATCTACGACCAACTCTCGCATGCCAACTCGAATGGAATTTCTGCTAAAACGTGGTATTTTGTGGTAATGCGATTTAAAAGAGTGCTTGTGACAGTTTTCCTCGTGCATTCGGAAGAGTCCTGTTCCTCTGCAATCCCGAAATGCCTGCTCAGTTTAGCGTGAGGAAAAAAATGACTCTCCATGGCGCTTTATTGAAGAGAATCTTTGCTCCCGCTAACGTGTGGATTGAAACGTAATTAGAAATGACTTCACGTGGGTAAAAAGATAGTGTCGGTTATTTCGATTCAATTGCCATCCGTAATGAAAACCTGAGGTTTAGGGAGAGTGTCATTTTATTTTAATACATATTACCGGCCTATCGTCCCGGTGCAAGGTAGTCTACCGGCCTATCGACGCCCGTTGTGAAGTGCGCATCCTGCTTTAAAGTCCGCATCCTACGGGCGAATCGACTCCTCCATTAGCCTCCATTTCCAATTCCAGCGTGGTTGCGTTCTCCTATCACGTCCACCATTTTTATCTTTATCTTCTTCCTTTCATCTTTTGCTTCCTCTTTTTCATCTTATCTTTCCTTTTCTCCTTCATGTTCGTCCCCATTTTCGTCATCTTATTTCATATTCTTCATTTCTCTTTTACTTCCTCATTTTTTTCTTCTTTCATTTTCCCTCTGTTTCGTATTCTTCCTCTTTCCTCCTCTGTTTCTTCCTTTCTTTCCCATTTTCTTTCTTCTACCACCCTACTTCCCCGCTCTCGACACCCTTGTGGGCGGATCCCGGAGCCTTTCCCTCCATTTATATCTCGTGCGTTTGGTACTCTCGTCAGTTGCACAGCATCTCGAGTTACCATCTCCTTCCATATCCTCGTCTCCTCCAGGGGCCCTGATGGAATACCTCATCCTTTTCAAATTTGCTCTTCCGTCTCGTCTTACTTTGTCGCCTTAAGACACAGTCTCGGTGCCTTTCCATTTTCCTTACCTTTGAAGTCTTCCTGAAACGTTTCCCGCTCATGTCATTTATCCATCCATTGTATTCTGCCATTTGATGTCTTCGCTTCCAAAGAAATGGAACAAAATGAAAGCATTTTAACGTTTCTCCTACAATTTTTAATAATCGACTCTTGAGGCTCTTAATGTATCTCGATTAGCTTTTGGAAAAAACGTTTTTGGAGTTCTTCCCTCCCAGTTAAAGTTAAAACACACTCAGCATGTAATTTTATATACTTCTCTGTCAATTTAATGATCTGCTGGCCTAATTGCGTAAGCAAGTGGAAATTATCCATTAATAAAACGAATGCGTTTATTTGGAAAGTGTTGTTCATAGATAAATCGAGGCGCTTTGCAGAGATTAAGATTGAGATTGATATACATGTGCTGACTACCCTATGAGTCACTGAATGGGGCGTGTGGCTTGATGGTCTGTTATGACACCGGTCCTCTTAAGGAGAGGGAATAGGAAAAAGAAGTGGAAGACAGGTGGAAAAGGACGAAGTGAACTGTGTGATAACGGAGAGTCCCCTCCGTATTTTTCGTACCGTCAAAGATTGTGAGTAGAAAGAAAGAGTTTTCACACCAATAGAGTTCGGTGTTATACATGATTTACTTCGTTCTTTCAATCAGTTCCATTGATAAGCGAGTGGCGAAAATAATATCCTAATGAAACTTCTTTGATCTGAAAATTTTGTGTCGTCTAAATTTACTGGAAGGTTGAGAAGGTTTCTATTTCAATCCAAAAGGAATTTCCATACAAAGCGTCCATTGTGCTCTCTTCATGGACATTATCATCACTAGTCTTGGGACCAGGTCGGCGATCGTCAGGGAAAACGGGAAAAGCTGGAATTGTCAGGGAATTTTGAATTTCTGGAAATGTCAGGGAAAAGTCAGGGAATTCTCGTAACAGTCAGGGAGAAACTGGGATATGAATCCTCATTATTTTTCGACCATTACGCTTATCGGCCAGCCTTTCCCGCCCTTCATTTCACCAACTAAAACTAAAGTCCGTCGCTGACGTGCATGGAATTAGCCCCATCAATTCGTGAAATATTCAGTTGTGAATCTTATTAGTTGTGAATCAGACGTACATGTATTTACTATAAGCACACTAGCTTATAGTAAATACATCCTTGCAGTTCTAAAAATGCGATACGATTATTAGAAAATTTATAGCTGCCGTAGAAGATTTAGAAAAAAATATTCCAAAAATAGGTGACCTTTTGGCGTTTGGTCAGGGAAATTGGTAAATCCATCAGGGAAAAGTCAGGGAATTTTAAAATTGGAAATCAGTAGCCACCCTGGGGGAAATCTTCATTCGTTCCTATGCGAGCATTGATTGCAGATTTTTCTAGAAGATATTTTGATATTCATTCGATCTCATTGTTTGCTCAGCCAATTCCCTTTTTTGTAGGCTTTCCTTCTTTCCCTCTCTGCCTCTTTCCTACTTCCTCTCTCTCTCTCACTCTCTCTCAGGGCTGTCCTCCCTTATCCTCTCCTTCCCGTTCCTTCTTCGCTGTCTACAGCATTTGAGAGCTTCTTCCACCTCGTAAGTAAAATGAAAACTAAGGATGAGTCGATTCCACTGTTTTTTGATTCCGATTCTTTCTAATCGATTCCCGATTCTCGATTCCATCGATTCTTATTCCTAATAACAGGTGGGACATTGATATATCAGTAGCGTACGACTGTTACTTATCAAGTATTGGCTGAAATAAAATAACAAAGACAAATAAGTCGCTCAAAAAGTATATTGATTATCAAATAGCAAAGATATCCTCAGAGTATTGAGGTAGATAGAAAGTGCAAATTAGCCTACACCCAAAATTACTGAGACAAATGAGACGTGATAAATGAGATTTGATTTGAATATTTATCCATCTGGGATCTATGGAATCGGAATGGACTTTAGGCAATCGATTTTCGATACCGATTCTAATCCTGAGAATCGGTGGAATCGAGAATCGACATTTGGATCGACTCATCCTTAAATAAAAAACCATCAGTGTCCCACTCGCACCTCTCACATTGCTATTCGCCGCCTCCATCCGCCTCCTTCCTTCCCTTCCCTCCCTTCCCTCTCCCGTCACTCCCCTCCCTCCCTCACCCTTCTCACCTATTCAATTTTGTCTCAATATCGTTCGGCCGAATTCCCTTTCTCCGCCGCGGCTTTATTTACCGCCCTCCTCGACAAACTCCATTTGCATCTCTTATGTCTCTTTTTCTTCGGGAGACCTTTCTCAATCCTCGACTTTTCCCCGTCGCATCCCATTGCATCCTCTAGCCTTAGGAGGAGAGTGTGAGGAAAGCTTTGTGAATTTCTCACGGTTTTTATTGACAGCAAGTGGTAGCAGCGCTGGTTCACATACGTGTGCGACTTACACTTTTCACATTGGATGATTGAGTAATATAATGTGCAATTCTAAATCATTTTATTTATTCCCTCGAAGCTTGAGCTGTATAAAATTCCGAAACTCACAGAGGAGGAGGATGCCTTAATGGAGAAATTTGTATTCCAGTCAATCAGAATGTTTTGTTTGCCCATTAGATGTACATTTTCAATGACCGAAAAATGGCCGTGATGTGAAAAAAGGTCTTTTTTTAAATAATCTATTTGGAAAACCATGATGATCACAGGTGTATTTATTCTGATATGATGAATGTATATTTGTCCTCATCAGTGATTGCTACACAACATAACTCTTGTCTTAATTTATTGTTTCAAACGTGCAATTCATGGCATTTATTTCACTCTCGATTATTGTAACAATTTGCTTTATTCGCAAACTTTCGCCTTCGATAACGACTTGAGCCGCGTTTATCGATGCCGTGGTGGGATCTCATCGTTTACTACAATGTGCATCCCAGAGTTGTCTGTTGGAGAGTGTACCTGATTGTGATATGATTCAATAAATAATTAATTTGTTTGAACTCACAATCTTTCATAATCAGTGTCAACCAGAAAGTATAGTGGACATATTTATTGATAACTTTTACTTAACCACAAAAAACACAAATTAGAAAAAAACATACGACCCGGGTTTCAATACATAAGTATCATCTTCAGGTGCATAATAAATTCGGGATATTTATATATATTGTGACGGTACGACCTCCCGTCTCAGCCCTTACGATGCTCAGATCGGTTGCATTATATTTTGGCAAATGCCTCCGAAAGTAATGTGGTAAGGGGCTGCATTTTTGCTGTCATTGGATAGGTGAGATATTTTCGTCCGTATGTGATGCATAATGAGGAGGTGAATGCACGGTCCGTCCAAAAGACACCGAAATTGAAGGAGCGAATCAATGAGATTAAGTGATCATCCGCCGTACTTCGCGCAAATCACTGCAAACTTAATGTTAATCAAATGCCAATTGCTTTTGATTTACCAAATCCGAAGTCGAGTTAATTGTTCTTGTCTGATGCTATCGTTGTCACGAGAGTGCAAAGATGACTTCCTATCAGATTACGCGTAGGTGATATCGTGTAGTAAAATTCATTGGATATCAATTAGTTTTGAACTACGAACGTTGAATAATTGATTACTTTAAGCGTTTTCTTCTTTCAAAATTAGTCTTTCAGAGTTCTTAATAAACGGAAAGAACCCTGCGAGGAATGACCCCCATTTTCGGTTGGCTTTTGGGGCAAGACGAGTTAATAGTGTCTCGTCGTCACCCAAAAGCCCAGGCCTTGTCGCTGTCTTTGTAGCCACTTGTCTCTTTCTAAGGCTGTTTTTTTCATTTCCCCATAGAAGTTGCAGTTCATGATTGACATCACACTGTGAAGTCAGGATATTCTAGGTCGTCCCCTCCTTTTCTTCCCCAACACTTTTCCTTCAATTATGCTTTTGATGAACTCGTTATGTCTTACTAAGTGGCCAACAAGTTTAATTTTCCTGGAGTGAATTGCTTGGAGAATCGTTCTTTTTTCGCCCACTTCTTTCAAGACTTGCTCATTTGTTTTCCTCATGATCCAACTTGTTTTAGTCATTCTCCCCCAGAACTACATTTCGCCTGACTGGAGTATGTCTTTTTCTTGCCTATTTAACGTCCATCCTTCACAACCATAGGTGAGTATACTCCGCACAAACGTCTTTACAAATCCCTTCCTCGTTTCAATTGAGAGGTGGTTGTTTGCCAAGAGGTTACGCTTCCTTTGGAAACCTTGTTTGGCCAGGGTGAGCCTTCTCTTAACATCCGTTATGTTTGTATTTTCATTTGTTATTTGACTTCCCAAGTGGCAGAACTCTTCTAATTGGTCATTGGTAGAGTTTCCTAACTAAATTTTAGCTTTTATATTGTTGTTTAACTTGTCCACCACCATAATTTTCGACTTTTTAGTTTTAATATTCAATTTTAATTTATTCAGTTCTATTCCAAGAGTCTCCAGTGCGTTATTCATATCTTTTTCTGAGTCTGCAAGAACAACTATGTCGTCGGCAAACCGAATATTATGGATGAGTTTGCCATTTACCTTTATTCCCTTACTCTTTAATTTTGTTCTTTCTATTGATTCTTCTATGAAGAAGTTGAAGAGGTAAGGTGAAAGGGGCCAACCATGTCTCACCCCTCTTTTTATCTTGGCTTCTTGTTTGTGACCATTTATATTGAATTCCGTGGTTTGTGACTTATAATAGCTAAGCATTAGTCTTCTATCCCTCCAGTCAATTTGTATTTGTCACATAGTTTGGAGTAGCAGCTTCCAATCTATCCGATCAAATGCTTTTTCAAGATCGATTAAGGTAACATACGTTCTCCGATTCAGCTCTAATTTTCTTTCTAAGATTATTTTTAGTGCTAGAGTTGCTTCCCTTTTTCCTTTGCCCTGCCTAAATTCAAACAGGTCCTCTCCATTATATTTACCAATCTTGCTTTTAATCCTGTTTTTTATGATATTTATCAGAATCTTTGACGCATGGGGTAGAAGGGAGATAGTTCTATAGTTGGTACAGTCATTTGCATTCACTTTCTTTGGGATCATAATAGTCTTACTTTTTGTAAAATCTGATGGCAATACTCCAGTCATGTTGCAATCAAAGGTTATTTTTAAAAGTTTGTTAAGTGTTTTATTTCCAAGCTTTTTAAGGAGTTCAGCTGTTATTCCATCAATTCTTGGGGCCTTTTTGTCATTAAGGTTCTTCAGAGCTAATTCAAACTCCGATCTAGTAATCTTTGTGACTGTTTCATTATTCTCTATATATTTTGTCAGGTCTTCTATTTCAGATCCTTGGTATAGGTCTTCAATATATATTCAATAGGTCTTCAATATATATTCAATAGGTCTTCACTATTCTTTCCACCTGGTACATACGTCCATATTTCCAGAGTATATTTCCGGCTTTATCTTTTACTATGTTACTTTTGGTTTTTGGTATGTATTGCAGGGTCTTGATGGTGGAATACACTTTACTCAAGTTGTTTTTGGCAGTATCTTCCTCGATCTCCTCACTTTTCTTTCTCATCCAGTCCTCCTTCGCGCCCCTACATTTATTTGTTATTAAGTTTTTGATGTTTTTATACTTGGTATAGTCCTTCCCCATCTCTCTATTACGCTCCTCGATCAGTGGGAGTATTCCCTCCGTCATCCATGGTTTTAGTTTACTTCTTCCCAAGACGTTTTCTGCTGCCTCATGGACGCATTTTTTTATTTCTTCCCATCCTTCTTCTAAGGGTTTATCTGTTCTTTCTACGAATTCTTTTGCTATAATAGTGTCTAGGGGCTCAAATTTCGGAAGATGTCGGGGAGATGCTGGAGGTCTTCTGTGCTTTCATCTCTCGTGTGCCCTCTCCCAGCTCCTTCTCATCGTCGCCTTATTTTCGTTTCGCTCTCTCTACCATCGTCTCTTCCTTTCGAATGGACGCCATCGAGAGCATCTCTCCTCTTCTCGTCTCGTTGGTGTCCCTTTCTCTCCTCTCACCTCCCTCCGCCTCGCAGGATGGCTTAAGGCCTTTGCCCCCCCCCCCTCTCTCGAAAGCACAAATCTCCGCGTGGCAGGAATTATCGACCCCTTCGGCCTCACCTTCGCTGCTTTCTGTCTCTCTCGCTCATTAAGTGAGCGGGATTGAGCTTTGGAGGCGGTCGAAGCGGAAAACACTCTGCTCCCGTACATGTGCTGGGAATGCTCGGTACCAGGGTCGTTCGATTCGATACCCTTATAGCGGCTTGCGTCAATGAAAAGTGCTGGGCGTGGAAATTGACTCGTGTGGTAGCGTAGTGTTTAGCGATGTCTCACTGTGTATCGTTATTTGTAGGAGTTTGATCTGCTTATGGACCGTTTTAAGTATTACGTAAGACGATTTATTCCATTTTTGACCCCCCAGTCTGCAACCTCTTCCCCTGTATGAGAGTCCTCAACAATCCAAAGAACTTCGCTTCCTCGACTAGCGGCCACCATTTTAGGACGCAGTTT
Organism: Ceriagrion tenellum; assembly: GCA_963169105.1. Classification (NCBI taxonomy): domain Eukaryota; kingdom Metazoa; phylum Arthropoda; class Insecta; order Odonata; family Coenagrionidae; genus Ceriagrion; species Ceriagrion tenellum. The sequence goes on along the minus strand of OY720634.1, from coordinate 157,862,728 downwards.
CGTGGTTTTCTGTATCTTCTGTGTATGAATACTGTGTATGTCAGCTGCTGTCTTTGTGGTGTAGTACTGTCCACGGATAGCACAGGTGCGGTCACGCAATGGGCTTTGAACCGATGTGCAGTAAAAGTCATATGGCATTCTTACGTAGTCTTCGATAGGAACGGGAATGTTCAGCGTCAGACGAGAAAAGATACTGATCTGTATTCTGTACATCTGCGGGAGGTGGTACCATCAAAAGTGTTGACTGCCGCAATGGAGGCAGGTGGTCATCTGACAAAATCATTTGCAGACTGCTCCTTGAAAAATCATGACACACGTCATTTGCGCACTTGGAAATCTGGAGACTGTGCTGAGATTCCCTAACTTGAGTTGCATAGCAGTCGACGCTAATATCTGGATTCTCGCAGGACATGTTAATAGGAGGAACATATTCTGTAACGACCGGCATTCCGTCGATTACCAGAGACTGCCAAACCTCAACATTAGATTTTAGATGCCTCAGAAAAGCTCCGCAGTTCAAGGTCTGTGTCAATGGTTTTGCCACGCTCATTAAGATGGTTTCCAAACGAATCGTGAGGTATTATTATACCGGAGAATTGAAGGTGCCATGCGTCGTACCACTCTATTGAAAGTGCTTCGTCCGGAAGCATTTGTGGCAACAAACATGGCATCAAGGTCGAAGTCCTTTAAGTGCCCTATTCTTTGGGAGTTTACTTTAGGGGAGCGCGTATTTTTATCTGGACCACCATCCACTATTATTATCATAACACTTTTGACACTTCCTTCCGAGGTCTTGCAGAGCTCCCGAAAGCTTTCCAGATCTAATAGTTGTTCTAGATCGATGGCATGAGTTTCTTCTGTTGAGAAAGTGTGCTTACCACTATGTATTGCTATGTAGGAAGGTCCTCCGAACGAAACTGCCTCTGGTCTGTCGAATTCACGCTCGTCTATTCGGATTCCGACGTATACCGAGGGAATGAGTTTTTCAACAGTCTCTGGCGAGATATTGTGGAACTGCATATTATATGAAAAACACAGATATTGTACTGTCCACTATTTAATATATAAAACTTAACGACACGTGTTTCGGCACTAATTGGCCATCATCAGGTACAGTGTACAGTGTATCTGATGATGATTACACACTCAAAGGCAGAGGGCACTAAATTCCTAGGTTTACCAGAATTTTCGATGTACCATTTCTCCCGCTTTGCCGCCTTGGTTTCCTTCCGTTTGCTCAGCGGACTTCATGTCCTATCACTTTTCCTATCCCTCCATTTCAACGTACCTTCCTGAAACTCTTCTCTTAAACTCAATTTACCTTTTTTGCTTTTAGTCCAACATCTCTTAGTCTCATTTCGCGTTAATTGCTTGGACCGACCGCACTCGTCCCTTGCAAATGAGCTCTCGAAAATTCGATTCGACTGGAGAGGGAGTTTCCTTTTGTTTTAATGTATCTTTCTCTTCAACCATCCTGGTTTCGCATCGCTAGGGCTGTAATATATATATGTGACATATTTTAATTTTGGAGATCTTAGTTTAGCCTCTCTCTCTTTGGCTCCTGTGCTATTCTCCCTCAAGAGCCGTTAAACCGATTGGAATTTATTCTACGCTACGATTTTCCTTCGCGAGAATATTCTTTCTGTGAATATAATTTTATGAAGTAATTTTTTTTCTCTAGTATCATAGTACTGTTTGACAAACGAGATTCGAGATTAATTATTTGAGTGTCTTTTTCTTATTCTGATTGTTAATTAAATTTTATGAATTCGGAGTGGGAGTTTTAGGACGTACCATCTCTATATATGTCTAAATGAATGGAAAAACTGAAATTTCCGTCAAAAACATTTATAATTTCTATCGTCAGCATGGTTTTCCTATTACATACTGCTTGTGTTAATCTAACGTGTCTCGACTAGTCATACATTGGATAATCCTTCTAGCTATGAGTTCCATTTTACCTTTAGATGTTCTCACCTTTCCATATAGTACGGTGAATGACTATTGATTTTAACATGTCGATATTGACTACTCGAGTTCAATCTTTCCCCATCATAAGATAGTGTATCGGTTGGATGAATCGGGAGAGCAATGCAACACCGGGGCAGAAAACAGGCCGATTCCTTCGACCAGCGTGGTTTTCCTTTCTTACTGTAGATATTTCACACGAATTGTTTGCCTTAATGCCTCCCTTATCTGACGCTTCTGCAGAATGCGTGAATTTAGGTATTTTGAGAGACTTCCCTCCTCCTCTTCGAAGCCGATATGAGCGCGAAAGGCAGATAAACTATGGATCTTTTTGTGTTCCCTGGAGCTATCTTTGGCACCACCTGGGCGACAACGCAACGCCTTCCTGTCCCCTCCTCCCCTCAGCCTCTCCCTCTCCGATTTTTACAGCTGCCACTAGAAGGTTGTCAGGAATACAGAGCCCATTTGGTGGCTTGCGTCTTGTTGTCGAATTCAGTGGCGGTTTAAGAAGTACATTGTGATGGAAATAAATTCTTGGAATGCCAAAATAGCTGTCGTTCCAGATGACGCACATTCCCTTGTGTATTCTATAACTGGTGGATATTGTGGTGATATATTGAGTACCTGATTTTATTAGGGCCACGTCTTTATAGTGAATGTGCAAAAGTCGTCGTAGCTGCCTTACCTATTTGTTTAAGTCACTAGGAGAGAATCGTTGGGCTGTCTTGAAAAATAGTCAGATACTCGAGAATTTGGCATTTGACGGTTACTTTAACGTAATTTGCTAATTTTTCTCGCCGGAAAACTTCATTGAGGCTGCAAAACATCCATCCGACCTCGGAATCAGGCCTCAGCCCTCTGTCGCAGTCAGTCGTCAAACGTATTATTTGTGTGTGGGTACTTGACTAGGTTTGTTATTAAGGTGCGAAGTGACTGCCCGTTAGCGCCTCGCAAATGGGAGTCGACATAATCGGTGTCATAGTATACCTTCCGAGGAGTTGTGCTGTGTATTTCGAAGTATACTTTTGCGAAATCAAGACTTATGCACTGTCGTAAAGTTCACTTCTACTGCAGGTATTAGCGGGAATTATCTTTCATCTCGTGCTTGTAAAATTTGTAATTGTTATATACCCAACGCTATGGTACTGATTAAATCTTCGTTTTCCTATATCTCAAGCGTAACAAGTTCAAATAAGTTTTAGCTATTATTTTTTTCAGTGATATTTCTTTCATTAAAAAAAAATATTTTCTCTCGTTTGCTCATTGGTGGTTCGCGAGGTCTGAACTCTCAGACAAATTATTTCCTGCTTTCAGTTCAAGGTCTCACCCAAATCCTATCCCTTATAGTTACCCATTCTCTCTCGCTTATCGTCATCGTCATCTCCAATATTTAACAGTTGCCATACCTATCCATTCATTCTCTTAAGATTCGCAAAATTATCCATCCTTGTGAATTTTCTTTTTTTTGTTTTTCTTTCTTCTTCTTTTCTCCTCTCTCTGTTTTTGTGCTCATATTTTATTTTAAATGTTCATGTCTTTGTTGAACTCGACCTAAGTTCTCCTCAACTTTTCTTCGCTTACACCCTTCCTGTGGTTTTACCGCGATGCTATTTCACCAATTATTTTTATCCCAGCTGGCATATTAAATCTAAACGTATTTGGAGTACAGTAAACTCTAGATTATTATCCGTGTGGGGATTATCCGTGCATGATTTTTCAAGTAACCATTTTACTCCTTGGCGATATTTTCCGCGCTCGTTAATAAAAAAGTCTAGCACAATCTTATGCTTAGTTGTCCATAATGAACGTGTTGTGTTTACTTCACTATCGCCGTCTGCTATAGTATCGGAAAATGCGATGAGCGAAGGAAAGAACTTTATTAATTTTAGGGTTTTTTTTACAAGGCTAACGGACCGTGAAAAATATATCACCACACCTTAATCCCACCACTCTATACCAACTTTTTTGTGTGATAAGTGCCATTACTGCTGCGGCCTGCTGTGGGCATAGGTTTTACCTCTGGAAATCGGGAATTTTCTTCTCTCACGATAAGACATGAGAGGTCTCGTCTTGGACCGCAACCTACGCAACTTTGTGGTTACTTTTTGTCAACACTATTAAGCAGACGTAGGCAACAAGTTTCGATTGCCTCATAGGTGTAGTGACTGGGTCTCAAAGCAAAGAATTTCCACAAATTTACGCCTTCTATCCTCAGTGATACTCAAAGCTGGCTTCATATGACGGGAAAACGGCGCGTAAAACGGAAAAGCATCTAGCCAATTACAAGTCGACTGTCCCGTTACGGGCCGGAGCCGCCACGCCGACTGTTAGTGGATAAACTCTTCAACTGCAGCACTCCTTCTGTCTGACAAAAGGAGGACTTCATCTCGATGAAATGACAAGGGTGTGAAAATTAACTCCGGATGATTATAATATCAAATAAAGGCAGGGTACAATATACATACCAGAGGCAAATGATCAGATTTAAAGATAGAGAGAGCAATTTCAAGAGAGTTGGGTCAAAATCAGTGAAGTGGTAGCGAAGGAGAAGTGGTGTGAAGGATGGCTTTAACGTCGTCCAAATTAGGAGTGGAATACAATTTTCCCGCTTCATTTATTTTGTTTCCTTCATTCCGCGATGTTTTCGACGCATAATTTCGCTCCCTTGATGCAAAATTCCTTCCTGCCGGTCTGTGATTGGCTTTCCGTCTTCCGCGACGTTTCACGTCGTGTGAACCCAGCTTCACTCAGTCACATCGTACAAGGTCGTTCGATATCTCGATTCTTCGCCTCTTCGAGACTATATCGATGGTGCAACATATCGAATAAATCGACCCTGACATCGTATCCCTTGTGGCGCCCTCATTCATGTCCCATTGTTACTTCATTTGGCCAGTGAATAAGTTCCCGACTGGTAGCTGGATATCATGGCTTGTAAACTCCAGAAAATTATGCTGACAGACGAACAGAAACTTGAATGAATTGACAGACTCGAGAAATGGGAATCGGGGATAAAACTATCCAGAGATTGCGGCATTGACATTCAATTGGTAAGCGATGTAAAAAAAGTAAAACTAAACTCATGCAATATGCTAGGAATTGTGACATTACCACAGGACCTTCAAAGTGCAAATCAATCAAAAAACCGTCATACGAAGAGTTGGACTCCGCCTTGCTTAAATAGTTTACCCTGACATTAGTTGAACGCACTCCTCTTTTTGGAGCTGTTGTAACCGAGAAGGTAAAGTTTTTTCAAAAGAAGTTGTGATTAGAATGTGATTTTTATGCTTCACTTGGGTGGCTCACCAGATTCAAAGTGTGGCATGGCATTCTTGAGCTTAGTATTCTAGGAAAACGACTCGATACCAACACTGCCGCTTTCAATGCATTTCGGAAGGAATTTTCAAAATTTGTGACAGAAGAACATTTTGAATATCACCATATTTACAATACCGACGAGAACGGGTCGTATTGAAAATGTTTACCGCCAAGAACCCGTGGATATGTGCGAGAAACGCGCGCTCCAGATCACAAATCCTGGAAACTCAGTGAAACTATTAACACTAGTTCGTTACTGAAGGAAACTTTTGGTGGATATCGAAGGCGATTCTGAGTTATTTTCGGAATCTGAAGGAAATGACTCCAAGTTGGCGGATGTGGCGAAAACAATTAAAGACTTTGCTATTGGTCAAAGTCAAGCGGAAGAAGAAGGGATACTTGGGGAAATTAGAATAGATTGGCGAGACAGGAGACTGATCCGAAACTTATAAATGACGCAAAGGGCGCAGGTGAGGGTGGCTGAAGGTGAATCAGGGTGGGTAATTTTAGGTAGGGGGTAAGACAAGGGTGTCCGTTGTCGCCATTGCTTTTCAACATTTATGCTGAGGAAATGATAAGACAGGCATGGGAGGCCTGGGAGGGCCTTGAGGTTGGAATCGAAGGAGGAGGGCATCTGATAAAGTCGGTTAGATTCGCCTACAATCAGCGGTTGATTAGTGGATCTTCGAAGGGACTGCAAGCTTTGGTAGAAGCTTTAGAAATGCAGTACGGGATTATCGGAATGAAGATAAATCATAAGAAAACTAAAGTAATGAAATTCTCTAGGATAAAGAAAGTGAGGCTGGTGATTAAATTTGGAGGACACAAACTGGAGCAAGTAGAGCATTTTTATTACTTAAGTAGCACACTAGAAGAAAACGGGCGTAGTAACAAAGACGTGCGGAAGAGGATAGCGCTAGCTAAGAATGCGTTTAGTAATAGAAGGGAGCTATTGACGGGGACATTGGGTTAGGATGTGAAGAAGAGGCTGGTGAAGAGTTTGATAAGGAGCGTAGCGTTTTGTGGTGCAGAAACGTGGACCCTCAGAAAGGAGGACGAGAATAGACTGCAGGCATTTAAGATGTGGGTGTGGAGAAGGATGGAGAAGATGAAGTGGACGGATAGGAAGACTAACGAGGAAGTGCTGGAGATGATGGGCGAGGAAGGGAGGCTATTGAATAATAATCGGAATAGGTAGGGTAGATTGCTGAAGGATATATATATACAGGGTGATGGAAATATAGGGTGATGGGTTGCTGAAGAGTGTGATAGAGGAAGAATATTGGGCAAGCGGGTAAGGGAAAGAAAGAGAATAGGTTTCATGGATGGAATGAAGAAGGGTAGATCGTATGCTGAGGCGAAAAATGATATACTAGAGCGAGATAGGCCCCTGAAAGGGTAGAAAACCGGGAGGAGATTCTCTGACATTCAACAAAACCTACCTTTAGAATACTTAAATAAATAAATAATAAATGTACAATTGAGTGGAACTTTCATCTGCTGTTCTTCTCTTCCTTTGTGCATTTAGAGTGTGAAGAAGCCGGTGCATTGTTTTCTTATTTTTATGCAGTAGACGGACCTGCTCCCCAGAGGGTGTAAAAATGAAGAATTTATCGTCGAGTCACGTTTCGGGGAAAACTAGGAATGCGTTCTCTTGCGAGATAGAGGGGGGGGGCGTCCCTTTACCCGTCTCCCTATCTCGCCATTACAGTGTTATAAGGGCCATAAATACGCCCTGCTATCCAGGCGGATGAAAGTGGGAGAAATTCACGACCGGGAGCGAAGTTGGATCCATTGTGTGTCCACCCCCTTCCTCAAGCGAGCGCGGGGCCGGCCGGACTCCTGGTTGCTCTCCCGGATCGGAACCACCCCGGCGTGCACAAGGAGCCCCCGGGGGCCTCGTTTTTCTGGCGGCTAATTAATTCATTCATCACTCGAGCGCGAGGCTTTTTCGTGCTCTCTCTCTCGCCCGTGTCTGGTTCCACCAAAAAGTGGATTGGGGTTAAAGGCCCGAAAATAATTTTTAAAAAATGACATACGTGCCGCCGCGCGTTTAAAAAAATGGGAAAGAGTGAAGGTATTTGAAAAAAAAACTAGTTAGCGTATTTTCCCTTTAGTGGAAAGAAATTCTGTTCACTGTTAAAAAAAATAAATTTGCTTGGCTTTTCGCATACGACTACCTTCCGAGTCATTCGTATTCTCCCTCTCCTCGTATACTCTCTCCCTTTTTCTCTTCGTTCCGTCCTATTTCATTTGGAATCTGTATTCCCTTCGTTCTTGACGTGGATAAAAAAGGAGAAAAGAAGGAATCAATCGGAGCAGTAAACTTATTTATTTACCTATTTATTAAACAGGAGTCACTAGTTGGCGCTGGCCTGATGGTAATGAATATAACTCTGTTTAAACCTAAACCTATCCATATCCAAAAATTACAAGCATAAATTAGTGTACACATGCCCATTTGCATATAACAGCCATTTATTTTAGTTTAAGTTCAACCTTTCTCTTTTTATTTTGCTTTAGGTATCTTTTAGGTTGGATGGAGTCATGAATATCTTCACTAATCGTAGTCCCTGTCCCTCTTCCATGCCTCTTGAGTTCTTCAGCTCGGCATACTTCCTACCTCCCTTTCACCTCCTATGAAGCCTCTCTCTTTCGGCCCCCTGTGTACTCGTTCCAACCACGATGTCTGCCTCATGTTCTAACCTATTCCTGCCCTATCCTCACCCCCTGTGCCGAGCACTTCCTCGTCCCTCCTTTCTTCCATCACTTCGCACCTTCTCTATTTCCCTCCGCACCCTCATCTTAAACGCCCGCAGCCTATCCTCGTTCTCTCTCCTCAGATTCCACGTTTCTACTCCGTGCTAGGATACACTCCCTATCAGACTTTCCGTCAGTCTTTTCTTTACGTTCATATCAAAAGGCTCAGTCATTTATTCTCTCCTAATTCCGAATACCTTCTTACAAACGCTATTCCCTTAACATCTTTTCACTCTGCCCATAAACCTCCAGCATCTTGCCGAAGTACTAATATGTTCCATCTACTAAATTGTTTATACCTCTACTTTTATGATCAACATTTCTTTATTGATCGTGGAAAATCTCTAACATTGATGATATCGAAACCATCAAAATGCGTTATCGGATGTGGTTAATTTACATCAGTCATGCATTTTATACGCAGGAAAAATGATCGAGTTGGTGGTTCTAGTACTGGCTTCTCGTACTTCAATCGAAGAAAGAAAGAGGAAGAGAGAATTGTATGATGCGAGGAGTCAAGTTTATGTGGGCGTACTAGAATCACATCCTGAGGTCCCGGGCTCGAATCTCGGCAGCTCCCTTTTATTTTTTCCATGTTGTCCCGTTCCCTACAAGGGTTGAATGCGGAGAGCCCTTTGAGTCTAGTAAGCCCCTCTTTCGTATGAGACGGTTTACTGTGGAATCTTTGGTACCTTTAATCTAGAGTAGACTATTGCCGACCCTGGGCTTTCATCCGCCCCCCCTCAATTCTCCAAATTTCTTTTTTGACAAGCTGATTGGGCGCTATTCTCTGGGTTTGGGCCGATTGTGTTGTCAAATGTCGTAGGACCTAATATTTTTTCGAATAAATTTCTTCCTTATCCTCTGAGTTGTTCTTAAGGTATTTTTTTAAAGGTTTCGCGGAGGTAGAATATACAATTCCGAAAAGGTCATGGTAACCTTGTGTTTTTCATTTACTGGAGAAAGAGTCCGTGTGGGCAAGCAGGCTGACTTGTAAATCACGGAATTATTCGATATTTAGGTATCAAGTAATATGATGCTGTATTTCACCAACTTCGGTTCAATAGCCTTCCTTTTTTACGGTCTTAACTCTTTGTGGACAACAATTTTTCTACTTGAGAAAAAATTTTTTTCCTTCCAAATCCCAATCAAGGGAGATAACTTGGAGCACGCCCATCCGTTTTTAAAACATTTTTCTCAAAATAGCCTAGAATTTAGGTACGAGCGTGCCGAAAACGTCCCAATGGGCTATAGTGGAATAACTTACATGGTTACTGAGGCACAACGATGCTGGGGGTATGTGCCCAATTCGGCACACCTGACGTTAAAGGGTTAATGTGTGTTAATCAAGTTAAACATCCCTCAATATTTGCCGTTTGCATATTTCAGTAATTTCCGCTGAGAGGTGGCCCGAGGACCACGGGCTGCCCATATCATTGCCAACCACACCCCTCTTGGCCGATTGAATATCATCCACATCTTTCCCTTAGCGCATGCCTCCAACCAACTACACGATAGGAACCTCTTGCTTTTCTCTATTTGCTGGCTCATACAGCCTTTCGGAATCCGATTTCGGCGCCTCGCACCCCCTTCTCTACCCTCCACTCCCCACTTTCCTTTCGCCCGCTCCTGCGGAGAAGTTGTTCTGGAATGCTCCATCGGAAAATGCTCCCTCCGAATGCCTTTTTCCCTCTTTCGCTCTCTTTATCTCCGGCGCCGAGTTCCCTTGATCTCCCTCCCCCCTTTCCTACCTTCCCCCCCCGCAACATTCGCCCGCCTAATGTTCACACTTCTCTGATCTCCTTGGCTTTCGGTCTCCACTCTCCGATGCCCTCCTCGCACACCCTTCTATCCAGTCCACTCTCTTTCTTTCTTTCTCATTCCCGTGGCTATCTGATCAAGTTAGCTGCCGTTTTGACTCGAATCGAAGAATGTGAACTCTTCATATGCGTGTATTTTTTCCTTTTTTACCGGTAAGATCTCGTGCTATGCATGGGAGATCATGGAGGAGATACCTCCTGTGTGCATTTATTGATGTGTATCAGTCTGTACCTTGGTTTCGTCGAAAAATTTTGGTTAAAAAAATGCAAATGAATCTAAAACCACCATTGAGAATTCGCATTGAGAAAATTGCTGAAATTACGAAACTGCCTTGAGTGCCTAAGAATACACAGCTTGAGCGCCTGCAACGACGAGCGGCTTCATCCGACCCTAGGCGTACTCAGCCTAGGGTCGGTTGAAGGTCGTCTTTTTTGGGGTCGCGCGTTGCTACTTTTCAGGGGTCTGTGGGGGTATGAAATACCATATGACTGCCATTTTTCGTATTTTACCTGGTATTGGAGTGAGAACAGCGTCGCCCCCTCCCCCGAATCCCCATTTAATCCGTCACTGACTCGGCGGCAACCCGCGCGGGGACGTCGCGTCGCTTCCGTGAGGAGAGCCTCCCCAGCCAGTAATGAACTCACTCTGTGAGTTCGATTGTCCGCGGTCGGATCGGTGTCTCCTCATTTGAGAACGAAGCTTGCCCGCGCCCGACGACATGGAGTTGGAGATGTTTTATCATGGCTAAGAAATGAGTTCTTATTTTGTTGATTTTTTTTCCTTTTTATGTGCTTGTGCTTTTGATTTAAGTGTACAGTTTTGCTTCAACAGCTTAAGTGTTTTTTTAATGAACTCTAGTATATCAATGGAGTCCATCATCAGGAAATCAGGCGCGAGCCTGAAAGATTTTTAAATGTAATATGTAAGTTAAAAGTAAAATATTTTATAGAAGTGACGTCAAATCACATATGATCACAAAAATGCCAGACTCTATTGTGGGTGTAGTTAACATAAAATATTCAGATACAGTAAAATATCTTGGAATTACCATAACTTCTGATATATCGTGGAGATTACACATACATAACATATGTGGCGCAGCATTAAAGAAACTAGGTTTTGTTAAACGTATAATAGGAAGGTCCTCGGATGAAAAAGTCAAAGTGAGATGCTACTTCGCTCTGGTTAGGCCACACCTCGAATACGCCGCGAGCATTTGGGACCCTGGTCAAATAGATTTAACCAAAAACTTTAATAAAATACAATTGAAAGCAGCGCGCTTCGTTAAAAACAGCTACGAGCGTACATATAGTGTCTCACAACTTTTAAAGGGATTATGGTGGCAGCCCCTAGATACTAGGAGGCTACTCGCCAGGCTTAGGTTGCTTGATAAATTCAGTACTGGTATTTTTTAGAGCGACATAGAGAATATTATAATGACTCCTCACTACAACTTTAGGTCTGACAGATGCGATGAAATAAGAGAGATACTCTGTCGAACAGATAGGTACAAAAACTCGTTATTTCCGCGAAAAATAAGCGACCACAATACAAATTGAGCTCCACTAAACACACCCCAAAAACTTACACCTTTACACGGCTGGTGACCTAACACCCCCTGCCACACGCCCATGCGGCGGCTCGCAGGTTATTATGTACATGTAGATGTAGTAATGTCAATTAAGCTTGTTTCGATATGTATTGGCACAGCTGAGCACAATAGATTCAGCTAGGGCTTGCGTGGGAGATCGAGGTCAATGGATCAGAAGTTCGCACATACAATGACAAAGTTTGCTGACAAAGGGTCATTGTCTTGATGAATCTCACCGTTGTATAGGGCGTTGATTATGCGAGCCGTCTCGAGAATTGCGAGCTTACAGACAGCGCATGTCAGTGCGCGCAGGGTCGACCGGCGAGTACAAGACCAATCAGGCGCTCAAGCTGTGTATTCTTAGGCACTCAAGGCAGCTTCATAATTTCAGTATTTTTCTCGGTGCGAATTCTCAATGATGGTTTAAGATTCATTTGCATTTATTTTATTTGGAACCAAAATTTTTCGACGAAACCAAGGTACAGATTTTAATGCCGTTCAGTAATTTTGCGGCATTGCCGGATGGGATAAATTTTCTGAATTCTTGAATTTCATTTTAGGACCAAAATATGTAATAGGAATGTTGTTTGTGACCTCTCACTCTGACAATTCCCATTTTTTCACTCTCTTATTTTTATAGAGATTGGAAAGTTCTCCGTCATATGTGGGACTAGAGAATTTTTAATGTTTGATTAATTTCAAATTTTATTAACGTCTGTTACTGAACAGACCAAATATATTTTGCCGTCATTTGGAGTTGCATCACGCTTCATTTTATGTGTGTGTGGCCTTTGTCTTACACTTTAGTGCTTTTATTGGATCTGAAGGCTCCTCGCTTGCGGTTGCTTCTCTTGAGATGAAAGTTGTACTCTGTGAAAAATAGGCGCATATATTATTTTAAAGCAGTGTTTGCTAGTTGTGGGAAATATATATATGGCAGAATCGCCATGTCATTTTTCATTCGATTATATGACCCTTAGTGGCAAAAATATTGGCATTCTTGTAGTTTTAGACTCCTTGATCCTAGAAGCTATTAGCTGGAATCGAAGCAACTGGTTAATCTTGATCGTTGCCGCTTTGTTTTTTTCCGAAAATTGTCAAATCTTTCCCGATTTGGCATTCACGGCACGCTTGAATCCTCAAAGAGAAGGAAGGACCACTCCACAAATTCCGGAAGAAACCAGTTGTCAACCGGAGGTCCTCTTACTTCGGATTCTCACCGTCCTGGAGTACCTGCTGGCTGCTGCTCCCTCTCCCCTCCTTCCTCCAGGCCGGCTCCCGCTCCTTCATCCTTGCTCCTCGCCATCTGCTCGCCGCCTTGAGATGCCTGAAGCTCTTGAGAATGTTTTAACCTCCTCAGTCCCGAGACATATCCGGGATTATTTTTGTAAAATTCTTCATACTTACGTTTTGCGTTGTAAGTCATATTTGCAGAGTTAATATCTCTGCCACTCAAGCTTCTTAATGATGCTGCCACTTATCAGCAAGTGGCATTGCCAATATTTTGGGTTGCTGAGCGGAAAAAAATTCAAACGTCCGTGTATTGTATACAATACGCCAGGACCGAGGAGGTTAAGCTCAGCTTTAGGTGGAGTTCGGAATTCTGGTGCGGAATAGGGCAGGAAGATACCCCTCGCTAAGGAAACACTTTTCGAGAGCTCAGAATTAGGTTTGATGGAAAATGTCAAAGGAACTTGAGGGACGCTAATTTAGTTGATTTTTCGTGTTCAATTTTGACTGTGCCGTCAATACTCCACTTCGTCAATCCTTGTGCCGCCATTTTGAACATTCGCGTGAGATCTTCCTATCCATCTCACTTCCATTTTCCCCTTTGTCTCTAGCCACGCGTTTCGATGCTTTCCAAAGGTATTGCGAGCGATATTTTTCCCTCGTCACATTGGAGCCCATAGCAGAATTTTACATTTTAATATCAGTATCTGCGGGAAGCATGCAGTAAATATTGCAAGTAGGCAGTAAATATGCAGCAAATATTAATGGTGCAATAATATATTTTCATGCATCTGAAATTCTCAGTAATGAAATATATGACTGTCTGTGGACATCTTGAACTTGATTCATATTTTTCACGCGGTTCATTAAAAACCCTTCCCTAACGGTAGGTTTTTTTTTGAGATTCTGAGAAAATTACTGCGCTGAGTAGTCGATTTATTTTTTTTAATAGTTGAAGAAACACAATGACGAGAGACAGTTAAATTTCTGGCGGGAGGTGTGTGTTAGGAATTCCTTATCTCTTTAACGAACATAAGTCATTCAGTTGTTATGCAATGTCTCTCCGGAGTGCATAAGCTTACAATGTCCCATAGAAAACTGCTATGTGGAAAGTAGTAGTAGTATTTAGGTGAATAGGGTGCTTCGACGACTGAGGTCATTCGCACCACGTCAGCCTAAAATCACCATGTCATGTTGTTTAAAATAATAGTTAAATATATAAATAAATAAATAAAAGCGACGCAGCTCACATTAAAATGGGCGTGAGATACAACAATACATAATGGTTGGTCACAAACAGTTAAAAAGCCCAGACTCTTTTAAAAATAACATAATCCGACTGACACAGCTATATGGAAAGGCGTTGCGGTAAGTTGTTGACATTTTGGTATTTCTGGAGGGGTGAGATATTTTTCTTTCAATCAGACCAAATTCGTCGAACTCCTGGTGAAATGATATATTGCTCGTATTCGTGTGTGGTTGAATTATACACGTTGCGTGAAAGGTTTCATACCATCCCCTGAATAAATTGGAATCAAAATAATTCTTTCTCCACTTCCTGGTTTATTTTATTTCTTTACCGAAGTCTTATCGAAGGATTTTCAGTCGTTTTCTTAATCCGTGTTTTGGCTCGCATTTATTGCAACTGTATGATTGTTATGAAAGAGCATAAATAGGAGACAGAGGGCGTAAAATTTTAACAATATCACCGAAATTCCTGGATAGTTTCTAAGAACAATGGTCCTTATGTGATACTTCTAGTAGTTTATGTCTACTGCAGAAATTGTTGATTTACAATTTGTAATAGTTCCCGCAGTTGTTTGTATTGCCATTTGGGCCTGGAGTTGGCGGTGGTGTATCGGATCTTTCTCTTAAATTGATCATTTTAAAATTGAAAATGCCGTGTCACTTAGCGAAAGGCAGGATAGTAACAATTGCTGTGTTGGTTCGAGGGAAAGGAAATTCCTAAGCAGTGACCCACCACAACCTCTCAACCAGAATACCCTCCTGTGGTGGTTTACGGGAATGTTACTCCCTCACCAGTGACCACCACAGACACACATACATTCAGCCCATATGGAATCCTTTGCAAGGGCTAATAGGACCCCGCTTAGGGTGCCTGGTTATGAACACAATCACACTCACAAGCACTCAAAATCACTCACTCACTCAAACAAATGGGCCCAACTTCTGGGAGATACTAGCTCAAAAAGAGCGTAGTCAAAATACAAACACGGGAACGAAGAGGGTGAGTGTCGGATACGCGTATTTCGGCCACAAGGTGGCCCTCTTCAGCAAGCTGAAGAGAAAGCACTTGCAACACGAGGTTGTTAGTGAAATAAGGGAGAGGACAACCTAGAAAAATAATACACAATTTTAAGAGACTAGTACAGAATTCCACTGCACTCACAAAAGTGGAACCCGTCCGCTACATTACACTTCCTTACCACCCGAAAATACCAAAGGTGTAGAAAAGATATTTAAAACGGTTAACACGAAGATTTCTTTCAGTAATAATAACAAGCTCAAAAACTTATTGGGGAACACAAATGATAAAATAGTCCAATAAATACCAATAATAGTCCAAAATACCAATAAGTCCGGTATGTATGAAATATCTTGCTCCTCATGTGATGTTTCGTACGTAGGACAAACACGTAGAAACATTAAAACTAGATTTAAGGAATATATGGCCAATTTAAAATGCAACCGGTCCGAAAAATGTAGTATCGCGCAACATTTACTCAACACAGGACATGAAACATCAGAACACTACCTTCAACTCATTAAACAAACAGATAATCATTTACTTGGCGCTTATGAAAGTCTATACGTATACAAATTCTGAATAAATAATGTTAACAGCGATAAAGGGCCTATTTCTTGGATAAAGGTTTCTCGGGTCTTCCACCGGGTGAGCAGATCCATGGGGCCCAACGTTTTGGAGAACGACTTGTCCTCCATCTTCAGGGGCTTCAGCAACCGAAGCTGAACACCCGGATGGAGGACAAGTCGTTCTCCAAAACGTTGGGCCCCATGGACCTACTCACCCGGTGGAAGACCCGAGAAACCTTTATCCAGCAGATACTCCGGGAAAATCTGTGGCCTATTTCTTACTCTCCAATATTTTCTATTTTAGATTAAGATGCTCCTTCCTGTCCAATTTTCGTCATTTTCTTGTTAACCCCCCCCCCTCTTTCATCAACTGTCAGTTTGTGTTCAAATTGTATTTTGCTCTTTACCACCACCTTTCAAGTTCTTAATAATTAGAGAAAAATTTCTCGAACTATTAAGAACTTGGAGAAATTAGAGAAGAATTTCTCTAATTATTAAGAACTTGGAATATCCTGTTTACGAACTGTGAATTTACATTCATTTGTGTTGTGTTTGTCTCAGAGGGATGATGGGTGAATAGATGGATTGCTCTTCTTTCTTTCAACTGTTTCGAACTGTGAATTTGCACTCACTGTTCGTAAACAGGATGTTGTGTTTTTCTCGGAGGGATGATGGGTGGATAAATGGATTGCTCTTCTTCCTCTGAACTGTTTCGTTTTCCATCGTTCATTTGACGCTGAGAGGGATGTCACTCGCCGTGTAGGAGTTGGCTTACTCGGAAATCCGTGACGTCAGTTTGTGACGTAGATATCTGAGCTGAGGTCGGCTCTATCCTCTTTACTTATTCATCGTATTCTGCTCGGTCGTGCGAGGGAACCGTCGCGTCTTGCCTTGTCAGGAGCACTCTGTGACTGCGTGGGACAGCGTACGATATCCCTTTAAATGCCTCGTCGCTTTCTCGACGTTGAAGTTTGAGTAGATTGAAAGAAGAAATGGGAGAAAAAAATTACTGCCTAGACTTGTGAAAACATAGTATCCTTCGGCACCTCTGAACTCTCAAAAGCCTCCCGTTCCTGGAAAGGTGACGAAAGAAAAACTCTTTGCGTTTTATTTCCGGGAATATCTCTCAAAAGACTTGTGCCGCCTCATGAGCTCCAAAATCGAGGGATAGAAAAAAGTGCTGTAATATTAATCAGTGATTCATTAAGTAGATAACTAAAACCAACGTATGGCTCGTGTGAAGATCCACGTCGTTAACCTTAATGGACGCGGATCAGGAAGTGAATACGTGGTACTACTGAAGAACGGCATTCTTGAAATGAGTTAATAGAAAAGTTTCGAGCATTTGCTGGGCCTCCATACACCTATCAACCTGTAAATCGTTCCAGAAGGTGTGGTAGGGAGTTTCATGTCACCATCCATAAATTCGAGGGAGGAAAAAAGAATTATGTTATGGAAGAAAAACTTAAGGGATGAAACTTATTTTGCATGTGAGGTTTATTCTGTTTTTGCGATATGGGGCCTCAAGAACGTCAGAGCCGGAGAAAAGCAAATTTCAGCCTTCATTTCTTCTTTAATCTAGGGCTGTATTTCAAATTATGTGGTTGGCATTTCGGGAATAAGGAAAGATAAGGAGAGTATTCGGAAGGCGAAGGTGGATGGGATAAAGAATAATCAAATTGAAAGAACTAAGCGGAGAGGAAGACGTTGTCAATAGTTAAAAAAGTCAGGCGCTAAAATTGGAATGGGTTCCAATGGCGATCCAAGTATTGAGTGGAGGGTGTTAGTTCTTGTGATCATATCTTGGACTGCTATGAAGTGTCCAGTCACTCCCTTCCAGATCTCAGAAGGGTATATTTTTTCCCAACCCATATCCAAAGAGACGATCTTAAAATCATTTTCTTAATATTGGCCCATTCGTCAATCAGCTCTCAAAGAAACTACCCTCTAATATTTTAGGAATGTATTCTACTATTTTGGGAACGAGTTAAAATTCGAATCATGGAGATCTGAAACTCATCGTTGTCGGCCCTAAGCTATTAAAACTTAAGTAGCATTGTGGACGTATGCGCTTAGGGTAGTTTCTTCCTACTCAACTCACTCACATGGAGGTCACAAAGGACTGACATTGTGATTCAGTAGTATGAATCCCACGCGGATTTTGGACTTCAAAGAGGTGCATACTTCCTGGTGATGAAACCGATTAATTTGGTCTTGTTAAGGCGGTTGAGTTCTGTTTTGCGGTTGATTAGTTTAGATGGGAGGGTGGAATCATTTGGACGAGGGAGGAAGAGTGGACGTTAAACTGGGGTGGGCAATAATGTTTTTCCGCGAAGGGCACCCAAGGCTCCTCAATCGTGCGTCTGGTCCGACAGACGAAGTGGGTTCTGTCCTCGAAGTGTTCTGTACACAGCGATCGGAATCCTTATGAAAAATATTCACCCACTTTCGATGCCTGTACCCTTGCCCTTCGACATCTCGTATTCTGTTCTCCTCACCCATTTGGTCTACTTTCAAACTGCTCTCCTGGTTGGACTATATTTGTTGGCCCTGGTACTTAGCTCTGTTGCTTTGTCTTCACCTTCCCATGCCTTATATCGTTCTTTCTGAAGCGATCTTGATGTACATGGCATGGGCATGTCCATGAAAACCAGGGAAAGCCTCATAAATTGATAATCGAAACTATGCGTAGAAGATGTAAGTTCAAGTTCTTTTTAATACCCATGGTATGATTGCTTCACGGTGAAAGTTATGATATCGTTTAAATATTCAATGGTTCCTAGGAAAAGCATTGATTAACAATTTTTAATGTGTCTTTGACATTTGCAGACTTAAAATTCGTTTTGACCTTTGGGGGAAAAATGTACCATGACTTACTAACTTGGTTTTTTTATTTTCTACATAGGTTCAAATGTTACTTATATTTTGCTGGCTTGACCTGCTATGTTACCAGAAGTAAATGTTTTTGTAGAAAGAGCAGCATTTTTTCTGCTGTTTTGAGACTGTATTATTGAATTGAATTTGTATGAAATATTATGTCCTTTTTGTGTCACACGATGACCTCAGATTAAACGTCGACATCATGGGTATTAATAAAAAAAAAAGTAAATGAGAAGTGGAATGTGATACGTTTCTCAAAGATGTGAAATACCCTGTCGCAAATGGAAATTCCGTTGGTTAATTTGCAACTCTAGGGTGTCATCATCATTAGTCGTCTCTGCTTTTGCAGGTCCTTGGTGCCTCCATCTCTCTCTGTCCTCTGCTCTCCTCCTCAGCTCTCTGTAATTCCCTCCATACTTCAGGTTATCAGTCATCTTTCTTTTCCTTCTTCCTCTTTTGCGGTTTCCATCCACCATTCCTTCCAGTACATCTCGTAACAAACATTTCCTTCTCAGTACGTCCCATCCAGCTCTTCTTCCTATCTCCAATGGTCTTTAAGAGCTTTCTTCCTTCTTTTATTCTCTCCAACACCTCTTCATTCCTAACCCTATCAGACCACTTGATGTTAAGCACTTTCCTCCAAATCCACATTTCTAAACTCTATCCTTTTTCTATCCTTTTCTGTCATCGTATATGTTTCCCCACCACATAAAAACACACTCCAAACAAAACACTTGACGTTGTAGTCGCTGATAAATATACGACTTAGTGTAAAGTTAGTTTTTGCGGACATGCTCTTTCGCTCATTTGCAAGCGGGGATTGTCCCCGTCGTCAACGGCCCTCCCTTCCTATCCACCTTTTTATCCCTTCTCCCCTTCCACACTCTCCCTCTTCCACGCTTCCTTCCTCCTCAACCCCCACCCCCCTCTCAATCATCCCCTTCCACCCCATCATTCGTTATTGTGTTCCACGCATCGGAGGGCATTGACGGCATGAGTGAGGCGATGGGAGGTGGAACGGGGGAGGATGAGGGGGGAAGGGGGCTTCGCGATCCAGCGGACTCCTCGGCTTGCCTCCCCCCCCCCCCTTGCACGTCCCTCCCCCTCCGATCCCATTCCCTGGGCGTTCGATTTGTTTCGTGGTCCAGAGCCTCACCGTCGCCTGCGTGGGAGGGCCCTGGGGGGGGGGGGGGGGGGCAATATGCGGGGGATGTGAGGTCGGGGGATGCGGGTGTTTGGCGAGGGATTGGGAAGGAGGGACTGGGTTGCGTGTGGGGTGGCGAGCCTATATAGATTCGGAGGACAGTGCCCTTGCAGCTACCCTCACCCCATTCCTTCCTTTCTTTCGAGGCCCTCATTCTCCTGCGCCTCCCTTTCTCTCTTTCTGCATTCGATTGTGCTCCTGTCTTCCTCAGTGTCCCGAGATGAAATTTCCAGCTTTGTGAGGAAAGCTTTGCATTACACCAGGGTTGAAATTCCACCAAACTTAACAAAACAAGCAAGGACAAAACAGACAAGCAAACACAAAAATAAAAAAACCATTAAACTTTCAAGCACTAACAAGGATAAACTATAGATTGGATTGGATTTTTGGGGAGGCGACCGACGGCTAAGGTCATTTGCGCCATAGGGGAGAGGTAAGGGAGGAAGGGTGGATAGAAACCCGGCGTCGGCATTAGCCTGCTCTTAACGAAAGGCGCCAAGGGGACCACGGCTTAACGTCTCATCCGACAGACGGAGTACTCCACTTGAAGTGCCCTCCACAAGACACTCAAGTAGGGATCGGGTTCCTCTGAAAAACTTCCGCCACTGCAGGGATTTGAACCCTGGCCGCCCGTGTGGTAGGCGAGTACTCTAGCCACCACACCAACCCGATCCCCCGATAAACTATAACTTTATAACACTATATATATATATATGTCTCTGTATAAATATGTCTCTGGTAATCCAATCGCTCCCTTTAAATAATCAAATCGCAACCTTTAATATGGTATTCCTAAATCCCGTTTGCATTTCTTTCCGGGCCTAACTCGTTCTCTTCATGCGCTTCTTCGTTTTGCTCTTCTCGTCTCCTGAGCCGGAAAATGACCGAAGGAATTGGGATCGCGATTATCGAAAGACGGAGGTGGACTTGTCTGGAAGGGCTCAACCTGTAGCCGTCGCGTCGGTCGAGAGGAGTTCGATGATACTCCCTTTCGTGTCTGCTCTCCTCGCCATTGTGAGGTCGCGTCCAGCGCCGTGCCCATAGGCCGTTGGTGGAACGATTCTATTCTTTCTTTTGTGTGCCATAGTAGCAAGGCGGTTCTGAGCAGTGCCTGTGTATGTTTTTTAGTCCCCCGATAATTTGCTTCCAGGATTGTATGGGACGCTTAGTCATCGCGTGTCGAAAGTTTGGCTTTTTGAGAGTCACGGTGAGTGAGGTGATTTGAGATCATTGTTGTGCTTTCATTTGGATTTTGATGCGATAAATAGCACAACCACCCTCATTTTAAGTATTTTGCTTTCTTGACGTGGGCGACTGAAAATGTAGTGAACTGCGCCGAAATAATAATCACTTTTATCTTTTGGCAACATCGTCTACCGGTTGCTCAGGGCCAGCGCGCTCGCCTGACAAGCGGGCGGCCCCGGTTCGATTCCCGGTCCCGGGGTGTACTAATTGCTCAAGCTTTTATCTCGCACTTTTTTTTACTTTTGACTGTTCTAGAACATTATTCTGGCATTTTTCTGAAATCGTATAGCATATTCTAGAATGGTCGCTCTCAGTAAAAATACTGAATCCCTTGGCCCTACTAGCCAGTCTTGTATCGACATCGGAACAATAAACATCAAAGAAACTTTACACAAGTCTCTTCAATCGCTAGGTGACCTAACCATATTCATAATCTTCGACCAAATCTTATCTCTTAAACAATCCCTCTCATCACTTTCACTCTTGTACGTGCATTCGTATGCGTCATCAGGTGGTGGTGTTTGTGGGGGGTGGGGGCGATTGGTGAAATTTCCGATTTGACCATTTCTCAGCATGGCCTCCATTCGCTGATATGCTACATGTATCAATGTTTCATTGAGTATATGTGGTCCTACATGTCAATTCTTAGATTAATATACCTATACCTTAACTATTAGGCCACTCATACCTAAGAAGGTTTTTCGCCTCGTCAACAACTCCTCGCCATCTCTTTCTATCTTCCATCCAGTCAACTTCTGCTCCCATTCTTCTCATGTCCTTTCTAATCTGGTCTTTCCAGCGTAGTCGTGGTCGTCCCAAAGGTCGCTTTCCTCTTGGTAGGCCTTCTGAGACCGCTCTAATTGTAAGCATTTTTTCCTCTTCTCCACACATGGCCTGCCCACCTAAGTCTTCTGCTTTTGACTTGTGCTATTATATATGGTCCTTATGTAGCTTCCTTAGCTCGTTGTTGGTTCGGATTCTCCACATTCCGTCTTCGTTTATGGAACCATAGATGCATCTTAAAATTTTATTTTCGAAAACTATCAGCTTTTTTTTTTCTGTCTGTTTCGACATTGCCCATATTTCTGACCCATACAACACCACTGGTTGTATGATGGTCTTATAGATCCGTAGTTTAGTTTTTCTAGATAATATTTTGCTTTTTATAAGCCCTTGTAAAGCCCAGTAGCATCTGGTTGCATTTAATATTCTGGCATTTATTTGTCTCCTCTTGGTTTGTCTGGTCAATATTTACTCCTAAATACTTAAATTCAGTTACTCTTTCAAACGTAAAATTTTCTCCCTTACAGAGTTGTTAATATTGTCTGTGAGTCGTTAATACTGTCTTAAATCAATGTAGTGACGTTAAATTCTCCATCATCTACTCTCATTATTCCCTTGAATTTAATTCCAAATAAGTTTGTCACAATCGGTAATAGAGCATTTGTGGTATCTCTTAACCTTGTGTAACCGAAATAACTACACTTACGTGCCACCTTAAGTGGATGATTTGGCTGTCTTGCAGTAGAAATCTTTTTTTTTCTTTTTCCTCCTCGTGGTAGCAATTAAAGCATGTTCTCATAACTCTCCTGGAAAAGTGGCGAATGATTCGAGCGGTTAGCGGACGTAGCGAGTGTCAGTCTATATAACAGATTGTATTGGAAAAACTCAAGCTTCTCTGTCCATTTATAATCCTTTTCTTGCCAACATATCCATTCTGCCCTCTCGGCGGTCGGTCACCTCCCCCCAAAACGGCGTCCTATCTTCGTCGTCTTCGAGCCCTTATCCTCCTCCTCCTCCTGCCCGTGCACGGATTCAGGAGGTTAATGGCCGCAGTTTTGTGACTTCAGTTCCAAGTATTGGTTTATTGGCGGCCAATTAAATCCAATTGTGACCGCTAGGATGGAGGAGATACAAGGAATTCGCAAAAAAGAGAGTCGTTATAGAACGCAAGCGCTGTCAAGTCACACACTTTACAGCGGCCGACTGCTAATTGCGGATGTAATTAACCGTTAAGCTCCTTAGCGTAGAACGTTAAATTAGTGAGGGCAAAAGCGTCACTTAAGAACGCCCCAGTAGCTACAATTTTAGTGGTTAAGGAAAATTCTCCAACTTCATTTGGACTTTAATTTCCTGCTGGTTTCTTTTAATTACGTCGAGCCCCATTTTTTTCTTAACTTTGAATTCTCCGTGCATCTCATTCCACGTGACATAAGAGAAGACGACTCCAAGAAGACAAGTCGAGAAATTTCGTCCGAAGGGGTTGCTAAACTCGCTCAACTCCCTTTTCTGGGGCTTCATTTCAGTATTATCCTTGATTCTTATGTTTTGTCAACCTACAAGAGCTGTTTGCGTTGTGAACGAGAGGCGTTGTGGAAGAGAATAGTTTTCCGGGTCTCCTTCAGCGTTTATCCATTTTTGATTGGGCAATATTTGGCCAGCGTTCCCGCTGGCGTCTACAGGTCCGCTGATGACTTCAGCTGACTTCAGCGGACCAGAAGAAGCCAGCTGGAACGCTGGCGAAATATATTTCATCATGAATGGATAAACGCGGATGGAGACCCGGAAAACCATTCTCTTCTACAAGGCCTCTCGTTCACAACGCAAACAGCTCTTGTAGGTTGACAAAACATAAGAATCAAGGATAATACTGAAATGAAGCCCCAGAAAAGGGAGTTGAGCGAGTTTAGCAACCCCTTCGGACGAAATTTCTCCACTTGATGGAGACAAAAAAACTCCGCGGAAGCCTTCACGCAGAGGCCTTGTGAACTTAAACAGATTATAGCGGAGTCCAATGCCGCGATCCGCATGTGCTATGAATAAATATAAATTATTATTATGTTAAATGTCTTAATTTACTGTATTTTTTCAACAAATTGGGAATATATTTTTGTGAGGAATTCTGCGTTCACCTCGAAAAATTAGTGGAAAATGGAGTCGGATAGGCCTTATCGATTTCTTGAAATATGCAGCAAATTAGAAAATATTCTTAAAAATATATTCTGACTTTTTTATCGATATTATTGTCATGCCGTCTATTTTCCAGTTTTTTCTGGGCACTATCCCATTGCTGATATTTTTTAAGTTGCAATTATTTATATCATTGGTGCTGCACCAACTAATGCTGTGAAAGAGCCAGACTTTTCAGTTAACTGTTACCTTTTCTTAGTCAGTTTTTCTTTCTTTACAGGTAAATTCCAGCTATGTCCTTGAGGTGAAGTAATGGGTGAACTATCTCAGACTGGAGTAAGTGACCTGGCATTTGTGAGTTCAATTTTATTTTCTACATCTACATCCTCATACTACCCCGCGAGCCGCCGCTTGGGCGTGTGGCAGGGGGTTGTTGGCCACCAGGCGTGTAAAGATGTAAAATTTTTGCTAATACAGCTATAGAACGGAAGTTGGTCTCTTCATCGTTTTTCAATCATAAATAATAGTCTTGAATGGTCGATAAGGCTACCTGAAAAAATATATATCATCCGTTGATTATTTAGTTACAATATAGTGGTTTTTGATATGGACTTTTCGGGGAAAATATCGAGAAATAAAATGTTTAAGGGAGGGACGTCACCATTCCTCCATAAGAGCAATGTAATTTGAGGCTTAAATTTACGATTTTCAAATCCTGTAATCAGCGTTAAATGGTCGATTACCCCCAATTACTTTTCACGGATTGACGAAGAAATTATTTCTCTACAACGTATTAAAATATCAAAGCATGTTATCGAAGGTACTTGTCGTAGAGGTTCTACCTTAAGGAAATCAAGGGAGTACAGCGTTTGTTTTACCAACCTTGTTACGAGTACACGACTGATATTGTTCTCCCTAATGCTGTGTTTGTAGTCGACAAAGTAACGTGCTGTTGTGTAGCTCGTGCACCCAATGCCTCCCAGCGAAGTTGCATGCCGTCGTATCCGCACCATGCCCTGTCCACGAGTTCTCCGCACGACTTTAACGCCGCCTTGCCCCCTGTGTTCTTTTCGTCTGGAAACGGGTTCGAGCGGTGCACCGCCGCGCTAACATTTCCAATCACCTTATTTGGACCTCCTTCAGTGCCGAATCGAGATGCTATCAACCGACCTATTTCTTCTGCATGCTGAAGAGAACAATCCTCTGGGGGGGGGGAGGGAGGGGACTGCCCTGTTCTGGATTGGAGGAGGCGGGGGTGCGGACGAATGCACCCATGCCATCACGGATTCGGCTTCCTCGCGCACTCCTCATGCCCCCACTCATGGCAGAAATTTGCGGGAGCTTTCCTTCCTTGTGGAGCGCGCCTTCTGGTGAGATTTTGCGCTTCGACTCTGACAAAATACAGATAATATCAAACTTCAAAGTAATGTAAAAAAAATCAAGAGATAGTCAACCGAATCGATTGTTTGATAAATTAGAAAAGATGGGTGTAAAATTTTTCCCTGGAACAATTCACCATTTCATAAGAGTTGACATTCATGCATCAAATTACACAGGAGTTTGGTAGGCATCGATCCTTTACCCTCCAAATTTGCTTTCCCCTCCATCTTCATGACAGGATGTCCAATATTCCTAACCAAAACTCTTGCGGCTGTCCTCGCATCAAAATTCGCCGTGTTTTGTTTAAACAAACGACGGCAAGGAAAAGGAGAATATGTTAGAGAGGAAGGAAAGAGGAGAACAATAGATGAGGAGTAAAGAAGAGAAGGGGGAAAGAGAAAGAGAGATTGACTGTATTATTACACAAACATTAAATACTGTTTCTTTCTCTTGACCGTGATAATTTCATTGTTCGCTTCAAAGTTCTCTCGAGACATGCATTTGTGGAATTGTAAAATACTCTTCTCTATATAGCGAGTCTTCTAGGTTTTAACCCTGTCGTACGTCCAAGCGTAGCCGCGTGTCGCGTATCGTGGCTGGTAGTGAGTGATAGCTTCTTGCCGTGGGTAGGGCCCTAGGAAAACTGGGATTTTCTTCGCCCACAATCAAACATGAGAGGTCTCGTTTTCGACCGCAGCCTTCGGAACTTCGTGGTTACTTTTTTCAACACAGTTGATGAGACGTAGGCGACAATGTTTCGATGTAGTGACTGGGTCTCAAGGTGACGGAAAAAGGGAGCGGAAAACGGAAAAGCATCCGGACGATCACAAGTCGATTGGCCGGTTAAGGGGCGGAACCGCCGCCTGCTATGTGGGAAACGCTTCAACTCCTTCTGTCTGATAAAATGGAGACTTCATCTGAAATAGATGAAAGGAGAAGGATACAAAAATAAACTCCTATGTATACAATATCAAATGAAGATCAGGGTCAAATATACATACCGCAGGAAACTGGTCACATTAAAAGGCTTAGAGAGTAATTTCAAGAAAGCGAGGTAAAAATCAGTAAAGTAGCTGCAAAGGAGGTTTCTTAATTCGTCGGCTCCTCACTGCCGGTCTGTGATTGATTTTTTCTTATCCGTGACGTTTTTCGTCGTGTGATCCCGGCTTCACTCAGTCATATCAGGGAAGAGAATTCTCTTCACTAGTCTCATCGTATCCATAGTGTTGTCCTCATCCATGTGCCATTGTTATTCCATTTGGACAGTGAATAAGTTGCCAACCCGTTGCTGGATTTCATAACTGATAAACGTAAGAAAATTGTGCTGACAGTGAAACAGAAGCTTGAATGAATTGACAGACTCGAGAAATGGGAACTGGGAATAAAACTATCCAAAAATTATGGCATTGACATTTAAACGGTACGCGACATTAACAAATGTATAACCAAATTCATGGAGTATGCTAGGAATTGTGACCATGCTGCAGGAATTTCAAAGCACTAATCCATCAAAAAACCTTGCTACGAAGAGGCCTTGCTTCATTGATTCATTGATGCACATTCATTGAGGCACTTCATTGATGATCGTCCTCGGATGAAAAAGTAAAAGAGATATTCTCTAATTCTCCATCTTAGAGTTGTCCGAAATTTTTTTCATAATCTGTATGCATTATCCCATGGCAAGTCATAAATGCGTTTATAAACACATTGAAACATTTGCGCTTTTCTTACGTCCGAATCTCTTCCTCGGACTATATCGTAGGCGTGGTGGAAAGGCTTGCCCGTTTCAGTGACCCCCAGAGATAAATAGATACGTCATCAGGACATAACCTGATGACGATGGACGACTCGTTCATCGAAATGTCGGGCAAGATCTATCTACATCTACGTCATACCCTGCAATCCACCCAAGATGAAGAGTTTGACCCGGTGGAAAGCCCGAGTAACCTTTTATAGTATTCGGATTACCTTGATTGTGGAAAAGACGAGTTTCTTGGTGAAATGACACAGTACTATCGGTATTTGCCAAAATTGGCAGACACACCAAGAAATGCTTTACGCGCTCTCAAGATACCGGGCTTACCGGGGAATAATGAGCGAGTTAAGAATGGCGCCCTGAGAGACGATTCTCACGTGAAAGGACGTGTGGATAAGGAATGTGAAGGCTTCGGCGGAGGGGCAAGATGGTGCGAGAGGAGGCAATGGTGCACGGTGGGGGCGTGGTGAGTCGCCATGGTGAAATACGGTTTGGAGCGTGGGAGGGATCTCGTCCATACTCGAGGAGATGGGTTGCATCAATGTAATGGGGAACGGTGCGGTCAGGTGAACGCACTTGAGATAGCTGGCTTACGACGTGAAAGTGGCGTCATCCCGGACCTATAATGCCTTTCTTTATTTTTTTTTGCTTCCGAATCGACTCGAGGCGAAACTTCGCCCATCCGTTCCATAATAATTGGAAAATGGATCGAGTTCCCCGTGAAATCGTGAAGATAAAGTGATAGCGAGAGCAGTGTGGTTCTATGTGTCAATGTGGAGTTTCGCCGGCGCTGCTCGTATTATTTTATTCCTATTTACTCAAGTGGCCGTCTTCATCTACGTCTACGTAATACCCTGCGAGCCACCACGAGGGTGTGTGGCAGGGGGTGAAGATCACCAAACATGCACTATTGACATGCAAGTAGGTCTTCATCTGCGGCGTATATAACTGCGAGTGATTACATTTCTTTCGGGTTTCGATGCGTTGCTTTATCTTGGAGATGACGTTTCGCGACCAACGCTGGCCACATCTTCTGAATTGGGCATATATGTGTGAGCATACCGTCCTCAGGGTGGCTTTCCGGTATCGCGTCCAATCAGCGTCGAGGACCTTGATTTTGGAGCGTTTTAGCTCAAGAGTCTTTTCCATGTGTTGTGGTGCCTGTGGCCGTCGTCTCTATTGAAATTTTCTTATACACTCTCTATTTCAATAGCCTCTCGGATGAGTCGAGGGATATGGTACTTTTCCTTGGCCAAGACTCGTGTGTTACTAATCATTATATGATGTCCCGGGTTGGAGAAGGCATGCTCTGCAGCTGCTGACTGCGCGCAATGCTTGTTTTTTGAGAGCCCTTTGGTGATCGCCCTCTTCGTTTACCCCGCATACTTCCGGCCGCAGCTACAGGGCTTCTCATACACTCCTTCGTACTGGAAATCTGGGAATTTGTCCTCGATCTTAGAAGAATGTCGCTAATTTTCTCTACCGCGCTATATCCTGGTGTGATATCGTGTTTCTTTAGGATTCTCCCGATCCTTTCTGTCGCTCCCAAGATGAACGTTAGCGTCACAAAGCTTCTAGGTTTTGTAGTCTACTTAGTCCCTTTCTTCTCCTTCTGCGTAGTCCTCCTCATGGACCTGATGAGGGCCTTGGAGTATCCGTTCTTCATGAGTGCCGACGTGATATGTCGTTCTTCCTTCTTTCGCGAATTTTCATCTGATATCGTTTCGACCCGATGAAGAAGAGTTCTCACAAGGAATATTTTAATCTGAGCGTGGTGATGGGAGGATGAGTACAAATATTTATCGGTGTGTGTCTTCTTTCGATAGACACGGTGACCTAGCGATCCGTTCTCATTCCTCGTTACTTCTACTTCCAGAAAGGGTCCATCTTGATCAGTCTCATTCGTCAGTTTAATCGCTGGGTGCTGAGAGTTCAGGTGCAGGAGAAAGTAGTGAAGTGATTCCCAGCCGTGCGGCCAGATGACAAAGGAATCATCAACGTATCTCAGCCAAAGTCATGGCTTCTTAACGGAGTACCCAATGGCTCTTCTTTCAAAGTCTTCCATGAATATATTGGCCACTACGGGCGACAAAGGGGACCCCATTGCGGTGCCGTTCACTTGTTGGTAGTAGCAATCGTTCCACCGAAAGTATGAATTCTTCAGACAGATCTCAATGATCACAGTGAGTTCTTTCGGAAGTCCTTCGGAAAACTTCTTGATGATTTCCAAGGAGTCATCTACAGAAACGTTGGTGAATGAAGATTCTACATCTAAACTAACCATTAAATCTTCGCGACCTAGCCGGACGGTTTTTCGGTCGATTTTCGGAGTAAAGTCGAGAGAATGTCTCCTTTTTTGGTCGAAAATAGTCAGCAGCTACTCATGATTATAAATAGTACCTGAAATGTATGTGTGTGTGTATGTATATCTTTTTTTGTGTTTTATATAATGAGTGCCAGGGGGAGGGGAGGTGAGGGATGGCGGTTGGGCTAGGAATCTGCAAAACTGGAGTTCTCCTAAAAAGAAATGGCTCAATTTATGGCTAGTTGATTTTATCCCCATTATTAACCTTTCGCGCTAAATTACCTTCGGTATCGAAGCCATTCACTGCAGGCATTTTCCGTAATACATTACGCATTCTACACAATTCTACTAGCGGTGATAGCTGGATGTCCTATTTTGTCGCGTTTATGCCAAATTTTCTACCTGCTTGAATTCATGCCGGTTAGATCCATCGAGTTTGTATCGATAAACTGTGGTTTATTACCTTTGTTTTAATGGCAAAAGTTCTATTACATAGGAATCTATTGATTCACATTCCTCTTGTGAGATTTATTCTAAACTTTTATTTCCACCTTTTCTCAGGCATTTGAATGCGCCCTTTCGGTTGGGACGGTGAAAATATGGGTATGGTATTTTCTGAAAATTTTTGAAGTAACTTTTATATCATAGATGTACGTGTGAGTGAGGTACGTTCGTTGGCCACTTGGCGGGGTGGTGGTCTGTCATTGTACTCCAGTGGGAGTGGAATTTTATCCAATCAGCGTCGATGAGGCTTATTACGAGGCTCGGCGGCATCTCGTGGCACTTACCACGCGGGTGGGACGGTATGAGTGCGGGCGGAATGCGGTCGGTCACTGCGACAGATGGGAGTTGAAGAAGAGAGGCCTCTCTCTCTCTCTCACATCCTATGACCCGAGGCGGAAGTTGCCCCCTGGAAATTGAGAGATTAGATCGAGAGTATGGTGGCCTCTCGGTGGTGCCCATCTTGTACTCTTGTATGCAGTTATCATTTCTGAGAGCTTTATTCTAGCCGATTTCTGCCTAGACAAGCTGGGTACTCCACGGATTATTTTTACTTGTAATGAATTGTTTTCTTAGAAATTTTTTATTTTACTAGGTTGGCACGTTTTTCGCAGCGGAGTGCAACTTGGCGCAATTGAAGGAAAGTTACATACATACTTATCATGCCGTTCCCTTCCGGGGTTGGCAGAGTCACTTAGTTTCACTCATAAATACATATTTGTACACCTAACTCTGCTTCAATAATTTCCTCCATACTGACCTATCCTTGCAAACCTCTTTTGCTTCATTTACCCGAAGGCATTTGAATGCGCCTTTCGGCTGGTACTGTGCAAATATGGTCATGGTATTTTCTGAAAATTTCCCAAGTACCTTTTGTATCATAGATGTATTACTAGGTACTGGTAATATAGCGTGTATTTATGAAGCAAATGTAATATTTCTTCACTTCCCATTGGATTGAGCGTAAATATCCGAGACGAATTTTTCGTTGAAATTTTTGCGACGGTTCATTGGTTTACTTTCCAGTAGGCTATGCAAATTGAAAGAAAGGCCCAATCAGCGAAGGGATGGAGAGCCTCGTTAGCACTTCCAACGCTGCATGATGCATGATTTAGCGCCCGCTTCCTCATTTCAGCGTTGACGCTGTCGTTGCAACTGCCACATATGCTCCACTCAGAGGTTGCTTATCTCTTCAAATGCTCTTCTGCGCTCGACTGCTGAAATCTCAGCGGGGCAGAAATTTCTGAAAAGTATTCGCCTTGAACATTTTACGCCCTATCAAGAGAGGTGATGTTTATTCAACACCCTCTACGTGCAGAATTTGTGCCTTTGAGGGGAGAAGAGGGGATGTGTAAGTGTTATGATTAAGTTTTACGCATTTAAACTCGTCGCTTAATCCGCGATGTCTCATTCGGGCCTTAACTCGCTGCCTCAAGAAGATTATTTTTGAAGGGAGGTCGTCGTGTGATTTACCCTTGTCATCCACCTACGCTCATCCTACTGATTGAAATTTTGTTGATATGAAATCTTGCAGGATGCGATTGTCTTCCATATTATAATCCCAGGTTTATCGAGTAGATCTTCGCGGCACCCAATGCCCTCGAAGATTCAAATGCTGTCGTTTTTTGTGTTATCGTTTATTTACCCGAAGAGTTATCGTTTATTTTCCCTATTTAGCGTAATCTCTTTACTCAAACCTTAGTTTCCCGAAAACTGTTGTACTCGGTGCGTATATTGTGGTATCGATTCTAAAATATTTCTCTTTTGTTCTTAATTTTTTCCGTCGGTCTGATATGGTTTATCTTCCCAGAACGAAAATCAGTTAATGGAATCAGAATAGTGGATTATTAGCCAAAGGAGAGCATTGAATTGTCTTGTATAAATGGCTCAATTTATCGGATGGAATCCTTTTTTCTAAGGAAACAATGTCCCTCTTAGGCCTCCTCTATCGTTTTACCGAAATTAATGAGCCCCGAGCGCTTCGATCTTTCTTCTCTTCCATTATTCTTCCAATTCTTACCTATTCCTGCCCCATTTGGTCTATCTCTTCTCAAACTAATCTTTCATCGCTGGACTGTGTCCGCAACTTCTTTGCTAAAATAGTTAAGAATAGATTACCACAGTGTCGTAATATGTCCACCAAGGCTGTTCTATCCTATCTCTCCATCCCTAATCTCCCCACTCATAGACTCACAGCAGACTTAAAATTTGTTTATAATATTCTAAATTCCACCATCGACTGCCCTGAATTGCTCTCCCGTATCAATTTCCAAGATCCGTCCCGCCCCACCCGTTCTCACCCTTTACTCCACATGTGCTTCCCATTCCCAGACTTTCGCTCACTAAACGTTCTCTTTTCTTCCGCCTCTCCTCTCCATTGAATTCCCTCCCTTCTCACATCGTGTGATCCTTTTGCTCTTTCATCTAAATCCTTTATAAGCCTTTCTCTTTTGTATCTTTCACCTAAGTAGTTATTCCCCCGTTTTTCTTTTTTTTTATATATTTCCAAAATTTCTGCTTGTAACCTGTTGTTAAGTTTGCTTGTATATGTCCTTAAGTGTGTGTATTGTTACTTGGCTACTATAAAATGGCACCATAGCTGCATGTGGTTTTATTACATTAAATATTTAAAAAAATTAATAAAAAGAAACCGATGGAACGCTTTTATTCATATTGGAACATGTGGTTGATTCCCTTTCCTG
This sequence comes from Ceriagrion tenellum, assembly GCA_963169105.1. Lineage (NCBI taxonomy): Eukaryota > Metazoa > Arthropoda > Insecta > Odonata > Coenagrionidae > Ceriagrion > Ceriagrion tenellum. The sequence continues at coordinate 157,830,322 of OY720634.1, read as the reverse complement.
CGCACTTGATTCTCTCTGACCGCCCGTTTGCTTCCCAGCTGGGTCTGTGCACCGCATCGCCGCTTTCCCCCGTGACATCCCTCCCTCCCGTGACTCTTTCCTTCAATTTCGGCAGTGAGTAAGGGGGTGGAAGGTGCGGTCAGCAACCCACACGGCGCGGCTCGTGCCCCGCCATTGACTCGCGGGTGGAGTGGTGCCGTTTGCTCCACGAGCCGCGTGGGCGTGCATGAGTATGGTACTAGGAAAGTTGGATTCATCCCTGCATTCGTTTTAGATTGAATGGCATGGAGTAGGGTATTCGACGAAGTTGATATATTCTAATCAGCTCTTTCTCTTGTAATTTCTCCACAATTACGCTTTGCTAGCGCTGAGGACAATCAGGACTGGCATTGAATATCGGTAACTCTCCGCTTGCGTCACACATTTTTCAAAAATCTTCTCCGAAAAACTCCTGTATTTCAGGTAAAGGACAGTCTAATACTTTTCTTCCATAAGAATCACAGTATTATACGATTTTTGTTGGAAAGCTTTAGAACCATTGATCTCTGAGATATCCACGTTAGAAAATGACCAATTTTCGCTATTTTCATATTTAGATGCGTGAAGTGGAAAGGGTCAAAATAATGAGTTGAAAGGCGTGTGACACAGGCAAGGATTTACCTCTCGATCGCATTCTAAATTTATTACATTGTCAGGCTCAATTTTTCGTCTATTGAGTTAGTTTTTGTGATGTATTTCGCTCATGTTCTCGTCTTTCGTTGAATGATACCCATAGCTAATTGACAAAATAGGGTGAAAATATTTCTCCAATGGCCGTAACTATTGGCACCACTTGTCAAAAGATAGAACAGAAATAATAACACAGTAAGTGAAAATACTTATTGTGTTGGTTTGACGGTAGCGTCAGTGACCAACCACAGCCTCTCAACCAGACTACCCTTGTGAAGGTTCACGGGAACGTTGATTCCTCGCCATTGGCCATTCAGAGACACACACACTCAATCCAATTGGGATCCTTCACAGGGCTTTACAGACCCCGTTAAGGATGCCTGAGTTATGATCACAAACACACAGAGCAATCACTCTCACAAGCACTCAAAAATCACTCACTCACACATTCAACAGGGCCCAACTTCTGGGAAAATCAGGCTCGAGATGAGCTTGGTCAAAGGAATGACACAGGAAAAGACGAGGGTGTGCGGCGTATACGCGTATTTCGGCCACCTGCTGGCCCTCTTTTTATCGTGGTCAACCATGTATCTGTGGATTCATTTTTGAAATAATTTGTGATATAATTAATAAAAATAGCCTAAAAATTCCTGTTTTCTTTTTTTATTTACATATTTTGCTTTAGGCTTTTAATCGTTCTGTGATCAGTGATTGGACTCTAAAATACCTTCCTTCAGTGATGGATATCCTCCTTCCTCATAATGAATCCATCTCTTCTTTTTAAATGTAATTTTAATTTGCCTTCCCAAGCACCTTTTGATGGTGTACCCATTTTAGCGTTGCATCCAGTTTCCTCCTTCACGCACGCACTTTTCTGTGCTGGCGAAGCACCAAAATAATTCCATTCCCGGTAAAATTATTGCTTTTTATTTGTTTGTGATGACGAATTTTATCGTTAGTTATCCTCATTATCAGATAAGTAAATGACCCTCGTAGAGACTTACTTATCCTTACAGGGTATAAGTACTCAACGGATAGATGAAGGTATTCAACCAACGTCCTCCATTTTCGTGGAATTAACCCTTAATCCGTTTTCTTTCCATGAATCTTGACTAGAGCGAAATACGAATTTCCGTGAAAATCCTGCCGAGAGAGGGTTGAAAGTAGCCGGAATGTTCGTTCGGCATTCACCGTGATCCTCTCTCCACCTCTTCCGATGTTTGTCGATTTGGAGTGAACTTCCCCTTGCCCCTTGAAATGCATCGGAACTTCCATGAGCAGAGTTGGTGAAGCGAGTGCGTGGGGCGAGCGTTATACTGAGCGAGGGGGGAGGGGTTGTCGATGCTTGTCCGTTTCCATGGTGACTTTACGAAGAGGGGGAGGATGGGAAGGAGGGAGCGTTGGAGAAGGGTACTGCGGGCGAAACTAGGGTTGTGGTGGGGGGTAGGGGGTAGAAGAAGCTGAAACACTCGTGGAAATGGGTGGGGCGGAGCAGCGGAAACGTTAAGGGGTCGCCATCGAGGGTGAGAGGGTTTTGTGAGCGTAGGGGTTGAGCGGGGATGAGAGTGTGATGGCGTGGAGGAAGATGGCCTCCTTTGTTGGGGCCGTGGGGATGGTTTGAAGGGGGAGGGAGGGAGGTCGGTCGGTGGTTTAGATACTCTTGGGTGGTGTGGGGTGATGGCTGGATGCATGTGTTTCCGTATAACTGCTTCATGAGGAGCATCCCCCGAAGCGAGTTGCTCGTGGGAGTGAAGGAACGAGTGTGCCTTTGGGGAGTTTTATGGGGTGAGATCCATTCTCCCCTCCCCTCATCCCTCCGAGTACATATACTACCCACATTCCTCGTCCCGCCTCTCGCCGTGATCGTGCTTTAAGGATGCTGACAACCCCCCGAAGTGTCCTTCTGCACAGTAGAAGGAGACGGAGAGGGTTAAGTCCGGCTAACATTGGAATTAACAGAGGAACAAAACGTCACAGAAATGAGGGACGGGCGAGGGTGAAATGTTTACATCGGGCGAATGATGAGGGAATCCGCATGACGAAGGAATGTAATTATGGAGTTTGTGAGAGGAGGGTGATGTGAAGAGCTGTAGCAAACCAATCTTTGGACTGACGACTCCTGATAACGATGACGGATCTTGAACTCAGACTGCAATCCTTCGTTTTTTTTTTTAAATCAGCTAATGACAAAACTTCTCTCTTTCTAGAAAGTGACGTGAGTGATTTTTTTATTCTTTTGTTACATCCAATGTCCAGGAATTGTTCTTAATCCCTGTCATAATTTGGCTTTCATTTTGATGCATTCGATAGTATTCTGTCCATTTCTATGCATACATTTGCCTACTTGCGATCCATTTCACTTGTTAGGGACTACACTTCTACAACCTCCTTCTGACAACGTATACTCTCCGTTATCGTGTCTTTCCTCATGCTCTTGCTATTGCATGCTGGCAACGATTGGAAGTATTAGAAGACTTTCGTATGTGTGTTTTATAAACCTTTTAGAATAAGGGATAAACGAGAGAATGAAGAGATTAAAGGCCGTCCAGCGACGAACATAACGGCGTAACTTAATTGCGCAGCTTCAACATAAGACTCAAATCGCGCGTCTTCAAAACCCGTGAATGTAAATTCTTCTGTATTTTTTAAATTATCAAATAGATTGTTTATCCTAAAATAGCCAGTGTTGAGGAGTGGATCCTATATTAACCAATCGCTGTCCATTTCTTTCCGTGTAGATGTGGCGACCTGCAGACCATCTCCATGAAAAGCGACTCCATGTTAAGCAACCTTACTTTTGCATTTCACGTTATCGTCGCTTACGGCATGTCTCTCCCCGACGAGGTACCTTCGGATCGATCAACATAAGAAACCAGTCACATTCCGTATGTGCCTCTGTTACCTAGTAACAATGGTTATAAATATATATATATTAATTACGGAATTTTCACCTAGAGATGGCGCCCTTGCGTCGAAACTAGCTGTACCTACTACAGTTAAATATTAGTGGAAAGATACTTTTTTTCTCTCTCACTGATAAAACCAGTCCTCTTCATGTTTGAGTAACTAAGCAACATAAGTAATCAACAGGAGCAATCTCACTTCCTGGAGCGCGCTATGAACTCTCGCTATGTGACTATAGTGTGCTCACGTTCAACCGCCCGGAGCTACGTCAATGCGGATCGACCTATAGCATGAGTGAAGTGAGTGGCTTAAAGCATCGCTGGTCGCCAGCTCTGAATGATTTTTTTTCACTCTGAAACCGCTCCGCTGCCCCCCCACTCTTCTCACCCACCTCCCTCCACTTCGTGTCTACTTCCTTCCGTTGTCTCCCCTACATTTCTTGCGTGTGTGCGCGAGGGTCCTCACCCACGCTCTCCCACTCGCCCCCCATCTCCCCTACGTTATTTCTCCTTCTCATCGGCCTCAGAAGTTTAACTTTGCCACTTCGCATCTCTTGTAGCCTCTTGGAGGATCTCGCCCACCCATACAATCTACAATCTGTAGGAAGCGAATGTAGTCAGTTCGTCGGGCCATATCTCTGATACGAAAAGCATGGCACTCCGAATGAAACAATTTTAAAATCTTATAGCTTTGTCAACCTGCGGTCTAGGGGTGAGAAATAAGTTCTGCATCTAATAAAATTATTGGTTGAAGGCGTAACTTTGTGGAAGGTTACCGCAGACATGACGAAAAAGAAAAATTTCTTAGTAAATTCCACACTTAAAATTTTACTACCGACCTAGGTTTCGATTGCCTTGCAATCATTTTCAAAGGATCATTGAGTGGCAGTTGCAGCCATAGTGAGTATTGCATTACATCTGAAGACCTTTATCTTATTTATCTATATTAATATTGCTCCATTTTCTGTAGTTTCTTGGTGATGATTTTATTCTAGCAGCATTCATCATAAAAGATCTACTTTGCTGTAGTTCTCGGCCTTCGGAACATTGAATCAACTATTTCCCAATGTTTCTAATATATACGTTTCTGATTTGTGGCTATCGATTGACGCCAGTAGTGATTTATTCATAGTTTTTCCCATTGATGAGCGAAAAGTTGTGTCACCCTGCAAGGCATTCAAGATAGGAATTCTAGTTCAAAATACATGAAATAATTCTCATTCGTCTTTCAATCCGAGAATTGGTTGACTGCAGCCCTCCATCCTCCCATTTCTAATGCTATTTCTCTTACTTCCTGGTAAATGCTCTCATTTACTTCCCTCTTTATTTGATCTGTATATTTATTCCTGGTTCTTCTCCTTGGGATTTTTTCCTCTATTTTATCCTCTTCAATAATATTCACTAACCAGTTTCCTTAAGGGTGTGCCCAATTCATTTGGTTCTTCTTTTCTCTGTAGGCTTCCATATGATCCTTTCCTCTTCTACTCTTTTGTGAACTTAATCTTTTCTTATTTTGTCTGTCCATTTGATCTTCAGCATCCTCCTCTTACACCAAGTTTCAAATGCTTCTAATCTTTTTGGTCTGTTTTTCCAATGGCCCATGATTTTGATCCATAGAGTGCCACGCTCTATACGAATGTTTTCGCGTACCGTGTCCTTGTTCTTTGTCTTATCTTCTGTGAGCACAGCCTTGCCCCTGCCGCTAACGCTTTCTTAGCCTGGGCTGCTCTTTTCTTCATGTCCATTCATGTGTTCTTTCTTCTCACGTGATGGTTATTCCGAGGTAGGTGATTGAATATTTTTCCTCTAACACCTCCCCTTTCGGTGTGATTCAACTTTTCTCTTCCCAATCAGAGGCTTCTAGTCTTAGTCTTAATGCTGGTTGTAATGTGATTCTCATGATGTGAGAGAACTTGGCTCATTGCGAAATAATGCTATCGAGTTATTTTTTTAACATCTGACGTAATCAGCCTCCCGATAAGTAATGAGATATCAGAATTGCTACATTTTTTTAAATACGAGGACTTTTATCTGGATGTTATCTATAATTTCATTTGTATTTAATTTTATTTTTTTCCATAATGTGCCGAGAGGAGCCTTATTTGGTTTCATCAAAAGGGAATGTTGTAGAGGAATGGTGCGAGGGGACACAGTGTGGGAGGTGGATGATTAACAGACTTCGTAAGAGACCTGCGGCACCTGAGAAAGGGAGAACAACGTACAAATTTATTGCGGCAGGAGTGAGGATGAAGAAGAAGTAAGATGATGAGGCAGCGACAGAGATTTCGAAAGTTCACCGAATTAGTTACCTCGTTACCTAGGGAACCAGCCCTCTTGCTTTCCAGAGCGAATTACCGATTTTCCTCCAACTGCTGCTCCTGCCCTCTTAGCCACTCCACTGAGCGTCGCACTCGAACCGATCTGTGCGCAAATAAAGGAAATGACGATCTAAGGATAAGTGGAAGGGAGCGGGGTTTGTTTTTTGCGCCGTGTTTCTCTAGTGCCACTTTTTCCTCTTGCCAATAGAACTCTACGTTGAAGCTCGTATTCCGTCTGGCCTGCGTCCGTATGAAATAATGAAATGGCACTTTTGTCTTTACAAAAAAAGTGCCATTTCTTTTTTATTTTGTGTCTGCTTGATCATTGTTTTGTGATTGCGTGTGCTTTCATCTGATCAACTACTGACTACTCCACTCTCTGAGTGAGTACGCGGCGAGTGGCCTGTTCAAAAAGTGCTCGTCTCATTCACGGAAAATCTGGGTTTTTTGTGTAAGTTCGGGAGAGGGATGAATCTGCGGTAACGTTTGCGAAACTAACGAGCTGACATAATATAGTGCATTATTTTTCTACATAAAATCGCCTGCCCCTTGAAAATCGAGGTAATTAAATATTTTTGTCTCGTCAAATACTATTTTCAGCAGTTATTGGGCACTGGACATGAGGTGACAAATCATTTATTAGGTAGGCAAATATGCAAGCCAGGTGATAATGATAAGGAAAGAAAAATTCTGTCCCGGAGCGGTAATTGTTTTTACCCAAGACAACGATGTGCGCCCTCTTCTGGACGTAAACGGATTTGGATTATTTAGAGATTTAAATGAAGATTTGGAACTTAGGGACGCGGTTATTCGGTCAACGATAGTACTAATATGTTTATATAGAAATTTTGGAGTGGAAAAATCAAATTTTCAATCGCATTTGAGATAAAGTCATGGGGAAATTTGATCACAATTAGATTAAGACTGCATCAACGGAAGATTGAACTCTGCAGATGTTCGAAAAATGTCCTCGAGATAATCGCTATTCATATTTTGTAGTTTGCAAAATACCAATTGATATAGTGATGGGTGAGACTATAGCAACCTGCCAAAAGATATCTACCAATGTGTGAAAGGAAAAGCGGCTTTCCATGGAAAGAGTAAAATTTTAACCTCCAAAAGTAACAGCCTTGAAATTAGGAAAAGGTTTCTCAAAGCTTACATATGGAGTGTGGCATTATATGGCAGTGGGACTCTGGGGCAGGAAGATAACATCTACATCTACATAACTTTATCTAGTAATCAGTCGTCTCCAGTGTAAAGCCTTATCGAGTTAATACTAAAAAGAAATTTAAGGAGGAGTTCCATAGTGCCGAATCGGTCCTTGATGTGATCGGAAGTCCTTGTTTCATTGCCCTTTCCCGCTAGGTTTTACTAAATGCTAGTGTAAGCTTGGGATCTCATCCGTGAAATTGAAACATCCGAAAACGATGTTGATCTATGGTTTACTTCGCATTGAAATTTAATAAAAACGTGTTTATTTCTGAGTGTTTGCCTTCTAGAATATGGAGCCCCTACCGCTCTCGAGTTTTAACTTTTTTTGTAACCGTTTTGCCTTCATTTTTTTATTTGCCCTCAACTCCCCTCCGTCGGATTCGCATCCCATGGCAACTCCCAGCACCCACCCTCGTTTTCACCAAACCCACCCCTCCCCTTTCACTTGCATCCCCTTTCCTCGAAAACTTGCGGGAGCAAAAAAATTCTGGCCTTTTGATTTTTTTCAGAGCACACCCCCTCCTCTCTGGACCGTGAAAGATACACGCCAAGGGGAGGGAGGGCACAAAGTGGAGAGAAGTAGTAGTGTGTTTGGGAGACGAGAGATGGTCGGGAAGAGAGAGGCTCGTGTTATCGGATGCGTCTGAAGTGGTTGGTGGGAGACAACGGGGGAGGAGAGGGATGCTGGGGGCTGTGATACAAGCACGCGCTGGTTGGTGGGGTATTTTGGAGGGGGGGGGGGAAGAGGGGGTTGGAATGGGTTGAATGGCGGGAGGGAGGGGGTTGTGTCTGTATGGAGGGGATGGAGAGGTCGGATGACTCATCTGGGGTTGTCGGAGATTGTGGGTGTGGAAGAGGGGGGGGAGGGGGGGGCGAAGGGGGAGTCGCGACGTCGAGTCCCTTGGTTTTTTTATATGCGTGCACCGAGGAGGGAGGGTGGTGTATGGAGGATGGGGAAGGGAATTGGTCTGATGGTTCGCCTGGCATTCGCAAGTGGTGGCTCGGCCGGCCGGCGGCTGTCCCTCTCCCCCCCCTCCCTGCCCCCCCCCTCCCCGTCCCTGCTGCCCTGCTCGTACGACGTCATCGCGACACACTACTCTCCACGCGGGCTCGCCTCTTACTCATCTACATTAGGATTCGTAAAAAGGGTTCTAGGCAAATGCGATGAGAGAGTACGAGAAAGAAGCTATTTTACACTTGTCAGGCCTCATTTAGAATATGCTGCTAGTACATCTACATCTACGTCATACCCTGCAAGCATACCAAAGGGTGTGTGGCAGGGGGTGCTTCCACACCAGGGATTGCATGAATGATACGGTAGAACACCGAAATTACAGTGAAACCCGCGTACCACGCATGCAAAGCGCCAATTAAAAATCTAATAACCAAGAAACATTCTATCGTCAATCGTTCCAACATGCAAGGGATACAAAGACTACTACTACATATTCAAAATATCATGCATAAATAAGAACATCAATGTTAACATCATGCATAAATAATAACGTAGAAAATATGAAGAAAGAGATATAAAATCTAGCTAATGTCACTATTTGCACTATTAATGACGACGATCACATGGTCCCGAATGGTACGCGGAAAAAATTACATTTTATACCTATCGGTTCTACAATCTATCTCTAATTTTATCGGCGCGATCTAATCTGCCGTAGTATGAGGGGGTTAATAGTATGTTTTTTTACGTCGTCAGAGAAATGATTTTCCTGAAATTTAGTGAGGAGGTTAAACCTATAATTTAATCTACGCTGTGATAGCGATTCCCATCCTAATTCTCCTAACAATCTAGTATATGGGATCCGTAAGAGGTAGGTATGATAAAAGAATTAGAGCGTGTGCAAAGGAGATCTGCTAGATTTGTTAAAGTCCGTTATAATAATTGTATAAGTGTTACGAATTTAATAGAGGAACTAGGATGGGAATTACTATCAGAACGCAGGTTAAAATTTAGGGAAAAACCTTTTAAGTAAATTCGAAACTGATTTGTTCACAGATGACGTTAGATATATATTAAGAACCCCTGCGTATTATGCTAGGTTTGATCAGATTAACAAGATGAGAGAGATAGATTGTCGTACCGACAGATTTAAAATGTCATTTTTCCCGCGTACCATAAGAGAGAACAATAGGCAGCGTAGCAAAGGGATAGGTAGGTGAAACATAGTGTGAATAGTCTGTAGTGCATGATGCATGTAATAGCAACCAATAATCCCTTTCTTATTATTTAGATACTAACCATATAGCTGCATGTGACCATATTATCTAGCATGTCGCCATTAAATATCCTAGTTGCATGTCAATAGTGCATGTTTGGTGATCTTCACCCCCTGCCACATACCCTCGTGCTGGCTCGCAGGGTATTACGTAGATGTAGATGTACTCCCATCCACTATATTCTGCACCTCTCCCTAGGCTTGTGCGATGGGTCGATTCATCAAATTCATCGATTTCAGTCATCGCGTTGCGATGAACCGCGTCGATGACAATGATTGTCATCGATCATCGACGTCGATGAGTCGATGAATTAACTGACGTCGATGAGTTGATAAATAAACTGACGTCAATGAGTCAATGAATTCACCGATGTAGATGATTTAATGAATCCATCCCCATTAGATGATAATTATTTGTGTTGCGTCGCCCGCCCGTGCGTATCCCTACTTCTCCGTCGGCGATGAATAAATTCATCGACTTATCGAGGTCGGTGAGTTCATCGACGGCGATGAATTCATCGGCTCATCGTCGTCGATGACAATCATCGAAACCGAATTATCTCGATGATTTTTTTTCATTCGCCCTCGATGGACAAATTCGTTCATCGCACAAGCCTACCTCTCCCTTCAATGTACCCTTCCTATTCGAAAGTGCTCTTCGGTGCTCATCCCGTCCTTCCTCGCTTTCCTTCCCTCCCACAAGCTCCCCAACCCTTCGCCTTGGCCCCACCCCTTTTATTCCGTCTACCTCTTCCTCCGCTGTTTTTGTTCTCCCAACTGTTTTTCCCCCCTCGTGGGTATCTTTTCTTTGCAATGTTTTGTACTCCTTGAGTGATGTAAGAAGAGGCGCCATGGCGTGGTATGTGTGTTTTTTTGGTGATTCCATGGATCAATTCTTCAGTCTCGTGTGGGATGTTTAACTTCTGGCTAGATATTCACTCCTGAAGTATTGGTAGTTAATACAACTGTGAAGAACAAGCCAAAATATCTCGTAGACACGACAAATAAGAAAAATCTCTTAGTATATTCAACACTTAAAACTTTTATTCCTGACCTAAGTGCGGAATATACTAAGAGATTTTTCTCATTTGTCATGTCTACGGTAATATTCCACAAAGTTACGCCTTCAACCATTAAGTTTATCCAAAAGCTCTCCTTGATGCTTTTTTAAAAATACTATTTTAAGATTGTCGTTCATCATGGGAACCCATTTGAGTGTGACTGATGACTGAATAAAGGGTCGGGCTTCCAATAGCTGTTGCACTCCAAATCGATTCTTTGGCTCAGATGAAGTATACAATCTTCATGTTTTTGTATCCATGCCCGTTTGCTTTATCACTGTAGTGTTTTCTTAGTTGAGATTTCATTCTTTGAAAGGTGTAAGGTTGAGGTCTATCACAAATTTACTCTTGGTTTGCTTAATTATATGAGCACATATTTGTTCCTTACGTTCTGTTACGGCATGAATATTCTTAATCTCCGTTTAAGGGCGAATTTACCTGAAGTCTTATCCTATAGTGAAACTATATTTTGTCAATTTCCGCGTACCATTCGGGACCATAACAGCTGTGATCGTCGTCATGAATAGTGAGATTAGCTAGACTGTAGATCTTTCTCTTTATATTCTCTACGTTCTTATTTATGCATGATATTTTGAATCTGTAGTAGTAGTCTTTGTATCCTTTGCATGTTGGAACGATTGAAAATGGAATGTATCTTGGCTATTTGATTTTTAATTGGCGCGTTGCATGTGTGGTACGCTGGTTTCAATGTAGTTTCGGTGTTATGCCGCATAATTCATGCATGTCTGGTGTTGAAGCACCCCCTGCCACACACCCTTTGGGTGGCTTGCAGGGTATGACCATAGAGTGAATACATATAGAGTGGCAAAGAGATAGGGAGGTTCGGATATGAGTTTTTAAATAATACTTTGGCCGATAGATGGAACAAGTGTATCGAAGTTGCACGGCAAGTCATAACAAATGAGCTTTGGCACACGGCCACTTCATTTAGTGTCGCATAACTGATATGATGTTCTTATGATTATTTCGGTGCCTGGATGTTTACTAATCGACCCATGGCAACGGAAACAAATCGTATTGAGTCGTAGAAACCAAATTAAACATGAATTTTAACGTGCTTTCAATGAGCATCGTCTATAATGAATCGAATTCACGTCAATATGATATGACACGCGATTACGAAACACGGAGTCAACTGTTTACCAATGTATCATAGGAACGACAAAACAATTGATACTCGATTAAAAGCACACAATAGCCATGGAAAATCCACCTCTGTATGTTGATGCAAAATCACCGAGTACCACTAGCGCCTCCAAATGGCCTTCTCCGTAAGCCAATATTCTTCCTCCCTTAAGGTGGTGGCACCTGAGAAATTCTTCCAAAAGCTTTCAAAAATTGATATCCAGTTTTTAGCATTGCTTAGCCACTCTATATATGTATACTTACTCTATGGTATGACGTAGATGTATCACTTTTAGAAAGAATGAGGTGTGCGAATCTGGAATTGGAATGAAAGAATCGTGCTATTGAAAAACAGAAATGACTCATAGAGTGAACAATTCAGGGAGTTATTAAACGAAGTGGTTGGTTGAGCACCTAAGTAATCAAGATTCGTGTGAAATCTCGATTCTCTCTTGTAGCTTGTGTTGCGTAGGTATACATTCCCCTTCCGTCGTGGGCTCACTCTTCGCTTAGTGACGCACCTTTCATCCGCCGCTCGCTCAGCCCGGCTCACCTCCGCTCCGGCTCCGCAACCGCAATGAGCACTCATACTCCCTCTCTTCTTCTTTTTTCGAGTCTCTTCTTTTTGTCCTCTCTCTTTCTTTCGCGGCCTATTTTTCTCAGCCTTGATTCGAGCACGTCGAAGCTTTCTGGCTGGGGAAGGAAAATATTACCATAGTCAAATGGAAGGAAATTATTACTATGAAAAAAAGACTTCATGATTTTACTTCTCTGGGAATATATGAAGTTTTATATGACTGTGCTGTCAAGTTTTGCTGTGGAGCCAAGAGTGGATGTACGACTCGGTACGATATTTTTTTGTCCCTTATCATATCAACAAATTATTTTCGTAGTAATCATATGTTCATCATGCCGTAAAGGTAAAAATAACGTGTGGTTTCGGCCCAAAATATCTTACCTTAGCATTTGAAAGAAAATGTTACCTCGGACTGGTCTTCTCTAAAACTGCAATGTGATTGTGCAATGGACGTTGGCTTGTGTAGTGCCCGTCTAGTGTAGTTAACTATCTAATGGGGACTAATGGCACGTTTTATTTGGTACAAATTATCTGAAGATGACCGAAACCCGGGTCGTGAGTTTGTATTTTTTGGTTTGTAAAAGTTGTTTCAATAAATCCCTTTTGCAATGAATTACCACAAAGTTACTAGGGAGAGTGTTTCATTCGGTACAAATTTTGTTGCGGTCAGATTCGGCTAGAAAAGTGATTGATAGTTAACGCGTAATGTTGGGTGTAAAAGGTATTGACTGGCATTTAAGATGGTTTTGGTTGGTGGTAATCGTGTTTGTAAGATTTAATGTAGTAAATTACCAGACGGACTCAATGTTTAAGATGGTTATCCAAACGTAGGACGGATTTGGTAAAAGAAGATATGTTGAGAGATGGAGGGGCGTATGATCTTTATTAATTTTTCTTTTGAAATTCTCGCGTTAAAATGGCAATTTTTTCAAACTCGAAACTCGTGGGTAGATGTTGTTCATTGGAGTGAAGCATTTTTATACTTATTTTTTCCGTTCCTCGGCTTTTACCTCAGTAAGCAGGCGATGCTCATAGATTAAACAAAATGAAAGCATTTTTTGATTCACCTCCGAACACATATGTTTTGCGATTATCATTATATCTGTCATTAATTTTTTGCCGCTCTTTATTTCTTTGCACCCCTAGAAATAAATTTCTTCCGTCTTTGATATAAAACATGAACCACTTAACGTTTCCCCCCTTCGCCCGTCGTCTTACCCCTGAAGAACACAGCCAGTTCATCATTCATCAAGGAGTGAGTTTTCCTCTTCGCTGCGAGGTGTGTCTGGACTCCAGTAATCAACCGTCAATGCCGTCATTCCCCCTTCATTGCCCCACCCCCTAAAATGTGCGATCTCCGTTTACATTTTCCTAATGCTTCAATTACTGTCCACCCTGTGCTCGTGAATTCCCCCGCTCATCGTTTATATCTGAGGCTCCGAAAATGTACAGATTGACTTAGTATCGAGCAAAAAGTGCAATTATCAATGTGCAACCCATCCTTTGTGTCATCTGGCTCCACGGCACCCAAGATTCCTAAGCACTTCGGCGATTTATTTCACGGCTACCTTCGCAGGAAAACACTCAGAATAACCAATGCCACTGCTTGCCATATGAGTTGGAATGAATGATCATTTCTAATATTTCCCATCATTGTGCTTTTCAGCTTTTGCTATGAATTTTTGATACCCCATCCCCCTATGCCAGATCTTCATATACCCGGATGAGATTGCTGTGAATAAAAGGATAAAGGTATCTACCCTTTATTGATTAAATTGTTAGGTTTAGATCAAACAAGATACGCCATTTATGTGAAAACATTGTAATGGCAATAAAAAAATTAAAATATATTTCAATTAATTAGGATTATAGTCCTCTCTGTCATAAAAAAAGCCAACAAAATTGAGAGTTAGTACTTATAAGAGGGCGTAGAGAACTGATGACACTGAAGCCCATAATATGACTTCCTTACAATTTGTTGGATTTGACCCTTGGCTCTTGCAAATTGCTCTTAGAACCTTGTATTTGACCGTTCGGATAGAATAAAGATCTGATTGTTTGACGGGAGGGATTTTTATAGGATTTTTCCTCGCCCAAATCATACACTCAGTGCATGCACTGCGAAGTACCTAAACATTCATGTGCGTCGGAGTGCCTACGTAGATGAATAGCCGAAGGTAATGAGGCAGTTTATCAGGAGAAGAGTCTTGTTAAAGGTGAGAATACAAGCTTGAAGGTAAGGATGCTGCCTCATTGAAATATTAAGCGGACTGAAAACTGCAGTAGAGGTGATACCTCGACGATTACTTAAATAGAACTAAGAATATTGGAAGTAGTGGAAGAATCGTGATACGGAGACAGTCATCCTCGTAGAAGTCCTGCTGCGGGTGCGGGATAGTAATGTGGTATGAATTCACTTCAAATTGCTGCTGTCAAACGTTTCGACTAATGCTGTGAGACACGACTACCTCTTGGGTATAATTTTGGAAAGGTAATTGATTGGGAAGAATTGCCGTAGAAGATCAAGGATGGAATAATTCTGATTGACGCTAAAATTAATACTTTTGAAGGAATATAACGTTAAGCGAGCAAATAATGGGAAATGTGAGCATAAAAACAAATTTCTGGTTTTACTAAAAGGAGTGGGTGATTTTAGAGCTGCAGCCAACCAATTTTCGTGGTGATGGCGGCCGATGATGACAGTGATGTGCTTCTGCTGAACACTTGACAAAACGGCGCGCAAGTGCCTGGTGTTCTTACGCTCCGTGCTTCTAGCCCTCTCGGTGGCTCGCGGGATAAAATGCAGATGTGGGTGTCCATTTAAGAGCCTCTGGTTCTCGTTCCTTTTAGTGATGGCTGAGTTATTTCACGGAAGGAAGCCAAGTCGTGTCCTGCGTCCGAGCGGTCCCTTCGTCGTGGGTGTGCGCCCCACTGTTAACTCTTCCAACTCCCTCCACTTCTGTTCTGAAGGCCCATCGTCGTCGTTGGGCGAATGGGGCGGGAATGGGGGGGGAGGAGGGTCGCATATAATGAGCGCAAAGTTAGGACTCGTTTTCACCCTTCTCCCTAATTGCGCCCATCCCCACCCTCTGCGCAATTTTTCATTGTTTCGTGTCCTCTTCCTTGTTTCAAATCCCCCCCCCCCACCCTCCACTCCGGAAAGCAAAAGACTAACTTCACATGGGGGACTGAATAACTAAAGGATGCAAATGTTTGTAATGGCAGACCTATGGATGAATGGAAAAGAAAACCTCGTGACTCTCGGCATGCATCGTAATTACGGCAGTGAACTAAATTACGACTACTACCCCGTACTTAGTTACCTAATCATGATTAATTATAGTTCTGTATGGTTCGGTTTTCACTCTAGGTGAACGTTTTCTCCATTCGAGCCAATGTTTACGTATTTCGTCGCTTAAATTTTATAACGGTGAAAATCTCCACCTCTTATCCATGTTGAATGTGGTTATATTCGTGAACTGCTGTCTTATACCCCCTGCTCATTCATTTTTCTTCATCGTTAATGCTCTTCATGCGTGTTTACCAGTTTTTAGCGCCCTCTCTCCGCCTCCAATTAGTGCTGGACGGATCGGAGGAATTTCGAGGATCTGTCTGCGAGTGGCTGCCTTCAAACTGATACGATCACGTTTCCCACTGGAAGAAGGCATCTCGTATAATTTTCTCTCTCATTTATTGGATGGATTGGATATTTGAGGAGGCGATCGACGGCTAAGATCATTTGCGCGATAGGGGACAGGTAAGGGAGGAAGGGTGGATAGAAACCCTGCGTCGGCATTAGCCTGCTCTTAACGAAAGGCGCCAAGGGGACCACGGTTTAACGTCTCACCCGACAGACGGAGTACTGCACTCAAGCGCCCTCCACAAGACACTCAGGTAGGGATCGGGATTCCTCTGAAAAACATCCTTCACTGCAGGGATTTGAACCCTGGCCGCCTGTATGGTTAGCCAGTACTCTAACCACCACACCAACCTCCCCTCCCCTCTCATTTATTGTTTTATATTTTCGATCAGAGGAAAATTAAAACTTTTTTTTCATTTTTCGTTCTTTTGAGTGGATATCTGGAATACGTGTGTTAACGCACATGATCTTTCGTTGACATTTTTCCCACAATCGGGATTTTGTGCGCAGAATCATCATAAAAGCCTTTGCTTGTTGTTCGTTTCATACGTAAGCATGCAGGACTCATCGCCTCGGTTCCGTTCTCCCGAGGCGGCCGTTATTTTCTGAATTGTGCGTGATAAATATGTAGGATATAGGGTAGCGTCTGTGGCTCCACCTCGCTAACTAGCTCCCTTCCGCCATTGGTCTGTTGCCAAGTGGGTGGAGTGTAGAGGGCGAGCCAAAATTCTCCCCTCCATCCACCTCTCCCACCTCCGCCACCCCTTTTGCCCCACCCCCTTCACCACCACACCGATCGTCGCTGCTTGTATTTCCATCCCCCGCATCGCGGAATGCCCTGCGACTTCGCCGCAGCCACCCCAACGACGCAGTTTGCTGAATAGCATCTTCCCTCGCCTCTAGAGCCCCCTCCCCCACAGTCATTACTGCCGTTACCCGCGATTATAGGGAGGAGAGGCAGGCCTTCACGGTCATTTCCAATGTTCGTTAAAGGTCCGTGAAAGTGATGACAAAAATACCTACATCCATTATCTTTTTGAGGTGCTGCGAGTCATTTTTTTAATTAGGTTTACTTTTCCTCCACTTACTGTGCCAATCTTCTCCCTTTCAATGTCGAACGTAAGTGTCGATCACTTTATCTTCATGCTATTGTTTGCGTAATGGTTATGTGCCTATATGAGGTTTTTTGGCTCGCGTGAAAACATCATTGCCTCCTCAAGAGAACGAGAGTATTACTTATTTCATGAGGAGCTTTTAAAGCGTCTCCATTCTCCATTGTTTCCAAGATTACTCCATACAACTCGAACCGCATCTTATCTGCATTTACTTGGCTGCCAGTTCTACTTCTTCCAAAGACCTAGTTACATTCCGTGTAGACGTGTTTTCGTGGCTATCCCTTTCTATTTAGGCCTCCCTTCATTCTTGTGGGGCATTCAAGGAAACCAGCGAGTTTAACGTAAGCCAAAATACTATCGTTTGATCGACCCGACGTATTATCCGTTGACCGTTATATTGTCCAATCTTTTATGCCTTTGAATTCTTCTACATCTAAGAAATGCCATGAAGGCCACCACTAGGGTGTGTGGCACGGGGTGATTCCACACCAGGCATGCAGCATTCATCCCAGTTCAAATCATAACCGCACACGTTCACCCGAATACCAGACGCAGGCCAAAAGCAGTCAGGACAACGGTACGTAGTCAGACCACATACCAGGAAAGTGATACGTAGAAGAACATGCTACCATGCAGTACCCTACTCAACATACCACTACCGGTTAGTATTATTAATGCGACAAATAATTGGCACTACAAGGTATCAAGACATGCATGAGTATATCATGCCGGAGGTTGCATGCGAAGTTAGTATCTAATATTCATGTTAAGATACTGAGCGCTACTGAAAAACCTATTTAACCGAGTCAGTATCCTAGAACTGATCTATCACAAGTATTAACATTCCGTATTGTACGTGGAAAAAATGACATCTTAAATCTATTGGTTCTGCGGTCTATTTCCTTAATCTTATTCCTGGGATCCTTTCTACCATAAAAGTTTGGCTCTAGCAAAATATTTTCAATGTCTGGCAAAAAATAGTCTACATCAAAAGATTTAACCTATATTTCTCCCTTCGATTGGATAGAGGTTCCCACCCTAATTCCCTCAACAAGTCTGTAACACTACTATGTTTATCATAACAATTTTTTACAAATCCAGCCGCCCTCCGCTACTGCAAAAGCACGTGGATATTTATTGCAATCGGTACACAAAATTCATAACCTAGTAGCATGGACTGCTAGATGCATAGACTTCATGATATCCTTTTAATTTTACACGAGCCTCTTAGAATGTCTACCGAATGACAGTTTTTCTCGGGTAAAGAGGCTAAAACAGCAAAGCAAAGGATTGTACCCAAGTAACTTCGACTCTCAATGTTTATAAATAATACGCACCGTACGAAGATGTCGTAACTCGGAGAGAGGTTCCCGCTATTCACTTGCAGGTCGCGAATAACATCAGGAGAGGGAGGCAACTTAGTGAAGATAGGAAGGACCACAATGACGGGAACCAGTATGGATGAAGTGTACATTACAACCAGTAGTTACAAGAGGGGTGATTCGGAGATGAAATCGGCACAGGACCAAGAGTATGGGGGAAAACAAACTGACACGCAGACTATTTTGGAGCACAATAAATGTATTTATTTTTTTATGTATACATACATGACCAGAGAATATCCCTATTTGATTTTCATCGTAGAAAAATTCTATATCAACTTTTCGGTAAAATCTTCAAACGGTTTAAGTTTTTTTAAAGGCTCTTGATTTAAAAATGTTTTATCTCATTCTTTCTATTCGTTCTCCCTCCTATTCTGGCTCTCTCTCAATTCTCTCGTCATATTGTATTCTCTCGTCATATTGTAACTTGTTCCTTTTTCCACCTTTGTCTTTCATCTCATCATCGTCGAAAAGGGAGGGCTCATCTCACTCTTTCTTCAGCTCCTCTCTACCACCTGATATTTCTGACCCATTCTGTTTTCTGCCCGCTAAGCTGAAGTGTCTGCCGCCTGCCGGGTGCCTTTACCTTAGGCTGATGCTTTTAGGTCCTTGGTTTTCGAATTAGTCTTAATCAATATCAAAGAGGGTTTCAGTTTGACGAGAAAAGAATTATTTTGGTCGTATCTCTTTTCAAGAAATTCTTGTCCACTCTCGAAACAGTTCGTGTTTGGAGTTGTCAACCTTTTTCCGTGTGTAGGGTCTTTATTCCGATTATAAATAAACAGTTTTTCCCTCACAGTCTATGGATTTGTCGAGGAAAATGATATTTACTCTGTTGAATTCTTCATCATCATCATCATCTTAGCAACATTTCGAATTTTTCAATTACGACACGGGTGCACTTCCAGTCGTACTCGGATCTTACATTTTAAATAAATAATTTGTTTGAAGCTTTTCTCACATTCTTCGTTGCATATCATGCATACTTTAAGTGTAAGTGTTTGCTGGTATCAGAAGATGAAGGACTCCGACAAAGGAGCTGAAATTGAATGATATGATAAAATTTGAAGTCTGTTTTGTGCCTGATAATAGCTTTGTCATTGTGCATAATTCGTCATTTCTCGCTTTTCTTGCACTCGTTGACATATGACGGCCATCCTGTCATTGGTCTTTTTTACATTTCTCTTGTTTATACCAGATGTCGGCGCATCACTTCCTCTCTGGTTTTTTAATTCATATATTTATCAATTTATCACGTTTCGCATTCTGTAAGACCATTGTTTTAGGAGCAATTATTTCTGACGGTTATGCAATCTAACCCTGCGTACTGAAATAGTAAACAGTTTTTCCTGTGTTTTTTACGAGCCGGAAATAATGTACTCAATAGGTATGTCCGACTAAAGCTCGGTATCTTTCACTGACGGATAAACTTGGACGACATTGAATTCATATCAAATGGCAATATGCTGATTATTTTCGAGAAAATGTATCGACATCTTTAACTGTCGGCGTTATTTGTCTTAAAACTTACTATTTGTTTACACTGACTGTCGGCAATTAATACGTTTTACTCGCAGAAATAATTTTGGGTAGTTTTTTTTGCATGCCAAATAGTATTTACACGTGTGTTTAAAAAGTAAGGTTTGTCCCAAAAACTAAGAGAAACTTCGCATCCTGCACTCACACTTTGAGTCGTGTGGAATCGTACCCGTCGTTATTTCGTGCTGCCGACTCTGTTTTGGGAGAGAAATAATTATGTTCCCTGTTAGTTCTTAATTTTCAGTTTCCTTCTAAACCGCATTCAGTCGACTTTCCCATGTCCACGTCTTTGCCTTTTGTTCGTTTTATTCGGCTCCTCATCTCCACCTTTTTCTGGTCCTTTATTTCTCCCTCTATACTTCCCCCCTCCACTCCCAACCCCTCCCGTCACGTCCCCCAGTTTGCATCTTCACTTGCGATCCCTCGACGTTTTCTAAGCCGTGGAGGGACGGCTAAAAAACGAGGAGTCCTCGCCCCTCCTCGCTTGCACCCCGACCACGAGAAAACTTTCCGGAAAGGAACCACAGCCGCGGAGAGCCATTCACCCTTCAACCGAACGAAGCATTTGTCTTACCATGCCATGCCCTTCCGCTTCCCCTTCCACTCCTTTCAGAATTCTCGTCCCAACCCTCGTTTTTTCTCCGATTTTAGGTAATGCGAGCGAGATAGTTTCCTAGTCACAATATACACCATATTCGAATTATACGTTTTAATTTCTCCAGCTGTGAGACACACGAATTAAATATTGCATTATTAATGGTGCAATAAAATAGTCTTTCATATGACATGACATGTGTTTTTCATGACAGATGTTGTAAGTAATCAAATGAAAATATCTGTATAAGTCTTTAACTTGACTCATTTTTTTCACGCGGTACGTTTGGAACTCCTTCTAAACGGTAGGTTTTTTGCGATTCCGAAGAATTTCATGCGGTGACAACATGATTAATTTTCAAAAATAGTTGAGAAAACATACAATCTACACACTGTTAGGTTTTTTTACGACATCTAAGTGTTGGAAATTCCTCATTTTGTAAATAATGTCTCTCTGGAGTGCATGCACGTACCATTTCCCATGTAAAAGGGCTGGTATAATTTGGCAAATATCTCCGAAAGTAATGTGGTAAGGGGTTGAATTTTTGGTGTCAATGGATAGGTTAGATATTTTTCTTTACAAAGAGATCAAATTCATTGATTTCTAAGTAAAGTGATTTTTCGCTCAAACTACCTTAAGAGTATCTGAGGTTTCTCGAGTTTCACATACATACTATATGCGAAGTAAATGCTTCTGCTTTAGTGCAGATTCCTTCAGGCTTTATTTTTGCTAAGGAAAAAATTGTCCAGTGAAGCCAGAAGGATTACACTTTAGAGTAAGGGTACCTAAAGGCAGCCGTTACTTGGTGATTAAACTCAAGAGAGCTGTTAGCTAAACTCCTTCAGATGTTTCTCTTTTTTCAACATCAGCAGTCAGAATTATCGCCTGGTATTTTAAAGGTTTTGGGCTCTAAATTGTCTTAATATTTTTTTCGTCTTGATATCTCATTTCTGTATTTTACCTTGTTATTGATTATTTCTTTCATTTACTTCATTCTTGAAGATTGTATGAAATCTATTTTATTAAACTTTACTTTTTAACACCTAAAAAATGTATGCCAAGTGGTACCAGTAAAGGCGCCCGTGCTATATTTTCAATCCATCTGGTTATGACGGGATTAGCAGCTTACGACTTTATGTCATAATTGTTCTCGATGCCTTTGGACCCTAATGCAAACATTCGTCACTGTCCCGTGTGCCCTAATTGGATGGTTGTTTCTTCTCGAGTATCTAATCACTTTCAAGAGTAAGGAAGCCTGTCCTCTATACATCTACATCTATATTGAAGTTAAAGATATTTTCCTAATTTCTTTGGAATGGATTGGCCTCTACTAGGTCTCAGCTGTGAGGATGTACACTCAGTAAGATATATCTCGTATGACTTCGACTTGACGCCTTCGCTCCATCATGAAATCTCGATGTTTGATTATTTCTTGTTCCTTCACTGGAACTAGAATCCTATTCTGCATGACGGTAAGCCAATTACCTTCGAAGAATCTTTTGAATGAATTCCTTATTTCGTGGTTGGCTGGGTCCTCGTAGGTTCTTAAAATCGCTTTGCTATGCATAACTCCAACAACACTCGCCACTCGAAACCTCATCAGTCTTTCGAACGTTCCTTATGTTCGTGGTAATATTTGGAGGATGTAGAGGAATTGGTTGTCCTGCTCTTTTCTCTTACGTTGCCACCCTTGCTTGATCGCAAAGATTTAACTTCTTTCTCCCTTGATTCCTCCGTAATGCGCCACGAGAATAAGGAGGCATAAGTTTTGTAATGTTCCGCTCATTGGCCCGGAAAGCCACGAAGTCCGAGCTGCGAATCCCGCTCCTGATGGACATTTTTCCGAGTGATATCTGAGAATTTACCTCCGTCATTCGGCAGCGATGGAAATCCTCATATTCCAGCTCCTCTGTGGTTACGTGTTGTGACTCAATTATCTACTTGCATAAAGGTGATCGTTCGTCGTGAGTGTTCTCTCTTATACCACGTTTCATTTCCCACCCTCGTGGAATCCTGTGAACCGACTGCTGCCTCTAGCGTCAGTCGATCGAAATGTTTTCCGCTGCCTCGACCTTGTTTAGCAATGCGACCAACCGCGGCGCTTCACCCGCACACCACGGGGCGTCTCATCCGAGGGACACTGCCTCCAATCTCCTATGGGAGCCCATACTCCCGGTTTTGAGGGCGTGAATGTCTGTTGGCTTCGCTGACGAAGGCCTTTGAGCAATATTGCTATCCTATCCCATACTTTTGCTACTTTTTTTTTCGACCCTCATAATGCAATTTATAGATTGCTTCGCGTTCTGACCTAAAGAAATGCCACTTTAATTTGTCTTTTCCATGTGCACCTGTTACGAATTGAATACGCGGCATCAATCACTCAAGCAAATTTAGTGAGTTTCTTTTTGCGAACTAATTAAAGTGATTTTTGTGGACCAGACATTGACCCTCATGCAATTAATCCACGGGTCAATTGCGGTTGGGCCCTTTCGTTCTGTGAATTCGATCATTAATTTTCCATGCTGGGAAAATTTCTTTTTTGTTTGCTATCTGTAATGATTGATTCGTTTATTTTTAAAATCTGCCTTTTAAATTTCGGGCTTGAGTGCTGAATACTGGTTTCAGATACTGAGGGTCCGGTTTCGAATCCCATAAGTGGCGGATATTTTTCTATAGGATCCTGATACCTACTCGGGTACTACGTGAATAGCACTTGAAGTGTAGTCGTCTGTCGGCCGGGACTTTAAACTGTGGACCATTACGCGCCTGAAGGCAAGTGGAGGGTCAGCACCAGGTTTCTCTCGCATCTTCTTCCGGTCTCCAAATTATCCTTCATCTCGCCTACATCCACGGCGCATAAGGCCCGTGTCGTCGATCATATCCACAAGTAAACAACCAACCGGCATGTCGATCCCATGGACGCCTGTCACTAATTGCTAAATTATTTTCAAGCTTGGTTCTCACTCTTTTAAATGCGTGAAAAGTAAAGTAATTGTGTTCGCACATTTGGGAGGTTAGTTTCCATCTGTTTTCTTTTCAAGGCCCTACTACCTCTGAAGTCTGCTTTTACTTCCTGCGCCTCCATGGCCTTTGAGGCCTTCCCCTTTCCCATTCCTTCTCTATTTTCCCCTGTTCCGCTGACACGCACTCCCCCCACAGCCACCTATTCCAGTTGTGACAAGCAGCGTGAAGAGAGGGTCTGGAGATACATACATTTGACCCTCTGGCTTTAATTCGGGGAGCTGCTTATGAAACTCGGCCGCTCGAAAATCAATCATCGTGCCCCTTCTTTTACTTCGCGTCCTTTTTCGTCCACCTTTCTAAATCTCCATCGTAGCATTTTGGAAAGGCGTTATTGATGTGAAAAGGTTTCTCTCTAGTTTGACGTTCCGGTATTCTTAGAGGTCATGAAGAGCAACGCTCTCCCTTAATGAAACAAATGGAAAAAAATTATAGTTTCTTTGAGTTTCGCATAAGCCGCGAATAAGAATGTAATTCCTCCTCCTCCCGAGAACTCCCGAGACTCCAGAAATGTTGCTCTAAATGCTAAGAATCCGTGAAACATGGCGCTATTGTCTGTCCGTCTGATAAATACGAATGCTTGTATGCTTTGAACCACCCTTTGAACTACCAGACCTAATTTGCCAAGCTGTGTTTTGAGCGCTCTCTTTTGCGTGGGGTCTGGGGGGCTTCGTGTCCGCTCTCAATCGTTGACAGTGAATGAACTGGTATGGCTCTGATCTGAGAAATAGACGGGCATCTGCAGAAGATGATTCGTTGTTGTTGAGCTGTTTCTAGATTTCCAATCCCTTCCCTCGGGTAAGTTAGCCTAAGTGTCAAAGCTTCATAAGAAGAAATTTGAATAAGTAATGAAACTATTATATTCATATCAAGTGAAGCGATTATCCTTTTCACCCCTCTATGCTATTATAAAATCAAACGGTGATTTTATTTCGCGGATGTCTAGTTTCGGTTAGGTTTCGAGACAAGAAAATAGAAAATGGTTGGTTTTCAGTACTTCCGCTAAATGGCTGGTTAGTACATTAAGGTTCGTTAGAGCTGCATCCAGTGTTTCATTTAGAAGTAAAATGTCCGTAGTTTTGACACCATTTCCATATTGTGTATTCAATCTATTTTTGTCAATTTTTTGTACTTTATAATTTATTGTAATCATGGTCAAAATTCACCAGTAACCTAATGTTTCTCACTCATCACATCTGAGTTGTGAGAAACCATTAGTAATGGACATTATTTCTAATATCAGAAATTGAATCGTCCGCATTTACAATTGAAAGATCTATTCTGTTTAATACTTAAAAATTTATGTGAAAATTCGGTTAAGTTTTTAGTTTTCTAACCTTTTAATGGATATGAAGCCATAATCGCGGCTAATCAGCTCAAGCGAAACTGATAAAACGGACTTTAAATTAACTTGATTTTGGGGATTTTTTCTGCAGAGGTGACTTATCAGGAAAGTTGTATTCGATACAATTTATAATCCCAATCGCTCTTAAATGGCCATTTTTTTCGTTGTTACGATTATTGTACTATTTGATAATCATTATTTGTATTTATTTCGCAGGTAATTTCCCGTCCCAAGTTGAAACACCATGAGGTCCACCTGGGAATAAACCTGTCAAAAGTAAGACTTCAATATTGTCCACTCTTGGCGCAGGATGAATGCTGTGAGTAGCCAATGCAGAAGAGCAAAGCTGTGCTCTCATTGCGATCTATGTTCATGTTAACAAGACGTTTGGCTTTCGGCATTTAATTGTCGCTAAAAGTATTCCTCCGGAGATATTAGCAATGTTTGGGGTGCGTGCGGAAAATGGAAGTGTGCTAATCAGAGATTAATGTTAATTCCTTTGGAGAAATTAGCAATGTTTGGGGTGCGTGCGGAAAATAGAAGTGTGCTAATCAGAGATTAATGTTAATTCCTTTGGAGAAATTAGCAATGTTTGGGGTGCGTGCGGAAAATAGAAGTGTGCTATTCAGTGGCTAATGTGAGAGGACTCTTTAACGACTCGGAGAGTTCCGTCCTCGCGCCAAAACAGTATTGACCCTTCTAGAATTTTTAATCACGATCCAATTCCAAGAGGGGAATTTATTCTCACTCATTTTATACTGATTAGAAAATACTGAAAGGATATTATTTCATCGTAATTGAACCAATTTAAAGATTTCTTGTTCTCCGGAAGACCTCGTCGCGCCCTTTATTGCATCGTCGAATTGTATTTTGATCTCTCTTAGAATGATATTCAGTCGTTAATTTGTAAATATAATTGAAAATTCGGAGATCTAGATTCAAGTGATTGTCTAGTCAAATGAAATTTCACCGCTTTGAAGGAATACCAGTCGAAAAACATGAGCTTTATTCCAGACGTAATTGTGTATTATTTCATTTTGCTTTTAAATGGTCATTTTATCGGCTTTTACTTTGTTATGGAATACGTGATGTAAGTGTGGATGCATTGCAATGTTTCATGCACGAATACACATCTATTTTTAGGTGGGTTTCCACTGATCTACCTCTGCTTTTCACCAATGCTGATATTGGAATGGCCCTAAATCGTGATTTCGGCTGATGGTGGAGCCTTTTTTTCTGAAACATTGCCATGTTCCTCTTGATTCGTGGAAAAATCTCATGCCTGCTGGATTGATTTGCAGGATTCCGCTACCCTCTGGTGTAGATCGTTCCTTCATTTGGGTTCGAGCTTTCGTCTTTCCTCTCTAACGTGGATTCGATGTCATCAAGCGTATTGCTTTCTTCGAATTACCATGGATTTCCGTTTTTCAAATTAAAAAAGTTTCGTTTAGTGTGCGAAACCTGCAAAGGTAGAAAAAATGGAGTTTTGTCTCCTTTATTACAGTGACACTCGTAACCGCTGCCGGCTACCAAGGTTATTCCTCCCCCCTATGCTGATGAAATCCATGGGATTATATATACGAACGGATTTTTTTCTCTAGTCATAATAGAGACAAAAAACTAATTCCGTTATTTGAAATTTCACCTGTTGTTTGGAGCGTAAATTAATATTGTCATACTAAGACTTGAAACCTTTTTATCAAGTCTGTATTTCTTATAAAATAACTTAACATGCATATTTGGTGCTTTAAATTATTTTTTCTCCTGTTATTTGCTAAAAATGCTTAAAAACCTAAGGTTTTTGTGTGAAAATATTGTTAATTTAATCATGGTGGATGCTAATTTATTTTCTAAAATGATTGGCAAAATGTAAGAACTTCACACAGCTCACCTTTCCGACACTATGTATCGTAATTTCCAAATTTGTCAAAAATTTCTCTCGGGAACCGTCAGCGGCACCGTATACAGCGGATCGATTCATTTTGTGGCCGTTATCTCGAAAAGCGGTCTAGAAATTGGCCAATCAAATAGAAGAGCTAATTTCGTAGAGTGTCTGTGTCAGGATGCGAAAATCGCCGTGTACAAAAGTTTACTTCTCCCCACTTTGTTGTATGGTAGTGAAACATGGGTTTGTCGGGATAGACATAAGAGTAGACTAAACGCCGTAAGTATGAGTTATCTGAGGAGTGTTTGCGGCAAAAGTAGGATGGATAGAGTCAGGAATGAGGGTGTAATAAATGAATGTGGGTTAGATGCTCCAGTAATGGACCCATATTAAAGAAGTGTGCTTCGTTGCTTTGGCCATATTTAGAGAATGGATGAGAGTCGAATAGCGAAACAGATTTATAAGAGTGAAATGAATGGTGCGAGAGGTATAGAGGTAGGCCGAGAAAGTTGTGGTTGAAAATGGTTGAGGAAATTCTTAGGAGGAGGAATATTAGGAGTCTTAAAAACAGGAAAGCGTGTATGTAGCATTGTTTGGGGGTAAATGCAGCAAAAGAGGTTTGCAAGGATAGGTAGTATGGAGGAAATTATTGAAGCAGAGTTAGGTGCCCAAATATATATTTATGAGTGAAACCTGGTGACTCTGCCTACTCCGGAAGGGAACGGCGTGATTGGTATGTATGTGTGTTAATTTCTAACGCGGTCTTTGCGTCAAAACTCCTTTTTTTAATTTTGCTTTATTTTTGATTTCGAAAAGCAGCGTGATAATGATGGATATTTGTGTCCTCACTCGAAGAGAGGGATATTTTCTGTGTAATAAGTCCAAATCCATTCAGTTCTATGCGTTGTGATACTTGGCTACATTGGAGGGCTCGGAGGAGGATGATGCTGGAGGGTTGTCCTGTCCAGAGATGTGTGTGTATGTGGGATGGGGAGGTTTGCGTTACCTTTTTGGCGGCGTCCATTATTGGGTGAAGGCAGATGACCGACGGTTCAGTTGAAGGGGACCGTGTCCTTTTGAAATTGGAGCTTGTTAGTCCGCCGGCGACGATTATCCCCTCTCCTCCCCACACGACAAAGAGAATTGGCTAATGTCCGTCTGTCCCGCGTCGTTGTCGTCTTCGCCCTCGATGGATCTCTTCCCCGCCCCCTCCACCACCCGTAACGCTGCGTGAAGGGACGATTGGGGGGGGAGGGGTGTAGACATTAACCCCCCCCCCCGACCCCTGTTGACCGCCGCTACTCCCGCACAATCCTCTCCCCCTCCGCCTTACTTGAGGCGTTCTCGACTCACTGCTCCGTTGTGTGCTGTACTCGCGTGAAATGAAGTGGTTTCGGACGATATTCTATCAATGTGGCATCTCGAAACGATGATTCAGTCGGTCTCTTCCATTTTTGGGAGCAGAAATAAACTTAAGCCGGAGTATTTACTCATTCTGGGTGTAGTTTAAAGTGTAATTTGAGAGCGTCTCAATTACATTTAAAATTCAACGAATGTGGCGGCCTGTTCATGGAGACATAACGTCCTAATCTTTCTAATGATACTAAAAATATCAAATCGCAAACTGCTTTTCTTTTCGAGACATTTTTCGATGAAACTGAAGCAATTTCCTATGGCTTATACACCTGTACGCTGTTGATAGAAATTATTTATTTATGAGGAGGTTCTGATGCTCGAATCTCGTCAGTATATACTTATCATTAGTTCATTAGATAATTAGATTAGTTTACACAGAAAATATCATTAGTTTTTAAATCTTCTTAATAATTTTTAAGTAAAATCACTGAGATATTTTTGGAAATTTGCAAAAACCTTTGGTATCAAGACTTTTCTGCTAGCGGGATGAAAAATTGGATTTAAAGCCTATAATAGGATTATTTAGTTGAGGTTCTATCAAGATCACCATTACCCCTGAGAAGTTCCCACTCTAGGAACAAATGATTTACTTACATGGCTCAGGTAGGGCAAGGGCCTAGCCTCATTGAATCACCAGTTCCCTTAAGATCACTGAAGTTAAGCAATGTTGGGCCCGGACGAGGATTGGATGGGTGATCATTCATACCTTCACCGTGTCGCTGTTGTCCCCTGTCTGCAAATTGTAGGCAGGTTGAACATGGGGTTGGCACAATGGACCACTCAAGGTCTAGGTGCTCGAGCTCCTGTCGAAGGCTCCCCCAACTAACAATCTATGACATAGGTACCGATCGGCTCTTTATCGAGGCCGTTTGTCGAATTCATTGCGCATAGCACCTTATTTTAATGCGTTTCATCAAATAATAGTTTTATGAGAAGTGCTCATGAATGAGTTTTTCATATTGGTTGTACAATTGATATTAAATCAATCTCTCTTTCTGTATAGAATTTGCAACTCAATAAAATTCCATTCGAAATGCTTTGGCCTGCATTCTAGGATTACACTTTCTTCATTCCTACAATGCATAATGGTTGCATTTATAATTCATCCTCACGAGTGAAAATCATAAATGGAAGCCTTGTCATGCAGCTTCCCCAACTACTTCCCCACGAGGAGGGCAGTCGGCAAAAAATAACTCTCCTCTTCCCTAATGTCCTCGTGGATTTTTTCCTAGGAATGTCGATTGCAATGGCGCCGATTTTCCTCCGCAATAGCTCTTAGTTAGGAAGGTAAATGATTAGATTCCTATTGATGATTTTAACTGGAGGGAAAAAATTATAAATGCAACCATCGTGTGCTGTAGGAATGAAGAATGTATCATTCTAAGTGCAAAGCAATTCGAATGGAATTTCGTGTAGTTGAATCACGCAAAAACCGCTGAACGGTTGGAGATGAAATTTGGCATGTAGATAGAAAATATATTTGGTCATAAAATAGGCTATTTTAAAAAGCCTTTAGGGCCCTCAAGGACCCCCCCCCCTGTAGAGCCCTGGTGGTCCATGCTAAGCATTGGGCTCGGGGCAGTAGTTTCATTATTTGCTTTTTATCAGTATTTTGACTCAAGATAGAGGGCTGGGGTTTCCTATCGCAGAGATAAGCGTCTTTGAGAGCATAAGAAGCTTCGACACTTTAAATCCTTCGCAGTCAATTATTAACACATGAATCCAGCATTTAAGCAAAATTATGAACTCCCTTTAATACAAACCAATGCGGCAGTCGGAAGGAAAGAGTTCTAACAGAGTTGCACAAAATATGCGAGAGAGAACACCAAATTAAAGACTTCTGCTGGTGAAGATTTCCAGACGCTAAAAATTTTATGCCAATTTGGGATCGCCGACGAAACGCATTCGTAGTGATCAGGAAATGCACAATCCGATTTAGCGAGTAATCCGAGAGAGAGAGTAGAGAGAGAGAGGAGGAGAGAGAGAGAAGTAGAGAGAGGAGAGAGAGAGGAGAGAGAGTAGAGAGAGTTTTAAGGTGATTGGTGCATTTTAGTTTTGTACTCATCCCCCATCCCTCGAGTTCCATTTCTGAGCCCATCGAAAGTGCAATGAAGACTCGTCTTTATGACAACTACGCCAACCCCCTCGATTTGATTTCCCTCCCACCAAAGCAATTTTCTTCAAATCCCTATCTAATAATGTCTTCTCTCACAGACCCACACACACGTATGCAATGAAGCACCTACACACACACTTAAGAATTGCCATAAAGTAGGTACCCCAATGCGACAGATGGCTCCCAAAAGTAGACAAGAATGCAACAGCTTGGGAACAGGGGCGCCACTCAAGGTAAAAGGATTAATGCGAGAGTTTCGGGTGGGTTTTGCAACAACTGAATGGATTACCTAAATAAGCATTACGAGAGATGGCTATTACCAATAAAAATTCTTTTTATGCCCCACTTCGTTTTCAACACCCTGTTTCCAAAAGTACACCGTAAAGCAAACCTGATGCGCGTAATGTAATCCAGATGCCCGGAGAGGCCAGAATTGATGGGCCATAAAAATTTCAGAGGGTTCTATTTCTTCACATCAACGTAAACATTCGATAATATTTGTTCAAAAGAGACCACGAAGACTATCCCAGCCTAAGAAGTTCCACTTCGATCCACAACCGATCCCGGCGGGAACGGGTGGAATAAAATCATCAACAAAATTTGAGATAAATATACAGTTTCCAATGTAGTTCTGCTTGATTTTTGATTCGTGAAAAATATATCAAGAATTTTTCCGGAATTGATCCGATTTATGTGTTTCGTATGGATTGAATGATATGAACTTTAAGAATGTCATGCTTGCCACCAATTTAGTATCAGAAAAAATACTATAAAATATTTCAGACATTTAAGAACTGGATGCTGTGTAACGCGAAGCATTTACCTTGGATAGATATGAAATGCAATATTATTATATAATCCGGACTAAATACAAAAATTTTAACACGAGTAATAACACATGAACATTAATTTCCAAGTGAGTCACCGCCGACCTGAAATAAAATAAGGAAAATCTGACGAAACTCAATCTCTCCTCCTTTCTTTATACAATATTAGCGGAAGGTACCCGTTGAAATTCAACGGGTGTGAAAAACATTGAACTTATTATATAAGGAAACCTGACTGACAAAGCTTGAAAAATACTGTCAGCGTGGTCATTTGAGGAGCTCGTAACGTATCTTGTACTGTGTTCGTTGTATTAGAGACGCTGACACCAGGATATTATGTGTCTCGTTTACTAAGTGTTCTCTCATATGCATGCAGTGCCTCTATGAGAGCTAATTTGAGAACAGACATTGAAGAATACATGTTTTGTAAGTATACATAAAATTTATCGATTACCCCCCGAAGTAATCCATCATGGGGCCCTTGGGATTCCTTGCCCTTCTTATACAGATTTTATTTCTATGTGCTATCATGGGCCTGCAGGTTAACGTTACATTTAAATGCTAAAGGCGCAAATATCATTTGAAAATCCAACCTTTGGTTGTCAAGGAAATATGCTATTTTTGATTTCAAAGAAAAATGTGAGGTTTTATAGCAAAAACAGGATTTTCAGATAAATACGAAGAAAGAAATAAAATCGATTGAAAGAATTAGAAACTTCCTTTGTTTTGCCACCCGACAGAGAAACCCCAGCCCTCTATCTTGAGTAAAAATACTGCTAAAAAGCAAATAATGAAACTACTGCCCCGAGCCCGATGCTTAGCATGGACCACCAGGGCTCTGCAGGGGGGTCCTTGAGGGCCCTAAAGGCTTTTTAAAATAGCCTATTTTATGACCAAATATATTTTCTATCTACACACTGGATGGCTTTCCTCAAATTAAAATTACGATACATTTTTTTCCTAAAGAATTTATAGAACACAATTCCAAATGTGAAGTCGAAAGAACTAAAGAATACATATGTATGCGTATTATATTACATCACAAATAGGTAACAAAATGAATGTTTCGCGTCGAAGACTCGATTTCTGTGGGCAAAGATATGTCAAGAAGGCTGCGCCCCCATACATCGAGGTTAAACAAGATCACAGCTCACTCTCAAGGTCATCAAAATCTTTTATTCGCGCTCAATTAACTCTTTTCATTACAATATTTCATTTAAATCAAGTTATAAGTTGAGTTACGATTGAAAGTTGTGGACTTTGCAACGTTATCTCGATAAAATACGATGTTTTAATATTTTTGAACCCTGAAAAGCTTATAAAATCTTAAAATCGTGTATTTTATCAT
Source organism: Ceriagrion tenellum (assembly GCA_963169105.1). NCBI lineage: Eukaryota > Metazoa > Arthropoda > Insecta > Odonata > Coenagrionidae > Ceriagrion > Ceriagrion tenellum. The sequence goes on along the minus strand of OY720634.1, from coordinate 157,797,973 downwards.
GATTCAATTGTGGTTAAAACGCAATACTGAATTATTCAATGAACATGAATACGCCATAAATAATTTACATCAAAAACCTGGCGCTTTGAAAAAATAGGGATTACATATTTACGTTTAGGAATTGAAGCTGCTCTAGAATCTTTCGTCCATCTTCTTAAGAAAGGAGTCGTGTAGGTCAAAGTAACATTCCTTGAAGATAAGAAATGAATCGTGTGGATGAGAAAGCCTGTGGTCCAGAAACTGTTCTTGCTACTGAAGATATGGTGGAAAATATGTATCCTAAGTCCTTGACAGCACATTGGCTCTTAAATGAAGTTTAATATACGATGCGGACGAATGATAAAAATATTTTTTTCTGGTTCGGGATGAGAGGTGTCGAACCTCTCAGCTGGCTTTTTCCGCGCTCAGTCCAGTTTATCTCGTCCCTTCCTTTCCGCTCCTGGACCCCTTTCGTCTCTCACCAATGGGAAGGACGAAAGGGAGAAAGTGAAGGATTCGGTCAAGGATATTCGATTAAGGAGTGGCTCAGGATAATGCGAAATTGGGTCAACCTGGGTTCGTGGGACGATTAGGGTGCCGGGCCACGGCGATGGGGATCCCCTCGGAGGATGACCCTCGTGATTGGGGATCCAGGGGAGGGGGGGGGGAAGGTTCGATGCCTGGTGCTCCGGAGTTGGAAATCTAACGCGCTCGAAGACTCGCTTTACTAACGTATCTCTATAATTTTCTAGTCTGGGTCGGCCGATTGTTTTGGGCGTAAAAATTCACTTCTTCTTTCCTTAGTTGTTCTCCTAGGGGAAAGGTAGCTAATATTTATGGTGTTTCACATTGGCTCTGATGCTTCTCTTTTAAAGTACCACTCATGAGTCAGGCTTTCCTTAACCCCTCGCTCGAAGTTTTTAGCCAAGCTATGGTAGCTGTGTTATAGTTACAAGCCCAGCAATGGGAGTAGTGCATTTCTTAGGCGAGCAATGATAATGTTGTAGTGGTGTTTAAATCTTTGGTAATCGAATACCACGATTAGTAGCGTAAAATATTACCGGTATTCAGAAAAGCCTTGCTTAGGCAATGTCAACCTCATTTTACTTTAACACGAACACCTGAGAGAAACAATTCATCATATTCAAGCTTTATCCGTTGACTCCTTATGTGTAGAGTACTTCACTTTTTGGCATCTGGCGGATTTTTCTTGAGCTTAGGGTATGTGCTCTGGTCGCCGCTTGCAGTTCACGTCGCTATTCTCTCTCCATTGCTTCATTACTCTTGTGCTTACTTGTATTTGGACTCTATCCTCTATCTCTCTCTCTCTCTCTTGTGGCCACTGTGATTCTGGAATGTTAAATACGTTTTGTCTTCTGTTTTATTCTGCAATCTATTTAGAGACCCCGGAAGTCGACGCAATATGCGTTGATATTTGTCCAGGTCCTTGTATGAATTTATGAGTCCGTCAAATCAATAACATTTGGAGTTTCATACAGTGCGGTGGACGACTTTGGGGTGGGTTTCATTGGATAAATTACGATTGAATATTACTCGTGGTGCGTTCAGGGGGATAGTCAACGTACCGCGAGGAAGTATCATGAACCGCTTTATATGTGCGGCGTGTAATGGTCGCATAACTTTTCTCCTTGGACAAAAAATATGCCGCGCGACGATATCACAGCAAAATATATCGGTTCAAGTTCAGCGGATGAAAGGATTTTGTTCTACATCTACATTTACGTAATACTCTTCGAGCCGCCGCATGGGCGTGTGGCAGTGGCAGGGGGTGTTAGGTCACCAGCCGTGTAAGGGTGTAAGTTCTTTGGAGATGTAATGTGACATGAATTATAGGAGTGTATTTAGTGGAGCTCAATTTGTATTGTGGTCGCTTATTGCCCGCGGAGAGAACGAGTTTTTGCACCTAGGTGTTCGGCAGTGTATTTCTCTTAATTTATCGCTTCTATCACTCTTAGAGACGTAGTGAGGAGTCATGATAATATTCTCTATGTCGCTCTGAAAAATATCAGTTCTGAATTTATCAAGCAACGTAAGCCTAGCGTGTAGCCTCCGAGTCTCTAGGGGCTCACATCTTAATCCCTCTAAAAGTTGTGAGACACTATATGTACGCTCGTAGCAGTTTTTAACGAAGCGCGCTGCTTTCCTTTGTATTTCATTAATGATTTTTGTTAAATCTATTTGACCAGGGTCCCAAATGCTCACGGTGTATTCGAGGTGTGGCCTAACCAGATCGAAGTAGCATCTCTCTTTGACTTTTACATCCGAGGAACTTGTTTAGTTAGCAGGAAATGAAATACGCATTGGTGACTACTTAGAATGGCGGTGGAGGTCTGAGGAAATGGGTTTGCGTTCAACCGAGTTACCCGCTCCCTTGCATTAAGGGTTTGCGCCACACACTCTCATTTCATTTCCACTTTCCACCCCCGTCACATCCCGTCTTCTCTCCCCCCATCGTCTCGGCTGGAAAGGGTTTATTTTAAGGATGAGTCGATTCCAAATGTCGATTCTCGATTCCACCGATTCTCAGGCTTAGAATCTTCATCGAGAATCGATCGCCTGAGAGCGAATCTGTTTCCATCGACTCCAGATAGATAAATATTCAATTCAAATTTCATTTTCAACTTTTAAAGTTATTCAATTTAGAAAAAGTTATACAGTTTTAACCCAAAATACCAACCAATTATTTTAATACACTTGGAAACTATTTGCTTTTCAAGTCTCTAAATAAAATATGGTCATGTATTACTGTGTTGTAATTTTTAATTCAAATATGAAACATTGAATTCATATTTCATGTATTTTAGTTATCACAGCAAATTTGTCTCAGTAATTTTGGGTGTAGGCTATCAATTTGTACTTTTTATCCACCCTAATTAGCTGAGGATACATTTGCTATTTGTTAATAAAGATACTTTTTGAACGACTTAATTGTCTTTGTTAATGTATTCCTGCCAATACTCAAATTTAAGTAATAGTCGTACGCTACTGGTACATCAATATCCCACCTGTTACTACGAAAAAAAGTTGATGGAATCTGAATCGAAAAAAATTAGAATCGACTCATCCATATCTTGGAATTACCTTAACATCTGATATACCGTGGGGATTACGCATACAAAACATATGTGGCGCAGCAGTATAGAAACTAGGTTTTGTTTAACGTATAATAGGAAGGTCCTCAGATGTAAAAGTCAAAGAGAAATGCTACTTCGCCATGGTTAGGCCACACCTCGAATACGCCACGAGCATTTGGGACCCTGGTCAAATAAATTTAACGAAAATCATTAATAAAATACAAAGGAAAGCAGCGTGCTTCGTTAAAAACTGCTACGAGCGTACATATAGTGTCTCACAACTTTTAGAGGGATTAAGGTGGGAGCCCCTAGAGACTCGGCTACACGCTAGGCTTAGGTTGCTTGAGAAATTCAGAACTGATATTTTTCAGGGCGATACAGACAATATTATCATGACTCCTCACAACATCTCTAGGTCTGACAGATGCAACCAAATAAGAGAGATACACTGCCGAACAGAGAGGTACGAGAATTCGTTCTTTCCGCGAACAAAAAGCGATCACAATCAAAATTGAGCTCCATTAAATACACTCCTATAATACATTTCACCATTCCATCTCCAAAAAACTTACACCTTTACGCGGCTGGTGACCTAACGTCCCCTGCCACACGCCCATGCGGCGGCTCGCGGGGTAGTACGTAGATGTAGATCCCCACTTTATTTGGAACTGGGTACCATTAGTTTTTTTTATTTTTTAAATTTATCTTCACTATCCCGAATATAGCCCAATGGGCTAATTTACGTCGGGTGAATAACAGTAACAACGGACGCGACACAAGCACCCGTGTCCTGGGCAGATAATATTCTACCCAGGCGGGACTCGAACCCGCGACCCTCGGGTTAGCAGGCGAGGAATTTAGCCCGCTGCCACCGGGGCCGACGAGGTAATGCACGATTAGGTAATGACGATACCATTATCAGGTAATGCACGATTTTTCAGAGAGAGAGAGAAAGTAAGGGATCGTGTAGAAAGGGTGTCGCGTTCCCTTAGAGGGTTGTAAGCAGGAGGAGGGTGGGTGGTTTGATCAGGGTGAGACGCGGAGGGGGTCGCGTGAGAGGAAAAGGGGGAGGGGTGCACCTACTTCGCTCCCCCACCCCACCGCCGTGGGCACTTGCCTCAAATCGATAACATGGGATCCTCTCTCTCTCTCTTTACCCTTCCCTTCCCTATACAGCGGGGATTCCCTATAGCTACTGTTTTTCGCGCCTGCGCTCATGTTTGCGGAGAGGCGCGTTCCACCCCATCCCGAATTATTCGTGTGCATGACTCTCTTTTCCACCCTTTTTCGAGTTTCACAATGTGGAAATTTTCTTTCCCTCCCCCCCTCCCTCTTCCCTGCCCACCCGATACGGAAGGGTTGAGAATAATGGTAGCTTCGATGACTCGGGGAGGGGAGCAGTCGTGTATTTTTTTTAAACCGAACATTTCGTGGACCAGGGGAGAGTGGATTGTGCGTCCACTATTGTAAGTTCGCATCCGCTTCATGAACCGAATGCAGATGCTTTATGCCGATGTTAGGTGGATTATTTAGGGAGATGATGGATCTGCGATTTTTGCAGCCATGGAGAAATTCGCTCGAAATTTTGGGCATGTCTTCTCATGAACACATGCGCAAAGTTTCGAGCAATAAATTGAGGCAACGATTGCAAGAATTTAATATTCCTTCTTTCTCCCATCCGATATGGAGAATTTAAACCCTGTACCTTGATTGCAAGAAATTTGGAAAATCAAAAAATGAAACCTGTGCATTGATTCCGAGTAAATTAGGGGCCCAATTTGGGGTCTTTGGGTCCTTAGCAGACCTGAGGTCTACGTTTACGTAATACCCTGCGAGCCACCACGGGGGTGTGTGGCAGGGGGTGAAGATCACCAAACATGCAATATTTACCTACCTACTTAAATATATATAACATACACACGCACTCCCACTCTTTGGAATTGGAATATTCCCCTGTTGATGTTGGCGATTGGAACATATATTGAAGTTTGCTTGCTCTTTTACGACGCTATCTCCTAAGCAGTTCAGGTTCTATTATAGGTTTACCATTTTAAGTGAAGCTCGCCTGTATTTTCCTTATGTCACCGTAGGGATATTCTCTGGTCATGTATGTATACATAAAAAAATAAAAACATTTATTGTGCTCCAAAATAGTCTGCGTGTCAGTTTGACTTCCCCCATACTCTTGGTCCTGTGCCGATTTACTCTCCGAGTCACCCCTCTTGTAACTACTGGTTGTAATGTACACTTCATCCATACTGGTTCCCGTCATTGTGGTCCTTCCTATCTTCACTAAGTTGCCTCCCTCTCCTGATGTTATTCGCGACCTGCAAGTGAATAGCGGGAACCTCTCTCCGAGTTACGACATCTTCGTATGGTGCGTATTATTTATAAACATTGAGAGTCGAAGTTACTTGGGTACCATCCTTTGCTTTGCTGCTTTAGCCTCTTTACCCGAGAAAAACTGTCATTCGGTAGACACTCTAAGAGGCTCGTGTAAAATTAAAATGATATCATTAAGTCTATGTATCTAGCAGTCCATGTTACTAGGTTATGAATTTTGTGTACCAATTGCAATAAATATCCACGTGCTTTTGCAGTAGCGGAGGACAGCTAGATTTATAAAAAATTGTTATGATAAACATAGTAGTGTTACAGACTTGTTGAGGGAATTAGAGTGGGAACCTCTATCCAATTGAAGGGAGAAATATAGGTTAAATCTTTCACGAAAGTTTGATTAGACTATTTTTTGCCAGACATTGAAAATATTTTGCTAGAGCCAAACTATTATGGTAGAAAGGATCACAGGAATAAGATTAAGGAAATAGACCGCAGAACCGATTTAAGATGTCATTTTTTCTACGTACAATACGGAACGTTAATAGTTGTGATAGATCAGTTCTAGGATACTGCCTAGGTTAAATGTTTTTTCAGTAGTGCTAAATATCTTAAAATGAATTTTAGATACTAACCTTGCATGCAACCTCCGGCATGATATACTCCTGCATGTCTTGATACCTTGTAGTGCCATTTATTTGTCGCATTAATAATACTAATCGGTAGTGGTATGTTGAGTAGGGTACTGCATGGTAGCATGTTCTTCTACGTATCACTTTCCTGGTATGTGATCTGACTGCGTACCGTTGTCCTGACTGCTTTTGGCCTGCTTCTGGTATTCGGGTGAACGTGCGCAGTTATGATTTGAACTGAGATGAGTGCTGCATGCCTGGTGTGGAATCACCCCGTCCCACACACCCTAGTGGTGGCTTGCATGGTATATCGTCGATGTAGATGTAGATTAAATATAAATTGTCTGTTCGATACCTCTAGAAAGGGTCTATGTTCAAAGCGTTATGCTTCTTCCCCAGCGTGCGAGCATATAATTGTACTAAAAAGGCTTTTCAGATGCTTTTTTCGCTAATGAATATCTGAGACGGAAAATAAACTCAAGGATTTATAATTAATTTGTTGTTCCTCTGGTTGATTGGTGTACCTTCATTAGCTTGAAAATCCATCGGTCTACTGACAACCATTCTATTCCGTGACGTTATCTACCGAAAAGTTTAAGACGAAATCTTTCGAAACCGTCAAGCGCTGCTGCGCAATTGGTGGCTAGAAAGGTCTTCATAAAACAACGCTTTGTGTAGACTAAATTTTTCCGCATGTATTTAACAAATGGGGATCGGGTTGTTGTGGTGGCTAGAGTACTGGCTAACAATACGGACGGCCAGGGTTGAAATCCCTGCGGAGGTGGATGTTTTTCTGAGGAAATCCGATTCCTACTTGAGTATCCGCTGGAGGGCACTTAAAGTACAGTACTCCGTCTGTCGGATGAGACGTTAAACTGTGGTCCCCTTGGCGCCTTTCGTTAAGAGCGGGCTAATGCCGACGCCGGATTTCTATCCACCCTTCCTCCCTTCCCTATGGTGCAAATGACCTTAGCTGTCGGTCGTCTCCCCAAGTATCCAATCCAATGTAACAAGTTCCGACTAATTGACTGAGATGTTCATACTCTAGCTAGTGCTTTAACGTGTATTTCACATCCTCCTAAACTCATACGTTAACGTGTGCAACATATACATGATTGTATAATATTATATATCAGTGTCTGTTACTTATTTAGAAATTAAATGCGGCGATGGGCAGACATGGCTGAGTGACAACCCCTCCCCCCTTACCCGAGCAGTGCATCAAGGTGGGTGCATTCTCTCCGTCGTTTTCCCTCGCATCCCTTCCCCTCCCCTAACGCATCATCCTTTGACCCCTCGAAGCGTTGTATCGTTCGACTCTTTTAATTCCCCGCGACTCGTCCACAGATGGGCTCCGAAGAGAGAGGGTGGGAGTTGTTTGTTTGTGGGATTAGTGTTTCGTGACGCCTCCCTCTTTCGATCTGTCGTCTTTAGAGATTAAGTTCATCCGGAAGTTGTGGAGGTGTGATCGGGTTAGAGGGGAAGATGGAAATAATGGGATCCCCCCTGTGACTTTTATCAGTGTCAGTCGGAGTAGTTTTCTTCCCAGGTAGGTCTTCACCCTTCACGTGGGAATTTTTTTTCTTCCATCTCCGCTTGGGACTGAAGAAAAAGCTGTTGGTGTGCTGTGAAATGAGCAAGACAACGTAAGAGGAACTGTGTACCATGTGCTGCCTTTATTTTAAGCACTATCATCATCGAATTACTTTTTGGCTTCATTTCATTAAGTCCATATTGTTGTGTCCGCCGCCGCATCGTTAATTCTTGGGAGTAGAATAATAAGGGACGCTCTATCTTAACGCTTCTGCCTTCTGCTCCTACGTTCACTCATCCTGCTCTCCGTGATTAGCGTCAGTTTTTTCCGAAGCTATCCTTTCACTTGAGGAATTTAGTGGCCGCGTGAATAACTTGTTTCTTTGTATTCCTTACAATCTCTCACACAAATGCCATGAATTCAAATTTCTGGTTAATTCAGTACTCGGCTGTGTATTTATTTAACTTAATTACTCAATTTTATTTATTTATTACCTTAAGCAATTTCTGTGGAGAATATAAAGGGAAGTTTCAGGCTTGATGTGGTGAAAGGATTCCATCTTAAAGAATGAAAGTTATGCAAATTTCCACTTGGATCAATTTTAATCGACCTAGGTTTCGACGTACTACATCATCATCAGGCACAAATTTTACCACATTGTATGTTTTTCCCCATTACCCACCCGTCCCTCCCCCTCACCTGTACTTCTCTCACTACTCCACTCCCTCCGCACCCCCCCTCCCCTTGTCCCCTCCTTCATCCCTCTTCCCGCCCCTTCTCCTCTCTATCCCACCTTCCTGCACATTTTGTGTATATACCCTCTTGCTCTGTTATTTGTGCCTGATGATAATGTAGTACATCGAAACCTAGGCAGATTAAAATTTATCTAAGTGGAAATTTGCATTACTTTCATTCTTTATTCTGTGGAGAAGGCTATTTATAATTTTTAGGAGTACTTTTGGTATCTTATTGAAGTTATAATGTTGTTTACTGATAAATTTTAACTCTCTATCTTAAAATCTATCCATCTACAAAAATGAATTATATTTTTTCATTGTGGTATTATGACCATTTTTATGAGCTGAATGGAAGATTATAGCTCTCGCGATGAATGAATGAAGGCTTGTTATTTCATCTTGGAAAATTAGAATTTTATATTTCGCAACAATGCCCGTGTCCATCGAAGGCAGCTCTCCATAGTTACACTTGGTACATCTATGTATTACGCGGCGAACTGAAGCGAGGACGTATGACTAAGAGAGAGAGAGATTGCATGCAGAGAGGCTGTGGCAAAGAGAAATTGGGAGGGGTTGGGATGAAGATGGGATTTGAAATGTGTTGTGGGGTGAGTATGTTTATTATTGTATCATAAAGTTCAGGTGATGCGAGGTGAAGGGATGGTGGAGATAGAGGGAGAGGGGGGGGGTGTTTCGTGCGGTGAATTGTGGGAGAAGGAGAGTTGGCATTTGGTTGGGGTGGGTGAGCGACATACCTATAGGACTCTGAGGAGTGAAAACGTGTCTGGAGTCTAGGGTCCTGCGGCTGGGAGAGATCATTACGGATTATGCTACTTCCTTCCCCTCCTACTTAAAGCGATAGATGACCTCTAATAATAGTGGATGTCCAGTTCAGGAATGGGGTCGCTAACGTACACTTGCTGTTGATCCATCGCTATCGAAAGTATCGCTATCCAATCCACGGGTCATTCCTCATTTTGGCCTCCGAATCTCATGAACCGGAATGAGCGCGATCCTTTCGACCACTTTCGAGAAATATGCATAATCTCCCAGTCGGCGCAGCCTATCAGCTTCCTAAGACAATCATCTTCCCGTTATCATTGCAGCTGACTTACCGACTGCCCCGAGTGCCTGCGCAGCGCTCGCATGTTGTCTCTTTTTAAGTGCGTATCATTCTCTTCCACTCGACGCCTGGCTCCTTCATTATCGCTTTGTTGCCCAACTGCATTGCTCCCGAGCTCTTTAAGCTTCCTCTCCTTTTCCGTCGAGTCTTTTAACATATTTTGCTTCTACCGACGATTTAAATACTTAGAAATTGACGAGGAAATACATTCACCTGGAAAGGGAAATCGAACCTCTCGAAACTCACTTCGTAGTTTTTTTATTTTTCAATAATTCGACATTTTTGAGTTGAATGTCTTGTATTATTTTATTGGAGAAGCTTTCAAATACATGTGGAATATAACTTTTAAGGTGTTTCTATATGTTTCTTCATTTACCTGAGCACAAATGATTGCCATCGAGGACTTATACCTTCAATGGTACGGTTTGAATCTGCTTTACTTTCCTCGTCATTGTTTTAACATTGATATCCCAAAAGATGAGTTACTAAGGCATGCATCACAGCTCGGAGAATAAATCTACGCTTATTATTTTTTCATTTTCTTGTAGCTTACCTTTCCTCAATGTCAAAATTTGAGTAAGTTGTTTGGAATTGGTAATGCTCATAGCCGGCGGAGTGCTGTCACTTCTGAGTCATCACGATCGCGTTCATGTTCGGTCGTGTTCGTTCAAGTTCTCAGCAGTTCTTCGCATTCTCCATCTTACCTTCTCGCTCTTCAGTGAACCGGTTCTTCATGTCGGGACATAATAGCCGTGAAGAGAGTGAAAATTCGTAATTTTAATAAAGCTTTTTTCCCATTTCCATCCCTTCAATGCTGAAGGAAGAGAAAGTTCACGCTCGTCTCCAGTTTGCTGGTCTCAGTCTCCGGAAGGTGTCCCTGTTTTCGGCGAATTGATCGCTCTAAAGTGCGACCTCCCCTCTTTAGTTCTCCCGAAGTGAATGGGATGGCTTCCGTTCTCCCCCGCCCTCTCTTCCCTCAATGTTCCCCATTCGCCCCTCCCAACCCTTTCAACCCCTTCAACACCTCACGCCTGCACGTCCCCCGTTGTCGTCGTACCGACGCTGATCCCCCCCCCCTGCACCACTGTCATCGCTCGTGCCTCTCCCAGATTCACCTACGTCTCCGCCACTTCCCTTCTTTTCACTACTCTTCTATTTATATATCTCTCTTCCTCCTTCCCTCCCTGACCCCAGGTGGGACGACCGATGACCAGCATGTTTCATGACCAATGAGGGTTCATATTAAGATGAAATTGGAACACCGTGTATAATCCACACAAAACTTTAATGGTATACGCCCGACCGGTATCAGCACTTTCGTGTCATTCTCAAGGGATAACACAATTCGTTTATCTTTGCGAGAACGTATTTATATTTTATGTCGGAAGAGGGTGCGGGGAGAGATTTGGGGTTGAGGAAAGTATGACTAAGGGTGAAGGTTAAGGGTGAAACATCGGGCTGGAGGTGAACGCAACAAAATATATTCTGGAAGGGGGGGCAGAAACTTGGTAGAGAGGAGAATGATGTAATGGTACCAAGTCATTTAACAAATCGCCAACCAAACAGCTTAGCGTGCGTCATAATTTAAAAGTTCTCATTAAAATCCAGATTGGCACATTTGTCAACAACATGTAAAACATTCACTTTAAAATCAGACTCATAATTAAAATTTGCTAAATGATTGGCGAATACAGATTTTTTGTCACAATCGATAAAAGAATTAAAATGTTCTTTTAGCCCTTGCACTGAAGCTTCGTCCCGCCTGTCCCACATAAAAACAGTTGCAGCCCTGTGTATCACACTTCAAAATATATACACCACTATTTTACTTTATTTGGTTACGTCCACCTCTAGCCCGATGTTTTACCCTTAACCTTCATCCTCAGTCATACTTTCCTCAACCCCAATTCCCCCCTCCTCCCCTCCCCCCCTCTTCCGACATAAAATATAAATACGTGCTCACCAAAAATCGAATTGTATTGTCCCTTGAGAATGACATGGAAGTGTTGAAACCGGTCGGGGTCATACCATTAAAGTTTTATTTGGATTATACAAGGTGTTCTTATTTCATCTTTATATGAACTCTAAATTCCACAAAGTTAGCTCGCAAACCATTGAAGATGTACCAATGAGGGTCTTCACGAGAATCATCTTCGTGGGTGCCCTCTGAAACTTCGCCAATTAGAACTCGGGATTTTTTCCCATCCTCGTCTACTTGTGGCACTCGCCACCAGGGCGTGTGTGGCTGAGGGGGTTGTTGGAAAACCAGCTATTCCATGTTCTTTAGCGTCGAAAAGGTTTTTTTTTAGTTTGCAATAAGTAGGCTGTATTCAAATTTATTGGCACTCTACCGTGGTTGGTTCTGCTAGTGTTGCGATAAAGGATTATGTAACTCTCACCGTCCAAGTGTCTCTGTTAACACATGTGAGTGGTCTAATCCTGCGGCTCCCAAACTGAAGTACGTTCTTGGCGATTTAAGGTTCCGAAAAAAGTAGTATTTTCGCGGAAGTAGGTTCAAATTACAAAATACTGCCAATTACGAGCATTATTTATTTATAAAAGGGGTAAAGTTAAGGAAATCGGCCATTGCAGAGCACACAAATTGAAAATTTTCAGGGAACGCTAGTGTGAACTGCCAAATGTAACGAGGGAATTTTGTCGATACTATAAGTATCCTAGGGTCATATGTACCCATCACTATTTTTTCCGAGGGTCTCTATTGTGGATCAGTTCGGAGTGCGTCTCTATGGATGGTCGCTGACGAATTTCTCGTGGTGGGAGATACCATGGTGATTAAAAACTTGATTTACATCGAAACGCGTTGGAAAAGACTCGTTTTCTCGTAGGGAAGTCTTTTCGGGATTTCCACGTCTCGGCCATTGAATGGACTTTCAGCGTCACTCACACGTACGCCAGGAAACCATCGGATCTTCTTTCAATCGATTTCTCCGGTGGCTTGATTTGAAAATTGTCCTCATGTAGCAGCGATGCCGACTATAAGTGGTAGATGTAACAAATCTAGTCACGAAAAATTTATTTGCGATAGTCCCTGAAGAATAAAATGTCCGTGAATCGTGAGCTACAACAGCTTTCCTAGTTAGGAGCCTAGTCTCGCCATGACAGCTAAAATAACAGCAAAAGCGGTCTTAAGAAAAGCACTAATGAAATTCAAGAGTAAAATATTAGGTGAATTTTTGGAAGATAACCCTAAGGCATTTTTAGTCTTACGTGAGGTAGGTTCAATGGGATAAATCTACAGTAAAGTCTCTGAGAAACGGTTAAGGAGAAAGAGTTAGCGATAGATTAGAAAAAGCAAATATCCTTAACACATTTTTTCAAAATGTCTACACTTCATGCTCTCAGAATAACTCCGCTACATTGCCTTTCATATACAAAAATCCAATGCAGTCCATAAATATTTCATTTCGTGGCATAGAAAGTCACCTAAAATCCATTAACACGAAGAAATCTTCTAGTCCCGATGAAATTCCCGCCCGAGTTTATAAAGAATTGGCGTCAGAAATAGCACCGTACTAGAAAATAATATATGAAAAATCTCTAGCGGAACATCGTGTCCCCTACGATTATAAAATCTCGAACGTTACTCCTATCTTTTAGAGCGGCGATAAGGAAGATCCCAGTAACTATAGACCTATCTCCCACACGTCCATCTCATGCAAAGTATTATAACATGTAATCGCCAGCACAATTATGAGGTATTTAGACAGTCAGAACTTATTAATTCAAAGCAAACATGGATTCCGAAAAGGCAGGTCCTGTGAAACCCAGCTAGCCCTTTTTCTGCACGACGTTCTTTCCTCAGGAGAAAGGCTCACCCAGGTGGACGCGATTTTTTTAGATTTCAAAATAGTTTTCGATAAAGTTCCGCATTCAAAATTGCTTATTAAGCTAAAAGCCTATAGAATACATCACGATATAATGTGCTGGATTGAAGATTGCTTAAGTAACCGCGAGCAGAGGGTAGTTCTGGGTGGCGTTAGTTCAGATACAGTTTAAGTCATCCGGTGTACCCCAGGGAAGTGTCATCGGTCCCTTATTATTCCTTTTTATATTAATGATATCACCACCGTTGTTACGAGTAAAATTCGTCTTTTCGTGGACGACGCAGTATGGTACAGGGATTTTAACACAGTCTTATAGAATTGTGTTGAAGAAAGACCTAGAAGCTCTAAGCGGATGGTGCGACACTTGGCTGTTAGAATTCAATTTTAATAAGTCGTAAATTAGGATTTATTAAATAACACTAGGAAAGTGTGACGAGAAGGTAAAGGTGCGATGTTATTTTTCTCTCGCGAGACCTCACTTGGATTACGCCGCTAGTATATGGGACCCTTGCGAAGTAGGACTAGTTTCAGATATAAATCAAATATAGCGGAGGGCAGCTAGATTTCTAAAAAGTGTTATGAATAACGTAGTAGTGTTGCTAACTTGTTAAGGGAATTAAGGTGGGCACCTATACCCGTTCGAAGGGAGAAATAACGGTTAAATCTTTACGAAAGTTTGATGTAGACTATACGTTGCCAGACGTTCAACATATTTTGCTGAAGCCAAACTGTTATGGTAGGAACGATCACAGGAATAAGATTAAGGAAAAAGACTACAGAACCGATAGATTTAAGATGTCATTTTTTCCACGTACAATATGGGACCAAAATAGTTGTGATAGATCAGTTCTAGGATACTGACTAGGTTAAATAGGTTTTTTTCAGTAGTGCTCAGTATCTTAACATGAATTGTAGATACTAACCTCGCATGCAATCTCCGACATGATACACTCATGCATGTCTTAGTACCTTGTAGTGCTATTTATTTGTCACATAAATAATACTAACCAGTACTTATATCTTGAGTAGTGTGCTGCATGGTAGCATGTTCTTCTACGTATCACTCTCCTGGTTTGTGGTCTGATTGCGCAACTTTGTCCTGACTGCTTTTGGGCTACGCCTGGCGGCGCGTAAAGTAAACGCGTATAGCGTTTAGTGTAACTGACAGAATAATCTTAGTGTGTGTCAAATATTTGAGTTATTTTCGGAAATTACAGATACGTTTGTCGACTGTATTAGCTTGCGATAGGACAGCGGTAGCGGGTGAGTTCCCGTCTGAATTATGGCATGGTTTTCCTCACATGAAATGAACCAAAGTCAATTTGATTTGTATTTCGACGTGTGCCGTTGTTGCGTAAGATGTTTATTTTTCTAGGTGAAACCCGAGACGAGGGCAGAGGAAGACGTGGAGTGGGGTACGATATCGCCGCGTCGTCATCAGCGTCGTCACTTGAGAGCCTCGTCCACATCTGTGTTAATTTCTTTTGCACGCGCAATTCGAGATTGTCAACAGCTTGGCTTAAGATCTCTTTCAAGGCTGCCGTGAAGGGAAACTTTCTTCTTCGTCAGCAGTTATTATAATCCGCGTCTGAAATCATGAAAATTCACATTACTCCAAAAGTACATCTCTCTGTTACATCGCACTATTATTTCCATCGTTAATTAGCACCCAATTGATTTAAAGTGAGAAATATTTGGGTGTAAATGATTCTGAATAAGCATAATTTTTTGGCGTTTCTTGATGAAACTATACCAAGGAGATGAGCATCACTTCGTAAAATCGGCGTTTAAGATTCAATTCCTACCAAGTTCTCGACTTTTTTAGCCTCTTTGGAGGTACACGAATAAGTAGCTCAGCTGAATCTATACTCGTATTCATTTAAGGTCAGGTACTTATACATGTGCTTTTGCCTTGAATATTATTTGAAATGGTTAAAACCTGGGTCGCAATGAAGAATGCTCCGTCAATTTTGGCCGATGTATTGCATGCCACAGTCATCACACATGAGTCTGTATACTCCACTTTTGTTAAGGTCAACGTTATTCTTTTCAGAATGAAAAAGTATTTTTCCAACTGTCTCAGCGTTATTAAATGACACCGTAACCTCACCCTCTGGAATTATATTTCGTAATGTATGCGATACATTCCCAAGGAATGGCTGAGTAACTGGCTGCGTTTGGGTTTCACTTTGGTCAATAGAATGTCAAGTTGTTTGATTAACGACATTGTTCGAAGAAATAATTAATGGAATAATGAGTTTATGGAAATACTTAGAAGGAAAACCATTCCTGACAACTATTGTTAAAATTTTCATAAGCTCTTTGCTATAATTAAAAACTGATATAGGAACTTAAATCGTTCTGTAAATCGTGTATCCATGAGCAGCTGCTTTATGTTCATGATTATTTGCTGAATCATATGGGATGATTCTATCAAATAAGGTTAGTTTTCTAAAAATGGAAAATTCTCTAGATCCGTCTCTTATAGAGATCGTCAAATCTGAAATTAGGTTATCTCCTAGGTCAATGGTATAATTAATAGAGGTATGTAAAGTGAGTAAAACTGTTACTAGGGCCTGTAATTGGCGTCATGTACCCGTCCATGAACATAATACGTCGTCTACGTATTGAAACCATTGAGATACGCGTTTTATGCACATATTTTTACTGTCCACATTTTTGAACTCCTTATCTCTCATGTAGCTGCTTGTCTGCAACTTCAGAGGTTAAGCGATAATTGAACATAAACTTTGATATTTTGAAATTACCTATGTATTATCCGTGAACATTTTATAGTGTACGGCAACAAATACAACTGCGAAAAGTAAAAAAGTACCCAATGGATTGCTACTGAATGACAATTAATTCGTTGGAGTTCAATGTATGATCTAATGCTTCATCCTAATAGATGGAGGCTCAGGAAATAAGAGGAGATAAAACATGATAACTTGAGCATTATGCCATTGTGAATTATCGGAATTTGTCCATTTCGGCTGCAAGTGACATCCCTACAAGCAACTGTCGTTGCTAGTCCCGCATTTCTAGACTTTGATTGATCAGTGAGTCGCCTTACTATCGAAATTCATTCTATCGGAGAATATGAATATTGCGCCTCTTAAATTTTGAAGATTTATGCTTGGAATAAAAGGGAGCTTAAGGTAGTTAGAGCGAAATATCATTTTACCTGGAAATCAATGAATTTCGTCTCATTTTAAAGAAAAATACATCACCCTTCCATTTAGATAGAAAATTCAACCCCTTACCTCATTATTTTCCGAGATATTTGCCAAAACACATCTGCCCTTTTACATGGGAAATGGTACGTGTATGCACTCCAGAGAGACCTTATATTAAAAATGAGGCATTTCCTTAGCTTAGGTCTCGTTAATTAATCAAACGATGTGTAGTTTGTGTGTTTTCTCAAGAATTTTTGAAAATTAATCATACTGTCACAGCAGTAAATTCTTCGGGATCACAATAAACCTTCCGTTTTGATGGAGTTTCAAAGGTACCGCGTGAAAAAAATGAGTCATGTTAAAGACTTATTTAAATATTTTCATTTGATTGCTTGCCATATCTGCCATGTAATACTATTTTATTGTACCATTAATAATGCGATATTTAATTGGTAGTATCAGGCGTAACTTGGGGGAATATGTTAACATTAATGATAACACTTGACTTTGTTTTCCACCTATTTTTATTTGTAACGACCCGGGTTTCGACGTTCAACGTCATCTTCAGGTACGGGCCGGGCCGGAGCCGTCCCGAGTAAGCGTGGCTGTTCGTCATTCCTTGTTCCAATTCTTAATTCGGTGAGAATCACCTGAAGATGACGTTGAACGTCGAAACCCGGGTCGTTACAAATAAAAATATGTGGAAAAACAAAGTCAAGTGTTATCATTACAATGCAATATTTAATTTGTGTGTCTCACAATTGGTGAAATTAAAACGTTTGTATCGAATATGGTCTCTATTATGACTAGGGAATTATCTCGCTCGCACTGCCTAAATTTTGGATGCAGCCGTCCCTCCCTTCCCCCCCCCCCTCCCTCAGTCTTGGTAATGGATGGATTTAAACCAGCGAACGGGCGCCGGAGCCGTCCCGAGTCAGCGTGGCTGTTCGTCATTCCTTGTTCCAATTCTTAATTCGGTGAGAAAGGAGGCGGAGGCTGCGTGCGCCGAGGGGAGGGAGCGAGCTGAATGGAGAGGGGAGCGGATAATGGAACGGTGAAGGGGGAGGGAAGGAATGGAACACGAGAGGGCGGCTTTGGATGAGGGGAGCATGCAGGGGGGGGGATTGTAGGGAGGGAAGGAGGGAAGGTTTGCCGGCGGTAGAGAGTGAGGGGTCTTTACCGAGTGGTGAATTCAGTTCGCCGCCGCGCGCGACTCGAGGAGCATCGGTCGTGTGTGCGAAGCCGGTCTCGCGGCCGGCGGAATTTTTTTCGGTGCCTTTTCCTCCTCGCTTTGTATTTGCGCCGCTGTGCCGTGCATGGGTGGTCGTGTCGTGTCGTGCGAAGATAGTGAGCTCTGGTGGGTCTACCTCTACTGCATATTTGTGTGTGTTCCCTCTTCTCCCCCCTTCTTGCGTATTGAACCGCCAAAGTGACGGTGCTGTGCCGACCGGTGCTTGTCCCAGAATTTGGACGGCGAAAGAGTGCCTAACCCCTGCTGCTGTGTGACTTTTTGGTACGAATTATGTCTCCCATGTGTGTTTAGTTTCAGCTCCTCCATTACTCCTTCCCAACGTCTCTCTGTTTCCACGTCGAGGCAAGACAAAGGGCTCGGAAGCTTCTGTTTTTCTTCCAGTGATATGCATGTATGCTCTGGGCCGTTCCGTATCGCCCTTTTGTGTCTCTTCGACGGAACTATTGGAGTGTGGAGCCGAGCGAAAGTCCGACTCTCTCTGTCGCACAAGTTAAAAGGAGGAGGAGTCGGATAGGTTTGTTTTCGGAAACGTGGTTTTTGGACCGACGATTCGTGAAGTGTCTCTCCTGGGCTGTCACTGCATGGCCTGGAAATCGATCCACTCGGCTCCGCAGTAACCACGACTTTGCGTGGAGGGAAGTTGATTCGTCGTATTTCGATCGCCCAATCTCTTGGTAAACGGATTTGATCTGATCTCTGTGGTTTCCTCCCTCCCATCGTCACCCCAATCACGGTTTCTCCCTCCCCGTCAAGGTGTTATTGTTGTACTAATCTATCGCCTCGTTGGCGTCGTTCTATCCTGGGGAGAAAATTGACGTCCCCATTCATTTTCAGTCTCTTCCCCTCCGTCTGTGACACGGTTCCCGCTGCTCCGGAGTGATCTTATTTTTACTCCTCCCAATGAAACACGTCTTTTCGGCCTTGCCGCATCTTTAGCCCTCTTTCTGTGCGGTGGAAAAAGGTTGAAGGGGAAGGAGGACAGCCTTTTTCTCTCGGGGTTCCTAGACGGTGATTGACTCGACTGTTTTTGGCACGACTTGTTATTGCGAGCGTCGATTGTTCTTCCCCCTTTCCCTTCCTCTGCTTCTGCCACAACTCGGATCGACCGACCCGTGGCGTCGCGTTTATCGCCCTTTCGGCCGGCGATATTTTTTTCCCTCCGTCGGCAGGGGAAAGGGGGCGGGTGTGGGCTGTGAGAGGAGGGGACGGGGGTGGGGGCTGAGAGGGGGGGCGGGGGTGGGGGCTGTGAGAGGAGTGAGTTTTGGGTCGTAGCCCGTCGATACCCCTTTTTCCTTGGCGCAGTGGACGAGGGAAAAATCTGCACCCCGCCTGCTTCCTTTGCCGCAGTCCGTCGAACCCTTTCCTCGTCTCATCTCCTGACTGTGTGTGTTCGTCTCAATCGTGGAAGCAGTGCTAAAAACACCCCGAAGACTAGGGTGTCCGACTGTGTTGGTTTGTGCGGGGTGCCATCGGGTGCCGGCCGGCGTCACCACCTCGTGAGGAGTTCCGCCCGGCGCCCCCGATCGTCCGGGGCGCCGCCCGTCGAGGATTCCGGAGAAGCTGCTCTGCCGTATCCGCGATGGAGTTCACGTGCAAACGGTCGGTACCGCACTTCGCTGGCACCTTTAAATTTCCCATTCATCTCCATGTTTCCCTTTAAGCGTCCTCGAGGGTGATGACTAGACGGGGGCTGATGGTCATCAAGCATGCTGTGAATTCAAATGAAATCCGGCGAGGTTTACTCCCAAGTGCTCCCAAGGGCATCCGGTACAAGGAGCCTTTTTTAGAAGTTTCACCCTGTTTTTCATTTTCGACGCCTCGGTATCATCCTTAAGAACATACTTGTTACTGCTTTCGAGGTCCAATGGTGTGATTTTTGGGATTGGAAAGAAGTTTGCACATAAGTTCCAAAGGTTAACGTGAAAATTTCGAAAAGCGTTGAGAATAAATTTTGGGCGGAAAATTATAAGTGGAAGTTTTTTAAAATTAAAATAAGCATAAATTTACCTGCAAAGAAAGTTTTGGGAAATATATATTAGTTAATGTGTATCAATATGTTATACTAGAATAGGGCATGCGGGATGTGCTTAGGGTTGTAGTTAGCTTGTTCTCAATTAGTTGTGCTCTTAGATTTAACGTACCAACCTGTCGAACAGCCTGACTTAGTGAAAGCTACTACATATAAATTCTTTGTGTTTATGACTTCCGAATTTATCTGAAAATTAGCCCCTTCTGACTCTATAAATTTTGCAATTTGTGGTTCTTTACCGATATAGTTGAGTTGGTATGGACATCCATCCCTCTGGGCCCGTCGATCCTCTTCAACGAGTGCCACTTCGTCATTTAATCTTTTGTCTCGACATAATTCCTGACAGTCCTCAACCCATCGCGATTTTGTCCATCTTCTTTCATTTCTCCAGCCTAATTATCACATCCCACTTTATCTATACCTGTCACCTCTTATTCTGCCCTCAAGTTCTCACTTCCTCGCTCGTGCAGTGCTCAAAATTTTCCCCAGTAGATCGTGACTCTTGAAATGTTTGGTTTCACACCTTAGCTCGCCTGCCTGTTACGATGAGAGCGTTGTTTTTTTTAGGCTCCCGCATTACGTTAGCAAGCAAGACGCGTTAAACTCTATGACTTAAATAGTATAGCTATTTCTTCATCGAATGCTTAAACAATAAACGAAGCATTTATAATTAAAAGTTTCAACTTAATTCACCATTCCGCTTCCCCTATTATAAAATATTTTAATAGTTTTGACGGGTGAAATTTGGCTTGCCATGAATTACCAATTACAAATTTTCTATTTTCCGAAATATTGTTAAGAAATCTGAGAGTTTTCAATGTGCACTCTTATTCGATTTTTACCAAATGTGTCAGGTATTCAATCAAATTCTTCTTGATCCCAGAATTTTGCATGACCTCAGATTAAGTGTTGATCTTTTTGTGATGTCTCTGCAGTGGACTTTAAGACATGTTGTCAAACAGTACGCAACCGGGGGTAAAAGTATTTGTTTTAAATTAATCTTATCAATGTTTATGCTTTTTCCTTCAGTGAGGTCTGTTGCATTTGCCTTTTTTAGCTTAGTGGTAGATGTGCAAGGACTGAAACGTTAGTTCTCGACACAACCCCACAAAGCGTTGACATACATTCCTTCAGTTGACCACTATGGCGGTAAAGTATATTGCACGAGGCGTACGTACGGAACCCAAATTTGATGACCCACTTTCGGGTGGTTCACTGACAAATGAGTGAGCATCAGCGTGTATTGTTGAATTCGCTGCTTGCGACGGGGTCTCTTTATCCAAAACGGATGATAAATTTCGTGGATGTGTCCATCCCTCTTATTCGAGGTTTTCTGGCAGCGCCTCGAGTCATGCTAAGGTTGCCGTTAATTTTTTTCTCACCCAAGCTTATCGATTGTGTTGTGACGTAGTCACGAACGTTTCTCATTCACGTGCTAATGAAAAATGGTCGGCGGTTGTGTTATTATATATTTTCGATTGCATTTGGGGTTGCGCAGCCTTATTTCATTGACGGATATGATGAATGAATTACAACTGGCCTCCAGAGAGTGAGCAGCCGCTCACAGCCTCCTTCCCGCCATTCCGTTCTCACCGAATTCCCCCATCCCTGTGTTGGGTGCCATTCGATTGCCGACAAGGACGCAGCAAATGAAACAGTCAACATTCTCCTCACCCTAAGCTAATGATTTCTGTCATCATGCAATGAGCGTGTCGAGAAAAGAAGGAACGTTTTTTTTAACCGCGATAACTAGGTGTGTCTACTTACCGGGATGTCTTATGTGTCATACGTCCATAGACATTTCTATTAGTTCTGTTGTGATTTTGATATAAAGGGCTTAGAATTGCACGGTGCATCAATCTGGACTGTACTTAGGAATAGGAAAGAGGATGAAGTGAAGCCCTGTGGAAGATGTCGGGAAGTGCGATGTAGGATTATGAGAGGAGAAGAAAAGGAGAGAGGAGAAATTCTGGACATGCGTACGTGTGAAGAGGGAGTTGACGAATGTAAAGGAGACGGAGTATGAAGAGATAATACCTGTCAGTGGCGAGAATTTAAATGTAATGATCAAGAAGGGAAATTTTATCATGTAATGAAGGGGGAGAAAAATGATAGACTTTACGGACGAGATGAACGTGGTAAGTAAGTTTGCCGAAACGAAGGAGCATGAAGAAGTATGAAGAAGTTAGCGATTTTGCCAAGAAGTAGCCGAGCAGATTGCGGTAATCCTGTATTCATCCTCATATACCTTGATTGCAAGATTCCCTATTTTATCAACTTTCCCTTTAATGGCTTTCAATTATGTAAGCATAATTTGCTGAACGACTGACGAACCGAACAACTGAATGGGCTGAAATCAAAAAAAGCTGGCCAAAAATGATTTTTTTCACTTTTTATTTTAAATGGGGCACTAGCATTTCATAACAGTTCAAAATCCAAACTACAATAGCCTAAAATAGTATCAGTGATTTTTAACGCCAGAAGAGATCTTTGAAGTTTGGAAAAAATTGTCACAATTTCCATGTCTTTTTTTCGTGAGAACTTGAGAGATAAATTTTTTATCGTATTTTATTTTTAGAACTTTTTATTAAATATTTAAAATACAGTTTTTTCAGAAAGTGAATAAAAAATTTAGGTTCTAATTGATTCGAACGAAGGATGTTTACACTAAATTAAATTATGAAATATCTACTATAGTTTCGTAAAAAAAACCTGCCCCAACTTCCCTCCCCCCTCCACTACAGGCTATTTATGTGCGATAAGAACGGGCCGCCGTCCGACGCGGAGTTGAGGTGCGGAAATTTTATATTTTGTTGTAGCCAGCGTAAACTTAATGAAAACTTAAGAAAATCACTGATTTCTACAAAGTCTTCCTCAATCCTCATTCCATAACTATGTTAGATCTTTTCAGTTGCTAACCTGAAACTTCTATCGCTAGGACGTTAAGAAATGGTAGGTTAGCAAATAAGTTCTTCTAAGGTATGTATTATCTATTATGATCGCGTTAATTTCTCATTGTAGGATAGTTCATTATAGGCAAATTTTTACTACAATATTGAGAGTTTTATTTAAACAAAATCCTATGATGGGATCAAAAATGAATTTTAGGAGAGGAAAATTTAATCCAAGAATTATTTAGAACAAAAATTGAGTTTTTTAAGTACATCTCGAAGCGTTGAAACGAGACAGTAAGTGTTGACAATTATGCCCCGTGCTTTTTCCCTGATCCCTAGGATTAGTCGGAAATTTTCGGAAAGTTAACCATTTGTTGCTAAGAATATACATTCCAAACTTAACCATTTACTATCAGAATGTTTCTTGCATAGGTATTAGATTAGGAGTTCTTCGCACTTCCTCACACAAATTAGGTTTCGACGAGAAACTTAGTCTAAGAATTTAAACTTTTTATATGCGCTGTGTTCTGGGATGAAAATAGTCCATTCCACATCATCTGATTATTGCTCCTGCACCATCTCCCTTAACGGAAAGCTGCATCCATGAAATTATACGCCACCCTATGGACACAAGAGGCTACTTATTCACGGGGCGTCTACTACAGGGGCATCAGTTCTCCCCATAGGTCAACTATTGTTAGAGGAAGCCCCTTGGATACGAAACACGAGTATGTACGCGAAAAATTTCGCTGTCCGCTTATATTCAAAAATATTTTCTAAAGGCTACTCATTAATGCATATCTGTCGGCAAATGATAGAGCAAAAGTATATTAGGGTGAAATGCGTCTATAGAAGCTCAGGTGTTCCTCTTCGTTTAGGTGCCAACCACTTCTGATGAAAAGAGTGTTAGTATTGGTTTGTATTAACACTGTCAGTAGTTCATTTCATTCATATTGTTTATCATTTATTAATGGACTATACATTTTACAGTAACCATATAGCATTTTAAAATACTTAAAGGAACCCATATTGTGATACCACTATAATTCGTAAAGAGAGATTAGCTTTTTTCAATGCCAGGGTGCAGGGAATTGATTATTGGATTTTTACCATTACCGCTATTTTGTTATCACATCAGAAAATGACATTCCAAAACTTATTGTAATGAACCTATAATAAAAAGCTCGGGTTCGCCTATTAATGTGAGAGGTATTAACCATTTCAGAAGAAGATAGTGATAGAAGCGATTTTCATGAATACTGTCCATTGTTCAGTGCATACGTATTAATTATGATTGATTATTTTTTATGTATTTTTTTACTATCTATTCATCATTAAAAAGTTATTTGAAACAACTTCGCTTGTAATTATACTTTTACTCTTAAAGTGATATTAGTTTTTGTTGCTGATCGGGTACACGGAATTGATTTTTTGGTTTTTTACCATTTCCGCCATTTCGTTTAATAAAAGACATAGGATGAACATTTTGGCGCAATATCACTAAATTTATGCTTGGGAGCCTACACTTAATTAGCTGAAAAGATTTTGTTGTATTAAATTAAAACCATGGAAGATATGATTTTTGGCCAGCTTTTTTTTATTTCAGTCCACTGGGTGACGGTCCAACGGGGACAAGGGAAATGGGATATTTTTCTTTTACCTATTTGTATTATTCTATCTAAACTGAATCAAGTTATGGCGTATGCCATTTCTTCGAATCCTTCCTGCTTCTCACAGTAATCTTATTTGATCATTTTCGCCAAACATTCAGGTCTCAGGTAGTTGCGTGAAGTAGGTATACATATGTGATGGTTGCTTTAAACGGAATTCACCTCAAGGCTTTTGTTGCCGGTCGCACTTCATAGAGTTCGTGTTCTTTCTTTTGTTATTGGAAAATTTTTGAAGTCTTGATTTTTTTATTGAGGGACTATCTCTTCATGAATGAACATTGGTATTTAAGAAAAATTTATACAATTTTTTTCTTTTTGGACCTGTACTTTTGTATGTACATTTCGAAGCTCGAAGCGAAGTCCTTTGGAGCTGACAGTATTTAAGTTAGTCCGAGCGACAAATCAATTTACTTATAATACAATGAATTTAGTCTCACCTTTAAAGACAAATACCTCATCTATCCAATGACATAAAAAATTCTACCCCTTACCTCATTACTTTCGGAGATATTTGCCAAAAAATACCGGCCCTATTACATGGGAAATGGTACGTGTATGCGCTCCAGAGAGACATTATTAACAAAATTAGGAATTTCTAACACTAAGATGTCGTAAAAAAAACTAGCTGTGTGTAGTTTTATGTTTTCTCTGCTATTTTTGAAAATTAATCATATTGTCACCGCAGTAAGTTCTAGAGTATTGCAAAAAACCTTTCGTTTTGAAGGAGTTTCAAACGCACTGCACGAAAAATATGAATCAAGTTAAAGCCTTATTCAGATATTTTCATTTAAATTCTTACAATTTCTGTCATATAAAACTATATTATTGCACCATTAATGATGTAGTATTTAATTGATGTGCCCTACAGCTGGTGAAATAAAAACTTATAATTCGAATATGGTCTCTATTATGACTAGGGAACTATCTCGCTCGGACTACCTAAACGCCACTTTTGTCATTTTTCAATTCAGCTGACTACCCATTTCCTCTTTTTTTTAATTTATCGCTGTGTATTTACTTAAAAAATGAGGAGATCTTGTGGCTATACTTGGGGAAAAATCCTGTTTTTTTTCCAGTGCGCGGTAAAAATCAGTTCAATAAAATTCCTTAATCATTCCTATAGTTCTTTGTCGCATTTAGATTGGAAGGGAACTCGACCTGTCGTCTAGAGGGGGAGGGTAATCGTACTCCGCCCCCCCCCTCCCTATTGCCTTCGTGGTTGAAATTGAGTTCCTTAGGTTGCTTCTTCTTGCACCTCTAATATGTATAATATTTGCCTTTTAGAGGGCTTGGCTCGGTAAAAGTTACGCCTAAATCGGGAAAAAGGTTTTAAAGTTATTGATACAATGCATAGCGTCTCAGAGAAAAACCAGGAATTGATCTCGTATTGAAAGAAGTTAATAGTATTTAATGACATCAGTTACTTCTTTCTATAATGTCATCACATTATTTTCAATCGTATCTTGCTGTCCGCAAGAAGATAAATGCCACTCTGCTGTTACCAGAAAAATTTGGGTTAATTTCCATGTCGATTGGGTCTCGCCATTTCCTGCTTGCAGTTCGGCTTGTCTCTGTAAAGGAGATAGACAATTCCTATCCTTATCTTAGATTATCCTATTTGAATTTTATGCATTAATTTCGTTGTTGCTGGAATCTTCTTGACTTTATCTTTGATTGTTCAAAGTCAATTGTCTTTAATCGTCGGACAAGTTTTGGAGCGGATTATGATAGTCCGCTTTTAACTTGGGGTTCTTATTTTGGATTTTTTGAAAGTTTGTTTGTTGGTGCACAGAACCAGTAACTTCTGGAAACACCGTCGCTTCTTTTCTTTGGGACGGCGTTCAAAAACGGTCTAGAAATGGTTCGTTAGATTGATGTTTCAACAGCCTAAGTAATTGCACGTCTCTGTTCTTGCTCGTTCGTTGGGAGGACTCACTTTTGAATCATTAAAAATGAGCACGAATGAGAATGAGGACGAAGGAGCCACATGTAAGTGAGAGGTGTCCATCAGCATGGATGCAAACCAAAACCTGCTGATCTTTTAAATGTTTTCGTTTTAATTCAGGAGTTCCCGTCTCTGTCAGAATATCTCCCCAGTCACTTAAATCACTTAAGCGATTTAGGTCGTGGTTTGATTTGTGTGAGATTTTTCTTGTGTCTTTTGGCACGTGGCGGTTGGACTATGCTTGACGTAAAAAGCAGCGTTTCTTGAACAGTCACGCCACATTCGTCCAGTTTTTGTGTGAATAAGCGATAAGCTAACGGCTGATTCCCCAGTTTTGCCCTTGATGCTCGGCGTGGAAGAAAGGAACCCTACAACTCGCCGTAGAGAAACCTAAGCCGTTTAAATGTGATACCATCGTTTATTATTTACTTTTCACTGAAAAACTTCCTAGAAAATCAATGCCATTGACCTCTAGTTTGGCTGTACACCTCTGTGTTCCTCAGCTGCCATTTGAGATTGATTTTATAATTTCCTCGCACATCTAATTCCTTCACCCTGATTAAAATATAACAATAGGCTCACACATTGATAGTTTAAAAGTCATTTTTAAATATGAACATTAAAATAGTCACATGAAAGTCACATTTATATTTATGGGATTATTTTACAGACTCTCATATAGCAACATGGTTTCCCCAAACGCCTGTGATTCCTGAATTTGATTAGTGTTTTCTTTTCAATATTCCAAATTTCTTTCCTAGGCCTTGTGATACCTTCTGGCCATAGCTGTAGCTAATCATTTTACTTCTCTCTTCATTTGTCATAGTCAATTTTAGCGACATGGCGGGGAAAACAATCGTTATGTAGTTGGCGGTAAATGGATGTTTGTCTCTTTGCTTGTGTCCTCTCGCGTTCTGCTCGCGGCGGAATCCTCTGGAGGTAGGTTGTTTGCGTGTTGGGCCTGGCGGGGGAACCCTCCCCTCCCACGCCGCCTAGGATCATGCGTCTGACGCAGATTTTTAGTTTGGTGATGGACTCTCCCGTATTTCTATAGAAACAAGCCGTTTCCGGACACATTCGAAGTGTTTGCGAAGAAAGATAAAATCGCCCGTTATCGCTTCGCCAGAATTTGTGCACGACGTCAGGTCAATACTTCACGAATGGCATGTTGTTTCCTTTGCTATTATCGCTGAAGGAAAACGCTGAACCGTTTGCATCGGAATTTCACTTTTACCGCGTCCATGTCTCCTCACAACCCTTGTGGCAAACTTTAAAAAGCTGAAACTTCGTTTCGTCTTTTGTGAAAACAGGTATCGGCGTATTCGATGAAATCTATTGCTTCTTATCAACTATAGTCTTTGACAGATTTTATTCGAGTATAGTTTTGCTCCAACTGCTGTACTCGACCTTTGTCATGGTAATATCGTGAGCCATAATTTTGTGATAGTAATATTCAGTTCTTGATCTATGTTATTACTCAACGAGGCTACTTTTGTCCTAAGCTTGAGAAAAGAGCAATTAGTACATGGTTTTGTTTCTTTGTTTCTTTCAAACGACAAGAATGCTCTATTTTAGGTCGCTAAAATCTTAATTAAAAAATAAGGGGACTTTAAAATAGGATGCGCCAAAGCGCTTGTGAAGCTTATGATACCGAGATGAAGTCACTTATGCTATTATGAATCTTAATAATGTGTGGGATATGGTAACAAAGGGGATCGGGTGGTTGGTCTGTACTGGCCAACCATTCGGACGGCCAGGGTTCAAATCCCTGTGGAGGAGGATGTTTTTCAGAGGTAACCTGATCCCTACTTGAGTGTATTGTGGATGACACGTCTGTCGGATGAGACGCTAAGCCGTGGTCCCCTTGGCGCCTTTCTTTAATAGCAGGCTAATGCCGACGCCGGGTTTCTATCCACTCTTCCTCCCTTACCTGGCCCCCGTTGGCGCAAATGACCTTAGCTGTCGGTCGCCTCCCCTAACATCCGATCGATCCGGTTACAAAAAATCTTATTGAATTTACGATTTTAAAATTGAATTTTCTTTATTCCGTATAATAATATGGGATGGATTACTGATGCCTCGAGAAAAAATCTACTCGGTAGCACTCTCGAAAATATAAAGTACTAATTATTTATTACATGCGCTACATTTGTGAGTAAATAGTTCGCACACTCACCGATGATTCTTCAGTCGGCTAGGGGGACGTTTCATCGCGCGATTCATTTCTCTTTGTGACAAACGGAGAGAGGACCCTTTTCCCTGCGTTTTCCAGCTTCTACGTTTCAAATTAATCCCTTTTTAGTCGCGGCACGCTCTCGCATCGCCCTCAATCTGCGAAAATTAAAAAAAGGGCAACCCCTTTCCCGTTCCGCAACGACACAAGAGCCTGCGGGTGAAAATACTAAAAAAAAATGGCCGCTACGAGGCTTCCTACAGCTCGTCCTAAATCGATTCTCGGCAGGGAAGTCACAGAGACGGCGGCGGCGGCGAAGATGACAGGCGGAACGGAGAGAGGAGAAGAAGGTGAGGAGGAGGAGGAGGAAACGGATGGAACGGGGAAAGGATAGAGCGAGTGGCGCGCACGAGAGGGACCGGTGCGGGGGCGGTGGGTGGGTGGGTGAAGGCACGAGATACGAGCGCCTGGCGAGGGACATTGTTGGTCGCACGTGCTCCGAGAACCACGACAATGGCAGGGCTACGAGAGTAAAGCGATTCAGGGTAAAGGGGGAAGGGGTAGAAAGGGAGGGGGAGAGGCTGAAACCGATACCGAAAGCGGGTGGAGTGTTTGCGCGAGGGGGAACCACGGGGTGTCGAGGTGCGGAGTGAGGGTTGGAGTATATGTGCATGCACGTCAATGTCGGAGTAGGGATGGGGAGGGGCAAGGGTCTCACTCGCAGCGGTGGCAACGACCTGTTTACCCTCTGCAGCCCAGCATCTCGACTACCCTTCACTCTCTCCCTCTCTCCCCCCTGCTCACACCATAACCCCTTCTCCGCTCCTTGCTTCCCACCTCTCTCTTCTCGTTTTCCTTTCTCATTGGATCCGTGAGGGAGCGGAGAAGTGGAGAAGCTGATGGAGCCGTCGCCATGAGACCCCTACCTCGCGTCGATGGAAGATCGAAGGAGAGAGTCCAGTATCGCGAAATGGAACTCGTTCGACGCGGGAGCACGGGACCACCCTCTCGACCCTTTGATAAATGCTCTTCGACACTCAATCCTCGTGTGGACCGAGTGTGAAAAACTCAACTATTTCGTTAGGGAGCGCAGAGCGGAACAAATGGCTCTCGCAACTTCGAGATTCCTTTTGAACGTATTTTTTTCTATTACATGTTCCACAATTCATCGCATGTCGGCCCCGGTGGCGGTGGGCTAAAGTCCTCGCCTGCTAACCGGAAGGTCGCGGGTTCGAGTCCCGCCTAGGTAGAATATTATCTGCCCAGGACATGGGTGTTTGTGTCTCGTCCGTTGTTACTGTTATTCTCCTGGCGTAAATTGGCCCATTGTGCTGTATTCGGGATAGTGAAGATTTAAAAAAAAAATAAATGAATTGTTTCTGAAAAAAAATTATCGCGCAATTTGAATTTCCGAAACATACTTTCAACAATAAGTCGCTGCATTCTAATTCAACAATACCGGAGAGCGTGGTAAAAATACTTACACTAGTGAAATCATATACATCCTATACATTTCCCCAGTTTATGTTTTTGTAAAACTTTGCGTCCGTCCAGCGAGGTCAACTTAAGCGCGATGCTACAAAAATCTGTAAATTTGCCATCTACTTCGTCAAAAATGAACATGGCAGAAAAAAGAGTGAAGCATAGTCCTCTTTGGCCTGACATGGTGATCAGGTTGAGAGACTATAATTTTTATCCCTAATTATTCATTCAATCCTCAGGTTGGTTCCCGGCGTACCCAGTCCCCTACCAACTCCATTTCGCCCTTTTTGCTCTTTTCATCCATTCCAATCCACTTTTGTCCCCCCCCCCATATTCCTCGTAGGATTTCCTCTTCTAAAATGCTCCTTGCAAGCTCTTTTAATTTAAAAGTTTTGTCAATCCATCTGGACCTAACCTTCCTGATGTACTCCAACCTGGCTTCATCCTCGTCTCGTCTGTTGTGCCCATTGTTTTATCCGCATTGTAAAAATTAAACTCATTTTCGTCAATCATGTCTCTCTCTCGGACACTTCCGGCATCTTGCCTCTACACTGACCAGTCAAGTGTACATTTAAATACACCTATCACTTAATTACACCGAGTAGACACCCTTGTACCACTTAAGTGTCGGGTCCACTTAAATGGATCCGATAACACCTATCGAAGTGATATCGAAGTAATATCGATAATGTTCCGTCGAGGCAGTCGAGGCCTCGTTATCGATACGTCCAGGAGTTTCGGCAATCATACACAGAATATTTGTGTTCACAACGTTTATGTGAGGAAGTGAGTAATTGTGCTCGTTTTCTTCTTCTTTTTCATTTGTTTGTGCAGGTATTCGTATTGTATGTAGATTACCAAAATATACACAAACACTCGCGAGATGCAAATTTCTTCCCATGAACACTAGGTAGCGCTGAGGTATATTTAATACCTGAGTGTTGACACTCGCCTCTATTGAAATACTGTATTTAAGGTAGTCCGAGCGAGATAGTTCCTTTTCCATAATAGAGACCATATTCGAATTAAAAGTTTTAATTTTACCAGATGTGTAGGACACATCAGTTAAATATTGCATAATTAATGGTGCAATGTTATAGTTTGATGTGACAGAAATTGTAAGTAATAAAATGAAAATATCTAAATAAGTCATTAACTTGACTCATTTTTTTCGCGCGGTGCGTTTGAAACTCCGTCAAAACGGAAGGTTTTTTGTGATACCCAAGAACCTACTATGGTGATAATATGATTAATTTTCAAATATTGCTGAGAAAACGTGCAAACTACACACTGTTAGGTTAGTTTCTTTACCACATCTAAGTGTGAGAAATTCCTCATTTTGTAAATAATGTCTCTCTGGAGTGCATGCACGTACCATTTCCCATGTAAAAGGGCTGGTATATTTTGGCAAATATCTCCGAAAGTAATGTTGTTAGGGATAGAATTTTTGGTGTCGTTGGATAGGTGAGATATTTATTTTTTAATGAGACCAAATTCATTGATTTCTAAGTAAAATGATATTTCGCTGAAACTACCTTAAGCTGACGTACTGAATTACTCCTGTAGTGTAGACGAAGCAGTGGTGACATGTTGTGTTGGTCCTCAGGCTTTTAAATGGCCTCCTTCGTGCTGCGTTAAGACCACATTGTGGAGTGCCGTTGGTTCATTTGAAGGATGTGCGGGTGGCCATTCTGCGCATGCGCTCTCTCATTGAGAGAGGCATAATTTCTACGAGGACTTTGAGCGCTCCGAGAGCATTCCTCTCTCTGTCTCTTTGGTTTGGCCGTCTCCTCTCGAGTGATATTGATCGACCTCCTTCCTTGTTTTCTCTCCTTTTGCGCATTCGAGTGAGGGAGTGGGTGTTCTTACTCTTCCCGATGATATTTGGCCCTCCCACTCCTCATTCGGGGGTTCCACGCTGCTGTCATAGGGTTTTAGGCCATTTTACGCGACAATTTTACCCGCCAAGTTCGTTTGAATCGGGATCGGTGCGTGCAAATGTCGTGAAATCAGCCTCGTTGAATTTATTCTTAGTACCTCTTTTGTAATACATTCCATTATCGCATTTAATATGCATGGCGATAGAACACTGCCTTGTTTAAGTCCTTTTTAACATCACAACACTCAATATTTCCAACATTTGTTCTCAATCGACATTTCTGAACTCTCTACAATTCTTTGTTCTATTTAACGTATGACGCCTTAACACCTAATGTTTCCAGACCTTCCCAAATAGAATTTCTCTAAACAGAATCATAAACTTTTTCTACTTCAGTAAGCACTGCTGTAAGTTTATATGAATCTCCCCATTCATTTCAATTGTGTAATTGCAAAAATCAGTTCAATTGTAATTCACCTAGGTCGAAATCATTCCAAAATCCCCTACGAATACAGAGGCGATGGATGGGTACGGGGGCGAGCAGATTTGGCTGGGTACATCTGCACAAAGGGGTTTTTCATTTGGCGTTTAATCTGCGGTATGGTTCCGCACTACGCTAGATATTTGTTTTGACGTGAAAGGAGGTACAGTGGAGTATTTATACTCTGCGTTGTTTATATTGTGTGTAAATGGACGATTAAATTTCGAGAGACGGATGGATATGGATGAAGCAGCGGCTGTTATAGTTTCCGCCAAAGTTCCTGTTTCAGACCTGCGCGACCAGGAGGAGCGGTGGAAGTGGTGCGGGTGGAGGACGGAGTGAGAAGGCCGCGAGAGAGACTGAGCTCTGATCAGACTAATCAAATTAATTCGCGGAAAAGGCTCGGGACGCACTAACCTACAGCATATGGTTAAAAGCACCTCATCCATACCTGAATGCACCCTTAATGTTAAAACAGGGAACAGAATTTAGTGACCACAAAGCAGTTAGTGCTAAATTTCATATAAATACTGACCAAAGGGTAGCCACAAAAAGAAATGTGCACTTATACCGCAAGGCGGATTTCGATTGTTTAAAACAGGAACTGTCGATCTTTTGTCGTAAGTTCAGTGATAAAAGCCAAAACCATACTACAAACGACACATGGAATACTTTTCGTAGCAGCACGCGACTAGACATTAATAACGCAATACCAAGTAAACGGAATCAAGTCGATACGAAACCTAGACGGTATAATGCGGACGTCCGGAAATCTCTCAAGCGGCAACGAATCTTGCACGCAAAAATGAAGAACGCCCATCTGGATCTACCCGACGTGGAACTTAAGAAAGTTTGCGATAAATGTAAGAGAGCTGAAACAACTGCGAAAGCGGCCTTAAGACTAGGATTTATGGAATTTAAGAGTAAAATATTAGGCGAATTTTTGGACGATAATCTCGGGGCGGTTTGATCGTACGTGAGGGAGGTTCGGCTCATTATTCGTGTGATTGACTTGATGCATGTTGCACTAGACTCAAGGTTCGATGTTCCTCACATCTCTTAGTCCTTGTCTTCATCGGAATCACAATCATTAGGCTCCTATGTAAGTCGTCTGGAAGTGTTCCGCTGTGGTAGCTGTTTTTGATTATCTTGTATAGGTTATCCTTGGCTTTACTTCCGAGCGCCTTTATTACTTCTAGGTTGATGTTGTCTGCTCCGGGTGCTTTGTTTATCTTGAGGCCTTCTACTGTTCTATCGAATTCACTCCTCAGTATGAGTGGGCCCCGATCATCCTCGTCAACCTCGCTTTGGTTATTTTCTAGGTGTTCTTCCAGCAGCGTCGGCCCTTGGTAGAGTTCTTCGATGTATTTCCTCCATGTCTATTCCATTGTTGGCCCCGGAGGCGGCGGGGTAAAGTCCTCGCCTGCTAACCCGAGGGTCGCGGGTTCGAATCCCGCCTGGGTAGTATATTCACTGCCCAGGACATGGATGTTTGTGTTAGTCAAAGTGAGTTAATTGTAAGAGAGGACTGTAAAGTCCTAAACTTCTGTGTTTGTCCTCTTTAGCTCATTCCATTTTTCCTTCATGCCCATTTCTGCCTCATACTCTAGTTTCCTGGCGACGGCTGTTGCGAATCATTCTCTGTTGGCTTTGTTTGTCTAGTTAAGCTCTGACGAGGCTAGAGTATCATGTTTATGAAATCTAAATTTTATTCACCATAGGCTTACTATGGTGAACAAAATTTAGTGTACTTAAAAAACTTACTATATACACGCTTCTTTAATTACTCTTAACCTGAATCCGTCCCACCGTTAGGGTATAATTGGGCATTTTTTATGGTGTTAAGAAGGCCTCTTTAATTTTTGGTGATGTCGCAAATTATACTGTTCT
Organism: Ceriagrion tenellum; assembly: GCA_963169105.1. Taxonomy (NCBI): domain Eukaryota; kingdom Metazoa; phylum Arthropoda; class Insecta; order Odonata; family Coenagrionidae; genus Ceriagrion; species Ceriagrion tenellum. The sequence continues at coordinate 157,763,820 of OY720634.1, read as the reverse complement.
CTTTTAATGTTATACTTTACTCTACCTAACTTTTATCTGTGATTCCCGCGTTCTTAGTCCTTTCCTCTGTCCTTTCTCAAGTCCTCCTGCCCCCCAATCAGTGGATGCATTTCTAACCAAGATCCCTCTCATTTGGCACCAACTGGGTCTCCCGTTCTTTTCATCGGCATCTCTCTGTTTTTCTTTCCATTTCAAAAAACCCTCCTTTCCGTCTGATTCGCCCGTTACACCCGTACCATCCCCACCTGTGGCCTGATCCTCCGCGCCGCTTCTCTCGAGCCGCAATGCGTCTTCCGCCACTCATACCTGCCGCTCCTCTGTCTTTCACCCTTCACCCCGACCCTTTCGGCTTTTATTGTGATGTTTTGATTTGGATTATTTCAGGTGCATCTTCGTACCCCCTGCATGTAAGGCTCGGTTTGGTTTATTTCTGATCTTGGTCCAGCTCATAAAAAACCCCCGCCGCTCATTTGCGGGTTTTCAAGTGATCGCGCCATCTCATCTCGTTCACCTCACACTGATCATTACCAGTTGGTCTCCCCTCTACATTCTCTTTCCCCTCAGTTCTCTATTCCCCCTCATCAGAGCACTCCCACATGCTTACCAATTTCTTTTGTGTTTGTATAGATTGGTTTTAGTTTCATAATTTTTCACAAGATGTCTTATCTTGGCGAAACTAGTCGCAGGAATAAATAATCCGTCGAAAAGGAAAAGTGCCAAGCCTGGTCATTTGGATGGGCTCCTTCAACCTGCGCGTAATCCTCTCTCTCTCATGATCCAACGATGACGCGTGCAATTTTGGATGACGTGGCCCGACCATAATATTGTCTTGGAGGCTGTTATTGAAGCTGAACAGGGAGTGAGTGGAGAGTCGGGTGTTTGGCGGGAGGAGATAAGTGGACCTGTAAGGCGAGGGTGGAAAGAAATGTTTTTTTTTTAACTCCCCTCGTGAGCTGGCCCTGAAAGTTTTTTTCGTGCTCCAAAATGTATCCTAACTTCTTAGTGCTCTTCATTAATAACCATTGTATTTTAAACTTTAACGTAAGTGCCTTCGTCGGGTCACTGGTCTGACAAGAAGCAAACACAATCCACGGCTATAAATAGCTTCCTGAACTTTCGAAAGTCTCGTTATCTTTCTCCGAGTTATTAATTGCGCTCTTTGATGAGCTTATCTTATTTGTGCATCAATCTTCTCTTTGCTTTGAAATGCATCCGTCGCTTTGTTGGTTCTCATTTTTCCACCTCGTGCTCTATGACTGGGCTTCGAATGCAAGATACATGAAAAACACAGCCATTTCTTCATCGATTCCAAGTTATGTTATGTGTAAGACTATATTTGTCATAACCACAAAGAGTGAAACCTGAGGCTCTTCTTTAAAATGAAGGGTTCGAAGAATATATTTCGTGAATCCTTCTTTCTGAACTGCGTGTTGGGCTAACAACTCTGTTTCCTCTTTCCTCTTTATCCTCGTGAGTCATTCTTCCACGGACTACTCTGAACTATTCATTTTTTATTGAGTTTTTTTGTAAATATTTAATCCAATTTGCTATGTTATTCATTATATTTCCGTTGTAAAAACTGTAAATTAGCGCTTCGCGTCAGTTCTAACCCCATTTGCTTCAAGGAAAATTGAACGTCACTATTATCCATTAAAAAACACTATACACGCTCGTGCATGCGGAAATAACAATGGTTCTCTTAGCTTTAAACGAAAACAAGCTTAAAGAGTTCAAATATACCATTTGCTTACTGCCATATGACAATGAATAGAATTTCGCTCACCACATAAATACGAATATTCGTCTTAAGACAGAAATATATTATGTGAATTAATGATGAAATATGGCTTAACATGTATCGATATTAGTAAAATTAGGTAGTCTTTCCATTGATAAAAACATCATCCTTTTATTATTCATTCAGCTTGTCTATTTAACAGCACTAGGGACACTAACATTGGCGTGAACAGTTTTATCGGGTATTAAAACGGAATGTATTCGAATAAACTCCACTTTCTCAGGCGAGATATCGTAGAACAGCATAATGAGTAATGAAGCTCAAATGATTTCGTACTGTCTACAAAATTTTATTTCCACCTCTTGCTACACTTGTTTCGACTGACTAGCAGTCATCATTAGGCAATACTAATACAACATAAACAGATATGAGCTTACATAATACGTGAAACACCATATTTACGTCACACTGGGAAAGGATAGAAGGACAAGTGGGAGAACATGGAAAAAGGGGGGGGGTGAGGGGAGAGGGGTGGTTTGTTGGAGGAGGTAAAGTTATTTAACAATGGTGTCAAAAATAGGAGAATGTCAAACAAATTCGTTCTCATTTTTTAAGTTCATCGCGGAGGATAACCTCGCTTTCGCTAATTGAATGCCTCGAAGTTGCTGCGATTTTCACTTCGCGAGAGAGGTTTGCTGGTGTGGAGTTTGGCAAGCAATAATGGTGGCTAATTTTTGGGCTATTTTTTAATTCCGATGTTCAGGATTCGAAGGGAAACCTTGTTCACAGCTACAGACTTTGTATCAACAAACTCTCCTCTTCGACGCATGACGCATGGATGATCCAGTAAACGATTCGGCCGTGTATGGCAAGTGGGTTCCGAGAGTTAGAGCAGTCGTGCAGTTTATGTAACCAGGTCAAAGCATTATTACCTATTGAAATTCCACTACCGGGTAGCTGATCGAATCTTACCGAATTGTTTGATAATTTTGGCAATCCTGAAAATGTAGTGTCACAACTGTATGTTTCATGATTGCAGAGTGGAATGTTTTTTCTTTAACCCTTCTATTCAAAAGTCCTCCTTTCGGTTTTCTATTTTTTCTCATTAGCGCTTAAATTATTAGTTATAATAACCCTCTCGTAATCCCGAACGGAATCAAACGTCGGCACGAACTTGAATTTTTCCTCCGCCTCTTGGTTCAAGAGAGGACCGCGCATCTGGCGGAATCGTCTTGACAGATGCGTCAAATTAATTATATTTTATGTATTTGTTACTTTTTTATCAATCAAGCTAACATCTATTCTTGTAAAGTCATATTTCATTATTTATTCACATTATAATTTTCGGTCTTAAACATGAATATTCGTATTGCTGTGGTATACGGAAATCTCTTCTGTGTCACATGGTGCTAAGCATCTGATGTATTTTAATGCTTAAATTATTGTCTTTTGAATATTTTAGAACCATTTTTATGTCTGCACACATGAGAATGTGTCTTAATGGGTCCTAGTTGTTTTGTATATCGTTGTATTTTATCAGCGTCTTCAGATTACCGAAGGAGACAGATCTAATCAGAGGTAATATCTAAGTATTGTAGAATTGCATGGGGAACGATGATGCACTGATTTGGAGCTTTGGAAATACAGAGTGATTACTCCTTCTAAATTTCTCAGGTGGTGATGTAGTTATGTACCGCCTTTTATAACCGACAATTGGATTTCCCTCAATCCATTTTTGATTCAATGTCCACTATTCCAACAGCTTGGCTGACAAGGCGGCCGTCGGCACGAACATGAGTTTTTCCCTTCCCCCTATTGGTTCGGGGGAGGACCGCGCATCGGGCGGAATCGTAGTTTTTTATCCGCGCGTGGCAAATAACTTTGCGACTGAGGATCTCTAAACAGGGATGATTGACATTCGAAGGGTGTCTAGTTATTAAGATATATGTGCCGAAAGGAGTAGGGATAAGGAGCTAGTCGAAATTACATGTACACACTCATCGGAGAGTCACTTGAAATTGTTGTTGTAGGGGGTGTTCGGCCTTCAGCCGCGACAAAGGAAGAGAACATGACCAAGGAACGTGTGTAATTGGGATGAGGACGATAACCAAAAGTGAAACATTTTTCGGTTGATGTGCGTACCTTTTTGTGTGCTTTGTACGGTGGTTGGGGAGATTTATATCTTTGTAACTATCTGCCACACATTTCATCTTTCCAATTCTTTTGGTAGCAATACACCAAATATGCAGTCTGGTGGTAAAATTATACCTTCCATTTCAACGTGAAACTTTCGAGATGAGAATTTCGGCTCTGAAATGCCTCTCGTGTTATCTCTCTCGAGTCTCATATACACATCTCCCAACCTTGTCCTTATGTTTAAGAGCGTTTATTGTTAGTTCGAACGTTTTTTTATGGTAACGCGTGTCACCCCATAATATTTTGTTCAGAGAGAGCATTCAATAGTTTTGTACTTGGTGCTAATACTTACTTAAGGTGAAGTTTAATTAGAACAGAGTGACGTATCTTTCTTATTTTTTAATCTGGGGACCGTGTCTCTGTTCGCTAAATAGCACGTCTTAATCCGTAAAATAATTTCGAATATGCTTCTCCCAAGACGTTACGCCTCTTTTTTTTTGCTTTTAGCATCTACTGTAGTAAATGTAGTGACTCATGATATTATGTACCGTTGATGCCAATTAAATGTTATTGGTTGTAGAGGGATGATACATGTGCAAACTTAATGCAGGTGAGATAGTTGCATGGATTTTTCTAGTGTGCTTTCCTCGCGATCGGTTCGTTGTTGTGGTGCAACGCTCGGGTGTTTGACTTATTGTCCTATACTTTTATCTAATCCTCAACGTTGGCTTTAGATATGGCGTTTCCTGCAATTTCTTGCAGGAAACGGGGGAGGAGGGTCCAAACTTAAGGTTGTGAGAAAAGTTGGTGTAGACTTGCCGTGACCGACTGACACTCACGCAGCGGCAACAAGCTTCGCTTCATTAAGCCAGATGTCCCTCCTTAGACATCTTTCATGAGATGTAGATGAAGTATTAAAATCAGATTGGCGGGTGGATAATCGCAAGTATTAAAATAATTTGTTCATGCGAGGTGCTTTTATGACCTCTGTCGTTGGGGAAACGAAATATGAAACCTGCCGTGGTGTACCTCTGCAGGAGTGGAGTGTGTGGTTTTTGGAAGGAGGAGATTAGGTGGGGGAAGGAGGAGGAATCTTCTTCCTCCGCTCCTCTCACGCATCCAAGAATAGTCGGGGGTCACGTTCGCCGTTCGGCAGAGGGGGTGGGAGTCGCCACTGGAGAGTGGGTGTCGAAGGGGTGTGTTTCGAAGTGGAGGAGTGGAATGAGAAAACGGGGAAGGGATGGCTCTCCCACCCCCTAGACCGAAATATCATCCACCCCTCCCTTATCGATTGCCCCGCCCCCCAGCCACCTACGACACCCACCCTTCACTCACCTCACCCGCCGTTCCCTTTGGACACCGACCGCCACCTTTTCCTCATCGTCCATGACCGGCGACGACGCTCCTCTCGCCCCCCACCCCCTCTCGCCCTTTTAGCCAGTCGGCACCACGCCCAGGGTATCCGTCGGTGCCGTCCGTCCCAAGGGGCGTTGGCGGAAGACTCGAGTTGCGTGTCTTCCCCTTCAACTTCTTGACTTCTCGAGGTAATTAATGCCATCGTTATCCATGGATCGAAGTTATCATAGTTCGCGGAGTGACCCGAGGCTTGTTTAGCATCTCTGGGAACGTCCGTCATATCGTTTCCTTCGAATGGAGAGAAAATGCTTCGGAATAGTTGCGCTCGCTTCTTCGTCCCGTGTACCTCTTCTTTCAATTGAAAAAGGATATAAACCATCAGATGGATTTAGCTATGAACCATCAGACGGCAGGACTTGCCTCCCCCTCCTTCCCGCCACCCGCCTGCCTAGATAAACTTATGCACACTTGATATTTCTCACCTGAAGATGCTGTAAAAAGCGAAACCGGACGGAATAAATTTTATGACAGTGGAAGTTGCTTATTTTTTACATACTTAGTTTTGTGCCACAACAATGTCAAGTTGATAATTGTTGCGGCAGCGTTTAAATAGCCGTGTTCACGGCCAAACATGTTTAGCATTAGCAGTGAATGTTGATAACGGCTGGGTATATTAGCGAGTGGAAGAAGATAAGATAATTACTATTGCATAGGATGTAAGCTACTCAAAATTGACAAGCTCCAAACTTTAATGAGCGCATGACTTGGAGGCACTTCTGCGGTTAGTTTTACTGTGGGAAGGGTGAGGGAAGAGTGGAGAAGCGGGTTGAAGAACCAAATGACTGTCGCTGGGACCTCTGTGGAGACTCACCGTCACATTCCCCATCAAATTCGTATTCTCTCCTCTCTCTGGAGTCACCCTTGACGCAGGGAGATAGGTACCACCCAGTGTTTTGCAATTCGCAATCGAATTGGACGTAGAATACATCTCTGTTAATGTTCTCAGAGACACCATATGAACCTTGGTATGGATGGATAATGATCCGATGCCCCGGATTCAAACGTGCATGTTCTCGGGATGCGATAAGTCATTTAATGAATAATCAATTCTAGGTGACCACAAATTCTCTGGTGACTTTTGGTTTACTTCTGAAAACTTACGATTGTCTCCCTTTTTTCCTGAGAGCATATGTTTTCCAATACTTCTCAGGCTGTCTCGTTCGTTGGTGATCACTTTTTCATTTTATTTCCCAGTAGTCGATCTTGATATGACATCCCGCACTCCTTAACCTATTCTTCCTCCACATTAACGTCTCTTAAGAAAATATGTAACTCTTGGCTAAAATCCTCGTCAAAACTGCATATGATTCGCAAGCTTTTCCATCAGATGTTGGCCCCCTTAGGTATTCCTATTGTCGTGGTTCCTGTGTTTCTCTCCTCCCCTTACCCTTCCTCCTGTTCGCGTAACTCCTTGTCCGATGTGTCTTTTGTTGAATTTACGCGATGCGAACGATATTTTCGCATTTATTTCGTTGGCAGACGTCTTGGAATCGAGTGATCAAGAATTTTCCCACTCTCTCATTCTAACCCCTACCCAAAGTGTCTCTCACATACCCCTCACTTGTACGATCATTTTTTTTTATTTACAGCTTACTTCTTAGTAGCATTATTACCTCTATTAGGCTATTTAGAATTTACAGTGCGAGCTGACGTTCAATTCTTAGCTGTAGTTCGGTCATCACATGTGCTTAAAATAATTAGTCTTGTTAGCCTTATTGTTTCTGTCCTAATTTTAGTTATCACTTGGGAAGTGAAGCTAATAATAAAACCTTATTACCCTGTTACACCGTCATACCCGTTCTGACTCTCAATCCACCCTTACACCTAATCGCAACCTACTATGCAATGTTATTTAGATATTTTTACGCTTCGAGTGTTCTTGTTGGGCGTAATTTATTTTTACTGGGGATACTTTTATTTTCCCGTTTGACGGATTTCTCAAGCCGCTCGTCGCGCCGGGTGGAATAAAAGGGTATCGATCGGTCGTTTGTAGTGGTCGGGGATTCGTCGTGGTTCGTTGAAGAGGGAGCGCACGGGGTATCGGAAATCCTCTCCGTCAATATTTCGGGCACGCTGCGTCCTTTCCGTACGTTTTGAAGAGATTCTTTATATCTCTCTATGCTCGGAATCCTCTTAAGGCGCTCAATCGCATTTTGAAAAGTTACGTTGAGACCCGATCGATGGGTGATTTCAAATATATTATCGATGCAATGGTATTTTTGAGAGAAAAATTATTATCGGTTTCGGGGAAATGTTTTTCCTCACTCAAGTATAAACCTTTACAACTGCCTCTGGCTCCTGTTGCTGGGACGTCCGAGAATTTTCATTTCATTAACTTTTCGTTTCATTTCATTTCGTTAGCTCTCTGGCCCATATTGTGGACGTTGGAGGTGTACGAAGGCGACTAATTGATTTACTCGTAGGCAGGCTCGAGTCATCACTGTGAATGAGGGTGACGGATAATTCTCATTATTTACGTCTACATCTACATAATACCCCGCGAGCCTCCCCATGGGCGTGTGGCTGGAAGTGTTAGGACACCAGCCGTTTAAAGGTGTAAGTTCTTTGCAGATGTAATGGTGACATGAATTATAGGAGTGTGTTTAGTGAGCTTAATTTTTATTGTGATCGCTTATTGTTCGCGGAAAGAACGAGTTCTTGTACCTAGGTGTTCGGCAGTGTATCTCTCTTATTTTATCGCATCTGTGAGACCTAGAGGTGTAGTGAGGAGTCATGATAATATTCTTTATGTCTCTCTGAAAAATATCAGTTCTGAATTTATCAAGCAACCTAAGCCTAGCGTGTAGCCTCCGAGTCTCTAGGGGCTCCCACCATAATCCCTCTAAAAGTTGTGAGACACTACATGTACGCTCGTAGCAGTTTTTAACGAATCACGCTGCTGTCCTTTGTATTTTATTATTTTTTTGGTAAAATCTATTTGACCAGGGTCCCAAATTCTCGTTTATTATACGTTTAACAAAACCTAGTTTCTTTAATGCTGCGCCGCATATGTTTTATATGTGTAATCCCCACAATATATCAGATGTCAGGTAATTCCAAGATGTTTCACTGTATCTGAAGATTTTATTTTTACATATTTATTTGTATTTAAGCGTTAAGTACATTATTTTTGGTGAATATAATGAGATCAGATTGGCAATTAGAGCGGAAACTATGCTAGCGCAGAAACTAACATCCGTAAGCTTTTGTGTCAGCGATTATTTCATCATAATCTGGGAAAATAAAACATGCAGCATTAAAAAACTACCAGATTAAGTTGATTAAATTCATCGTGGCCATCGCAGAAACCATTGCAATTTTGAGTAGATGTATTTACAGATGGATATGACCCCTTCATGCTGCTCATTGCACTTGTGAGCAAGTCATTTAGGATTAATCCACAGCACTTGAGCAAACTGGTTAGATTCTCGGAATGTGAATTCCTCATGCATACGCGGAGTATTAAAGTGAGTTTTAGGTAGTCATACAACTCATTAAAATGCTTCTTATGTGCTAAACTCTTAAAGCTCTTTCGCTACAAAATTAATTATATTATCGATATTTGAGCCTTGATAAATTTTCTGAGAAATACTCTTTGAGTCTAAACTCACTCATGCCTGGAAAAAGTGAAGTTTATTGAAGGATTACCTTCACGCAAGGGTGTTTCTTCCCTCCTTGCGGGACATATTGCGCATTTAGAGCGCCTTT